>SRSE01000878.1:2579308-3224135 GCA_005024645.1 Planiliza haematocheilus
GAGCATTGCATCTGTTATTTTCCTCCATATTCTTCTGTGTGATCCACATTATCTCTCTGTCTCTGTCTCTGTCATACATTGTTTACCATCACAGTTACATGAGCAGATAGACTCCTGTCGAAGAAAATGGGTCAAGTTTGTCACCCCGTAGGCTGTGTTTGTGTGTTTGTGTGTTTATATGTGTGTGTGTGCACCCTCGGACATCACTGGGCACTTCAGGAGGCCGTGGCCCCTCATCAGCTCACAGTCTGAACCCTGGTTGGATGTGTGATTAATATTTATCTTGTACAAATAACTGCAAGAAGAAGAAGAAGAGGATGGGGGGGTATGGAGCTGATGTTATGCAAGTCTCCTCCTCGCATTGTGAATCACTGTGGAGCAGCTTGATTGGTGCTGTGCAGTCCTCAGGTGCCTGGGGGGGGAATGGTGGTGGTGGTGGTGGTGGATGAGTAATGCTGTGTTTCGCAGAGGGCTTAAAAGCAAAGGGGGCCACTAGTCCCTCTTGCTCTGCAGATGCTCACGGACACCTGAAACTGCCCTGTGCATGCGGGACGACAGGTGAAACCTGACGTCACCTGAGAGCGACTGGTGTGGGAGCTGACGTTTTGTTCTCCGCCGTTAAAAAGGAAGAAATCTCTCAGGTCAAGGTTGAAGAGTCACTTTGAATGTCGAGGATTTTGTTGCAGATTTTATTTTTGCAACTTTTGCAACGACTGCCCTTCTTCTTTGTGTTTAAAGGTTCGGCCCCGGCCCGACAGACAGTGTGTTTTAATAGTTCTCAGGATTCACTGCGTTTCTCGGTGTGCGTCTGTGGCCTGTTCAGACCTGAGCCTCTGCAGGGTAGAGTGTTAATAATAGACTCCAATCAGCGGTGTTGTAATGAGGGCTGGGTAATGGAGGATGGGATGATCGCTGTGCCTCCTTTAGCTCACTTAACCGGAGTGAGAGGCAGTGGGACGAGGGAAATCAAGTGGGCATACGGGAACTGCGAAGTCGTGGCGATTATTATGCAACACTTCTGTTTGTTGAAGCCAGTTTGTGGAGGATATAATCCGAATTAACCTGAATGAATTAACCTGCTCTGAGTAATTAAGGCCTGTCACAAATGTTTGAGCTGAAAAATCAGTCGTTGTTTTATTTATTCACCTGTACTCATGAGGAACCTACCACCTTATCTTATCTTAGTAGTTTTAAGCTGTAGCTGCTGCTGCAAGACCACTGACTGGTCAAGTAAATAACATCTTGTGACTATTCAGTGTTCTGCTTTGTAAACTTCTGGACCTGGCATTCATTCATGTGGATGTTACTTAGACATGTAGCACCCACCTAGACCAGACCAGGCACCCCCACACCATAGCAATGACACTCCTTGATGGCAGGATGCAGCCCGACACACGCACACACACACAAAAACGCTTTAGGAACAACTTTAAAAAGCATGAAGAACATCTCAAGGTGTTGACCTGGCCTCCAAATTCACTAGATCCCAAACTGATCAAGTATCTGTGGGATGATCCACAGAGGACCCCCCCCCCCACTAACAACATTGTGTTGCCAGGCCCGTGTCCATTCTCTGATGAGTCACAACTGTTTTGGAGGCTCAAGGGGGACCATATTAGGATTTGGATTGGTCATAATGTTATGCCTGATCCGCATATTTTGATGAAAGCAGCCACATTAATAGTGGGATGTGTGACGAGGCTTGATTTCGCAGTGACAGTCACAGACACCGTGCTTTAAGGTGATGGGGCGTCCCGTCCTGAGAAGCTGCTCTGAGGAGCGACCTGTCGTTTCCTCAAGTCATATTTGAGCTGACGTGTGATTCCAGTCTAATGACGGCTCAAGCAGAGGTCTTTGTCAGAGCTGCGGCACATTGTGACAGCCTCAGTCTTTTAAGCGTCTCTCGGCGGTAATCCGACACCACCGCGTCGCCATGCCGGGGGACGGCGGCCTCATTTGTAACTTTAGACCCGACACGTTTCTTCTGCTGTTGAAAGGCCTCGGTGCTGTCCAGATGCCCCGCTTCTGTCTCCACAGCTTCTAGTGTAATAAAGCGCCGTCTGCTCGGCCTGCGCGGGGTTGATGGCGCAAGGCGAGCGGCAGCTGGACGCCCAGTGAGTCTGGAGCTTTCTCATGGATATCTTTTACATGGCAACAATCCCCCCCATTGTTGTCCCCATGGATGGGACTCCCTTAGCAACAAACAGAGGAAAATGCGCATCAGCAGCTTATTATTATTCTGTTTTTATTTTATTTTTTTCAAAGAAATAGTTGTGGGCTGCTGTGTGAGCGTGCATTTGTCTGTTTTCATGTGCAAGTGTGTGATTGTGTGAGAAGAAAGAAAGAAAGAAAGAAAGAAAAAGAAAGAAAGAAAGAAAGCGAGCAGCTCCTCCTACTTTAACCTCCGTTACTGTAAGGACACAAAGAAAAGCTTTGAGGGGGTCAGAGACTTGATGTTTGAGCTGGACTGGAATTCAGAGCGCTGGACCACAACGACCAAAGCTAATAAGACTGAGACTGTGTGAGCATCGGGACTGTCTGCAACACATTCGCAGAGAACAGTTTGCTTTGTGCAGATGTCGTTCACGCAAAAGAACATTCTAGTAATCGGGGCGTCAAGGCAACTTTTTAGTTTTATGTTCAAATGAAAAACATTCGTTTTTTTGTCCTTTAAAGTCATGCATCAACAAGAGCTAAGTGACGCTAGCATGCTAATGCTAAAGCAAGATGGTTTTTAGCTTGTTATGTATTTGGACAGAAACCAAAGTGTGGATTTGACAGAAGATGTGTCCTCTGAAGATTGGGAATTAGATTTTTGTGGTCGTCAATCCATTAATTTTACGGCGCTGAAAAGGGGGGGGGGTAAAGGAGACGGATTCTAGGGGCCCATGATTGAGGCCCCTAATGATGATGAAATTACAATACAGAAATGTTGTTCTTCTTTCACAAATATGGTATGATAGTCAAAAATACCATTAAAATGCATAATTTTATGTAAAATAGCATCAAAAATTTTCGCCGCTGTGTTGGGGGGCCCTGTTAAGATCTTTTCATGGGCCCCAAAATCCCTAGCGGCGCCCCTGCATTCATTCATTCGTTTTCTGTAACTGCTTGTTAGGCTGATAGGCGGGCTACACCCTGGACAGGTCTCCAGTCTGTCTCAGGGCTAACACAGAATCACCAATGAACCTACCAGGCATGTCTTTGGATGGTGGGAGGACGCTGGAGTAAGGATTCGAACCCTTTTTGATGTGAGGTGTCGGTGCTAACCGGCACATGTGAGCAGCAGACCTGCAAAAAGACGCTTTTAAAGAATGAAAAGGCAGAACAATACACAACGTGTGCAAAAGCTCTGCGATGAAAGTTTGAAAACTTTCCAAACCGTCCGCAGAGGATGGAAACGCGACTCAACGTCGACGTCCCAAGAGCTTCACTGCTAGTGTGGCTAAGCAGTTGTTGTGTTTTGATGTTCGGTTGGATATATTTCGACTCGCGGCTGCACACACCATGAGCGCCATCTTCACTGTCCATATGAGCTCATGTGTGGCTATAAATCATACCCGACGATGGCGTCTCAGCCTTAGCTGCGACGACCTGTTCGAATGCGTGGACGTGCACATTGTTTGCGTGTCTTGTCTGCGACGCTGCGAACAGAGGCGGGTTTTCGCGTCGGCAGGCTGCTCCACGCTGAGAGCGAGGGAGAGGAGAGATAGGGATGAGAGATTATAAACCCTGCCTGCGTCTCTCAATCTAGGTCACAGAGCATCAGGGGGCAACACGCCTGGCTCATTTAGCCCGTGAGTCACACTGGGCCGGGACTGCTGCCGGGGATCTCTCCCTCTCATCCCACCCCGACACCGCCACCGCTGACTTTCTCTCTGTCACTTTACCGCTTTCCCCGTCTAGTTTCCGTCTCCATGAAGATAAATAAGATGCATTCTGTAAGGACGAGGCTTCAGCTGCTCAGTGATGCTTTTCAGACTGTGCATTAGTTCATCTTCTCTTATTTAGGAGCATTTTTCCATATTCCAAATCTTTTTAGAACAAAAAAAGTAAACCCATTTAAAAAGGTTTGCTCATTTTTGCAGAGAGCTAAAATGTCCATTCATACTAAAGGAGACTTTGCTGCAGTGACACAATATAAAGTACAACAAGTAAAGGTACAAAAGGGCAGTTATTACAGCCATAGATGGGGATTGTGGGAAAAGATAGCTGGGGAATGACGTGAAGAAAAAAGACCGTCTGGCTTGGACGCGATCCGGGGACGCGGCTGCTAGCAGCTCTTTCGTCCATGTGGCATCCGGCCTGAACAGTTGGCCGTGGGGGTCGCGCCTTATTGATTTGTTTCTGCACAGCGCTGGAGTTCTTTGGCTCTGTGGGATATACAGCATATCAGGCTGTGGCACAAATAGAAATATAAATCAAACACAAAGACGGCTGCTTCGTTTTTTTTGGTCTTCGTTGGCAGGAGAAAGTATATAGATGTCTGTCTCCATCTCTGGCTTAAAGGCTCATCGGTTGGAAAACAGTGACTGTGTGTGTGTGTGTGTGCATATGTGCTGCAGAGCTTGCAGCTGTATCTGTTTGTGTGTGTCCGTGTCTTTGTGTGTGTGTGTGCACCACGCAGCATCGACACGGACAGGAAGGAAGTTGATTTAGCTCATTAACTGCTGCAGAGGAGCCGTCCTCTGATCTTCAGTGCCCCCGGCCACAGACTTCATCTTCCACCGTGAAGGGAAGGCCTCTTGTGCCACTCGTGTCCAAGCAGAAACCAAACAGCAGGATTCTGTCTTTCAAATTGATGAATTGAGCGTATTATGTAATATAAAAGCTTAAATGTCTAATTCCACCGTGAACACAGGCCCACGCGCATGTGAACCAAGCACAAACAGTCACAATGCGCCGGAGCGCTGTGTTCGAAAAAGGACTGAATTATTTAGGTGAGACTCGAGCGCATACCTCCACACAGACACGCACTGTCAGCCGTGTGTGTAGCTGATTCGTCTCGCTTTTAAGTTCACGGTGAAAACCTCAGGTGGGCTCTCAGTCCCTTTATGGTGCAAAGATGTGCCACACAACACCTGGTAATGAAAAGACCTCTGGTCTGTTTGGCTGGATTCAGCAGATTTCAATAAGCTCTGAAGAAATGGCACAGTGAGGGTGATAGTGGTGGAAAGAGGAGTATGTAGTGGTCAGGTCACTGTGCTGTTCTCTGAATTATTCAAAACTGCCAAGTTGAAGTAGCATGAGGCTCCATGCAGTCCACGCCTCAGACCAGTGAGTGCTGGTTTCATCCTAGTTTACATGTTACTTTCTCTTTTTAGCCAAACCGACCGAGCTCAGCCAAGTTTCCACCCGGTAAAAATATCAAACGTTCTCGTTTTGTCGTCGAATTTGAGAACTTAAATGTAAATATATGCAGATCAGGGATAACATTATGACCACCTTCCTAATATTGTGTAGATCTCCCATGTGCCTCCAAAACAAACTCATCAGAGAATGGACTGGGTCTTCTGAGGGTGTCCTGAATGTTGTTAGTGGGGGCCTTTGGGTCCTATGGATTGGGGGGAGGGTCCTCTGTGGACCATCCCACAGATACTTGATCATTACACCTTGTGCTGTTCTTCATGTTGTTCCTTAGCTGTCTTCCATCAAGGAGTGTCATTGCTATGGGGTGGGGGTGCCTGGTCTGGTCTAGGTGGGTGCTACATGTCTAAGTAACATCCACACCAATGAATGAATGAATGAATGCCAGGTCCAGAAGTTTCCCTGCAGAACACTGAACTATCACAAGATGCTCAATGATATTTACTCTCCAGCCATGGTCATAATATTATGCCTGATCGGTGTATGTAGGTTCAGACTGCAGGTTGGACAAAACCAATAAAACAGTAAACAGATTCAGAAATGAAGCAGTTTCCTTCCGCAGATCTGTTTCATTTTCATTACTCTTCATGGTGCACTTGATGTGTCAGCAGCAGCAGCCTTCTCTAAATGTTGCCGGCCAGGATTATCGCCATGGTTTTACGTCCCATGATCCCTCATGCAGCGCCGCATGGGCCTGGTTGCTATGGACACAGCCTATGTGGTGCCCCCAGACCCCTGCTTAGACTCTTTTACTTTGTGAATTTTTCTATAAACCCTCTCCAGATTAAAAAAAAAAAAAAAAGCCATATGTTGAGGCGACGCCACTGAGTGTGGTGTTAAGCTGCTGGATTCATTACAGCAGTGATGTGAGGGTTGTGCTGCTCCGATATGTAAATCAGTAAATAGGTCTGTCAAAGCTCGGCTCCAGAGCTCCAAAAGACGGTGAAAACCTGTGTTCTCTGCTCCAGAAATGTTCTGGTCATCCAACGGCATAAACTCCCTAACCCTCTCTGGAATATTTTTCTCCTTGACGCTGTCTCCAGGAAACTTTTCTCTTCTTTTAAACCCAGCGTTCAGTGTTTGTTGTGGTGCAGCCTTTGCCTGAGTGTAATCAGCGTATACTGTTTGGTGATTCTCATTGTAGGTGGTGAATCAAGTTGGTGGTATTGAATGATCATCAGTACTACTACTACTACCAACGCCGGGAAACATCCACATTGCACAATTTACAAAGAATTCACAAATTCCTTGTCTTGACTGACCTCATTTTCCAGAGTATAGTACTTCCACACAGTGGACATGTTTAGTCATGTCGTTTTGCTTCTTCTTCTTCTTGTCTTCAGCAGCTAGGAGGTGTTTTGAATGTGGTTTTAGTTTGTGGCAGACCCTAAACAAATAAGATCAGACTTGGGTAATGAAGGTTTCTTGACCTTATCCGATCATTGCAAAAATACCCTTTATTGGCTCTTATACCGATCTCCCAATACCAACCAGGACATACCTAATATACCTAAAACCTGGTCTGAACTTGCCAGGTGTCATTTTGTAGGCTTGTGTCTCAATGAACGTGGCTTGTGTTAACATTCAACCTCACAGTGTATAATCTGGACACTTAACAAGTTGATGACAAGTGGCCATTGCCTTTTAGAGACTAGACTTTGTTATTTGGCGAGGTGGTGCAGCTTTAACTGCTCTTTCAGTTCCCTTTGAATCATGTATCTGCATGAGTTCCTTCTGAACGAAGAAACCCTTCAATTAAGACACAAGTATTTGGCGCCACTGAACCTTAATTATCCTAGCGTGCGCCACTGATGCGCTACTTATAAAACAAGATGTAAATGTGACCTTTCCACTTCCTGGGAACAGTAAGTTAGAGTGAGAGGCTGTCTGCTTGTGCTCATACAGTGTGCAGTAGTTTTGTTCAAAGTATTCTCAAAAGTTCAAAGTGGACTTTTCAGTTACTTTCACATTTTGCTCTCTAAAGCAGTGTCGCTGGTCTGGAGTCAGGCTAACAACACATGCTGTCATGAGACTCAAATAGGATGTACGTTAAGCCCTAAGTTTAATCCAATTGTTTAAACCTATATAATTAGATTTCTGCCACTAGTACAGCATCCCAATGTTTCAACAGTGAAGTTGAAGAGTGACATAAAAAAAGTCTGCTCTTATTTGTTGTCGTAGCAGAAGCTTTCTCCAGGTGTTAGGAAGTGGGTCCTTTGCGTTTCAGACCACCATTTTTAAAGACTTGCCATACTGCATTTACCTTATGTATGTACAGACATATAAGAATACGACAGATTGGTGAAAAGTCCAGGCCTTATTGATTGTGACCCCGTCCACACGGAGACACTTTTTGGTTTGAACGCAGATGTTTTGCATCGTTTTGTCCGATCGTTCACATGAATCCTGTGAACACATTGCCTTAAAACGCACTTTACTGAAACCTGGTCCCAGGGTGAAGAAATTCGCAAACGCAACTCTTGAGTTTTTGTGTGGACGTGGCTGATTTCATCGCCACACCCCTCGAGCAGTCTTCCACTTCTTATATCCCGCAAGACGTCTCATAACAACATCAACAACAATGGTGGACTACATGCTCGTGTTCCTGCTGGAGAAGATATTGAGCCTATTATGGTTACTAGGGCTAAATATCATTTCTCCTTGAGTTTGGTTTCTTCTAAAGCCGATTTGTAAACAGCGCTCAAGCTTTATGCGCATGCTCCGCCTCTTCCTCTCTGTTTTTGGTGAATTTCTGAAACTGAAACAGCGCCACCTATAGGCCTGGAGAAAGAAGATTCGTGTGTTGAAGCGATGCCATGGAAAACGGAGGGGGAAAAGATCGTTTTGGTACGTGTAGACGGGGCCTGAGAAGGCAGTCTAGTGGAAATCGGAAATTAAAAAACCCATATGACGAAGTCGACACCAAAAAATGTTCTGCATTGTTGTGAAGACGTTTACTGTAAATGAGCTGTTTCCTGTCTAGTCTTGCACAAAAATGTTGTTGTGGAACAGCCGTGACTTTTCATACGTCTGTTGCCTAATATGACTGATTTCTATGGGTTTTGGGGAAAAACTTTTAGTCAGACATTCCATGGTCTAAAGGCTCCTGGTACTTTGGGTGGAGTGGTGCCAGTTTAGAGCTAACCTGCTTTGACATCATCTGCTGTTCAACACATCCACTCCTCATCTCCAGTCGCTGATCCTTTCTTCTTATTCTCACACCGTGTCCCACTCCCTCAAAGCTCAAATCGTACGTTAAAAGTGACTTGCACAAAGAAACTTGCCTGGACTTGATCAGACCGCAACATATGTTCAAACGGCATTTGAACAATGACAGTGACGTGCAAGTTGTCTTACACAGTTTTACTCAGTTTCACGCACAAAACTGTCACACTGTGTTTCTGTAGTTTGTGATAAAAATCCAGATCTTGTTTCAGAGACAACTGTGTCGCTTTAAAGCGTCTCATAACAATGTGTAAATCCCACAAGCTTTGCGACTGAGTGTTGAAATGTGTGAAGTGTCGTTTGTCAGGTGTGTCAGTCACACCCTCTTTTTCTTTCTCTTCTCCTGCTGCTGACAGGCCTGAGGTGGAAGTATAGTCACTGGCTGAGTCACAGCTTCAATTCAGTTAACTCGCTGCACCAATTTGCTCTTCTGCTTTGTAACGTCTGTTATTACTTCTGCTGGTCCTCTAGGGCCTGTGTGTCTGTGTTTGTGTGTGTATGGTTTGTTCTTGTACAGCTATCGTTCTGAGGACCAGTTTCAATTTACACCATGTGAGGACATCTGTGCAAAGTGAGGACATTTTGGCTGGTCCTCACTTCTTTACAAGACAGTTTTAGGGTAACGGTTACAATTAGGATACAATTAGGATTAGGGACACATGATCTGGGCATACATTTTTTCTTGTCTGGTGTCTGACAACTATTCTGTGATTGGTCAGAACCTGAAAGTGTCAACGGCGATTAGCCAAGATCCAAAAATAATAAGAAGAGTTCGTCTTCTCATCCATTTTTCACATCTCCCTCAGTGCTTGACGTGTGTGACGTATGCTGCAGTGGGAGGTGCCTGTGAGGACTTCCCCAGAGTTCGGCAGTTGAGTTTCTCGTGAAGAATAAATTACTTGACCGAAACAAGTTTTTTTTTCTTGTTCTTGCCGCCTCGAATAAAACAAATTCCTCGCTTCTTGCGGAGTATGTAACAAGTTAAGGGGCTAGGGGAATGCACTGCGTCAACGAATGTCCTCACAAAGAAAGCCATACAAAAATGTGTGTGTGTGTGTGGTTTTCGTCACTCCCTCTCTCAGTTGGGTATAATGAGTGTGTGGAAGGAAACATGATTCACTCTGTTACCTGAGTGGGCCGCACCCTGCCTGCTGGTTCATGGAGATGGAGAGTATTACCTTAGACCTAGAGAGAAAATATGTGTGTGTGTGTGTGTGTAAGGGCTTTAGGGTTTTTCAAAGCATTTCTGTCTGTAATTCCAGTTTTATTGTCAGTAAAGGCATATGTGTAGCTTCTCTTGGAGGGATAGAACATCTACTGAAATAACACTGTGACTTACTAACATATTTTGTAAAGATGTCCATATTAAGCCAGCTGCATTAAACTCACTTTATTTAAAATATGTATACTGTTGCACGATACACCACATGTTTCCTTTTGTCGGAACAGTTCAAAAAAGATTTTCAACAAAGAGTTGGAGCGAGCTGACATACGTTAAGTCAGACAGTTTACAATAAGATTGTTTATTCCAAATGTTAACCTACTTTAAAAGAGAACAAAGTGGAAAATACTTAAGTTTTGGGGTTAGGGCTGGGCGATAAAACGATAACGAGATATATCGCGATAGACACACGGTCAATATCAATAGAAAATAGTTCAATATAATGTTCGATAATTTCACTCGAACTCCGTTAAAAAAAAAATAGGAAGAAAACCCAGAGCCACAACTGCAAGGCATTCTGGGGGATGTAGGCAGAGGAAGAGCTTTAGCCTCTGGACCTATCACGGAACAGCTAAGGCAACAACAACAACAACAACAACAACAACAAAGAACGGCGTGGAGTGAAAGGAGAATATGAGAGCGGAAATTGTAGATAAAAAGGAAAGATCACGTCACCAGTTTGGCAATATTTACCTTATTTTAAATCAGACATGACTCAGACCGATGTTGTCTGCAAGCTTGGTGGCGAGTGAGCAGATTAATTGTCTCTTGTCTCCCTCGATTAGTGTAAGAGCCGGTTAAGTTTGGTTTCTCTGCGTATTGTTTACTGGTCAAGTCGGGTAGTACGTTTTGTTTCTCTGCAGAGTGAGATGTGAGATGTTTGAATGGTGCCGTTGCTTGTCTAGATGAGAGTTGGTCAAATACCAAGTTGTGACACAATATTTAGTTTCTAGAAACCTTTATTGCTTGCAAGCAGGAGCCACTCGTCGGTCCTATCTGTAGTCACATCATGAGATCACATATGACTTGACAAAACTCATTGTACTAACATCTCAACATACATCTCATGACACAGAGGAACTCCTTAATGTGAGTTCCTTATGTTAATGGAGCATACAACCACATATCCATTCATTCTTTGCAACCACATGCCCATACCACAAGCTTCCACCTTACATACAATCTAATGTTGCATCCACAAATGTTGATTTCATATATAATATAATAAGGGACATTTAAGATTTTCCCTCTCAAAATGCACTCTGAAAGGAAGCTCAGAATATCAGCAGAAGGTTTGAAGGACTTTCGACCGTTGTTTGGCTTGCCAAGCTTATATCAGCAGCTCTTATGGCTGCTAATGTGGTATCTACCCAAGATGGGCCTGGACAGCTTGCTCTCATCAAATAGAAAATTACTTCTGGACATCCAGCAGGACACTTATTCTTCAAACTACAGAACTATTTCAGAAAATCATCTGTGTTGGATGTAGTGCCCTGGGAGCAGCAGAAGTGGCCTTGCTCATAACCCGAACCCTAACAACCCTTCGGTCCCAAGTCTGCTTCTCTAATCATTGGTCCACAAGCTCCCAGAGATGCTTTGAAATGGCCTTGAGGAAGTTGTTCCCACCAGTCGTTCTTAAAATGTAATGCCTGAAGCATCTCTGTTAGGACTAGTTCCTCCTGAACATTATGCGGGTCTGATCTGCCGCCTCTCAAAACTATCATTTTTGAGATTATTGTGAACAAAGGAGGTTCAAGAACTTATTAAATCTAAGCGTCCACATACTTTTTTGTTGATAGCATTGGGAATATTTGATGGATGTGTTCAATAAATCCTTGTATAAAAATACCCTTAGGATAGACTAGCTCTCAGCTGCTTTGTTATAAGATCTTTAAAGGAAACCCTTGGTCCATTTTTCTGTAAGAATGACTCCTAGTCGATATATTTTAAGATTGATACAGACAAACAGGAAATTCCAAAGTCTCGTTGCTTTGTGTGCTGTCTCTGTTCAGACCGGCTGTGGACATGCATGCTTCAGTGATGCAGTTGCAAGCAGGCTGGTCTAGTGTGAACACACCCAGAATGCATTGAGGACACGTTTGACATCTGATCACTTGTTCCCACATTCATGTCGTTCGTCCTTGGAGCTGTTAAGTAACTAAACTAATAAATGAGTCATTAGAAGTTCCTGAACATGAGTGGGCTATGTGTAATTCTGTATTGGTGTGCGATCATGTTGATGTATGCAAAGCAGCCACAGCTGCTCCCAACAAAGGAAACTGGACTTGTAGAGATTCTTGGAGACATTTCATCCAAGTGGCTTCTTCAGTTCTCAACAACTTCCTGTAACTGCGGCTGAGTGGGCGTCACCCAGACAGTTTGAAACAAAAACCTGAACTCCCCACCAGTCATTTAAAACCGAAGAAGCCTCTTGGTCGATTGTTGAAAACTCAGACAAGTTAATTTACCTTTGTTTCAGCTTTGGTTTAATATATTATGACCTGGAGAATGTTCACAGACATATACACTGGGCACTATTCATGCTGTAAAATACACCAACCAATCATAACATTATATTGTGTCTCCAAAACAGTTGTGACTCATCAGAGAATGGACATGGGTCTTCTGAGGGTGTCCTGTGGTGTCTGGCAACAGGATGTTGTTAGCGGGGGCCTTTGGGTCCTGTGGGCTGATGGGGCGGGGGGCTCTGTGGATCATCCTACAGATACTTTATCAGTTTAGCATCCAGTGAATTTGGAGGCCAGGTCAACACCTTGTGCTGTTCTTCATGTTTTGTTTTTTTTAGTTGTTCCTAAAGCGTTTTTGTGTGCGCCCAAAGGTTTCCCAGCAGAAAATGGTCTCTGTTATTCACTTCTGTGGCTTTAATGTTCTGGCTGATCGGTTTATAGCTTACAATATAGTATGAGGTCTGAACAGAGCTATGTACAGACCTACATTCCGCAAATGTAGCTGTGGTGATGTTAATGTTGTCACAATTAGGTGTTATCCTTAAAGTAAATGTCTCACTGGCATTTACTTATGCTAGCTGTTTGTTGTCTGGTCATAGATGTAAGTAGGAGAGAGGACAGAGGTGGAGTCCCTACTGACAGCAAAACATGTATGTGTGTGAAAGAAAAGGGAGAGTGCAGTATCTTTATTATCACTATTATACAGTATTATTGTTTATGCATTCAGCAGTAAATCATGTCAGACTGTTGGCGGCATGTGCACAATGAGTGTGTGGAGGAAGATGAGGTTTCAGCAGGATGTGTGCACTGCAGATCTTGTGACAATTCGTTCTTCTGAACCTAGGATACATTCATGTGGATGTTCCTTAGACATGTAGCACCCACCTAGACCAGACCAGACACCCCCACCCCATAGCAATGACACTCCTTGATGGCAGCAGCCATCCCCAGCAGGATGCAGCCACAAAAACACTTCAGGAAGAACCTGATCCTGATTACCTGATCGGTGTATTAAACATTTGGAAGATCAAACTCGGAGCTTTGAAACTGAGCCAATATCAGACCTTGTTGACTAAGTCTTGTTTTCTCTGAGATTAGCAGCTGGAAGCCCCTGTAATATCTTATATTACTTACTTTCATGTAATTGTTGAGGAGCAGGTGTTGACATGAGTTTGTTTTTTTTCTTGTGAGAGCAACTGATTTGATGAGCGGAGAGAGGGAGAACAGAGGTTGGTAGCTAATTACTATTCAGACTGAGTGCCCAGGAGGAGAGAGCAGTCTCGCTGCAATTCAAGTAATCTCCGGCTAGAAAGCGTGAGAGCGTACAGGGCTGGGACGACGTCGCAGCTTTGGCATTTCTCAAAGGTTGTGGGAAATGAAAGATAAACGCACAAGTGGGTTAACGAGTGAGGCCCTCGTCTCCTCGGTGGAGCTGTGATGTGCCTCTCAAGCAGATTTCTTTGAGTGTGCACCGTGAGCAGAGAGGTGCCAATCCTCATCATTTTATTTGTGAGGGAGCTTTTGAACAAAAAGTCAGGCTGCTCACAAATAAACGGTTTCTTGCTCCGTCTTTGAGAGTTTCCTTGGCCCTGTTCAGACCTCGCATTAAGATCCGATCACCTAAAAGGCAGGTGTAAACAACCCCAGGGCGCTTTTTACGAGATCTAATCCCTGATCACATTTGGAGGTGGTCTGGCTTGCATGTGTCCGGATGTGTCCGCATTCCTGTGGTAGTGTGAACGCAATGTATCCTGGGTATACTGGACAGGGGTGGTCTTGCATTGCCGGAGCTTAAATTATTCATTAAGAAAAAAATATACAACCAATATTATAAACGATCGCCTGAAAAGGAAATAGCAGGGTCTGAACACATGTACCTAAAGCTGGTCACTTGTGTTGAGATAGCCCAGATCGGATAACAAACAGGAACTACTGTTTTTTAACCTGGACCTTATTTCTGTCATAAAATACTATTGTTTATTCACTATCTATATAATGGGAGTGAATGGGGCACCGAGACGCAGCCTCTAAATAACACATTATCTGCTGCGAAACTCGTTCCTTTCACCAGCATTTTGTTATCGTACGCTAGTGCTATTCCCCGTTGAGTCCGGAGTTACCTGATCATCCAAGTCAGAAGACATCATCCGGATGATGATAACTGGTAACCGGACTTGTTTCGGTGCCCCAGTCACTCCCACTATATGGATATACGCAGATCTAAATATCTGCAAACTACTACAAATTACACAAAAGTTGTATGGGTGAGTAAACGATTGTATTTTATGCCAGAAAACATAAAGGCCCCCGTTCGTACCTGCACTTCACTGACAGGACACGCTTCTTTTAACCGTTCCGCTCCGACCGCTGGAGCGCACAAAAAAAATAAAAACAGATGAATTTCAAATCATCCAGATGGAAGAGTGATTACTTTGAGATTCATTTAATGCCGTGCCAGCCCCCTCCCCCATCGCTGACTCCATCCCTCCCTCCCTCTCCGTCTTTCTGCAGAGAAACTGCCTGTTCACATAAGCTAAAAATAAATCATGTGACTGAGCGCGGCCAACTGTACCGTTCATGCATTACTTATGGAAGTGTTTGCTTTTCTTCCATTTTTGTCCCTGGGGGGAAAAAAAAATAATAAACTGGCCCCGGTCCTGGAGTGGATATTGCATTAAAGCAGGTTCTCGGGCGATATCGTCCAAACAGGAAGAATATCGCTGTGTTTCCATCTTGTCTGTAGTGATATACGCAGTCATCTGTTTATCTGTGTAGATGCATTAGTGGATTAAGCTTGGCTGCCGTGGTTGTTGTAATGAAGTAACATGATACATGTCAGGGTTTCACAATAAAGCTAAAATAATCAAATGAAGTTGGGTCTGTGTGTGGTCTGGATCGTGTCCCATTCCCTTTGCACAATTTCCAAACACTTGGAGTCCAACTGATTTTAATACTGTAGGAGTAAAAAGCAAAAACATACGTTCAGGACGCATCCGGATTAATGAAACGTACTTTCCGCCAACGTGCTCCCTGTTGGCGGAAAAAAGATTATGACATTTGTGCTCGCTCAGTTTTTTGTTTTAGTTTTTTCCCAAAAATGTTCTTCTGCAGTCGTATCCCATGTTTTTTTCCCCCTTCGGATGAAGAAGCTGGCATAGACTCAAATTAAAGGTTTCATGAACGCTTCAAATATTTATGTTCAGTCGGATTGGTTTAATGTGTCACCTGATAATCCTGGATAACGGATATGATTCTGTTTTAAATGTGGGCTGTACTGTCGCACTCCTGGGAAGTGTTCTGACAATTTATGTGAGGCATTGGCCACTTAAGAACTCATGTTGGGGTGGAGATTTGATTCTCAGCTAGCCGATCATCTTTGTGTTTCTTGCCTCATCTTAATGCTATTTCATTTCTTACGCCCAAGATGTGAAAATAATAATAATAAATAATGATAATACCTGCATTGTAGCGTATGAAGTTATCCTCAAGTGCTGCGACTTATTTTTATTATGTATTAAAGGACCAGTACGTCTGATTTAGTGACACCTAGTGGTAGGGTTGAAGATTGCAGCCAGCCAAATGCCCCGCTCCCTTTTCAGGTGTAAAAACATGACAGGCTGTCTCTAGAGTTAGTGTTTGTTTTGTTCTTCCTGGGCTACTCTAGAAACAGGGCGTCACAACTTCACATTCTCCATGAAAAATAGCCTGCATTTACAGATGATTATCTGCAACTGGTGCGTTTTATTTTTTGTTTTTTGTATGTGATGTGCTGTTATGCATGTAATCGTCCCTCGGAGGTGATCATTTATTCTCACGCCAACAACTGATAACAAAGATCAACCCTCCAGCTGCTATGCAAATAACGTAGATGCACTGCAGATAGACAGGTTCATTTGTCTGTATTTACATTTTAAGCTACAAACACTCAACTCTGAACAGTCGCTGTATAAACACCAGGAACCCTATATTCATGTCAATGTGCGTGAATTGCACAAAAAGTGGGACATATTCATGAATGATGAAGTTAACATTATGACCACCTTCTTAATATTGTGTAGGTCTCCCTTGTGCCTCCAAAACTGTTGGGACTCATCAGAGAATGGGGGCCTTTGAGGGGAGGGTCCTCTGTGGATCATCCCACAGATACTTGATCAGTTTGGGATCTAGTGAATTTGGAGGCCAGGTCAACACCTTGTGCTGTTTGTTGTCCGTAAAGCGTTTTTGTGTGTGTGCCTGTTAGAGTTGTCACGATACCAAAATGAGTAACCATGATACTATACCAGACAAAGTGTCACGGTTCCGGGAATTATTGCGATACTGCAGCCTTTTTTATTATTATTATTTTTATGAACTGCAATGTATGTTGATGTTGAGCAAAATTAGTGGAGCCACTGACGACGACGACGAGGCAGACTCGTCGCTCCAGCCCGGTGCTTCTGCCGTGATGAGTGTGTTGTCTCGCGTTTGTGACTGTAAGCCGTGCGCACGTCTGGGCGAGACAGAACTTTAGCTTGTTGTTTGTTTTGAAGCGAATTTCTATCGAAGCGGAGCTGCCTTCACGGGGTTCGTTCTTGCCGCAGAAACAAACAAACAGTCAATCAGTTAACAGACGGGCGGACCCGGCGGTACCACTAACAGGCAAACAGCCAATCGTTCAGCAGCTGTGTAGTTTGGTTGCAGTAGTTGCCATGTGGGTTTGTTTACAAGGGAGTAGCATGCACGGGAGGAGAGTAGGGGCGGCTGCTATGTAGCGGAAACCGGTAGTATAGTAACCCACGGTAGTACTGTCGTGTAGAATTTCTAGTATCGTAGGAACCGTTACGATTTGGCACCGCAGGGTACCGCGGGTACTGTGCAGCTCTAGTGCCAGTGTGACTGCTACATGTCTGGCTAATCGGACATCCTCTAGTCTGTACTGTGTGTTAGCTACAAGCCTGGCAGCGTGTGTCAGAGTACCAGGAAATCCTCTTCTTAATCTCTGTTGTCCTCTGTGGTGTAACTGGGAAGAGACGACAGAGACGACGTCTGTCTCACGTTGCTTTCTACCCGTCGGCGCGTCTTTCACGTGTCTCAGATTCCCGATTTTAAATCTCAGAGCTTTAGGAGACGTGCTAACCAGGTGTGTGTCGTTCTTTACCCACATACGGAGGCTGTGCATAGTGATAACAGGTTTGAGCTCTGTTACTGCGCCAGTCCTCATGACAGATTTGCGGTTTGAGAGCGGCCAGGGCAGCCGACATACTGAATGAATCATCTCCGCTCAGCACGGTTACTAGAGGAGTGAATGCCGACTCTCCAGATGGATTTTTAGTATGTGCCTGAAAATCTGACATCTTTACCCGCAGAGGAGTTTGGCAGAGTCACTGCATCGCTTCAGGGCCAGCATGGAGCTCAGTCAGCCCGTGTTGGCTTCTGCCTGAGGGTGGGACGGGGGGGGAGGGCTGCAGATGGGCAGTCAGCGGGAGATTTTGACGGAGGTGTTGAAAGGACACATTTGTCTTTCCCACCACTTGGATCGTGTGACTCAGGATTCCCCCTCTCCTGTCCCCACTGGAATCTCTCACCTCTGTCATCTCCTCCTCTTCATCTCTTCATCCTCTGCGCCCTCGTCATTTCCGCCTCACCTCCGTGTCTTTCCCACCTTTCCCGTCCTCCGTTTTTTTTCTCTCTCTCTCTTCCCGCGTCTCTGAATCACCCCGTCCCTTGCCCACGCTTCCGTACGACGTTTCCAGATTTAGCCTTGTTTTGTTTTTCCATCCCCTCCCGCCGACGCCGCCGGCCGTCTCTGGAGATTACAGCAACGCCGCGCGCTTCCATCTGTGTTTTCATCTTCCTCATTACTGGCTTTTTTTTTAGTTTTCCTTTACCTGTCCGCTTCATCTCTCAGCAGCTTTCTCCTTCACGTCGTCGTCGTCGTCACGTTGCATTTAAACAGGCGGCGACTGAGTCAGACACATCAGAGGAAGCCAATTAGTCTGGCGTTCAGTCAATTATCAAATTATAAAGCGTTCAGCTCATGAATCATGGTTGTCACTTGCTTCGTATCACGCTGAGATCTGTCCTCGCTGATAAAGGAAAGTTATCTCTAAAGTGGAAATCACCAAAGTCCTCACTATCTATCTATCTATCTATCTATCTATCTATCTATCTATCTATCTATCTATCTATCTATCTATCTATCTATCTATCTATCTATCTATCTATCTATCTATCTATCTAACTATGTTGTTGTGTCTTTTTGTTTCACAGGTGACATTACACAGAAGGGCTATGAGAAGAAAAGGACCAAGCTTCTGGCTCCATACATCATCCACACTCCAGGTATCCACTCCTCACCTCTTTACTTTCCCCGAGTGTCTTCTTGTTCTTTGAGTTCTCCTTCTGTGCACAAAAATCAAATAATATGTCTCTTTATATGTCTTATTGTCTTTAATAATAATAATAATTAGTGATATTGGCCAAGTATACTTGTGTATACATGGAATGTGTTCTCTGCATTTATCCCATCTGTGAAATTAGTGAACACACAGTGAGGTGAAGCACACACTAACCCGGAGCAGTGAGCTGCCATGCTACAGCGGCGCTCGGGGAGCAGTGAGGGGTTAGGTGCCTTGCTCAAGGGCACTTCAGCCGCTTTCTACTGGTCGGGGGTTCGAACCGGCGACCCTTCAGCCACAAGCCCAAAGCGCTAACCAGTAGGCCACGGCTGCCCCTTGAGACTGTTCCTCAAAGTTCTCCGCTTATTACTTTATTTAAACCATCATGTCGCACTGTAATGTATTTTGTCAAACAAAGAAAATCACAAAATATGTATTAGTTTCAGAATAATTATGGGGTGATATACAACGATCAGCCACAACATTATGACATTTGAAGTCAATAACCATTGACCATCTTGTGATAGTTCCAAAGCACAACACTTCTGCTTTGGAAACATCTAGACCTGGCATTCCATTCATTCATTCATTCATTGGTGTGGATGTTACTTAGACATGTAGCTCCCACCTAGACCAGACCAGGCACCCCCACCCCATAGCAATGACACTCCTTGATGGCAGCAGGATGCAGCCACAAAAACACTTTAGGAAGAAGAACAGCACAAGGTGTTGACCTGGCCTCCAAATTCACTAGATCCCAAACTGATCAAGTATCTGTGGGATGATCCACAGAGCC
Organism: Planiliza haematocheilus; assembly: GCA_005024645.1. Classification (NCBI taxonomy): domain Eukaryota; kingdom Metazoa; phylum Chordata; class Actinopteri; order Mugiliformes; family Mugilidae; genus Planiliza; species Planiliza haematocheilus. Next base: position 2,598,764 of record SRSE01000878.1, read on the forward strand.
CCCTCTCCTTAAAACCACCTTCCTAATATTGTGTAGGTCTCCCTTGTGCCTCCAAATAAACAGCTCCGACTCATCTAGGAATGGACATGGGACACCTTCTGAGGGTGTCCCGGGTTATCTACCAGCAGTACGTGGGTAGTGAGAGCTGGAGATCTTGGGAGGTTTGAATCTGGGTCAGCACCTTAGCGAATGTTTCATGCATCCTGGGCTCATTGTTGCAGGCTGTAGGGGTGGAGTTGTTGCTATGGGGTGGGGTTGCCTGGCCGCATGGTTCATGTCCAAGTAACCAGGACAAAAGGTTTGCCAGCAAGTTTAAAGTTGTGGCTGATGTTAGTGGATATTTATTAAGGCACATGCAACTTCAGTTAAATAATAACCATGTGACATTAATGATGATAGATACACAGAAGGTAACAGCAGGCGGTGTAACAACAATTTTTACTGTGTCTGCTTTGGACAGCGCCGCCCCCTCAGAATGACGTGCAGCCTCCCGCTCCCAGCTCCTCCAGCCACGGGCCTCCTCCATCCAGTTCGTCCCGCTACCGCGACCGCCGCTCCCGCAGAGCACATCGGGGCGGAGGGACCAGGGATGACCGCTACAGATCAGGTCAGCCGGAAGTCCTCTGATATATCAGGGGAGACGCCACATCCTGCAGCTCTTGGGAAGTCGGTTCCATCTGAAATTAGCTTTCATCGGCTCCGCCTCTGGAGCCCGGTGTGGGTTTTAAAGCTCAGATGCTGGGCTGTTTCAAGGGGACCAATTAAGGATGAATAGTGATGTCATCGCCTGGCTATGTGTGTTAGCAGGCTGGAAAACCTGACGTCGGCCAGGATGAAAAAAAAAAAAAAAACACAACAAAAAAACACAGGCGAAAGAGCACAAAGCACATGAGGAGGTTCTTACCAGTGTTTGTTCAGACTATGAAAGCAGCCTCTCTCCAGACAGGTCCACACCCTGCTGTTGCTTTTCTTAACACCATCCTTTGGGTTAGGGTTTGCTGGAGGCTTATATAAAATCTGACGAACGACATATTTCTGTTTCCTCTGATTGAAGTCTTTGACACAGAGGATCAGGATCTTTAGTTTTGCAGAGCCTGACATGAGACTGGTGCATTGAGCTGAGTAGTAAAAGTGGAATCTGGCTCCATTAGAGGAGTTGTCGCGTTGCTTTCCTGATACTGGGGGAAATGTCTTAAGGCGACTTCCAGTTTATGAGATTATGGTTTGAATTCTGTCATAAAGGCAAACAGAACTGCTCTGCTTTCTTTGAGAGATGTGTATATATTTGAGTAAGGAGAGATGATGAGGAAGTAGATTTACTGAAACAACAAGATCTTATGTGATTAGATGCAGTGACCATGAGAAGAGACTCCTTAAAGGGGAACTACTGTTTTTTACAACCTGGATGATGTCGTCTCAGGCTTGTTTACCTGTAATTTGCTGCTACTGTGTTCCGTCCACAACCTCAGAATCGGAAAAATATTCAGCCATGTTGTAAAAACCTAGAAGCAGCAAATTATAGGTAAATAAGCCGACCGGCGCTCAGAGATGACATCATCCAGGGTCTGTAGGTCAATCTACAGACCCTGGATGATAACAGGTAACTCTGGACTCAACGGGTTTTAGCACTAGCGTAAGATAACAAAATATTCGTGAAATGAACCAGTTTCTTGGCAGATAATGCATTATTTAGAGGCTGCGTTTCGGTGCCCCATTCACTCCCACTATATGGATATACGCAGATCTAAATATCTCCTGAAGGAATACAAATTACACAAAAGTTATATGGGTGAGTAAACGAAGTTCATTCTGGCCAGGTCATGTATACCATAGACATATATACATAGACGCCTCATTGAGCGCCGTCGTCTACTGCAGTGGCGTGCCTATAGGGCGGCCATCTTGGAACAGGGCCACTCGCTCCTACAGTGCATTACATCTATGGAGGAATGGTGTTCTTACACAATAAAAGTCATCATAAATCGCTCAGTTGAAGTCCGGCATCTTTTCTTTACAATCCTCTGTCAGAAGCTAGTCTGCTCATAACATTAAGTAAAATTTGTATTTGGGTAGTAAAACCATATTTTTATCAAAGCTACATGTGTGACGTTTTTAACAGATCAATACGTTTGGAAATCGGTCCAAAACTCAGCGAATAATTCTACTTTGAGATTGAGGAGTACCTCTTTCCTTCGTATGTTCATGCACCGCTGCCTCTGCTAGCCCTGTACCAAGATGGCGGCGCTTTAGGCACGTCCCTCCACAGTCGATGCGGCGTCTATGTATATATGTCTATGATTTATACTACACAAGAAACTCAAGTGGCGAGCTCCAGAGAAGTCCTCATAGGCACCTCCCACTGCAGCATACGTCACACGCGCTAAGCATTGTGGGTGATTCGGTCAGTCGGCCAGTCGTTTTGTCGACTTCGTCCGTCGGATCGAGCCGTTCATTCATCCATCACGCACACAATACGCCGATCCCTACCCGGGAGAGATTAGCAGTCGCTGGGCGCTCACAGTGTAGCCGTTAGCATTTCAGCTTTGCATCATTAACCGCGCCCACTCCGGATTCTAACCGATCAGAGAATAGTTGGCGGGAGAAAAAAGTTCTTCCCGGAACACGCTGCGAGAACTCCCAAACGATGGCCGTGAGAACAAAATGACGTCGGCCTGTTCTCGCAGCTGGAGGAACGAGAACAAACTTGTGGAGTATGCAACAGTTTGGGGCCTGTTCAGACATGGCATTAGCATTCAAATCCAATCTCAGTCTGTGTACTTCAGTCTCCTACACAGACTGATACTGTAATCTATGCTGATTGAGTAAATACCACACTCGTGCATCAACATTTTCGTCTACACATCGTAGATAGTTCAGCGTTTGAGTAGTTTGTCGTTGTAAGTTTCAGGTTGTTAAACTTCATCCTGAGGCAGATATGAATATTTAATATTAACCCAGACAGTAGTCGCTGAGACATTTCACTAAAAGGAAAAAATAAATAAAAATGCGACAGTTGCGGTGAAGCCAAAGGAAAAAGTCAGTTGGCATCCTCCTCTGGGGGAAACTGTGCAGAGTTTCAGTCCTCAAATTAAATTAGTAAGTTATTTTATCCCCGACCAAAGTAATGAACTGGCTGACAGCTACCGGGCTGAAGTCTGAAGACACTCATACACTAATAATGGTGGTTATTACGGCTTACTGTTCATTACACGTTACTTCTGCGTTTGCTAAAATACAACGGTTTCACATTCACAGTGCTTAATGAATTAAAAAAAGATTAGATTAAGGTTTTTAGGCTGCCCAAGCACTGATGGGACCCTACCGTGCCCATCGCCGTGGAGACGCTCCTCACCCTCCCGGACATGTGTGAGGAGTGGGCCTGTCCCGGCGCTCCTCTGCGACGGTGGGCTGTGGCGTGATTATGAGAGATGATGATTTAGCTCAGAGCGTGCTGTTCAGCAGAATGCCAGTTATGTAATCCTGGTCCCTGCTGCTGCTGCTGCTGCTGCTGCTGCTGCTGCTGCTGCTGCTGTGTAATGAGCTGTGCCTGATGATTTATTGAAATGTGTTGATGTGGAGGCAGAAATAATGTCCCCTCAGTAAAAACGATAAGATTCCTCAGTAAGTGGTCTTTTGTTGTGGTGTTTTTTTCTTACGTGGTGCTTTTTTTAAAAACGTGCCTGTGGGTGTCATCGAGTAAAAGAGTCTTTGCATTTATTGCTTTGTTCATTTTTTTTTTAGTGTAGGGATGTGAGTGGGTTAATGCGCACAGATCCGTTCTCTCCTCTCGTGGTTTTTGCTGTTTCACGCTGAAAATGGCGTCACACTAATCTTCCTAAAACAAAACTGTTGTTTAAAAATTTGTTCTATTTCTATTTTTAAAAACCTGACACTAAAAAACACAGTGTTCTTACTAATCATTGACATTAGGGATGTCCAATAATATCGGAGGGCCGATATTATCGGCCGATATTGAGTTAAAAATGTAATATCGGGAATTATCGGTATCGAGTTTTTATAACCGATGTTTGTTCTGTAGGCTTCAGCATTTCCGAGTCTGCATGAACGCAGCATGGGACGTTAACAGGCGCGTGCTTGATGACGTATAACAACAACACGCTAGTCTCGTAGGTTGCTAACCGTGGCTAACAAGCTAGCTCGCCCGGTGTATGAGATGTCCGTGGTTTGGAAGTATTTCCAAGTGTCACCTACTAACAGTAAATTTATGATTTGCAATGACTGCAAAGCAAAGGTGGTTATGAGAGGAGGAAACAAGGCGTCTTCCTTTAATACATCAAATTTGATCACCCACCTCAAGAAGAATCATGAGGAGTTATACACTACATTTGTCTTCCTTGTTTTGATATTGTCTGTAGTTTGTTTGAGACAAAACTTTCTCTCTAAAAACACAATAAAATAAATGAATGGCACTTTTTTGGCACTTTTTTCAGTAACTTATTTTACACAGACAGTGTTTACATTTGAAAAGCCATGTTGCATTTATGTTTGCATCCAGTGGGACATCACAATAAAATTAGGCATAATGTGTTAATTCCATAATAGGTGATAAAGGTATTGTTGTTACCTAACTATTGTGGTGTAAAAAGACTGAATATATCCGTATCGGGTGATATCCGTATCGGAAATTAAGAGTTAGACAATATCGGAATATTGGCAGAAAAGCCAATATCGAGCATCTCTAATTGACATCCAAATCTGTAATAAATCTAAAATAAAATCTATTTTTCTTCCAGATTATTGAAAATATTTCAATTTTTTTTGTGTGTATTTTCTTTGTTAAGGAAAACTTTGTAATGCCATCACAAACATTGACATATAAAGGGTTAAAATTCTTAAACATAATGTATTTATGATTAGGACTGAAGTCGAATAAAGAATTAAATAAAAGGTAAAAACGTAAGCTATTTTTATGGTGTTTTTAAAGAGGACACCTTTGTCCCTCAGTGGTATAGTAACAGGCTATGAGGGTTAAAACAAAGATGATATGTTTTCCATTAAAATTATTATTATTATTATTTCAACAGAGGATCCAAAATGATATTTCTCCTTTAGGTTATTTAATTTCAGTAATTATGTTTTTCTCCTTTCTTTTGTGCAATTAAATCTCCCACAACCTGCCACGTTCATCCTGCTGCCTACATGGTGGCAATAAAAATAATTCATTTCCTGTTGTTGTTTTTTTCTTTAAAAAAATAATTGCACACATATTTTTTTGAGTGTTTTCTGAAATGCCACTGAGGTTCCCTCACTAGCGCCCCCTGTAGGTTAGGTCCACTAATCTAGAGGCAGCTCACTGAAGTAATTCAGCCAGTACAATAATACTATTTATGCACTAAGAACATCAGTTTTGGATAGAAAATTTAAAAGAAAAAATAATGTGTGTTTTAAGTGCGACGCCTCCTGTTGAGCTCATTGTTCTGTTGTTTTAAATGCAAAGCAGCAAAAGTGCATAAATAAAGATATAAATAGTTTTCTGTCGTTGCAGATATCCACACTGAGGCCGTTCAAGCTGCCCTGGCTAAACATAAAGAGGAGAAGATGGCTCTTCCCATGCCTACCAAACGGCGCTCCACTTACGTCCAATCTCCCATCGAAACTCGCACACCACCAGGTAACCGGGCTAATCCTCCTCTCCTGCGCCGACTCTAACCTTTGACCTGTATCCAGCGCGGCATGTTCATGCTCTGCTCTCCCGCGTTCAGACTCCTCATCAGGTTCCGACGACGAGACGTCCGCGCGCAGGCAGTCCGCGGTGGTGGCGGCTCCCCCGCCTCCGGTCAACCCCAACCTGCAGAGCCCGGAGTCCTGGATCAACCGCTCCGTCCAGGGCTCGTCCACCTCCTCCTCGGCCTCCTCCACGCTGTCCCACGGGGAGGCCAAGCCTCAGCCTCAGAGCCAGCCTCAGCCTCAGTACAAGCCCCAGTACCAGCCTCTGTATCAGCCGCAGCTCCAACCACAGTACCAGCCTCAGCCGCAGCCGCACGAGCAGAGCCGCACCGCTGCAGTGACGGACATGATGGCGCACAGTCGCATCGGTGAGGCGCATAAAACTCATTTAACAGAGAATATGAGCAGATTGTGACCAGGAACACTACTAGAGGTCGATAAAGACAACATTCAAGCATAACATTATGACCGACTAACTGAACATCACAGTACAACCACGGTGTTTCCCTGCAGCCCCCTCGGTGAACAGCGCCCCTCCTCCTGACGTGACCGCCGTGGCCCCACCAGCCAGAGGCCCCCGGGTGGACCTGCCCTCCAACGCCGTCGCCCGAGGGATGAGCCGCGGGCAGAGCCGCTCCAGCATGATGGAGACCGCAGACGGTAACGCCACATTCGTGTTTTTTTTCCCCGCGTTTGATTTCTCTTGCGTCTGATTTCTCTTTTCTTCTAAATACGTTGCCGGCGTTTGCGCTCCATTAATCCAACTTTACTGCTTCTTTCTTCTCTTCTCAACATTGTCACATGTTTATTTGACTGCCTGGTAGGAAGAGGTAATATCCAGAGTAAGGAAACTTCCTTAATGTGTGGTGTCCGCAGCCTCCTGTGTTTGCTGGTGTACCCTTACTCTCCCTACTGTTTGGAATGAATGATTCTAAAAAAAAGAAATAAAACAACATCCACGCACAAAGTCAGTCCTCATGTGTGATCCCAAACCAAAAAAATAAACTTTATCCCACCTCTCACTTTTAATTTTGTTGACGCCACCTGCATACGCTGCTGCTTTTCATCCCTAGAGCGCGTCACAGTCGTTCAAGGTAACGTCTGAATTTGCAAATCTGTCAAATCTGTGACTGAGCACGCGTGTCGCGGGACGAAGGGCGGCAGACTATGAGATGCTGAGACGTTTAAGTAGGCGGCGTTTCGTCACTGTGCGTTTGCCCCCCCCTCTTCTTCACCTCCCCCCCCCCCCCTGCTTCCAGGAGTTCCCGTGAGCAGCAGGGTGTCCACTAAGATCCAGCAGCTGCTCAACACCCTGAAGAGGCCCAAGAGGCCGCCGCTCAGCGAGTTCTTCACCGACGACTCGGAGGAGATCGTAGAAGGTGCGCTGCAGTTTTTTTTTATGCACACGAAACCTGTCTGCTGCAGGAAAGATGAAAAGAAAACAGACATTTTTCACTTTAAAATCTCACATTTACGTGCTGATCGCTTTTGTAAAGGTTGTTTTTTTCATGTTGTGACTAATGACAACACATTTACTAGCTCCTCAGTTGTAATTGGTATTAAATTAACATGTATAGTACGTGACTGTTTAACCAGGAGCCTTATTGCCTTAAGTTGTAAATCATTGATAATACTTTTCTGCATGTCAAACCAGTTGAAAGGGAAGGCGTTGGGAGAAGGAGGGAGAAAAAAAAGAAAGGCAGAGCATAAAATAAATAATAAGGAAGAAATAAAGTTAATGATGAAAAGGAATAGGGATTAAAGGTGAAAAACCTGATCTACTGTACGGGCCAGCAGGGTAGCGGTGGCTCCTTTTATCTCTGCAGCGTTCATAAGCGATGCCATTAATCTTTAACCTACTTTGAGCGCGTTCTTTTGTCTCTCCGTCGCAGTGCCCCAGCCGGACCCCAACACGCCCAGACCGGAGGGCCGTCAGATCATGCCAGTGAAAGGGGAGCCTCTGGGAGTGGTCAGCAACTGGCCCCCGGCCCTGCAGGCAGCTTTGGCGCGTTGGGGGGCCACTCAGGGGAAGAGCCCCGCCCTCACTGCTCTTGACATCACGGGCAGGCCGCTCTACACTCTGACTTATGGTGAGGGGCAAAGTTAAAGCTGTTTTAATGCACCGATCAGCCACAACATTATGACCGGATACAGTGAATAACATTTAAACCATCTTGTGATAATTCAGTGTTCTGCTGGGAAACTTCTGGACCTGGCATTCATTCATTGGTGTGGATGTTACTTAGACATGTAGCACCCACCTAGACCAGACCAGGCACCCTCACCCCATAGCAATATAAGGACATCGGTCATAATATTATGGCTGATCGATGCATGAAGAGAATGTGGAGTTATGCTTTCTTTGTCAACTCAGTGGTCAGCAAATGTGCCGGTAGTCATAACTGCAGGGTACTACTCTAACATGAGAGTTATTTTTCCAGAGACATTTGGGCGTATTGACTCTCCCCTCTCTCCCCCCTCCCACACCTCCCCCCCTCACCTTCTGTCTGTTAAGGGAAGCTCTGGAGTCGCAGCGTGAAGCTGGCGTACACCCTCCTGAACAAGCTGGGCACCAAGAACGAGCAAATCCTCAAACCTGGAGACCGGGTGAGAGCAGACGCACCGACACACTCTGAACGGACACATAATTATATATTATAGCAAGGGTGGTGTTGTCCTGGCAGATTCCTTTAGTAGAGAGAGAAATCTAAAAAGTATTTGTAGCAACAAGATGCCATAGATTTTTATTTAAACCGTTATATTTTCAACAGTTTGTGATTCATTATTTATCTCTAGCAGTGAAGCCTGTCTCAGTTGTGTAAACCAATTATTTACTGGATGTAAGAAATGGACCTAGAGACTGGGACGTCTGCAACCTTTGGGTTTGCGGGCCAATCGGTCTGGCGCCTGCCCACGCCAACTTTCTGTGATGTATTTATTTAAAACCGGAAGTGACCATATTTGGATAAGAGGGAGGGGACTGTTGAGAAGCCAGAATGATAGAGGAGACCCGGCATGCTGATCAGAAGTCAGTCAGTAATACATGGAATAAGATGTTACAATCCCTTGTGCCAAAATCAAAGGCAAAACACATTTAGAGGCCCTGTTCGACTAAGAGGCCCTACCAAACCTACAGTCATGTGATATGACAATTACCCTATAATCTACATAAGCTAAGTAAAAGCTGCTGGCTTGTATGGTCCGCTCAGCAGCTAACCATGGCTACCAAGCAACATGAAAACAACAGGAACCTGACCTGAACAACAGCAGTATGCAGCATGTCATTGGGGTTTTCAAAGTGGGCACCTCCTTTCACCGATGTTTCGTTAAGTAAGGCCCACGACACCTCGAGAAGGCTTAACAAATCTACCATGATTGGCCTCGCTGATGCGGGCTGGAACGCGTAACAAACAAACAATTCACGTAACAAACTGTGACGGACTGTGGCCCACATGCGGCCATCCTTACCTTTAGCTAGTTAGCTGCTGCCCGAGACATGTCGCTAAGGGAATGACATTAGGTCAAAGGTCAGAAAGAGGTTGTCATTTCAGTCAAATATAGCAGGTGCAAGACTGTGGTTCTGCATGAAGACACAGGACTAAGTACTAAATACTGAGACTGAGCATTTAAAGAAGGACATGCTGTACAGTAATAGCACAGAATTGCATGACTAGTAGGAGATAAGAAGTTAGAGGACAAGAAAGTGGAGGATGCAAGAGAGAAGAGAGAAGATCGGTGCATCGTCCCCCAGCAGCCTAGGCCTCTTGCAGCATAACTTAGTGATGGCTCAGTCCAGCCCTAATTATAAGCTTTATCAAAAAGGAAAAAGTCTAAAGCCTCACCTTAAAAACAGAGAGAGTGTCTGCCTCTCGGACCCAAACTGGGAGCTGTTTCCACAGGAGAGGAGCCTGATAGCTGAAGGCTCTACCTCCCATTCTACTTGTAGAAATTCTAGGACCCACGAGTAGGCCTGCACTTTGAGATTGAAGGGATCCAGTGGGACAGAGCATGAGTTAGAGTGCCCGTAAACATTGACTGATTAGCAGCACAGTGTGTGCAAAGGGCTGAGTGTAGGTATCGAGGTTACATTATTTTTGCAGCTGGCACTTCAGATGTGTTGCACATTGAGCCACTTCTGCAGAGACGTCAGAGCTTTTACGTGCAGTCAGGATACACAGGATAAGAAAGATGGGCTACACCCACAGAGGTTCCTATTTCAACCTCAACTTCCCACCAGAGTTGAAGAAACTGCTTGGAATGAGCGGCAAAACGTCTTTTTAAACGCTTTTTGGATAAACCATGACCTGGGTGACCGAGATCCTTCACAGACTTGAGAAAAACAGACATTTCTTCTTTGTGATTTTACGTTAAAAGGTGCTAAAGTTAATTGCCTCCATAGGTGGCGTTGGTGTACCCCAACAGCGACCCTGGGATGTTCTGGGTGGCCTTCTACGGCTGCCTCCTGGCTGAAGTCATACCTGTGCCTATTGAGGTGCCGCTATCTCGCAAGGTATGAGCACAGGAGCATGTGTACTTACCCAAATACTTCAATTTCAAATCTGACAGTGTGTGTTTTTGTTATTTTTTAGGACGCAGGTATCAGCCAGGTGGGTTTTCTGCTCGGCAGCTGTGGCGTTGGTCTGGCTTTGACCAGTGAAATCTGCCTGAAGGGTCTTCCCAAGACGCCCACCGGTGAAATAATGCAGTTCAAAGGTCGGCGAGTTATTTTAGCCTTCAGAAAGATGCTGTTCCTCATTTATTAAGCGTTGCATAGGCTTCGTTTGACTCGCTTTCAGACTACTTGTGCACAAAATGCTTCCAGTGTCCCCTTGAGATTTAATAACAAAGTGACATTTATGTTTTTTGTCCAGGCTGGCCAAGACTAAAGTGGGTGGTAACGGACTCCAAATACCTGACCAAGCCTTCCAAAGACTGGCAGCCTCACATCCCCACCGCCAACACGGACCCCGCGTACATAGAGGTAACAGACCTACGACTGATTAAGATTAAACGACACGATCAAACCTTCATTTTGGAACATTTTTGAACGTCCGGCCGTGTCCCCTCTCTGCGCAGTACAAGGCGAGCAAAGAGGGCACGGTGGTGGGTGTGGCCGTGTCCAAAGTGGCCATGCTGACCCACTGCCAGGCCCTGACCCAGGCCTGCAACTACTGCGAGGGTGAGTCCAGCGTCGCCCGTCGACTGAAGGCTAACTGTTTGGATGTGCAGCAAGTCACTTCTGTCTTTCTGTGTCTGTCTTTTTGTTATTTTAAGGGGAGACGTTGGTGAATGTCCTGGACTTCAAAAAGGATATGGGCCTATGGCATGGGGTGCTCACGGTGAGTGCAGCTCAGTGTGATCGCAAGAAAAAAGCAAATGTTTTTTATATCCACTTCTTAATTGGGTTGTGTTTGTGTCCAGGCTGTAATGAACAGGATACACACCATCAGTGTTCCCTACGCCGTGATGAAAGCTTGTCCGCTCTCCTGGGTGCAGAGAGTCCACATCCATAAAGGTACATTACACCGAGTGCTCCTGCTTGTAGAGTAAAAAAAACAAAAACATAAATGTGTAATATTTTAATGTCGCGGCTGCAGCTCGTGCAGCTTTGGTGAAGTGCCGCGATCTCCACTGGGCCATGATGGCTCACCGGGACCAGAGGGACACCAGCCTGGCTTCACTGCGGATGCTCATTGTCGCCGACGGTGCCAACCCATGTGAGTGTTTCACATGGGCCGCCCTGCTTTGTAAAACTGTGCCTTTTCAAACAGCGGAGAATCACATGTGATAAACCCCCAACCCGTCCTCCCTCCCCGTCTAGGGTCGGTGTCTTCCTGCGACGCCTTCCTGAACGTGTTCCAGTCCCACGGGCTGAAGCCTGAGGTCATCTGTCCCTGCGCCACCTCTCCTGAGGCCATGACAGTAGCTATACGCAGGTATTGACACTTCTTCATTCGCTGGTCCATCCCGGCGGAGGAAGCCGTTCAGTATGTGGTGTTGTGCGTGGGTGGGCTGACTGGGACGGGCGCAGACGCTCATGTTCGATGCAAATGTCCCCCTCCTCCCGTGCAGGTCAGGAGTCCCGGGCGCGCCGCTCCCCGCACGCGCCATCCTTTCCCTCGGCGGCCTGAGCCACGGCGTCATCCGGGTCAACACGGAGGACAAGAACTCTGCCCTGACCGTACAAGATGTGGGACACGTCATGCCTGGAGGTGAGCGCAGGGGGGGGGGGGGGGGGGGGGCGTGAGTCAAAGGGAAAGCGTGACAGTTAGGCGCCCGTGGGGAGAATGTGAAGATCCGAGATTTCAGATTTGGCTGCCACGAGAAAAAGTGACGCACGAGTGTGATGTTAAAAGTTAAAAGTCCATGAGCAGACATGAAGGCTCTGAATGTGTTGGTTCGTAGATGTAAAACAGTGGCGCGTTGCAGCTTTGATGCTTAAAAATGTCGTCTGTGATGGATTACCAAGAAGATTTCAAAGTAAATGACTCAAAAATATGATTAAAAACACATGTATATCCTATGTACACCGACCAGCCACAACATTATGACCACTGACAGAAGAAGTAAACAACACTGACCATCTTGTGACAGTTCAGTGTTCTGCTGGGAATCTTTTAGACCTGGCTTCATTCATTCATGTGTGATGTTACTTAGACATGTAGCACCCACCTAAACCAGATCAGGCACCCCCACCCCATAGCAATGACACTCCTTGATGGCAGCAGACATCCCCAGCAGGATGCAGCCACAAAAACACTTTAGGAAGAAGAACAGCACAAGGTGTTGACCTGGCCTCCACATTCACTAGATCCCAAACTGATCCAGTATCTGTGAGATGATCCATAGAGGAACCTCCCCTCAAAGACCCATAGGACCCAAACTCACAACGTCCTGTTCCCAGACACCACAGGACACCCTCAGAAGGTCCGTGTCCATTCTCTGATGAGTCACAACTTTTATTGGAGGCACAAGAGAGACCTACACAATATTAGGAAGGTGGTCATAATGTTATGCCTGATTAATGTGAGGTCCTTTGGTTGTCCAGGCTCTTGCATATGAGTAGCGTAAAGAAATATGTGGAAAATAAATACATAAATGTAAATCTTTCCACTTCTTTAAAGTTACTGTATCTGTTCCTCTTGGTCACTTTTATATTTTAAAATATCAGCTCGGAGAACATGAAGTTTTAAATGCGCAGCTAAAAAAAAGGATTGATCCGTTAAAACCGGGCTTAAACTGAAAGTGTGTGTGTATGAAGTCTGTATTTTCTTTGTGTCTCTCCAGCTCTGATGTGTATCGTGAAGCCTGACGGACCTCCTCAGCTGTGTAAAACAGATGAGATTGGAGAGATAATAATCAACTCCCGCGCTGGAGGCACCATGTACTACGGCCTGCCCGGACTCACCAAAAACACCTTTGAGGTATTAAAGCGCCGTTAAACCTGCGCCTTGCTCTCTCTGTGCTGATCTAAAAAAAATACTAAAATAATAAAATAATAATAATAATAATAATAAATAATAATAATAATAAAAAAATAAATAAAAAAAATAAAAAATAAAAATAAAAACATAAATAAATAAAAAAAAATAAAAAATTCTACTGGTCACTTTCTATTTTTACATAGTTTTTGTATTGTATGTTCAACGTATGTTACTGCTACTGGATGCTTTGAATTTCCCCTGGGATTAATTAAGTATCTATCTTTCAGTCTATCTCTATCTATGTGATCAGAAATAATAAAGCTGCTTTGCTTCTTCTTCTTGTGTCGTGTCTGTGCGCCTCTTCTTTCAGGTAATACCGGTTAATGCTAACGGCGTTCCCATCGGGGAGATTCCATTCGTGCGGTCGGGACTCCTGGGGTTCGTCGGCCCAGTGAGTAGGACTCGAACATGTGTGGTAAACCATCCGTCTCTCATTGGTGGTATAATGACCCGGCTTGTGTTTGGCCTGCTGCGCTCAGGGCAGCCTGATCTTCGTGGTGGGGAAGATCGAGGGTCTGCTGATGGTGAGCGGGCGGAGGCACAACGCTGACGACCTGGTGGCCACCGCCCTCGCCGTGGAGCCGGTTAAGACCGTGTACCGTGGCAGGTGAGGGGGAATTCTTCAACAACTAAAAATAAAATAAAAATGAAACGTTTTTGGTGGGTGGATCTTAAGTCACACCACTACTGACACCTAGTGGCGCAGAGGGAACACAGCGGGCTGCTTTAAACTGAAATTGTTTGCTGTCAGCTTCCAGAGTCAGTGATGTGTGTGTGTGTGTGTGTGTGTGTGTGTGTGTCAGGATTGCTGTGTTTTCAGTCACTGTGTTCTATGACGAGAGGGTCGTCATTGTGGCGGAGCAGAGACCGGACGCCAGCGAGGAGGACAGCTTCCAGTGGATGAGCCGAGTGCTGCAGGTGAAACGCTTTCAAATGCTGCTGGTTATTTACATATACACCGATCAGGCATAACATTATGACCACCTTCCTAATATTGTGCAGGCCTTCGAAACAGTTGGGATTCATCAGAGAATGGACATGGGCCTTTTGAGGGTGTCCCGAATGTTATTAGCGGGGCCTTTGAGGGGAGGGGCCTCTGTGGATCATCCCACAGATACTTGATCAGTTTGGGATCTAGTGAATTTGGAGGCCAGGTCAACACCTTGAGATGTTTTTTGTCATATTTTGGTATTTTGAGTTCTTCATAAAGTGTTTTTGTGTCTGCATCCTGCTGGGGATGGCTGCTGCCATCAAGGAGTGTCATTGCTATGGGGTGGGGGTGCCTGGTCTGCTCTAGGTGGGTGCTACATGTCTAAGTAACATCCACATTAATGAATTCCAGGTCCAAAAGTTTTGCATCACAACACTGAACTTTCACAAGATGGTTTAGATGTTATTTACTTCGCCTGTTAGTGGTCATAATGTTGTGGCTTGACAATGACACCATGTGATCTTACACCCAACCAACCTGCCCTCAATGCTTGGCTCCGCGTGCAGGCTATCGACAGCATCCACCAGGTGGGCCTCTACTGTCTGGCCCTGGTCCCGGCCAACACCTTACCCAAAACGCCCCTGGGTGGCATCCACATCTCTGACACCAAGCAGTTTTTCTTAGACGGCAACCTGCACCCCTGCAACATCCTGATGTGTCCCCACACCTGTGTCACCAACCTGCCCAAGCCCCGGCAGAAGCAGCCAGGTACGTCCGATAGATCCTCTACAGATCAGGGCAAGGAAAGCTGCTTAAGAGTGAATATATTAACATGTTCACAGCCTGCCTCAAGCTTCCTTCGTCTCTCTTGCTCTCTCTCGTCCTCTTGTAGTCGGTGTAGGTCCTGCGTCCGTCATGGTGGGCAACCTGGTGGCGGGGAAAAGGATCGCCCAGGCTGCAGGGAGGGACCTGGGCTTGATCGAAGACCAGGATCTTGTCCGGAAGGTAAATTTAACCACAAACTTTTTTTAACCGGCGACTAACTCTGAATCTGATAACTCATTAACTGCATTGCCCCGACCCAAACGTGTCCTTCGGGAAGCTTGCGCACACACGACTAATAGCAAGTGTTGCAGTGAGACATTATCCCGGCGGTTAGTTGAGCTTCGTAGAAAAACCTGGACTCTTCTTTGTCTCTGCTCTCGTCTCCGCTCTCTCTCTGTCTCTCTCCGGATGTAGCTCTGTATGTGGCCCACTGTGATGGTAAGAGTTGGCACGCTCCCCGCACCCTTGTTAATCTGCTCATGCTCTGATCTGCATTGTGCCGTGTGGTTTGATTTGCCGTGCTCGTGTCGAGTGTTTGCATGTTTTTACAAGATCTGCACCTCGTGTAGCTGTCCCTCGTTTTAAAGCTTGCGCACCCGTTCACATCCTGAGTTAGTGCTCATTATTATAAGATGTGTTTGGAGATGTTTGGAGAGACGTAGTTTATGCCAGACAGCTGTCGACTGAGCTATATTTCTTTTTATTTAGGTGTACTTCCATCAGCATCCTGTATTTGCTCCGTGGTTGTATTTGTGTTAATGCATGCACTTCAAATGTGCACTATTTAATCTTTTTTATCGTTCAATAACAGCATCAGTATTTGTCAGAGGCTCTGCAGTGGCGAGCACAGACGGACCCGGACCACGTCCTCTACGTCCTTCTTAATGCAAAGGTACCAGTTGCAGTGAACCGTCCACGCACACATTTATTTTTCACTTCATTTAATGCGAGTTACACCCCGTGCGACCCGTCCTCTCTCCCCGCTGTCCCTCAGGGTGTAGCGGTCAGCACGGCGACCTGCGTCCAGCTCCACAAGCGAGCGGAGAAGATCGCCGCCGCTCTCATGGAGAAAGGCAGCATCAACACCGGCGAGAACGTCGTGCTGCTCTATCCTCCCGGTGGGTGGAGCGTCTAGTGAGGTTTCAGCGTTAATCGTCGTGTAGAGTTATTTTATTTTTATTTTTTTTTCTCCGTCTTGTCCTCAGGCATCGATCTGATCGCTGCCTTCTACGGATGTCTCTACGCCGGCTGCGTTCCCGTCAACGTCAGGCCTCCGCACCCTCAGAACCTGGCCGCCACGCTGCCGACTGTCCGCATGATTATTGATGTAAGTGTGCAGATATGAACATTAACCCTTATGACCTTCTTGGGCATTTTTGTACATTTGTTCTCTGCAGGAACTCTTCTTAATAGTCAAATCTTTGAAATCCAGTTACTTTCTCGTGTCATTTATACTCTCATGATGCATTTTGCACCCTCCTGACACCTTTGTGGCAAAAACGCACACGTGCAAAAACCAACCATAAAGTTCTCCTACGTCAGTTATTTCATAAATCCATTGAACTTCTTCAAACCTGCTAAACTACAACCGTTTTGGTAGTTTTCAGGATTTTAAAGTAGGGATGTCCGATAATATCGGCCGATATTGAGTTAAAAGTGTCATATCGGGAATTATCGATATCGGGTTTTTATAACCGATGTTTGTTCTGTAGCTTCAGCATTTCCGAGTCTGCATGAACGCAGCATGGGACGTTAACAGGCGCGTGCTTGATGACGTATAACAACTACAACACGCTAGTCTCGTAGGTTGCTAACCGTGGCTAACAAGCTAGCTCGCCCGGTGTATGAGATGTCCGTGGTTTGGAAGTATTTCCAAGTGTCACCTACTAACAGTAAATTTGTGATTTGCAATGACTGCAAAGCAAAGGTGGTTATGAGAGGAGGAAACAAGGCGTCTTCCTTTAATACATCAAATTTGATCACCCACCTCATGAAGAATCATGCAGAGTTATACGCTACATTTGTCTTCCTTGTTTTGATATTGTCTGTAGTTTGTTTGAGGCAAAACTTTCTCTCTAAAAACTCAAAAAATAAATGAATGGCACTTTTTTCGGTAACTTATTTTGCACAGACAGTGTTTACATTTGAAAAGCCATGTTGCATTTATGTTTGCATCCAGTGGGACATCACAATAAAATTAGGCATAAAGTGTTAATTCCATAATAGGTGATATATTATATTGCTACCTAATAATTTTGGTGTAAAAAGACTGAATATATCGGTATCGGGTGATATCGGTATCAGAAATTAAGAGTTGGACAATATCGAATATCGGCAGAAAAGCCAATATCCCTAATAGCATCCCTAATTTAAAGAGTTAAAATCATGACAACTATTAAAATGTTGGTAGTTTTGAACAAGTCTGAGGCTGTCTAAGAGATTTATGAGAGAAAAGTAGAAAAAGATATTGACGTATGAGGATTTTATGTCTTTGTGTGTGTACTTTTTTGCCACAAAGGTGTCCAGAGGGTAGTAAATTTGAGGAGGGTTACTTAAACTTATGCAGCAACATAAATTACAGCTGCTGTTACCTGGATTCTGAAGGCAAATTGTTCCTACAGTGATGGTCTCACCTGTTCATGACCCACCGAATATAGCTTCACAACTCAAACAGATGCTTCTCGCCTCCACATCTGGCATAGATGAATCATTTCAAACCTTCTTGTCGCAGCTTCTCCTGACTCAGGCTTGTGTTTTTCGTTCCCAGGTCAGTAAAGCTGCGTGCATCCTCACGACGCAAAGCCTCATGAGGACCCTGCGCTCCAAAGAGGCCGCTGCCTCTGTGAACATCAAAACCTGGCCGACAATCATCGACACAGGTAACGAGCCCAAAGCGAAAGAATCCACCCTCACCGCACGCGACGGGCGCCTCGTTTTACGGTTTGTTTGACGAGACGACGATTGCTTAAAGTATTTCAATAAGTAAAGACAGACGCTGTCCATCAGTTCAGCCTGTCCTGACCTGAAAGTAGACTTTATTGATCGACAAGGGAAATTATAGCTCAGTTGCAACATAAAGAAAAACACACGTGAAGTGGGAAACTTCTCTGCACTGCTTTCTACAGATATTATTTTTATGCACACATTTGTATTACATCTGTTTGAGTTCGGGTCCTGGAAAGATGCAAAACCGTCTACCGTCTGACTGAACACCCAATGCTTGGACGCAAGATTAATTGCGTAACGATGCAGTTTTGTTGTATAATGTTTAGCTTGGAGAGTTTTCTGTTTGCTCTGTCAAACCCGCGCCGGCCTTGTTTTGCAGATGACCTCCCTCGCCGGCGGCCTCCGCATATCTACAAGCCGCCCACAGCAGAGATGATAGCTTATCTGGACTTCAGCGTGTCCACTACTGGCATGCTTACTGGGGTCAAGGTGAGGCTCGCCGGCTTTTACGTGCCTTGCGGAAAAACGAGATGTGCTTCTTACAAAGTGATAATGAATTAAACGTCTGGAGCACAGCCGCAGACTGTTCCCTCTCTGATAGTCACTAACAAATCCTCTTGTCTGTTTGTCAGATCTCTCATGCAGCCATCAGTGCACTTTGCCGCTCCATCAAGCTTCAGTGTGAGCTGTACTCCTCTCGCCAAATAGCCATCTGCCTGGACCCGTACTGCGGTCTGGGCTTTGTCTTGTGGTGCCTCGCAAGGTACGCTCAGCCCTCCACCTGCAGCGCTCGCGCTCCGTCGCCCTCGCCCCGCACCTTTTTTCACCTTCATCTCGTCTTTCCTGCAGCGTTTACTCAGGTCACCAGTCCATCCTGATCCCTCCCTTCGAGCTGGAGACCTGCGTGTCTCTGTGGCTGAGCACGCTCAGTCAGTACCGCATCAGAGACACCTTCTGCTCCTACTCCGTCATGGAGCTCTGCACCAAGGGGCTCGGCACTCAGACCGAGCTTCTCAAAGTGAGAACCGCACAACACGTCACCGCGGGTCATGCATCGTGGGTTTTGATGATCATGTGTCGTTTATTTATTTCTTTTTTTTTAGGCCCGTGGTGTGAACCTGTCGTGCGTGCGGAGCTGCGTGGTGATAGCGGAGGAGCGCCCCCGCCTCACCCTCTCGCACTCCTTCTCCAAGCTGTTCAAGGACGTGGGGCTGTCGTCCCGAGCCGTCAGCACCGCGTTCGGCTCCAGGGTCAACCTGGCCGTCTGCCTGCAGGTACGCCGCGCACAGAAACACGCGTATCGCCGGATACAGTGCGACACAGGGGCCTGTTATTTACCCGCTGTTTGTGTGTTACAGGGCACCACTGGTCCTGATCCCTGCACGGTGTATGTGGACATGAAGTCCCTCCGCCATGACAGGTGAGAACACTTCAGAACCTGAGCGACTGCAGCAACCCCAGATCATAGCACTGCCCCATAGCACAGGCTTGTACAGTAGACACTAGGCATGATGGCTGCATCACTTCATCTGCCTCTCTTCTTACCCTGATGCCCCCATCACTCTGGAACAGGGGAAATCTGGACTCATCAGACCACATGACCTTCTTCCATTGCTCCAGAGTCCAATCTTTATGCTCCCTAGCTAACTGAAGCCTGTTCTGGTTAGATGTCTTCTATGTAGTTTTAGCACTTTCTTCTTCTTCTTCTTCTTCTTCTTCTTCTTCCTTTTTTTCGTCTTCATTCTTTCATATTTTCAGTCCTCCTCCTTTCTCATTTTTAATCCCTCCTCCTCCTTTTTGTCTTCCCCCTTGTCTTACTCCCCCTCCTTCCCCATCTTCTTCCGTTCCTCCCCTTCCTCCTTCTTTTCATCTTCCTCCTTCTCATATTTTCTCTCTTCCCCCTTCCTTCTTATTCCTCCTCCCCCTTCTTCTTCGTCTTCTTCATTCTTTCTCATTTTCAATCCCTCCTCCTTTTTGTCTTTCCCCGTCTCCTCCTCCTTCTCCTTCCCATCTACTTCTCCCCTCCTCCTACTCCTCCTGCTGCTGTGCGGGCAGCACGTTTGACACCCCTGTGTTTAGTTATGAATGATGTGTTTTGTGATTTATTTTTTTTCCAGAGTGAGGCTGGTGGAGAGAGGAGCCCCTCAGAGTCTTCCTCTAATGGAGTCTGGCAAGGTGCGGTAACTCACATTCATTCCTGACGCGTTCAGTCAGTTTGTAACCTTCATATTATATTATATTATATTATATTATATTATATTAGAAGGTGTTTTTATTTTTTTATTTTCAGATATTACCCGGTGTTCGGGTGATAATTGTAAATCCAGAGACCAAAGGCCCGCTTGGTGATTCTCATCTAGGAGAGGTGGGAGAGAAACAACCTTCTTTCTGTTGTTGGCGGCGTGACAGAATAAAGACCAAACACATGAGGGTAACGTTGTCTTTTCTCTGAAACTCTCTCTCTTTGTTTAAGATCTGGGTGAACAGCCCTCACAACGCCAGCGGCTACTACACCATCTACGGAGAGGAGGGTCTTCAGGCCGACCACTTCAACACCAAGCTGAGCTTCGGCGACCCGCAGACGTTATGGGCCAGAACTGGATACTTGGGATTTGTGAAGAGGACGGAGCTGCTGGATGCCAGTGGTGGTGAGTGGATCCTGATGGAACTAAAACCTAGGACCTGCTCAGACCTCGCACTGAGATCAGATCTGGGCAATCCGACCCCTGAAAAGACAGGTGTGAACAAACCCAGGACTCTCTGAGATCTCTGTCAAAACATCTGATCTCATTTGGAGGTGATCTGGGTCGCATGTGTCCTTATTCCTATAGTCGATAGGGGGGCTCCTAAACTCATTAAGGAAAAAAACATACAACCTGATGTAGGGATGCTCAATATTGGCTTTTCTGCCGATATCCAATAATGTCCAATTCTTAATTTCCGATACTGATATAAACAGTCTATTTACATCAAAATTGTAACAACATAACATATCATCTATTATGGAATTAACACATTATGCCTAATTTTATTGTGATGTCCCACTGGATGCAAACATAAATGCAACATGGCTTTTCAAATGTAAACACTGTCTGTGCAAAATAAGTTACAGAAAAAAGTGACAAAAAAGTGCCATTCATTTATTTTTGGAGTTTTTAAAGAGACATTTTTGCCTCAAACAAACTACAGACAATATCAAAACAAGGAAGACAAATGTAGCGTATAACTCTGCATGATTCTTCTTGAGGTGGGTGATCAAATTTGATGTATTAAAGGAAGACGCCTTGTTTCCTCCTCTCATAACCACCTTTGCTTTGCAGTCATTGCAAATCACAAATTTCCTGTTAGTAGGTGACACTTGGAAATACTTCCAAACCACGGACATCTCATACACCGGGCGAGCTAGCTTGTTAGCCACGGTTAGCAACCTACGAGACTAGCGTGTTGTTGTTGTTATACGTTACAGCCCATGCTGCGTTCATGCAGACTCGGAAATGCTGAAGCCTACAGAACAAATATCGGTTATAAAAATCCGATAACGATAATTCCCGATATTACATTTTTAACTCAATATCGGCTGATAATATCGGTGGGCCGATATTATCGGACATCCCTAACCTGAAGAGGAAATAGCACTGTAAGTTCCATAATTCCTCAATCACCAACGTCTTTATTTCCAATCCAAAGTCATGACGTACACATATAAAACAGAGCTGTTCTCGGTTCTGGAGCAGTGTTAGAGATCCATTAGAGACATCAGCTGTTAAAATATTCTACTGATGATGTCAGGGTTTATTTACATGCAGAGATCTGGGGACGTATGTTAATGCCAGGTCTGAACACGCCTACCTAAAGCTGGTCACTTGTCCCACATCGGAGCTTAATGCTACATCTGGAGCTACGATTTTAAGCGAATAACTTTAGGCCTATAAAAGTCCTAGAGTGGCGCGTCTTCTTCGACTTTAATCTTGCCCCTTGCCTTTCTGCTGCCAGATCGACACGACGCTCTGTTTGTCGTCGGCTCGTTGGACGAGACGCTGGAGCTGCGAGGTCTGCGCTACCACCCCATCGACATTGAGATATCAGTGTCACGTGCTCACCGAAGTATCGCTGAGAGGTGAGAATGCTCTTGAGACACACGATCGACCTTTCACACACATTTCTCGTCCCTCCACCAAAAAACGACGTAACAGTTAGTTGTTTGGATACAGGTGCAGACAGACAGGTGGTGTGAGTGTTCGTGATTCTTGATCTATCTGGTGGCTTGTTTTCCTTGGCTCACGACGTCTGTGACACAAATCGGTGTGTTCAGGTGTTTTGCTGAACCAGAGCCAGAGACGACGGTCGCAGAGAGGCGCTCTTGACTGAGCCGTGAATGCAGTCTTTAAATTTGTTGTTGTAAATTTGTTTTTTTAAACCTTATGTGAAAGTCTGCAGACGTTTAAAGCGTTATAGCTTATAGATGAAGATGATGAGACTTTGACAAGACCAAAAGACATATAAATCTGTTACGAGTATTTACTGTGATATACTGTATAAACCGATCAGCCACAACATTATGACCACTGACAGCAGAAGTAAATCCCACTTACCGTCCTGTGACAGTTCAGTGTTCTGCTGGGAAACTTTTGGACCTGACATTCATTCATTCATTCATTCATTCATTCATGTGGATGTTACTTAGACATGTAGCACCCACCTAGACCAGACCAGGCACCCCCACCCCATAGCAATGACACTCCTTGATGGCAGCAGGATGCAGCCTGACACAGGAACACACACAAAAACGGGTTAGGAACAACTCAAGAGAACATTAAGAACCGGACAAGGTGTTGACCTGGCCTCCAAATTCACTACATGCCAAACTGATCATAGACCCGTAGGACCCAAAGGCCCCCTCACTAACACATTCTAATGCCAGACACAACAGGACACCCTCGGAAAGCCCATGTCCATTCTCTGATGAGTCACAACTATTTTGTAGGGACAAGGGAGACCTACACAATATTAGAAAAGTGGTCATAATGTTGTGCCTGATTGCTCTCAATCCCTCAGATTAAAGTCACGAATGACGTACTTTAGCTGTAACATCCTCATCAAATACGGTGTCTGCCTCTTATGCCTCTTCCCTCTCAGTGCTGTGTTTACATGGACCAACCTGCTGGTGGTGGTGTCGGAGCTGTGTGGTTCGGAGCAGGACGCCCTGGACCTGGTGCCTCTGATAACCAACGTGGTCCTGGAGGAGCACCACCTCATCGTGGGCGTGGTGGTTATCGTGGACCCCGGGGTCATACCCATCAACTCCAGGGGGGAGAAGCAGCGCATGCACCTCCGCGACTCCTTCCTCGCCGACCAGCTGGATCCCATTTACGTCGCGTACAACATGTGAGAGGCCCGTCGAGCCGTCGCCCGCGGACCTTCCGCGCCATCGCACCGGCTCGCCGGAGGGTGTAAAGAAAACGCATGAACCACGTGTACAGACGCCCAGCCCCGTGTGACACCAGCATATCGTGGCCACTGCATGTCTGTGATTGGATCTGCCATGTCTGGAGTTGTTCACTGTGTTTTTTTTTTATAATAGATCAAATTCTGCAGACGGGACAGAGGTGACATGATCTGCACATTGCAATGAAAAGAAAAAAAAAGAAAAGAAAAGAAAAGTCCCTGCTGCACTTATTTTAATTAGCTTTTCTGGAGAAAGGGCGAAGCAACACTAACAACAGGACCACTTTATAATGAATACTGTACGAGTGTCTTTGTGATCGTTTTTCTTATTCTGTAGACGAACACGTTACCTTTTGTGTCCACGCGGAGCTACTAAACTGAAATCTTGAAATATTTTTTACGTGCAGCTCGCGAACAAACGCACACGAACGCATGCGCTGAGCCCATTTCTCACCAACACGGATGAACCAGGGGGCGAAACCGCTTCATGTGTGCGTTACCTCCAAAAGCTTCTATTTTTTCCCCCCTTGATAATAAAGCCAAATAGATTTTCCTCACTAATATATTTCCTGCCTTATAAAAACTTCAGCCATACATTCCTATCTTAATTTTTAACGAATTTACTCTTAGTGGCTGTTTATTCTCCTTTGGCTTTGACCAGCAGAGGAGCTCCTGACAGATATCCAAAGGGATAAGAGGAAAGAGGCCATATTCTGTACTGTACCTAACGAGGGCCTCGTTGTATTTTAGATACTGTACGTTGCTGTATAGATATTTTTAATTGTATAAATGTATAAATGCACCTCTCTCAGTTGATGGTTTCAGGACAGTTAGCCGAGCTGGGAGACTATAACAGTAGCAGAAAGAAGCTAATATGTATATAAGAGTTAACGGTTTTCAAAGTACTTTTTGAAGAAAGACAATAGCTATATAACGGAGGGTAGAGACAAATAAATGAAGCATTGTTAGCCAGGACACATATAACATTGCACTTTCTCGAGAAATCGTCTATTTTATTATAACAACGAGGCATTACAAGCCACCGGGCGTATATTATTTTGAAGAGTGCGCTGGGAGGGCCGTCACTGTTTATGCTAGGAAACCTTCCTGACGGCCACTGGAAATAAAAAATAAGGAAAAGAAATGAAGACTAAAAACCTATAATATGACTGTTTTCAGGCTACCAGGTTGTTTTGTAAAATAGAATTTAAAAAGCAGGCTACAACGTTTCATCTCTGATCCATTTTCCTTTGTGCTTTGTATCGCTGGACAGCCACGCCCTCCTCAGTTTTACATAAGAACACGTTTTTCATAGTTTGGCCCTTTTCCTCTCGGCACTGAAAGGTTCATTTAGTCTTTGTGCGACTTTGTAAATAAGTACTCCGGATTACAAAAGCCTTTTTGTTGGTACTGTGAGGCAGGTCATCATTTATCTGTTTTTCCCCCCCTGTTTTCAGTCACTGGATTTCTAAGCACTTGTGAATGCAGTTTGCAAAGCTGAGCCAGGTTTTAAACATCGGTGATTGGCAAATTAAAATAATAATAATGTATAAAGAGTTTTTTTTTGAAAAATAATAATTAAGAGATATATTTGCAAAAATGTGTTTGGTTTCCTGCAATCTTATGCTTTCCTTGTGCTCCTTTCCATAATAATTTATAGGTTCTTGGATTATACTGTAGTTCAGTGATGAACCCTTAATGTCAACATGTAAATAGCTTTTTTTTTCTTTCTTTTTTTTGTTCTTTTTGGACTTTTACAGCTCTCCAATCATAACATTCAATCATTCCAAACACGACTTTAGAAAGGTCTTTAATCGTTTAAGGTATTTGATGACCATTTAATTGCTGCACTTTGCACTAATGGTACTTACAGTAGGTCTCTCCCCTTTCATGTCACATTGTTCGCTATATATAAATATATATATATATATACACTGCTTGACATTTGGTTTTGTCCAGTTTTAAGCCCACCGATTTAAAAAAAAAAAAGTAATAGCACTTCGTCTTAGCTTTAACCTTGCATCATGCATTTGCAGCAGAATGTTTGCATGACTCAGCCAAGCACAGGGAGAAACTGGCTTGAGGCACATCTCGTCTCGAGGCACAAACGGAGGAGAGAGGAGAGAGAGAGAGAGAGAGAGAAATATGTATGAAACTATTCAGGGAACAAAACTCATAACACAGGGATGGACCCGGCGGTCCCTTGGTGCAATCTGTGAATAGAACCCACAAAATGTAGACATCCGTCAAAAACGAATCTCCTCGTAATTACTGCAGACCTTTGCGAACCCGATGAGCAGAAAGAGAGGTTAACTGACAACCAGTGTCCATCCACCATCTGCCTGCTTCGCTGGGAAGTCTGCAAGGGCTTCTTCTGGTGTCCACTCTTTTTCTCCGTCAGAGATCTAACACACTATGCAATCCCAACGACGGTGCAATTTAATTTCAAAGCTTGCACGGTCTGGTGAAATAAACATGATGCTAATACATTGTTTTCTTTTTGTAATAACTAAGAACAGAGGACTGATGAAATTTAACCAGTAGTGTACTTAATCTCTTGAGTTGTTCTGTCAGTTCTTGTGTATGCACTCTTAGTATGTTGTACTTTAATTACTTGGTG
Source organism: Planiliza haematocheilus (assembly GCA_005024645.1). Lineage (NCBI taxonomy): Eukaryota > Metazoa > Chordata > Actinopteri > Mugiliformes > Mugilidae > Planiliza > Planiliza haematocheilus. Next base: position 2,624,703 of record SRSE01000878.1, read on the forward strand.
AAATCTAAACTTGCTCCGGGAGGGTGTGGTCCACTGACGACTCTTTAATGCTACGGAGGGGTTTTAACAAGTGTCGTTAAAAAAATAAATGAATAAATAAATCAAGGTGGTACACCCCTTCCCCTTTTTCTCACTTATTTTCTATTTTGGTTTGTTGTACTTTGTTTTATACTTTATGTATAAGTAATACGGAATAAACGGAAGCATTTAATCATTTCTGGATGTGTCTGGACGTTTGTGGATTTAGCAACGGTGTCCTCAGTGTTACTGCAATAACTCAAAGGCGCTGTAACATTTGTGATGTAGCAATGGATCAGTGTGGAAACAACACATACGGCGTTAATATGCAGAATAGCTCTGCTCGATGCAAAGCTAATTTTCAGCACTGTTGGGTTGTTTAACCCACAATAATGCACCATGTTTTATTAGATGATCACATGAGGGTAAAGTCTCGAGTGGGCATGCATCTTGGCTTTGAAATGCATGTATCAGCCAAAACATTATGACCTAATATTGTGTAGGTCTCGCTTGTGCCTCCAAAACAGCTGTGATTCATGCTGTTAGTGCGGGGGCTTTGGGTCCTGTATGCTGAGGGGAGGGTCCTCTGTCAGTCATCCTACAGATACTTGATCAGTTTGGAGGCCAGGTCAACACCTTGTGCTGTTCTTCATGTTTTTTTTTAGTTGTTCCTAAATCATTTTTGTGTGTGTGCCTGTGTCAGGCTGCATCCTGCTGACTGGAGTGTCATTGCTATGGGGTGGGGGTGCCTGGTCTGGTCTAGGTGGGTGCTACATGTCTAAGGAACATCCACATGAATGAATGAATGAATGCCAGGTCCAGAAGTTTCCCAGCAGAACACTTAAAATTAAAATGTTGTGGCCGATCGGTGCGTATTGTATTAATATAGCATTAAAAGAGCGTTTCAGTCACAGTGACATTCTTGCAGCTGGGGTTTCAGTGTCTTGCTCAAGGACACTTTCGCAATTTCTGCTAACCCTCCAGGTCGTGGACAAAACGCTGTAAAACTATTATTTGCTATGATGGGGTCCCTGGTCTGGTCTAGGTGGGTGCTACATGTCTAAGTAACATCCACATGAATGAATGCCAGGTTCAAAAGTTTCCCTTCAGAACAATGTAATGTCAGTGTAAGATGATCAATGCTGTTCACTTTTCCTGTCATAATGTTATGGCTGATCGGTGTAGTTAAGCCTATAAAAGAGGAAAGAATACTATATCTTCCAATAAAATGTGCTGAAGTGCAACTATAAAGCAGCAAATAAAAAATGAAGCACTAATAAAGTGAACTTGTAACAGTTTGTTTACTGACTGTTCAAACTTTCTCCACCAATCACAGCCCCTACAGGAACTATTACGTAATCCTCCTCAGCGGAGCAGCTCCGCCCATTTCCTGTGAAAGTGGTCAGCGTTTTTTTTTTTTTTTTTTTTTTTTTTTTTTTTTAAAGCTGACATCTTTGTGTTTTTAGCCTGTTAGCAGTCGCTGCTAAGTAACTTTTTGTCGGGTCTGCTTCCTCCCGACTAAAAGCACACATTCACGAATCATCCGAAGTCCACCGCGCCGTGATCGAGAGCAGTTACGCCGCCTTTGAAAAGGTAAATTGTGCCTCGCCGTGCGGTGATTCTGTGCTCGCTCAGCTCCGCCGCGGCATTGGTAATGGCGGCCGCGTCAGCTCGTCGCCGCTTTGACGAAGAGGGAAGGTGTAGTTAGCTTAATGGCTCCCCGTATCGCTGACGTCTATTGACGCGGTAACTTGCGTGCCAGTGACAGAGTTGCACATATTTGCTCATTGAGACTAAAGCTCTTCCATCCTGCGAACCGGGAGCGGCGAAAGTTGCCCCGCGTGCCGCCCTTAGAACGGCCGTTTTTAAAACGCTTTGAACGGCTTGACGTCCAGTTTTTTGCCGAACGTTAGCCTCCGTTTACTAGCAGCGGGAACGTTAGAGATCTCTTTGGCTCTAGCTTGTCTTATCTTACATTTTCAGTCGCCACTTGTGTTACTTGTATTTATTTATTTATTTATTGCTCGGGATGAAGTTGCACACTGTAAATTAAAGCATTAAATAATGGAGGGCGGGAAAAGTAAAGAGTGTTGACCGTTGGGCCTAGCTATGTTTCGCAACACCATGTTAACTTGCACAGGCTAACACGACTAAAGAGGAAGTCGACGGTTTTTTGTTTTTTTTTGTTAGCTTGAACTCGCCTTTATAAACTTCTGAATAAACAATTGTCTCAAGTGAGAGAGTGTGATTTGATATCGCACATATTTAGCTTTCATGGTGTTCGCTAGGAGCTGTAAATGACATCAGCTGGTATAATAAGAAGTGTGCAGGCCACAGCGGAGTGATTACAGCACATTAACATGCAGGGAGTCTCAGCCCTAGTGACACTGTAAAAACGGGTAATACTGATTTATTTCTTCCCAGTTACTATGGAAGAAGTACAGCAGGGCAGCAATGGCACTGAGTCACAGGCTGCAACCATTCCTACTACCATCACAGCCTCTCAGTTCTCACAGATAGCCCAGCAGGTAACTTAAAACGTCCCTTTTTAAAATGCCATTGAGATAAATACTACTTTGGTAGTAGCTCAATAGCTCTACTTATCAATGCCTTCCTGAAAGCACAAGTCAAATGTTGACTTATTCTTTCAGCTGCAGGTTTATTTGGTTTAATTTTTAAAAAATATGGTCAGTATTTGTTTAGTACTTTTGTCCCATTTAAACAGACCAGTATTTTTCCTATCACCGAAACGTATTGAGGTATATTTTGTAATGTTGGATATTATGTTTTTAAAAAATGTTCAGTTTGTATGCTCACATTTTGTTATAGACATCTTTATAAAATATCTCTAGCTTCAATATGGGGTGGTGAGACTTTAAAGTAATATTTTTGTACCAGAATAAATGCCAAAACAGTTGGTTGTTTGTGCATAGATTAAAAAGTCCAGATAGATCCAGAGATCTGTGGTTTAGTATAGCAAGTCACTCTTGTCGCTGTGTTGCACTCTTTACTTGATCCTTGTTTAAGTACCATAAGCCGTCTCAAATATTATCTTGTTTGTAGAAAAGAATTATCCTGAGTTCAAGAAAGTCCTAAGATTTATGGGTTTAAAGCGCGCGCTTCTTAAAAACTGTTAAGGCGCGTGATTGATGGCAACTCTAAACAAGGATTATCTTGCGTGCAATTACTTATAATCCATCCACCAGTTATTGGCTTTCTGAAAATAGATTTTTAAGGATTGTGCAACCAGGATCGTTTCAGCTTTTTGACATCTAGCGATGCGGACTTTTTTATGAAGATTCTAGCCGCTCTGTCACTAAAACGTGAGATGCTATGATTGTGTCTACCCTTCAGTCATTTCCCTTTGCCAAAATAACACACAGTTACTCGTGATTATTGTCAGGTCAAGTCTTAAAGAGAAAAAGTGTAAGCGGTTCAAAATAACCAGGACATGGTCTCTGATTAGGCAAACGGCCGCTCAGTTTTTCAAATCCGTTCTTTGAGTTTGTGGAGGAATGCAAGCAAATAAAAATCTCAGCTCAGCGCACAGCAAACTAGGAGTAATTATGTGGATTTATTTATTTTTTGTGATGTTCCAGCGTGATTCTTAGCTCACTTTATGCTTACACACACACAGCCCTTGAATATGTTGTCAATTTTATTTTTTTCTAGATGTCACTGGGTGGTTCTGCCGTCACCGTCGTGCAACTGCCAGGCGGTCAGTTTCAGGTTCAAGGAGTGATCCAGTCTGCACAGTCTGTCATTCAATCCCCTCAGGTGCAGGCTGCACAGGTGAGACCTCTTTGGCAGTGTAATATTTTAAAGGACAGCCTCCAGATCATTCATTTTGATAATAAACAGTCAGGATAGCATTATGTACAAGTACTCATGCGCCTCTGTTTATCCACCTTTCCTCTACCAAGGCTCAGGATTCAGACAGCGAGGATTCACAGGACTCATCAGACAGTGGGGCAGCAGCTCAAAAGACCAGAGAGATACTGGCAAGACGGCCATCGTACAGGTATAAGAACAACCACTGAAAGAACAAACTTCTCTTTTGATCAACACAAACTGTGATTCAAGGAACCTTCCCCTTCTCGCCACGCAGAAAAATCCTAAATGAGCTTTCATCGGAAGAAGTGTCTCACATTGAGGGAAGGGATAACAGTCCGGTATCCACGGTAGTCACAGGTGTCACAGTACCAACCACCCCAATCTACCAGACCAGCAGCGGCCAGTACAGTAAGTACCTCGAGGATCCATTGTTCTTTCAAACTGAGAATGCCTTCAAATGGGATATATCATATTTCATCAAACAGTGACTGGGGCCATTGTTTACCTCAACCACAGAAGCTAACGGCACTTTAAAGCCTGCTTATATAGAAAGTGTCATATTTTCATATTACCTACAGTATTACCTCCCTCTTTTGCCCTGTTAAAGGTAATGCATTATGCTATTAAAACCATCCATCACTTCCTGTTTTTGTATACAATATGAGCCCACTAGGTTCTTGAGTTGACAGACATTAAATAAGTGGTATAGGGTTGAATCAAGTGCACCGTATTGATCATGCAGAAGCATTATTTTACCTCTGCCAGATGTCTGCTTGTTGGGGGGTATGCAGGTGTAACATTATCAGCAGGAGAGCTGCTACTATGGAAAGCTCTTATTGTAACAAGTTGTCATCAACTCAAGTAATATTGTCTTCACTGCACCTGCTGTGGAAAAAGACACAGCAGCTATCCCCTGGTGGTAGGGGAAAAGCCTGGGCTTATCCTGTAGCTGGGAGCTGGCTGTTATTTGCAGCTGTGGCTCAGGTGTTAGAGCAGGTTGTCCACTAATCCCAGCATGTGTTGTTAGAGCCCTCGCCTGTCTTCTTGTAGAAGCGTCCTCGAGTTAGAAACTGAACCTGAGGCTGAATGGTTGAATGAAACAGCACTTATACTACCACTAAGTTAGAACATAAGTACAAACCATTTACCATTTGTTTGTGTTAAACTTGCCTCAGGTCATTATCAGAGACCTGTTTGTTTTTGTTTGTTTTTATTTATTTTTTTAAATGACAGCCTGGTCGGCTCAGTCCTGATGCCATCTGTGCTATCCATGTGATTTTTCTAGTCACCATAGCTGCTAATGGCGCGATCCAGCTGGCATCTCCAGGCTCCGAAGGCCTTCAGGGTCTACAGGCTGTGACCATGGCCAACTCTGGTGGATCCCAGCAAGGCACCACCATCCTTCAGTATGCGCAGACACCTGATGGCCAGCAGATACTGGTGCCCAGCAATCAAGTTGTTGTCCAAGGTGAGCTGATGAGAAAATAAATTACATCTGTCTGCTAATATGATGTTCTCTTGGGATTTCGGCTCCAACATAACTGCCAGGCAGACATACAAAAATGCATTCAACTGCAATCTGACTGGCCTTTCACAGAGATGACAAAAAAACCCTATGAGTAATGTAGAAGTATGGGCAAGTACACATACCATGTTGAATACTTGCTACGGGCATGCAGCTTTGTGTTATATCTTCCATTACCCAACAATAACAAAACAGGCTGCCTCTTTGGCGGCTTTCCAGAGCTGTAAAAATGCCACTCTCAGGTGTAGGAGCTGCTGTGTGTTGTCTTTGACTGATAAGCTTCAAACTGGATCTTGTACTTTATCCGTCTACTGCCTCTTAACTGTAGTAACTTGCCCAACACAGCTCATTGATCTTTTTTTCTTTTTCGTGATGCAGTGCTGCTGTTGTTGTTGAAATGCCACTTTACTTTCAAGTACTTTACTTCTGACAAGATGATTTGATTACTGTCTAATTAATTAGAGGGATGGTTATTTTTAGAAGGATGTCCTCATTAATTACTAGTTTGCACATCTCATGGGACATTCAGAGTTAAAATTTTCTCAGACGAGGAGGGTTTGGAAATAAGGCCAAAAAATAAACAAACGTTATGAAGTTTCTGATCTACATGAGATGATGATCATTAAAGGTTGCTGGTGTTTATCAAAAGAAACTTTCCACCCCAATCAGACGTAACATTATGACCACCTTTCTAATATTGTGTAGGTCTCCCTTGTCTCAAAACAGTTGTGACTCATCAGAGAATGGACATGGGTCTTCTGAGGGTGTCCTGTCGTGTCTGTCAACAGAATATTGTTAGTGGGATGCCTTTGAGGGGAGGGGCCTCTGTAGATCATCCCACAGATACTTGATCAGTTTGATCACACAACACCCATCCAGTGATGGGTGTTGTGTGATCTGATATGACTACTGTTGTCATTCAATGACCATTGTGTTTCACTCAGGTGCAGGAGGAGAAATGCAGACGTACCAGATCCGCACAGCGTCCACGTCCAGCTCTCTGCCTCAGACTGTAGTCATGACGTCTCCTGTGGGACTGTCCCAAACTAAGAGTGATGATCCAACAATGAAGAGAGAAATCAGACTTGCAAAAAACAGGTAAGAGTTTATTTCTGGGTAAAAGTCAGAAAGTATTAAAAGTGTCACGATCACAACCTAGTTGTGGCTTTGAGTAGCTGTACGTCATTTTAATTTCTTTAGTTGGGTATTTGCTAATCAGTAGTAGCCTATTTGCTGGACAGGTCAATAATGACCCTAAACAATAGTGACTTGTAAACCTCTTTGCAGTGTTGCAGAAAAAACAGGGAAGCTGTTACAGATCCAAAACAAACTAGACAGGATTTTGAATCAAGGTTTCAGAGGATGATATGAAGTATATTCAGTAACATGTTTAAATTTCAGTTCTGCATATCACTTCCTAAAATTACATACATGACTCACACTGGTTTCAGTTTGTTGTAGTGGTCTAACTGATCCAGACATTTGTACTGTTACATACGGCTCCTCCAGATGTCTGAACTAGTTCAGTGCTGATGAGCTGTATGTGTGACACCTCAGTAACAGTGGCAACAGGGGCTTTTCCTTTTGAATTTCACATCCGTGACAGCAAACAAAAACTACACACAGCCTTTCTGTCACTCAGCTGCCTCTCTATAGTCCTGTTTCTGTGAGTGCAAAAACCTGCTGGGACTCGTTTTCCCACACATCCACTCGTCTACGCTCAACGTGTTAACCTGACTTTGGTAAAACACAAAAATAATAATAATTACTTTACCAAGCACTTCAGAAATGTTTGTCCCCATAATCAGAAAACTTTAAAAATAAATGCTTCCCCTGTGATTTTGTTTACATTATTATATTTCGTGTATAAGCACAGTTTTACAGATGTAGTTTATCATTTGTGGACTGCAGCTAACCTATGTTTGATTGAGGAATAATTTGGTTTATAAAAATTAGGAGAAATTTCACCGTAATCATCATCTGTGACAACCTTTACAGTACAAACCTGAAAATTATTAAAAAGAAGTTAAAATGATTTATTATAATGAAAAAACAGCAGTTACAGCTATGGTATCGGGTACATTGTGATGCTCTGTGGGTGCTCTCATTACGTAATCTTTCAAATGGACAAACAGTTACACGTGTCTCCCCCCCCCTCCCCTCTTCCAGAGAGGCAGCTCGCGAGTGTCGACGGAAGAAAAAGGAATATGTTAAATGCCTGGAAAACCGCGTCGCTGTTCTTGAGAACCAAAACAAGACTCTCATTGAAGAACTCAAAACATTAAAGGATCTCTATTGTGTCAAAACGGGATAACCTGTTTGAATAGAGCTCGCGGATTGAGAGGTAGTGTGGCAGTGGCACAGCTCAGCCATTTGGACGTGACAGGGTTTCTGGGAACACTTCATTTCAGGCTGAGATTCTTCTGTATTTTTTTTTTTTTTTACTCTATTTGATATAAAAGTGACTTATGGCAGTGAGATTTACAAATAAACAGAAATTGGCCATTTTTTCCACCTGCTGTTTTTTAAAAATTTCGCTAACGCTATAACATTTATAGTTGTGTACATTTTTAATAACGGGAGGTTTGAAATTGTGAGCTTTAACGCGGAGTCTCAGTTTCTAAATGTGTCCCTTTCCTTCTTTTTGATTGTGTTTTTAAAAACGTTGCTGTTGGATTTTTTTTTTTTTTTTTTTTTATCTAACACCCTCTACAGATTTTTAACTGTTTTAATTACAACACAGAGATAACTTCAGTTGATTCTGTCAACCAGCAATTCTCCTCATTTCCCTATAAGGAGATGTTACAATTGTCATTCCTTATTTTTGTGCAATGGAATCTAAAGGGTAACAAAAAAGATGACATTAAGCGTGGCCTGTTTGGTTGTTTCATGGCAGTTATTTAGACAATCAGGGAAAAAAAAGCACAGTGTCCAGGTAATATTTATTATGTACTTCTTGGGATGGGAGGGAAAGAAGAACAAAACCGTGTATGAAATGTTGCTCATTCTGTAAGTAAATAAATATATTTTCACTCAGTACGTTTATTGTGGCTGCTGTATGCAAAATGGAAATGTGAACACATCCCGTTTACCTGCAGGGGTGCATGCAGCGTAGCCTCACTAATCCATGGCCCTGTTCACACTTAACCTGCAAGTACATGTATTGACACTGAGCATTAAAATGCGTCTCAACATGGGCTCTGTTTGGCGCTTTGAAACACATACCATTATTTTGGGGCGTAGTAGGATATTATGCTGCAACATTTGTTGTCTCAAAACAATGGATCACTATCTGCTGCTGTTTCCGAACCACGAACAGTACTGCTTGTTGTATGTACAAAAATCTCTCCAATAAATGTAAATAAATAATCAACAGCTTCCGGCCCAAAACATATCACGAGGCTCTCCCTGTTTATGAATAGACAACACTTATAGTGCCTTTGCCTTTTCTAGTCATCATTCTCAAAATTGTCTTTCTCCACTTATGCTAATACTTATTCTTTACTCAGTTATGCAAATAAATGAAAGAGTTTTCATGTGCACACAGATCGACCGCTTTAGCTAAAATGACCCCTGCAGCCTTAAACTGGATCCGGTGTTTTTGTATCATTGAAAATGTTGCTGGTTAGCAGCCGGTAAAAGAGCATTATAAATACAAGCCTGTTTAAAATACTTCCACAGCCCACAAGCTGCAGTATAAACTGTCCATTCTCCCCTGCTTTCACTTAATAGAATATCCCATGATGTGCGGCCTTATCATTGAGGTGACCTCTGGAGCCTCAAAATGTTTTAGGTGAAGTTCGGCAAAGCCAGCCGCCTCTAGGTCTTTCCACGTTGCTCTGGTGACTGTGCAGCCGTCACCGAGATAGTACCACAGCGGTTCAAACACATACTGAAAGAAGTATGTCCATGAGGAGGGGTCTGAGACGACATGCTCCAAAAAGTAGAAGGCTCCACCCTGTCAGAGAGAAGCAACAAAAACGGATCACAGTGTGTTCAAATCACGCTGTTTAGTGGTCGTGTTCATACACTAACATGCAAGCAAAGCTCAACATTGCCCTCAAAGGTCCTAGAGCCACTGCATGTTTACTGGTATTAGAAACAACTTTGTTCAGGGAATAAAATCATAAATGCAGTATCAACAAATGTGGATCCTGCATTACACACTATTACCTAACATGTCTCGTAGAGAGAGCATATTCCTATGAACCCACCCACCCACACTGAACCAGTAAAACAGGAAACTTGTTCTTGGTAGGTTGCCAGTGCCACTAATCTTAGTGGGATGCTGCAGGGTGCGCACACACACACCGTGTAGAGCTTGACAGATGATGGTAATACACACTGATCAGCCGTAACATTTTGACGACTGACAGGTGGAATGAGGCAGAAACTGAACATTTTGTCCTCAAAGTTGATGTTGGAAGAGAAACGCAAGGGAAGGATGGACTTGGGTAAGGACTAGACAGCTGGGACAGAGCACCTCCAAAACTGCAGTTCTTGTGAGGTGATCCCAGTCTAAAGTGGTTGGTACATAGACCAAAGTGGTCTATGGAAGGAAAAGCGGGGAACCGGGGCAGCCTAGGCCAAGGCTCACTGATGTTTGCGTAGGATGTACTAGTGAAGGAAGGCAAGGAGCCATTGGTGTGGAAGTTACCATGATATGAAGCACCCACCTAGACCAGACCCCCCCACCCCATAGGAATGACACTCCAAATTCACTAGATCCCAAACTGATCAAGCATCTGTGGAATGATCCCCCCCACTAAAAACATTCTGCTGCTAAACATCACTGGACACCCTCAGAAGACCCATGTCCATTCTCTGATGAGTCACCACAAGGGAGACCTGCACAACATTAGGAAGGTGGTCATAATGTTATGCATGATCGGTGTGTCCTACGCCACGTGAAGGCAGCACACTCGGACTCACTGTTTTGAGGACTCGTCGGGCCTCCTGCAGGACCCGTTGGACATCGGTGACGGAGCACAGGACCAAGGTGCAGACAACGACGTCCACAGACTCGTCCTGTACCTCCTCCATGTCCTCCCCGGAGACGACAAGGAACCCGTCATAAGTCAGGTGCTTGTTTGCGTCCATGCTCATCCGCAGGTACTTCTCGAAGTGCGGGTTGGGGTCAGCGCAGACCACCGTGCAGCCGCACGGGTAAAACTTAAAGTTTGCGCCGCTGCCGCATCCGATCTCCAGCAGGCGAAGCGAGCCGTCGGCGTCCGCGAATTTGCCCACGTTCCGGAAAAGCTCCCTCTTGACTGTGTTCACTTTGTCGTTGTATGAAAACGTTATATTGTAGGCGAGGAATGGGAAGAGGCGTTTGTAAGCACCGTACAGGCCCGTCGCCTCCATCAGGCGCAAGGGCAAACTCAACGTCAGACAAAGCAGTCTGCACAATTTCATGAGACAAGACTTCATTTTCCTCTCAGGCTTCTCAGGACTCCCCGGGACGGACTTTAAGAGATCATAAGATTAGACTCTTTAATACTTGACAATGTGACACCTTGGCCACACGGGGGCGCAAGTAGACTGGAGAAATGAAGAGGCATATCAACTCATGCTGCAGGACAAAACCCTTCAACACTTTGACCCAGTCACAGAAAAAAAAATAATAATAATTAGTGAGTTATTGGAAAAGGTGCAAACCACTCCACTGCTCCCAGATAAACAGTTAGTAAACAATAGTGAGTGTTATATAAGTTTATTAGCAAGCAGTTGAGGAATGAGGAACAAGTAACACCACGACATAATTGTGACTGTTACAATTAGCTTTGTGTGCTCTCTATATAAGGTTTTCATGTTATGTTTTCCCCTGTTCTCTCCCCCCAATACAAAAATAAAATTAGTTTCAAAGTGACTGGTGTCTCTATTAGTGGTGATCACAGTTAGGGGAGGCATTTAAATACTCACACTGCGGTTGAGGCTGTGTAGGAAGCTAAAGGGAGCGGCGTCTATTTTACGGCATAGCCAACGATGTGCGGCCTGATTAAAGCGGGGAGGGGCGTTTCGATGTGGCTCAGTTTGAGGCTGGAGAACCCGGCGTCCTCCAGGTACCTCCACGTCTCCCGGATGACCTCGCACCCGTCGCAGAAGTACCACCACACAGGCTGCAGAACGTGCTGGAAGAAGTAGACCCAGGTCGAGGGGTCCGCGGCTACGTGCTCCATGAAAAAGAAAGCTCCACCCTAAAAGAGAGCAATTTGCAAATTTTAAATTGTTGTTTTTCTCTAAAGCCCAACAAGTTAATAGTCTAGCTGCATGTGTAGGGGATCATTTCTCTGCTTTGCATCAGCACATTGGAGCAAATGAATTATTCCGGTTGCATTTCTTTTCATTCCTGCTCTTTTGGTCATTGTCATTTCTCTTGCATGTTTGAACTTCACTATACAAAATGAGTAATCGTCTACTCAGAGGCTGTCATCACATAAAAGACTGTTTTTAAATCCAGTTCACTCACTTAAGCTAAATGGTTTTAGAGCGACACTACAAGTTAATACAGTAATATAAAAAATAAACACCACGAAAGTTTCTCTCTTAATATATTTTACGTTTATAAATGGACAGCGAGTTATCTGGTGAATACCTTTTCATTGGGTAAAGGTTTTTGTTTAAAGTAGTTGACATGTAAATTTAGCCACTGGTTTAGAGGACTAGCATGTTATACAACTCAGGTTATGATTAATGCTATAGTATGTAAAGACCCCTCTTTCGTTCCAATACACACAGTACTGTGTTTGAAGTAAAACGTGTGACTCCCGTAGACAATCTTTGAGATGGATGCAACGGCTGACCCTCATGAATACATCTTTATCAATGAGGCAGGGTTCAGTCCCACAAAAAGGCGCAAAGGGGGCCGCAGCATCGTTGGACGGCGTGCAATAATCACGCAAGTTCCGGGCCAGAGGGGAGGCGACATCACCATGCGTGCAGCCATTAGCAATCGTTGCATCCTGCACCACCATGCCATACTGAGTGCATACAACATTGCACTACTCCTTCAGTTTCTAGATCGGCTGCACAATAACATTGTCCAACAGGAAGGGGATAACCAGAGCAAGCCTAGTATGCTATCACTTGGGATAACATGAGCTTCTATTGGGCTGCTCTGGTCCACACCTGGTTCAATGACCACCCCAGGTTCAGGGGTTCCATAGAGGAATTTGTCTCAGCATGGCGCTGGAGAGTCTATGACCGCAACCTATACACACAGCACAATCTCCTGGAGGCAAAGTTGGATGCCTGTAAGAATATTTCTCTGGAATCTAACCACGGTTGGATCCAACACACAAGGGGATATTTCCCACGCTGCCTGGGTGTTGAAATCCCCAGAAGTTAGATGTTTGTACTGTTGAGTGTGAGATTTTAAAATTGTGTGTGAAGATTTGAGAAAATTGTGAGTTGCTCCAGGAGTTGTGTCTAAGCAATTGAGGAAAAACTGTAACTATCATTCAGTTTGGATTTATGATTTGGGGTCTGTCCTGAACACTTACTGGCCGGAGGATGCGGTAAGCCTCCCGCAGGGTTTGCCGCACGTCGACGACAGAGCACAGCACCAGGGTGCAGACCACAACGTCCACCGACTCATCCTCAACTGACCCCATGTCCTCCCCCGACGCCACCACGAACCTCTCGTACGTCAGCCGGTCGCACTCATCCATGTTCTTCTTCAGATATTTCTCCAAGTGCGGGTTCGGGTCGGTGCAGATCACCTTGCTGCCCGGCGGATAAAACTGAAAATTGGTGCCGGTGCCACAGCCGATCTCCAGGATGGTGAGCTGCCCGCTGGGCTTGGTGAACTCTGACAGGCTGCCAAACAGCTCCTTCTTCTTGACGAGCATTTGCTTGTTGTAATTTATCGATATCCGGTACAGGCAACTTGGGAATATGCGTTTGTATATTTCGTACAGACCGACCGCGTGGATGACGTGAAGCGGCAAGCAAAAGACATTGACAACCGAAGAACAAAATTTCATGAAGAAAGTCATTTCTGCGTCCAGCAGCTGGTGGCGACCAGTGGCGTCAAGGTAGTTGTAGGAAGTCAAATCGGAAGTGACTTCAAAATGAAGGTCGAGAAGCCCTAACCCTCCTCTACTGGTTGTACTTCCTGGTCAATATAATTGACAGTATTGTCTCGAAAGGGGTGGAATATATATGCTCACTTATTTTAGACGTTTTCATTTTTGAACACAAAGCATTAAAAGGGGAAAACATAATTTAAAATACTTTATTTACCCCAAACTGGGAAATTTCACTGTTGCAGCAGCATTGTACAGGCACTATATACCATACATAATATATAACAAAATGTCTGTGTTTGGATGTTCTCCTTGTGTCTGCATGGGTTCTTATTGTTTATTTAAGTGTTTATTTACTTCTATGCTTTAGGTCGTTGTCTTGTTGCATCACCCATCACCCTCTGTTGAGCTTCAGCTGGCAGATAGATGGTCTTGTGTTTTCCTGCAAAATGTCTTGCTAAACTTGGGAATTCATTTTTCGTCAAAGCAGCCCCAAACCACGATGTCCCCTCCACCGTATCGCACAGCTGGGATGAGGTTTTGATGTCGGTGCGGTGCCATTTTTTTCTCCACACACAGCTTTGTGTGTTCCTTCCAAACAACTCCGCTTTGGTTTCCACTGTCCACGAAATAATTTGCCAAATTGTTTATTCTGGCAGCACACAGGACGTGATAAGATGTGTACGTGACACAAGGTGGAATTACGATCAGTCAGCAGGTCACAGGTGGGAGTTCATTATACTTTTATCAGACTAAAGATAACAGAGAAAAAAAAAAAGTCCTCATTTGCACTGACTTAGCGTCTGGTTCCTCTCATGCCTTGGTGTTGTTTTTATTCACCATTGTTGGTTTCCCACATCGTCTGTGTGGACGCCGTTGAGCTCACCGGTGTCAGAGTGAACAAAACTGTTTATTTGGTCTCTGCTAATGATTTGTTCATTTGCAGAGACTCCTTTAAACACATGACTTGAGTTCACAGCAGTTCACACTGGTCATATAATGTATTATTAACCAGATCATCTAATCACAGTTCATACTGCCTGAAGCCTTAAATTAAACTTGGTAAATGACAAAGACGTTTGAGTCCCGCTTGTCCCCGTGCAGCTTTGACCGTTACACACAGTCTTTAATGAAGTTCGCTCAGTTGTCATCAACTCGGAGGCGTTCAGACGTGTGTCAAAGTGTGACCTGGTCACAGATAAACACTGACACAATAGTGAGTGTCATATAGGTTTATTAGCAAGCAGTTGAGGATTGAGGAACCAAGTAACACAACGACATATTTGTGACTGTTACTGTATACAAAATGAGCTTTGTGTGCTCTCTATGTAAGGTTTTTACGTTATGGTTTCTCTAAAACATCACTGTTCCTCCTGCCCAGTCCCCACCCCAATACAAAAATAAAATTAGTTTCAAAGTGATTGATGTCTCTATTCGTGGTGATCACAACAGGTAGGAGAGGCATTTAAATGCTTGGCATGTTTCACACACTGCGGGTCTGACACACAGGTGAGGCTTTGTAGGAAGCTAAAGGGAGCGGCGTCTATTTTACGGCATAGCCAACGATGTGCGGCTTGATTAAAGCGGGGAGGGGCGCTTCGATGTGGCTCAGTTTGAGGCTGGAGAACCCGGCGTCCTCCAGGTACCTCCACGTCTCCCGGACTACCTCGCACCCGTCGCCGAAGTACCACCACACAGGCTGCAGAACGTGCTGGAAGAAGTAGACCCAGGTCGAGGGGTCCGCGGCTACGTGCTCCAAGAAAAAGAAAGCTCCACCCTTAAAGAGAGCAATTTGCAGATTTTAAATACACAATTTTGTTGTTGTTGTTTTTCTCTAAAGCCCAATAAGTTAATAGTCTAGCTGCATGTGTAGGGGATCATTTCTCTGCTTTGCATCAGCACATTGGAGCAAATGAATTATTCCGGTTGCATTTCTTTTCACTACAAGTTAATACGGTAAAATAAAAAATAAACACCACGAAAGTTTATGATTCATTTTTACGTTTATAAATGGACAGTGAGTTATCTGGTGAATACATTTTCATTGGGTAAAGGTTTTTGTTTAATGCAGCTGACATATGAGGGTATTGTGGACATTTATTTTTCATCACTCCTTAACTCAAAAAACACTCAGCAGCCATAAATAAATAAATTTAGCCACTTGTTTTCAGGACTAGCATGTTATACAACTCAGGTCATAAATGATTTACGATTAAAACTATCCTCTAAAAACCATCAGAATACAGAAAGGAATAAAAATTTAGGTGCATTTTATAAATGTTTAAAAGATATATCATACCTATCAATCAGAAGCCATAATCTGTGGTAATTTATTTTAGATATAAATATGAAACTTCAGCAGCTGATTAGGCAAAGGCAATCATATATGGAGCAACAGTGTTTTCAAGGTGCAGTAACTTGGCAAATAATGTGCCGTGAAGTCAACAACTGGGTCATAAACTGTTCTGTGGCTATCCTGACACTAGCTTGTTCATCCAAACGTGGGTTCGGTTAAGATCACAGACCAGGGAGGCGCTTTCTGAAGTCAGGAACAGCCGTTTTGGAAGAGGCTTCCTGTCGGGTCAGGGGTCACACCTGTCCCAGAAAACGGTCTGTAACAGATAACTCATGCCAAAGCTTTTCCATCCATATTACTGCACTGTATTTTTTATTGTGCAACTGAGCTTCTGTAACCAAGTAATGTCCCTCGTGGTTCAATAAAGTCTATCTGAGTCTAAATCTAACTGGGCCTTGTGTTAAAGGACGTTGAAAGACACATTGTTGCTGCTGCTGCTGCTGCTGCACCCCTTTAACAACACATTCATTTCTTAGCTTCTGTGCTGGTATTTCCGTCCGCTGCTCCAAACTGGAGGCATGCCCATCACCGTGTACAGTCAGTAACACACCTCATTCAGACTGTCCCTTTCATTTAGACAACCCCTGCCCCTGTGTACGACATGCACTTGAGGTCAGCTCTTATATTTAGAGGCCACTGCTGCAGGCCAGCGTGCCCCTGAGACTGCATTCAGTTTGGACTGACGGGGTCTGTCCTGCACACTTACCGGCCGGAGGATGCGGTAAGCCTCCCGCAGCGTTTGCCGCACGTCGACGACAGAGCACAGCACCAGGGTGCAGACCACAACGTCCACCGACTCATCCTCAACTGACCCCATGTCCTCCCCCGACGCCACCACGAACCTCTCGTACGTCAGCTGGTCGTGCTCATCCATGTTCTTCTTCAGATATTTCTGAAAGTGCGGGTTCGGGTCGGTGCAGATCACCTTGCTGCCCGGCGGATAAAACTGAAAATTGGTGCCGGTGCCACAGCCGATCTCCAGGATGGTGAGCTGCCCGCTGGGCTTGGTGAACTCTGACAGGCTGCCAAACAGCTCCTTCTTCTTGTCGAGCATTTTCTTGTTGTAATTTATCGATATCCGGTACAGGCAAATTGGGAATAGGCGTTTGTATATTTCGTACAGACCGACCGCGTGGAGGACGTGAAGCGGCAAGCACAAGACATTGACAACCGAAGAACAAAATTTCATGAAGAAAGTCATTTCTGCGACCAGCGGCTAGTGGCGACCAGTGGCGTCAACAACAACCCGTCAAGGTAGTTGTAGGAAGTCAAACCGGAAGTGTGACCGGAAGCGATTTCAAAATAAAGGTCGAGAAGCAGTACTTTAATGCACATACTTTGCTCTCTAGCACAGAAACAACTTAAATAAGTGAAAGAAAAATAAAATAAAATACATCTCAATCTGTACACATAAAATCTAGGATATGAGCAGATATATACACCAAACAATGTGTATATACAATAATGCAGAGTTATTGTTTATTGTTCACCTGACCTGACTGTTCTCTGCAGTCTGTCCCTATCATGACTGGTGGCAGATCCATACCAGACAGTGATGGATGTGGTCAGGACAGACTGGACTATTGCGCTGTAGAAGATGGTCCTGAGGCTGATGCAGAAAGTACAGCCTGGGCCTTCTTCCTTACGGAGTCTGTGTGGGAGGTCCACTTTAGGTCCCGTGCGATTGTGGAATGAGTCTATTGTAGAGACTGTCCTGTTGAGTGTTGTGAGAGGAGATGCTGTTGGGCGTCTCTTCCTGAAGTCCACTGTTTAGCTCCAGGTGGTTCTGACTGCACCAGAGGACCAGCTGTTCCACTTCCCTGCTGTGTGCAGACTCGTCGCCGTCCTGGATGAGTCCAGTGACGGTGGTTTCACAGAAGGGTCCCTTGAGGTGCAGTCAGTGGTGTGAAGGGAGAAGAGCAGTGGGGAGAGAACGCATCCTTGGGGGGGCGCCAGTGCTGAGGATGTGAAGTTACCCAGTTTCACCTGCTGCCTCCTGGAGGTGGAGGGGGGCACAGTGAGCTGGGACAGTTGCACTTACAGTGCCTACTCTACTAGTTATGCTCCCCGGTCGATATCATTTTACTTTTCTTTCTTTTTTACAAACAATATTGTCTTGAAGGAGGTGAATATATGTGCTCGCTTATTTTAGACGTTTTCCTTTGTGAAAACAAAGTACTAAAAGGGAAAAACATCATTTAAAATAGATACTTTATTAATCCCAAACTGGTAAATTTCACTGTTGCAACAGCATTGTACAGGCACTCAGCATACCATACATAATATATAACAAAACAAACAATAAAAATAAAATAGAAAATAAAAGTACATACAGAATGAAGAATGAAAATGTAATTTCTGCATAAATTTGTCATAAAATGTGACAAATACAGTCTGCTTAAACTAATACTGCATTGACCATTTTTTGGCAGCAAACACCTCAACCAAACGTTTCCTGTAGTTGCAGATCAGACCTGCACAATGGTCAGGAGGAGTTTTGTACCCTAACCACCACCAGTTCAGCAGTATTCTTGGGATGTCTGGTGTGAATCGCTCTCTAGAGGTCATGCCACAGCATCTTAGTTGGGTTGAGCTTCAGTTTTCGGACAGATTTGAAGTTTTCCTGCAAAATGTCTTGATAAACTTGGGAATTCATTTCTCTGTCGATCACTGCATTTCGTCCAGGCCCTGAGGCGGTAAAGCAGCCCCAAACCATGATGCCCACTCCGCCATATTTCACAGCTGGCATGAGGTTTTGATGTCGATGTGCTGTGCCATTTTTTCTCCCCACAAGGCGTTGTGTGTTCCTTCCAAACAGCTCAGTTTTTGTTTCATCTGACACGGAATATTTTGCCAGTAGTGCTGTGGAACATCCAGGTGCTCTTTTGCAAACTACACACGTGCAGCAGTGTTTTTTTGTTTGTTTTTTTTGGCCAGCAGTGGCTTCCTCTGTCGTGTCCTCCCATGAACTCCATTCTTGTTAAATGATTAACTTATTGTAGATTTAAAATGTTAGCATGTTAGATGTTTCGTAAGTCTTTAGCTGACGCTCTAAAAGATTCTTCTTCCCCTCACTGAGCACTCTGCGTCGTGCTCTTGCAGTCACCTTTGCAGGGCGACCACGCCTAAGGAGAGATGAACAGTGATGAGCTTCTTACCGTGGACACATGAGCATCAGGGCTTTTAGAGATACTTCTTTAACATGATCCAGCTTCATGCAAGTCAACAGTTCTTGATCGCAGGTCTTCTGAGAGCTCTTTTATGCGAGGCATGGAACAACAAACTCAAAACTGGTGTGTGTGTGTTTTAGCTTTAGCTGACACGTCAAATCTCAGTCATTGGCCTAAGGGTTCACATACTGTTTCCACCCTGCACCGTGTTGTTTACATGTTTGTTGTTTATATTTTTTTGTGTGCTGTGTTAGTTTAAGGAGACTGTGTTTGTCTGTTGCTGGATAAGAACATTTTACAGGGTTCACATGCTTTGTTCTCGCAACTGTACTTTATATAAGCAATATTTACAAGACAAACACAGTAACTGATTATTAAGGATGAACTTGCATTGAATTCACAATCAAACCTCCATGTGCAAAAATGTGCCGTACAATAAATGCAGTCCGGTGTCAGCTCTCACACAGATGAGGAGGTGAACTATATTGTATGGTTTTGTTTGTTTTTGTTGGATTGAATGGTTTTTAAATTCATTCAGTGTATAGATGCCTCTTGACCTGCATCCTGTATGGCTGTAAATGTCCGTAATGTCAGTAGATGCCAATACCAAATTTGCGGTATAGTTAAAAGTTCGTTTAGGAAATAGATTTTGTATTCTCTGTCAGGATTAGAATCAGGACGCCTCTGTCTCCGCACGCAGTACGAGAGTTTAAAGTCGTCTCTTGTGTGGTTTGTGTAAGAGTAAAAGAAGACGGCGTTAAAAACAAAACGCAGTATGAAAAAAAAAACTATGAAAAATTACAATACGACGCAGGTAAGAGTAAACACTCGACAACAACTCAACAGTAATAAATAGATCAGAGCAGCAGGAATAAATACACATGGACATGTATTGCACAGTACCAGTGTCAGGTCTTGATCAGATATCGATCCCATCGTCACAGTTGGACGAGGAGAAACAATATGTCACACCTCTGAGCGTGTTTATTATGTGCTGTGGAAGTGACAATAAACCCAACTTCATGAACCGTAAATGACTTAAATGAATCTGCTTGGTGATGTAATTAAAATGTGACAAAGAAAGTGTTACTTCTTAAGGTGCATTAAGCTGGATCTGCAGTAGTGGGACAAACCTCGACGCTTCTTATAGCACCTTCTCCATCTAAAGTGTCTTTAGCAAAGGACGGGGGAGTGTTTTTCAGTCGCATCAAGGACACCGAGGCTGCACGTGGAGGGTACAGCAAGTTGGTTTTCAGTTCCTTTCAGGTTAAGGCAGCAAGGACATGATAAGATGTGTGCGTGGCACAAGGTGGAATTACGATCAGTCAACAGGTCACAGATGGGAGTTCATTATCAGACTAAAGATAACAGACAAAAAAAAAAGTCTTCATTTGCACTGACTTAGCGTCTGGTTCCTCTCATGCCTTGGTCTCTGCTAATGATTTGTTTGTTTTCACGACTTGAGTTCACAGCAGTTCACACTGGTCATATAATGTATTATTAACCAGGTCATCTAACCTGAGTCCACCTCTCTGTGTTCATGTTGCTTGAACCCTTAAATCAAACTTGATGACTGACAAAGACGTTTGAGTCCCGCGTGTCCCCGTCCAGCTTTGACTGTTACACACAGTCTTTAATGACGCTCGCTCAGTTGTCATCAGCTCGGAGACGTTCAGACCTCGTGTGTCCACGTCCTGCTGCCCTGGCGACCGAACGGGTTCATATTTGCTTTATATGGTTGTGTTTCCGCTTAGCAGCTGAATGGCTTCCTGTGGACTTTAAGGTGCAGTTCTTCACTATTCCACCAGATAGAGACATTGTTAGAATACAGTCATAAAAACAACACATCCTTTATAAAACCCTCATAGCTCGGTATTTTGAATGCTGAAGCCGACAGACTGATAAATACTGAAAAAGTGACTAAATGTGTGTGACCATTTGTTTGCACACACACAAAGAAAAGAAAGCTCTGAAGTGAATGAGCCATAGACTATTTAGTAGATGTTAAAGTAAAGCTTTAATATCACTAAACTATATAAAGACTTCTTCTTTTTACTGACTTTGAACTAAGAGCTATCAATAGTTAATGGTTGGAATCAACCACTAATAATCAGCACTAATGTTAATCTTCCCTATATTATTATATGTGCTGCATCATTTTTGGTTGGGCTGGCAAACTTACATTAGGGCTTTTCCTTTACATTAGAGGTCTTGTGCACATAGGACAGATACCAGAATATGGATCCATGCACTAAAGAGAAGCTGTTTATCTTTTGTTGTTTTTTTGCAGAATACAAGTCTGGAAAAAATGCACAAGTTTACACACTGACATTAGGGTTGAGTTTCTCTCATTTGTTACTGACTACAACATATAATCATTCACTCATTCATCTTCTATACCTGTTTAGTCCTGTTAGGGGTCATGGGGGTCTGCTGGAGCCTATCCCAGCTGTCATCGGGCGAGAGGCAGGGGTCCACCCTGGACAGGTCGCCAGTTCATCGCAGACAACATATGTATATAAAAAAATACTATAATAAGAACTCCAGGGCCTTTCAAAGCCCCAAACGAACAGAGGGCTTTAAATAATGCAGCTATTAAGAGTTGTCAGCTGTCTTCTGTAGCAGAAGTTTTGTGTTTAGGTCGGTCACACATTCATTCATTCATTTGTTTGTTTTCTGATCCTCCCTGACCCAAAATGTCACAAATCTGGTCTTAGTCTTATTTCACATAGCAGTTTCAAACCCCTAAAGCAATAACGTGTCATAAATAAATGTTTGGATGTCATTTATCGCAATTTCATGCCCCTGTCTTCTCACTATAGCCCCACAGTTGCATCTGCATGTGTGTTACGGTAACTTCCAGGTCTAAATCTCAATCTTACATACATGTATGTTAAAAATGAAATAGATAATATTAAGGTCGAAACACATATGCAGTCAATTGCAATACCAACCTCTGCCAGAACATCACTGACTGTTGTTACATGAACATTTTTTATTTTTTATTTTTTGTGCTTACGATGCTGCGGTCTCTTGTCCGTTATTGAAACTAAAGGCATTTACCGACACTCCCTAACAATTTGCTGAGAGTCATCAATTATGCAGGGTAGCCGCACGCACTGGGAAGGAAGATAGCAGCAACAATATGGCGACAGCCGCAGTTACTCCCGACTCTTTTCTACATCTGCAGTTCAGTGACAGCTGTCCGGATTTGTGTTAATGCGAGAAAAAGTAAGTAGACAATCTGTTTTCTGCTTTGTCTGACATTCTCCGCCGTGGGATGGATCTTGGTCCCACTTTGTCGACCGACTGCATCCCAGTGCCGCAGAGCGGTCCCTCTCTCCTCAGCATCTTTTCCTAGCGTCCGCGGAGGGCGCCTTGCCAGTACACGGGCAGATTATGATGGCGAGGCACCGGGCAGAAGTAGTGCGGAAGACGGGGGATTTTGAAGGAAGGGGGGGAAATTCGCGGATGGTGCCGCGCTGCGCGGTAGAAATCGGGTAGACGGGATGTTATTTCGGGGAGTTGGCCTGCCGCTGCATGCAATGACATTTCACTGTGTCAGAATATGAAGCATACGCATATGGGATACAGAAGTGAGACCACGTCAAACTTCTCAGAGAGCCCGCGGTAACCGGGGATGTATGCTCCAAAGTGCAGGACTAATGCGTCGCTGGCGAAATCATTTTCAGGCAGCAGTTTTCTCTCCACCATTATTTTCTAACTATGGTAGTTTCACCCCCCCCCCAATCTCTTTCTATCTACCCCCCCTCATCCCTCTTCCCCTCCCTCCTTCCCTCCCTCCTTCTTGCAATCTCTTTGGAGACTGTATTGCGTGAGGATGTAGGTGCGTCTTTAGTTTGGCAGTCCTCAGAAGGCACCGCGGCACCGTATTCTGGTCTTTTCACGTAGCCCCCCTCCTCCTCCTCCTCCTCCCCCCACCCCCCCAGCGGAAAAAACTGCAATTCCACATCATGTAAACCTGCACCACAAGCAGTCTCCGGGTCTCTGTCGTCTAGTCATTATCTATACGGGTGTGGTATATAGCATCAATGCAATCTCTAGTTTCTTTCTTCTTCTTCTTCCTGTAAATAATCTCTCTCTCTATATATATATATCTATATCTGCTGTGTAAATTGGGTTGTGCTGGCTTTGCACTGAGCTCAGGCCGGGGATGAGTTGTCAGGACTTGTGCATTCAACTGACCTACTAGGAGTTAGTTAGAGCCTATAGCAGCAATAAACCACACTGCAGTATTTTAGGCTTTGGCCCTATAGAAGAGCGGCGCGCCTCGGCGTCAAACACTGGACTTTATGCTGAGCGCTGAGACACATCGTGCGAAAGGGGGGAAGCGGGTGGTCTCTCTGTCACAAGGAGACGTGGTTCTCCAAGAAGACATGTCCTTTGCCAGGGTTTAGCACCTCCGCGTAGCCGCCTAATGGCGCTACACTGTGCACAAGCTTCTCTTTCTTCCCCCCTCCTCTCCCCTTTGATCAGAACTCATCGAAATTTCCTGTCACAATGACACAACTTCACTTGAAATTGACTCAAGACACGGATTCATCCACGGTGATGTGAGGGGGTCATTTGAGGCCCCCTCCCCTCCCCTCCCTCCTCCTTTAATATTACCCCCTATCGTTTATTTGCTCGCTGGTGCCGGACATGGCTCTGTTGTGATGCTCTATATCTGGGCTGGGATGATGTTCAGTGACAGGCAGCACTAAAGGCATCTGCAGGAAATGAAGGATGAAGTTCTGCGCGGACCCATGTGACTTCTGATGCAAGTGCACGCCTGCCTCCTCGCGAGCGCAGAGCCTCCATCAGATGTCAGGTCACCATCAGAGTGGGCAGAGCTGAATGAAGGATTTGTTCTTTCTTTCTGGTTTTTCGTTTTTTCGGAGGAGGGGGGCGGGTTTGTTCCTGGAGTGCGGCCCGCGGTGCGTTTGGATGTCTTTCCTCCGCGCAGAGGACGCAGCGTCACGGCGGTTCGCTTCACTCTGCTGAACAGGACAGTTAAAAAAAAAAAAAAAAAAAAAAAAAAGCTCTTGTTTGTTGCCGGAGTTGTTAGTTTTCCTTGTCATCCATCTTCTTTTTTCTTTTCTTTTTTTTTTTTGTCCATCACTAAACTCAAAACGGATTTATCTGAACCGAGTGACCGGGTTCGGAGCCGGATCTCATCCGTGCCAGCCGTGCGCGCTTTTAGGATTCTCTGCAAACGAAGTAAGAGTGACCTGAGCGGCATTTATTCATTTATTTCATCTAATTTAAACCTCTTGCCTGATTGTGTTTCATTTCATTCAGCTCTTCTCACATGACCCAGCGAGTTAGCGGGAGACGTAAAGCAGCATATCTGCAGAGATTGTGCCGGTGTGTCCTTTCCTTTCCACTCTCCCAGCGTTATGTGTAAAGTGTCGGCGCGCTGCTGGTCATGCTATTGTACCCCGGTTTGAATCACCTTGACGGATCAATTGATGTAGAGCTGGTGGAAGGAGACTTGGAGGTTGTGCTGGGTTACTTGAATCGGACTTCAACCCCCTCCTTTTTCTCGAAGAAACTGGGTTGTTGTTGTTGGATAACATCTCTGCCTGTGGATTTCTCCTGACTTCTTCTTCTTCTTCTTTTTTTTTTATTATTATTCTTATTTATTTATTTCCAGGTCTGTATTCTTGCATTGCTCCCTTAAATGTTGCGCATCCCCTCCACAACCGCCACAACTGAAGTGTGTTGTCACTGTCTGATAATTCATCTTTTAAAGAATAACGTTTCATGAATGAGTCAGACCCCCCCTCCTCCTCCCCCCTCCTCCCTCCCTCCTTCTCCCTCCCCATCCCCAGGTTGAATAATGTCCCACAAAGTCCAGCAATAACTCACACACTATCCTAAATTCAGCAGTTGTAAATCACTTATTTTTAAATTGTCCTATGCGGACTCATTGTTTTTAGATGTAAGCCCAAAGGCCTGGTGACATTTGTGCTTTTATGTTTCATGTGACTGTAGGTGGACGCTGTTTCTTCCACAGCAAGCAACACAAACCCTCGGACGCGTTTTAAAAGTCAGCTCTTGACGAATTCCGAGTCTGAATTCCCGAAGTCGCATTAATTCATTTGCTTCTTCTGCAGTTTGGATCAATGAATAATGGATTATAATCAAACTTAAAGTTTCGTTGGCCGGGCCTGTTAGCCAAGTCCCGCCCGGCTTAGCTCTCATGAGAGAAACGTCTGGGCCTCTTCGGCTTGTTTACTTGCTTGCTTAGCAGCTACAGGAGGAGTCTGCACGAGCCCGGCGCCGTAGCTCATTGTCTCCACGTCAAACGAAATGAATCGGAAGCTGCTTAGCTCTGCGTATACCCGGGTGCCTGTCCATGTCGGCGGCCGCGTTATAGTCGGGGTTTGACTTCCACCGTGCATCCAAAGATGCTGCACAGCATGCAGCGTGCTACATGAGGAGGATGCCCGTCATCTCTGAGCATAAACAAAAGAAGGGAATATTTTAGGCCGGGGTCACAGGGGTGAGAGCGAAAGGAGATTCAAAGCTGTCTGTGCCTGAGCTTAGCGTTTGGGCGTCCAGGGTTGGAGCTTTAGTCGTTAAGGTTGATGGAGAGAGCAGAAATAGTGCCGACTGGCCCGTGTTCCAAATGTTTGCACTTTTTTTTTTCTGCTTTATTTTGCTTTGTGTGCTTTCTCCTGCAGATCTAGTGAATTATATCTGAGAGGCTCTGAGCTAGACGGGGCCTGATGAAGGGATGCAAGCTGTTCTATCATGACCCTTTATTGCCTGCTTTGAGTTATTAATGAAACGGCAACAAATGAAATTTTAAAGGATTAAATCTTTTTACTCTTTTGTTTGCCGCCTCTCTTCGCTCCAGTGGCTTTCCTCACTCTTCCCGCTCCCTAATCACTCTGTATCCCTCTCCTCTTCCCCCCCAGAGCTGGATGTCTGGGATGGAAAACAAATAAAGAGGAAATAGCTGCAGGATGAAAACATGGCCGCACCCCTTATTGCACCTCCAGGACCTGACAGCTTCAAGAAGTTCACCCCCGAGTCGCTCGCTAATATCGAGAAGCGCATCAACGAAGAGAAGAACAAGAAGCCGCCCAAGCCCAGATCAGACAGTAGTCACCGCGACACATCTGACGACAATGAGCCCAGGCCCAACAGCGACCTGGAGGCTGGGAAGAGCCTGCCGTTCATCTACGGCGATATTCCTAATGGAATGGTGGCCACACCGCTGGAGGATTTGGACCCATACTATCTGAACAAGAAAGTGAGTTGTTAAATAAACTGTGAAGTGTTAGCATGTCGTTTAGATGGGCCCCCTTTTTTTCCACACATCAAACTAACCATGCAATACAGATGGGCCGCTGCACTTCACTGCCATAACACATCCACATCTCATATCAGTTCAGGCAAAATGGAAGTTATTGCAATCACAGCAAAGATGACCTTGAGGCATTTAGTCACCGGTGCTGGGACTTCGAGACGTTATTTGGGTGCACGGTAAAATTATATAAGGCATGTGAGTTTTTTTTTTGTTTTTTTAAACTACACCTGTATGATGAAAGCACAGCTGAGGCAGAGAGACGTCCTCTTGTTCTGCTGCTGCGACGCTGCAGGGTTGCTGTGGGTTGCAGTTTTCGGGCAATCGGTTGAGTCTCTTCTAAGTTTCTGAATTGTTGATTAATTGCGCGCGTTAATACGTTTTTTTTTTTCCGGGCCTAGCTGTGTTTTGTTCAGGACACGGGGCACTTTAAATGACAGGTGTTCTGTCAAGATGGCAGGAGACCTTTGTAGGTAAAAAAATAAAAATAAATCTTGCACTGTGCATGAAGAGTTTTAAGCAAAATGGAGATCTGGATGAATTATTCATCTCCACTTTTGCTTACACACCGTAACCGTATCTCCATTAGAGTATAGATTATAGTTTTTTTCTTTCGTTTCCAGCCTAGTCGTTAATGCACGTGAGGTGTGCATGTGTTCCTTTTCACTGGATCGTAAACAAGGCTAGCTTCTGCCTGCTCCTGCGCCTCTAAGGGAGGGGTGAGGAGAGAAGGGCAGGAGACAGGACAGGAAGTGGAGAGGAAGAAGGGGCAGCTGTAGTACCCTTAGCCGTGCATAGGCGTGGAGGCAGTGCTAATGTGAAAGAGAATCTGTGGCCTCTACAGGAGCAAGAAGCCCAGTCAGCAAGACTGGCAGCCTCCGCCGGCAGCACTCCCTCGTAAGGGCGGATGAAACTATCAAGTGTATTTGCCTTTTTGTGATCTATTGATCCTCGTTCAGCTGTGGCCACGGGAAGGGTTTCATTCTCGTCTGATTATCCTTCCCGTCTTTGCTTGTTGGCCGGCGCATCCGTCGCCGTCCTCTGCGGCGTCCAACTTTGGCCATTAAAGGGGAAAGTCCCCCGTATCATGGCGTCCACCGTGAAGAGGCTATCTGTGACCACATCGTGAAATTATTTATTGGATTGTGATGCACAGGCTATATATTAAATACAAAACGTTACAGGGATTCAGGGAATTAGATTACTTCTAAAAAACTTTGTTGTTGACATGGCTTAATGCCCTGTAGGACGTCCCACGCTCTATCACACATCAAACACGTTGATGAACTTTGTCGATTAAAAAAAAAAAAGGATTCACATGACACACTGGCGACTCAGAGATGAGTAAACAAGCTCTGTGAAGTCACGTTTCTTGTAGTTTATGTATGAACCAATACGACCATCTTCTACAGAAAAAAAAAAACATATTAATTACTGCCAACACTTCCTTTTTTTAATTTCTGGCAAGATGTGTAATGTGACACCTGTGTTATCCTCATGAGTAACACATCTTTAATAAATGTAAATGTATTATTTGCAGGTGGTTTTAGCTCAGAACGGTGTCAGTGGTCACAGTCTACTAGAAAAGCTGGTTGCTTCTGCAGGTGCACGCCGAGATGTTTTACCAACAAGCTAAACTCAGAGCCCTTAGAAATTAAAATATATTATTCACTGGTGTCTGAGCTGTGGAGGAGCAGTCCTTAACTATTCTCTGTGCACGCCACCGGTGCAGTTGAGCCCATGGTGCACGGCTAAAGAAACATTTTCATGGCAAATCTGCGCTTTATTTTTCTACTCTGTCAACCTAAGTGCTAACGTCACCACACCTATCTGCATCTTTTCCTGATTTCCCCTTTTCGTCCCGTGCTTCTAAGCGCATTCGTGCCGTAGTTCGTCCCGTTCCGTCTGCGCCCTCACCTCTCCGGGCTGCTCGTCTCCTCTGCTCGACCGACGGTCATTCAATCGCTCACCATTGCACTGTATGTCAATTAGTGTGTCTAAGTGTGCGCGCGTGTGTGTGTGTGTGTGTTACCGTCAGCTGCAGGAAACCTGATCACAGCACTCATGCATAAAAGAGAGGAGAGAGGGGGCAGCGGTGAGGAAGAGAAATGCAGCGTTGCAGTTCTGGTTTTCCCCTGTGATGGGGAGAGGACTGCCTGGGCTTTTCAAATGTCTGATGCGATTAGGCTGTGTTGAAGCTGCCGTGGTCATGCAGGAGGAGCAGGATGAGACGGCTGGAGGGGCATGCCAGGGTTTTGGCTGCCTTGCATGTGCATGTGCATATGGAGGATCTCAATTTATAAATATATATACATGGAAGCAGAGTGGAGATGATGACACTGTAACTGAAGTGTCCTGTGTGGGGAAAAAAAGGGGAGGGGGGCTTCTTTCTCTTCCTGAATGTGTCACTTTGTCACATAACAGCAGTGTGCAGACGTTTCCGTGCGGGCTTCTTTTTGCACAGCAGCAGCTACTAGTGGGCAAACGGGGGGAGCTCACGGCTAAAGCAGCAGTGGCTTCTGAAACTCAGCATATAATACTGTACACACCATTACATTATGTCCCCATTCGACCACCTCTCTGCCTCTCTCCGTCCATTACCCTCCCTTTTCCTCTTCCCTTCCGCCGCCTCCTCTCCCTTTCCCGACGTTCTTTCTTTCAGGGTGTAGTAAATTAGAACGAGGGCCAGGCTTTAGTGCTCTGTCTGAGTCCTCAGTCTCTGATGACACAGCATCCTCCTGTGCAGGGCTGAGTGAGGAAGCGAAGGGTGGGTGTAGAGCGAGGGCGGAGGGGTGGGACGGCTGGGGAAGGGGGGGCCGGTTGAGTGTGCAGTCGCCACTAGCCAGGTTTTCGCTTGAGACGGAGGGTGGGGTAAAGGGTTTCAAAGTGGGTTTCTTGCTGCGAAGTAAAAGGTAAAGAAGCGGGATGGCGCATTTGCACGGTGAAGTGTGATTTGCAGGTTAACTTGTCGGCAAAAAATATTTGACATCGCTGCCCCTCCCTCCAGTGAGCTCGAACGTACCGTGAATACATGAGTTACGTTTGCTAATAGTAGCGCTAATGCATTTAAATTAAGCATTGTTTCACAGGAAGCAATGTCGAAGACGCTCTTAATCTAATCTAACGTAGCAGACCAGGCTCCAGGTAATGTTTGCCGTTGTTGCTGCTGTTTTCAGCAAAGAGAATTTTGACTGCTGCAGAAAACATGGAAGAAAAGACTGAAACGGTTGTTTTTTCCTGATTAATGTCTTAAATTATTAAGGTGTTCTTCAAACTCTTGACTATTACAGCAATTCTGACTCTAAATTATTTGACTGCAAATCTAATTGGTTAATCGACTAACTGTTCTCCTCAATCATTTTGAATTGATTTAATCCGCCGATTAGAAACCCTACGGTCAGTTTTGTGAAGTAGCAGGTGAGACTGGGGTCCTGGGACGATTAAGACAAGTAGCAACGCCCCCTCCTTGTGATTTACTCTCTATTATCCCTCTGCTCTGATCTCACTGAGCTCTCGCTCTCTCTTTTCGTTTGTCCCTCCCTCCTCGCCTCCCTTCCTCACTTTCGCTCTCTGCTGCATGCTACTCCTCCCTCCGTCTCCCCGTCCATCTGACGTTTGGCTCTCTCCCCTCTGCAGCTCTTTGGCTTTCTGTTCTGCATCACTCCCCCTCTGTCCCCTCGTCTGCCTGCCTTCGGCTCTCTTTCGCCGCTGTCCCATACCCCTGCAAAACCCCCCCTCCGTATCCCCGCTCCCCTATTCCTCCCCCTCACTCTTACACCCAAGCATAAACACACACACTCACACTGTCCTTGCAGCTGCATTCTGCCTCCTGATTCTTGCATAAGTGCCTTTTTATTCAATGCTCCTCGGAGAATTAAAAATATTTTTACAGCTTCACTGCAAATATAGCTTCGTACAGTGAATAGTCATCTGCTGAGTCATGTATTTATATGTGTGTGTGTGTATTTAACTATAGCTATAGCTCTAATTCACTAGGTAGTCCTGTTATTTTCTTATGTATAGTAATAAAAGCTGTCATTGGGCGAGAGATGAGGTACACCCTGGTCAGGTCGCCAGTCTATCGCAAGGCAAAATGCAAATAAACAAACACCAAAATCTGACAATTGTGGAAAACGGTAGCGATGAGAACGTTAGCTAAAGCATAGCTCAGCAGTCTTGGAGCGGCGTAGCCAAATGCAGGCTCGCCAAATGCAGGCTCGCCAAATGCAGGCTCGCCAATTTTATTTTTTATTTTTGGCTTTAGGATCAGTTAAAATATCAGCAAACTCACCCAAAGGCTCCGATTTGGTTGATAAGGAGTCAAAAGACCCTAAATGGAAACAGGTGCTTTGCGTGTTAAAGTTAAAGGATTTTAAAATCTGGGGATCCAGGATGAGCTTGTTGTAGTAGATGAGGACAGGGCGTGTAATTGAATCTGCTTGTGATGAAAGTGTCAATGAATTCCTCGTCATCAGGGCTGCTTTACTTTGGCAACCTTTCTCAATTGGATGAACGGCGTCTTTGACATTTTGCTGATTTGGGCTTTCAAAATGGCGCCAAGTCCTTTTTTCACGTAGGATTTAGTGATGTGGTTGCAAAGCCTGGTTTGCATACCTATTAAAATTGTTTCTATCTCTCTCTCTTTTGTGTTTTTGATCCTGATGATTCTCACGCCATTCATTTATCAAGGCAAATGCTATTTGGGTCCTTTGGCGCAACATAAATGTATAATTGCGCGTCATCTGCATAGCTTTGGAGTTTAATTATATTGAGCTTCTTAATGACGTAAGCTAAAGGACGCATATATATATGGCCAGTGATGCTTCACAGAAACATGATGAGCCAGCCTTTTGGACCAATTCCGTTGGACCAAAACCAATTTAAAACACTTCAAGAGATGTTGAGCTTATTTCTGAAACGATGAGGACATACACTAGATAATTAGTTGTGCCTGAGGTTGGATAGAAAACTGGACCTTCACTCATAAACGTTAGCGTCAGTGTATATAATACACTATAATTATTAAGGATGTTTTCACCTAGATGTTGCTTCACCGCCAGTATTAAAGGAAGAGGGAAAGGTAGCTACTGTATTTCTAGTGAAGTGTTGTTCATCTTTCGGATGGAGGGAGGCAAACTGTCATATTACATCCTTGGGGAATTTGCCTGGGAGCTGGAAGTTTAGTGTTCGAGATACTGGAAACCATTTAAAAGTAGGGGGGATGCTATGGGATGTTCCTCCGAGCTCATTAGCTGTTCGGTTACATACGTACTATACCTTCACGCACTGTGGGAAACTGCT
This sequence comes from Planiliza haematocheilus, assembly GCA_005024645.1. NCBI lineage: Eukaryota > Metazoa > Chordata > Actinopteri > Mugiliformes > Mugilidae > Planiliza > Planiliza haematocheilus. Next base: position 2,656,252 of record SRSE01000878.1, read on the forward strand.
GCTTTCATTGTACGCTACAAACTATGCAGGCGTACTACATTTTTTATACCTTGGTGACAAGTGAAAACCTTCAGTTCACTGGTGACAAATTGTCTCCAATTCAATATTTGTCAGCCTTGTTTGCAGAGTTTATCTTGGAAATTAACAAACTTAATAATTGACCAGTCAGTTAATCACTTTCACAACATGTGATAATTGGTAATTGGTGCTTACACTGATGAGATGCTGGACCGTCCCAAGGCTTAATAAGTGCATATTGTCTGCACAGTTTATGTGGTTTACTGGCAAACTCCATATTTAAGTCTCATCTATGTTATGTCCTCTAGTAAAGTAGGCGTAAAGTTCGCATCAGTTTACTATTCCAAGTCTCAACCGGTGTTTATTTAGTCTAGAATGTAAACTGAAAACACCCCATGACAATGGAGGAAATGATTCCTTTGGTATTTACAAGGTTCCGTGCCTCATTGATTATGGATTAATGTGGCGGATGATCAATTAAGGAAATTGCATCCGTCGTGGTAACCACGTCAAGCTGCCAAGTTTGCGTCAGCAGCAGGTTTTTGCCTCCCAGTCGGCACAGTTCACTGGGCAACTGGAGCTTCTTTCAGACCTTCGCAGACGTCTTGTGAAGGGATTTTCAAATGTCCATACGCAGTAGAGGGTGACCTACACCGAGTGAGGACAAAGCGGAAGTGTTTCCTGTTGTTTTAGGACTTGAAAGTTTTCAAAATATCCTCTGCAAATCCAGAGGACTTATCCAAGGCGGTATACTCCCTATTGATTAACCTATGGAAAACAGTTAAGCATGCTGGGTGTATGGAAACGTCCATCCCAGTGCTGCATTTGCCTGGTCAGCGAAACTTCCCTTGACCTCTGGGAGAGATTAACCCTTTGGACATGTCTGTAAATCCTGTGTTTGTCCTGTTGGGATTGGTACTTATTAGGTAGATAATTCTTTATAAGATGTGACGAGGAAGAAGAGGATGTTTTAGTGCAGAAATACCCAAACAGAAAAGGATAACACAGCTTGTCTCTGGATGCTTTGAGTCGATTCGTTTGCAAAAGCAGTAAATTGATATCAGTCAGCTTTAAGTTGAATGCAAATGACTGGAAAGCCTCTTTACATCTTAAATTCACATATTGCGATATAAGTTATTAATTTTTGATGAAAGCAGATGTCTTAGTTCTTCCTCAGTGGTGGTTTAACACCTCTGTGTTTTCTGTAAACACTGGCAGCTGACTTGCCAGTGGTGACATAAATACAGGAAGAGTTGTGGTGAAGAAGAAACAACAACTCTAAAATGCGACGCCTGTAGGGGTGAAAGGGAAAGTGGAAGCCTCGGCGGCAACTGTAAAGCATCCCGGCGTGTGTAAATGATGCTCCGAACCCCACGTTTTTTTTTTTTGGGTCAGAATCAGTCACAAGCATCCAACAAAGCCACGAACAGGTACACACAAACAAACAAACACGCATTGCTGCCTCACCCCGCACCGCCCAGCCCCACTTGGCCCTGCACTGTTTATGTGAGAGGAGTGGTTGTTGAGAGCCTGGAGTCAGCAGATCTGCCCCTGATCGATGACAGCATTTGCGGTTCCTTTCCAGTAAGAGCTTTAAACTTGGGAAGAAGAGAGCCATTTGGCCACGAAGAAGAGGGAAGAGGGAAAGTGCGCCTGGCCTGCTGCTTCCGAGGCAGGTTTTTGTCATGGCGGAGAAGCTAGCTGGGCCAGCGGCTCCGTCTGATGCAACCTAGAGCAGTGAGAGACAGAGAGGGAGAGGCTGGCATCCTTGCTGCTTCCGACTTTGCGCCCCCGATTTATTTATTTTTACATTTACCTTTTTCACCACCCTGTTTTTTTTTGTCCCGTGTGCTTCGTGTGGTGTAAGGAAATGAGCACTCCCATTCGAAATGCAGCCCCGTAGCTAGAGGGGAGGCCGATGCAGTAGTGCAACGTGACTCAGAGGTGATCTCAGCTACGGCTCTTCCCTTTTTTAAATGACAAGAAACCACACAGAGGTTTTCAGACCATACACTCAATGATATGCGCCGCTGCAGCTAATTCAGTTTGTCTAACCACCTCCCCTTCTTTCTCTCTCTCTCTCTCTCTCTCTCTTTCCTTCTCTCCACAGACATTTATAGTCCTAAACAAAGGGAAAACAATCTTCCGCTTCAGTGCCACACCCTCCTTGTACATCATAAGCCCTTTTAATATATTTAGGCGAATAGCTATTAAGATTTTGATACATTCATATCCTTTTGAAGGCTGACGCCGTGTTTCCTTTCCAGTAAACTTAAAGTGAAGGTAACGTGTCGTTAAGCACTGAATCACAGCTTGTGTGTGTTATTCTAACATCATTTCAGTTTTTTTTTTGATGCTTTAAATGTCTGAGGTTTTATGTCCAGCGCCTTCCAAACTTTCCTTAACTCCTTTTGTCCTCACGTTATTCAGCATGATCATCATGTGTACGATTTTGACCAACTGTATATTCATGACATTTAGTGACCCTCCAGAGTGGTCCAAACAAGTAGAGTAAGTACACGCTTATTCTTCCTCTCACTTATTATCATTTAGTTTACCTGCTACTGTTTTATATATACATATATATTTTAAATACTCACTCTTTGTTTTTTTTTTCCTCCAAGGTATACCTTCACGGGTATCTACACATTTGAGTCTCTCACAAAAATAGTTGCTCGAGGTTTCGCTATCGATGGCTTCACCTTTCTCAGAGACCCATGGAACTGGCTGGACTTCATGGTCATTTCAATGGCGTAAGTACATTTCAGTTTGCCATTATCTGCAATGAAAGCAAATGACACCGCAAACCAAAAGGATATGTAACACAACAAGTACAAATAAACTGACATTTTAGTGCATACTACACGGGTAAGACGTGAGAAGCGCTTCGTTTAGAAGCCGCAACGTCACAGCATTTATTAATGTGATTTAATTCATCACATTAATAAATACTTACGTTCTGATAAGCCTGGGGTGTCATTTGTTGTGCACAGTGTCTCGGAACATGACTAGAACATGAGTGCCATTATTAAAATTACCAGTGGGACGTCTTATACTTCATGACAAAAATCTACATTACTATTAGTTATTACACTGTAAAGTCATGTATTTGAATCTTTGAAAACTAAACTGATGTGTCTGCAGTAGTTTAGAGAACGGTTGGTTGCATTGTGGTGGTTTTATATTATCTAATCACTCATTTGCCTGTTCATTAGGTACACTAGTGACAATTAATTGCCTGCTAATCTAACCGTCCGGCACTAAATCTTGATATTCATGAAGATTCTGGTATTCAGCATTGGTTTAAAATAACCACCTTTTTTTTTTTTTTGTACGCTGTTTCAATAAAATCTGAACATCATAATCACAGACTGTATATAAATATGGACAACGCGTCGCCACTTCCTTGCGTTGGCCAAACTAATACTAATTTCCCGGGGACATGGGCGGTGCCATCTTGCGAGTTTGGAGCCTGAGTCTGATCAGTGCGGTCCGAGAGCGGAGCCATGTGGAGCCGCGATATCGATGACCCGACCACACTTCCTCCGGATTCACTCTGGTTTTCGTTTGATTAATACTGAACTCTGCTCCACCTCCACCAGTTACAAAGCAACGTTGAATTATACATAACTAATTTTTCCTACTCTCACAGTCCTCTAGGACCCCGTTTACATAGCGTAACTTGTTGTCATCATGATGTCATGTCCTGTTTCTATAGCATCAAATAACTAACTAAAACGATACTTATCAAAAAAAATTGACTCTTGAGTATGCATCAGTATGCATCAACATTATATAAACTATCAATATGACTGAAACCAACCGAAGACAAATATGTAGGGTTTTAGTTTAGTCCCATCCAAGACCTCGCGACACTTCACAGGTATAAGCGGGTACAGAAGAAGTCCCAACCGTTAACATGGAGGGGGCGGAGCCTATGACCTACGTTAGAGCTACGCTACGTTACAAGACTGTTACCTTGCTCTACGTTCAGTTTTCTAGTCCCAGTTTCACCATCACCACCTTTTTTTGAATATTTGCTAAGAAAATCAAATCTTTACGGCCTTTATTTTCTCTCTTTTCTTTCCTTTTCTGAACATCGGACTTGTGCTGACCGGACATTTTGAGCGAACTTCCAATCAAACGGCAACGTCAAATTTTGATCAGAGGCCAAACCATTTTTGTGTTTGGGGTGGGGGGGTTCTTGACCACCTAAGGACAATTAGGAAGAATTAGGAAGAAAACAAATAAAAAGCTTTTATGTAACTCAAATATTACGCCTTTCCCCCCACAAATTTGCCTAATTTAATTTTTTTATTCCATAATTTAATGAGGACCCAGTTCTGGGCCCCGCCTCTATCCTGGGCCCGGGACAGCAGACCCGTTTGTCGCCCCCTATCAGCGGGCGTGATTATAACAGTCCTGAAGATTTAGTGCACGACTACTAGGCTATAATAAAATATATTCGTTTTCACTAGTGTACCTAATGAACTGGCAAGTAAATGTAAGTCCACTTTATTTTCTCCTATTTAAAAGCCACACAGGGCAACTCTGGAGAAAGTAAAACTAGTTTTATTCAGCAATGAACAATGCATACGATCTAAGCATCCCTCTACAGCAGTGGGGCAACCGTCTTCATAAGACTCATATCTTTACAAACTTGATGAGCTCAGTCTAGTCATTACTGTTTAATTCCTGTCATCACCTCTTATCTATATTTAGGGATTTATGTTTTGGGGCATATGGATTACAGATTTGCTGACCTCCTCCTGTTTGCAGGCTGGTAAAGACCAGACTGAGCTGCAGCGGTTGAAAACCATTCATTAGACTTTTTTTCTTACTCCACAGAATAGATTAAAAATGTTCTACCTCTTCTCATGAAATCATCGTGACAATGTGATTTGTTCTTGATAGATTCAGTTTTTGTATCTTCCTAAAACAGTGTAAATAAAATCCACAATTTGTTTATTGCAACCAAATTCTGCAAAAATGATATGCCACACCAGTCCGTCACACCATGGCCATGATGCTCTATGAATTATTATGTAACAGTCTATTCTTTCTTCTCCTCTGTCCGGGACGGCTGCTGAGTAACTGTATCTGATCCACCTTGCAGGTATATAACAGAGTTTGTAAACCTAGGCAATGTGTCAGCTCTGCGTACGTTCAGGGTTCTGAGGGCTTTGAAAACAATTTCAGTTATCCCAGGTAAGAGAGCCCAGGTGGTTTGTGTTTGCGGGCGGGCGGGCGGGGCGAGTCACGGGGTTGATGTTAGGTGTGGTTTTGTTTCAGTCCCTCTCCTCTCCTCTTCCACCTCCTTCGTTCTCTCCCCGCTGGTCGGACAGGCGCTCTTCCTCCCACCGTGGTGTCCCCTCCCGGTCTCCGACGGTGGTGCCGGTGTCGTGCTCTTGCGCGTACATCCGTGTGTGTGTTGTTGCCGTGTGTGTTGTGTGTCATTGGGTTCTGTTCTGTGTGTCATCCTACCTTGTTGCAGATATATAACAGAGTTTGTGGACCTTGGGAATGTCTCGGCGCTGAGAACGTTCAGGGTTCTCCGAGCATTGAAAACAATTTCTGTCATTCCAGGTGAGACTCCCATTTAAACACTAAGGCTGAGCTTACATTACCTATTAGCTCTTTGATATATTCTTTCTTTTTAAAAGGAGGATAGTTAAGATTTTCTACTTTTATGTTGGTTTTCCTTTGGTTTTATGGAAATCAAAAATGGTAGCAATACATTTTTGATAGGCTTTGCAGTCTACTGGTCACACATTTTAAAGCACATCAAGGTGTCCAGTAGCCAGATTTCTACGCATTTTCCCCCAAATTAAAATATAATTTGCTCTCATAAGCTTTGGGGAAGAGTTAAATATTATTTCCAAGTCGACTTTTAATATAATTGTCCCTATAACTGAACCTTTTAAAGAATATCTATCCTATCGATCGTGTCTTTGCACATCTGGTTTCAGTTTTATTTCGTACCTTCATCAAAATTCTCACAATCAACGATGACCATTTTCATTTAATTCCCTAAGACTGCCAAGCCTAATGTGACCAACAGACTGATGCTGCATGAAGCTTTGACACATATGCTTTTAAAAGTTTGGCTTTAAGAGACTATTCTTTTGGAGTTTCTTATTTTGTTCGTTTCACTAGGTATTAAACTTCGGATATTTTAAGGTTTCCTTTTCCCTTTTTTTTTGTGTTTGAAGATCTTTGTCCATCCTGGGAGGGAAACGTTCAGCTCTGTGGATATGCAGTACTGGGCAAACGTTTTAGGCATTTTAGATATTTAGGTCCTCACACATTAGCGCTGTTGTCATGATATCAAGGACAAGGAGTGTAGCTCTGAAGAGACAGAAGATGCATTGAAGCAATGCGTTGTCTAAGATGTTAAAACAATCCACCTTGAAAATCTGTGTACTAAAACAAAACTCACATTTGCAAATTACAGTACGTGCCCAAAACCTTTTTACTGTTCTGTGTGTGTGTCACGTTCAAAAAAACCTAAACACTAATAAAGACATTTTGTCCGTCGCTGGAGCCACTCAGAAGGCTTGTAAAGCGATTTAACAAGCACCATAAACTTAAAACACTTCAGCACATACTGTATACACACTGTACACCGATCAGGCATAACATTACGACCACTGACAGGAGAAGTGAATAACATCGACCAGCTTGTAATGATTAAATGTTCTGCTGGGAAACATTTGGACCTGGTATTCATTCATGTGGATGTTACTTATGTAGCACCCACCTAGACCAGACCAGGGACCTCCACCCCAAAGAAATGACACTCCTTGATGGCAGCAGCCATCCCCAGCAGGATGCAGCCACAACAACACTTTAGGAACAACTAAAATAAAACATGAAGACCTGGCCTCTAAATTCACTAGATCCCAAACTGATCGATTATCTGTGGAATGATCCACAGAGGCTCCTCCCCTCAAAAGCCCCCCTGCTAACACCATAGCACAGCCTCAGAAGGCCCATGTCCATTCTTTGATGAGTCACAAGGGAGACCTGCACAATATCAGGAAGGTGGTCATAATGTTATGCCTGATCGGTATATACACAATGCTTTCAGTACAGAGTAATAAGTTCACCTCCAACACGTAGATCTCAGTTGCGCTCCGGGCTGAACCGGCCCAAGGGCTGGCCCAGCACAGAGAGTGGGACAAAGGGGAGCCTGGGATGGGAACGGTTCTTCAGTTAACGCAAGGTCATCATCACGGTTCAGACGGGTGATGCTGACACAGTCGATTCCTTCAGCCTTGGCGTTTAAATGACCTGCATGCCACCTCTCATTCCCCCCACCACGCTGCCTCCCTCCCCCTCCCCGTCCCCCCCTCAGCTCTTCCTCGCCTGTCGTCTCTTTCTCCTCTTTACCTCCTGCTTCCTTGACTGAGCCTGGTTCTTTGTGCTGTTTGCTGTTCGTGGTGCTGCTCGTGGTGCTTCAGTTGATTTGTTGGAGGAGGCGCAGTCGCGAACTGGAGTTTGTCAGGGGTGTTTCCCACAGATTGACACGAGGAGTGAAATAGTAGTCACGCTGCATAGTATCTCCTCGTCTGACGGATCCTGAATTCGGCTGTAGTGCTGTTTTTATTGTATCTATAGATTATAGCTGAACAAAACGGTGTCTTTCTGATGGGAGCATCCCAGCAAGCTGCAGTATTCTTTATGCGTTCTCCAAAAAAAAAAAAAACGTGAATGTGATGTTTTTGAATGAACAGTGTGCTGTCCCTAAACAATATGTGTACTACATGTGACTAGAAAACCACATTAAATACAGTATAACCCTAGTTTCAATACACAACCTTGACGCAAAAACTGACATTTGAGGAAGATTTAAACTTAGATAAAACGTCTTTGATTGCAGACTGTATGTGCAGGCTGAACCAAGTGTCATAAGACTATTCAGGCTCCAGGGAAGGTGAACAACATCCACCTCCAGGCAGAAAAACAAATGCTCTGTCAATCAAAGAAAGCAGCCGCCTGAGAAATTAATTTTCTTACAATCGACACGACATCTGCAATTGTGCGGCCACATTTCCACAAACGATGTTTCCAAATTATAGGCGATAGCGGCCTGAAGAAAAGCCAGAATCAGTGTAAAAAAAGAAAAACAGTGGTAGCTCAGGAAAAGAGCTAGGGTTCCTTCCTCGACCGACGTGGAGAAGCAGGACAGCATGTTCTTCTGCCTCTCAGCTGCAGCGTGGTACCTGCAGACATTGACTGGAGATATTAAACACCCACGGCGGCCCACACAAGCCCACAGCACACGCTGGCTACTCTGTTTTATTACCCTGTGGGACCACCGCACCGGTACCATTATTGCATTGTGCCACTGCATTATTTATGTTAGGATATCAGGAGAAAAAAACAAACAGTTTCTACGCTAAATATTTAGCTATGTGTTCGTATGTGTCTTCTATAGGATCCACTAAATTTTGCCGTAGCAGTTAATGCGGTGAATCTTTGTTTCGGTGCATAAAACGAAATAACTAAAAATCGTCAGCAGCTGTTGTTTCACTTGAATAATTTATTAAAAGCTTAAAGTTAAGATTTTCAGTAAGACAGGGGCGACAAGAAAAACAACAAGCGGCACTTTCTACACACTGATTTTATACTGTTCTGTAAGGGACTGCACAACAAGACACGCCGAAAGTCGATTTCTGGTGCCGAGGCTTTGGCAGCGCAGGGCGTAGGTGCTTAAGGAATCATTCTGATGCCTGCCAAGTTTAGATTTATGTAAGAGCCTACACAGCACAGGGTTAAATACAGGATTAGATATACGTTACCTAATTCAACTTTTTCTTTGTGTGTGTGTATGTGTGTGAGACTTGAGTCAGCTCTGGACTGCTTCTAAAAAAAACAACCTACTCTGACATTGTATTTGTGTTTATCTGTGTTTCTACTTGAATGTGTGCGTGTGTGTGTGAGTTGGCCTGTTTTCATGCTTGTGCGTTCGTGCACATTTGTGTGTGTGTGTGTGTGTTATTTGTGCATTAATTAACAGGCCTGAAGACCATTGTGGGCGCTCTGATCCAGTCTGTGAAGAAGCTGTCGGATGTGATGATCCTGACCGTCTTCTGTCTCAGCGTGTTCGCTCTGATCGGACTGCAGCTCTTCATGGGGAACCTGCGGAATAAGTGCGTGATCTGGCCCATCAACATGACGGCGCAGTACCCCGGGAACGGCAGCAGGGGCTTTGACTGGGGTGAATACATCATGAACGACTGTGAGTGATTACCCTTACATTCATTAAACTGGTTGCACATTAGAACAGACAGTACGTGCACGTTGTCAGTTCTTTGCTCTGAGTATTCTTAATGTGAAATGCTGTATTTATTTTACAGTTCTGATATTAAATATTAACAGAAACACACTGCCTGGCCAAAAAAAGTCACAAATAGGTAGGAGTCTCCTATTGGATAATTACTGCATTGAAGATTATCTTTCAGCTGGAAACAAGTTATTTAACCCCAACTGATGCAATGAGTAGCTTCTCATTTCTTCAACAACCATGTCTAAAGACACATCCAGTGGTCGTAGAAAAGATGTTAGTCTGTTAGAGAAGGGTCAAATCATTGTCATGCATCAAGCAGAGAAAACATCTAAGGAGATTGAAGAAACTACTGAAACTGGGTTTAGAACTGTCCAACAAATTATTAGAAACTGGAAGAATAGTGGAGAACCATCGTCTTTGAGGAAGAAATCCTGATTGATTATGATTGGCGATCACCTAAACGTTTGATGAAGTCAAATGGAAGAAAAACAACAGGGGAACTCAGGGTTATGTTTAATAGTGAAAGTAAAAACATTTCCACACGTACAATGTGAAGGGAACTCAAGGGATTGGGACTGAACAGCTGTGTAGCCTAAGAAAACCACGAATCAGTGAAGCTAACTGGAAATAAAGGCTTCAGTTTGCTAGGGAGCATAAAGATTGGACTCTGGAACAATGGAAGAAGGTCATGTGGTCTGATGAGTCCAGATTTACCCTGTTCCAGAGTGATGGGGGCATCAGGGTAAGAAGAGAGGCAGATGAAGTGATGCAGCCATCATGCCTAGTGTCTACTGTACAAGCCTGTGCTATGGGGCAGTGCTATGATCTGGGTTGCTGCAGTTGCTCAGGTCTAGGTTCATTAGCTGACTACCTGAATATACTGAATGAGCAGCTTATTCCATCAATGGATCATATTCAAAGATGACAATGTCAGGATTCATGGGGCTCAGATTGTCAAAGAGTGGTTCAGGGAGCATGAGATGGATTGTTCCACCACAGAGTCCAGACCTTAACCCCATTGAGAATCTTTGGGATGAGCTGGAGAAGCTTTGAGCAGTGGTCAGACTCTCCATCATCAATACAATGAATGCAACACTGGATGGAGATAAATCTGGAGACGTTGGAGAAGATTATGGAAACAATGCCACAGAGAACGTGTGCTGTGATCAAAGCTAAATCCACTCCAACAAAAAGAGAGTGGCTGACCTTTTTATTTCTGGCAAGGCAGTGTATATTGACTACTACTAGTACCAAACATATCTTTGCCAGTGGCTAATGCAAATGACTCTTTTTTTTCTTCATAGCTAATTTCTACTTCCTCCCGGGTCAGCTTGATGCTCTACTATGTGGAAATAGCTCTGACTCAGGGTAAGTCGGTACTCATTCGCTCCCTGAATCCATCCATCCATCCATTGTATATTTCTGTTGTTTCAGCAGGCGTTTCCATCTTCTTGGTGATTGATTATTTTGGGATGTTTCAGCTTCAGACACAAGTTAACCCAGTCGGTTTTGATCACACATGTTTCACTGTGTCTATATAAAGATGGACGAACCCTTTGTGGAGCCACCTGGTTGGGAAAAACCAGAGTCACCACTCATAAAAATAAGCTGCAGAGACCGAAACGCTTTTTCATGTAAACATGATTAGTTTTGCTGTAAAGACTGACTTGCTTTCAGAGCCATCCTTTAGTGGCCGTTCGAGGAACTGCACTTTTTTCGACAGCCATCTTGATGTCCTTTTAGCTGTCTGTGATCTCCGTGACCTTACCGCACCTCCTCTCAGAACACCTAGCCTCGTGTTTTCAGTGTGACCTTCAGATCTCCTCCTCCTCTGAGATGCCGCGTTGGTATTCTCCAGGAGATTCTCCGTCCTAACGCCAGTGGGTTTCTTCTGAGTCCCTGGTCCTTAACACCAAAACCGATACACGACATGAACCGGCACTTCTTATCTGCATGACCACTGGCTGATATAGCTGCAAAGATCACGTCTCTTCCAAACTGGGGTTTTTACTCACTCTGTCAGGTTCCAGTCAGCTGGCCTGCAGATGCTTTGGCACGGAGCTTGTGATATTTGGGGTTTCTGGGAACTAGGGCGTGACTGCGAGCCTGGCTCCGGTTGCATTTCAGCAGTGGTCAATCTTTTAGACCGTATGGGTTCATAGAGGCCACCACTCGGGTATATAATAATACATTTAAGCGACTGGCATATCTGAGTAGCTTACCGTGCTTTGTGGCTTTATATACTCTACTGCATATGTACTCACATGCACATATAGGCGTATAAGCATTGAAACGTGTATTTATAATTCATAAGTCCGACTTCCTTGCTTTTGAAAAGGTCGTGAAATATTAACGCGCATCATACTATCTTATACACGTCGCAGTGTTCAGGTTAGCATGCAGGCTAACTAGCTATCGAGAACAAGACAAAGCACAACAGTGTGGTTTCAAACTTATTCACATGCTCCCGCTGCATCTTAGCCAGCGGTGCCAGCGGTAACGCCAGTCAGTATGTGAATGGACGGGGAGGCGTGTGCAATCCTGACTATGTTAACAGTCATTCGTTCGTGTGCTTCCTTTTCCAGACGATGCCCGGAGGGTTTCCTGTGTATGAAAGCTGGAAGGAACCCCAACTACGGTTACACCAGCTTTGACAGCTTTGGATGGGCTTTCCTGACCCTGTTTCGCCTCATGACCCAAGACTTCTGGGAAAATCTCTACATGCTGGTAAATCAGCGTCTCCCTTAGCTGCTTTGTCTCCACACAGATGAATGAACAGAAAACATAAATACGGACACGCGTGTGCATGTGCATCATCCTAGCACATGAATGAATCAGCAGGCGCCTGCCTTTGAACGCAGGGAAGGAGGGACACAAAGGCTGTAGATGGGGAGTATCCGAATAGCCACTGGTGTTTCAGAACTTTTCGAACTGAAGCAATGAGTAAAAGGGATTTATGTTTTTTGTTCTCTAAGCCCGTTTGAAATCTGGGCCTGCAGTGGTGTGTGTGCAAGATATGACATGCACAGAAATATAACACAATCTCTGCAATGTTAAACTGCGCTACCATGACTCTGCACTGCACTGGCATTTCTTTCCCTGCACCTCTACAGCCATAATAGATTCACCTCATTTGGCAAATAGGCCAGTCACTGTTGTGGAGTGTGTGTGTGTGTTATAAAGCATCTTTTCAGTCTGGAGGTTTTCCTGTAAGAAGCCTTGAACTGGATGTAGAAGCACCAGCAATGCTGACACATCACACAGATGCATACATACTATACACACGCTGCGTACCGTACTCACTAGAATAGGAAATGACTGCTACCTTCTGTTTGTATTTTATTAATAGGATCATTAAAAACATGTGAAATTCCTTCTCATTTCTCGTTCGTCCGCGCTGTTTCCACCAGACTCTCCGAGCCGCGGGGAAGACCTACATGATCTTCTTCGTGCTGGTCATCTTCGTGGGCTCCTTTTACCTGGTCAATCTCATCTTGGCTGTGGTGGCCATGGCTTATGAGGAGCAGAACCAGGCCACGATGGAGGAGGCGGAGCAAAAAGAGGCCGAATTCAAGGCCATGCTGGAACAGCTCAAGAAGCAGCAGGAAGAGACGCAGGTAAGCCCCGCCCTCCCTCTCTCTCTCTCTCACATGCACACGTGCACTTTTACAAGTTGTTCATGCTCTTTTTTGATCATCAAATCTCAGGCTGCTGCCATGGCAACGTCTGCCGGTACGGTGTCGGAGGCTGCGCTAGAGGACGAGGGCGGGGGGCACTTGTCCCGCAGCTCCTCCGAGGTGTCCAAGCTGAGCTCGAAGAGCGCCAAAGAGCGACGCAATCGGAAGAAGAAGTCGCGTCAGAAAGAGCAGGAGAAAGAGAAGGGAGACAGCGAGAAGGTGGTTAAGTCCGAGTCGGACGACGGCAGCAAGAAAAGCATCATTCGTTTCCCGGGAAGTCGACTGGGGAGGAAGACGTCCATCATGAACCAGGTAACGTAGAGGACGGCAAAAGGCCCACAAGCATCTGCCAGGGTTTTTTAAACATTTTTGAAGCAGATGCCGACTGTTCCAAAGATCTAATAAAGGCGGTGATATGTTTGAAAGGCTGCAGCTTGGTGGTTTAGCCCGTGTCCTTCGAGGATTTAGAGGCAGCTCGTGATGTGTTCTTCCACACACGGTGACTTACCGGTGATTCTGCCTTGGACGATGTGTTGTTTGACGGATTAATCTGTTCCGTGGCAGACAATTTTTCATATTGAATTCATTGAATTGGCCTCGGTAGGGCATGACAGCGCACCAGAATTCACAAAAGCAACACCTCCCCCAAGTGGAATGCATCTATAATTAAGACACCTGTGCTATCCCCTGACAAGTCAGAGTGTCTCCTGTGGAAAAGGTCTATTTAAAGCTCAGATACTGCACAGACGAGGGCTCAGATTATTATTACTCATTCATTAAAGCGCAAGCAACATTTTATTGATGCACCTTGTTGATGCACAACCACTTTAAACTTGTCATATGGGATAGTATTTCTTTTTTTTGACATATCAGTTAACTCCTGCTGTCTTTATTCATCTCTCCTTCGCCAGTCGCTGCTCAGCATCCCAGGCTCACCCTACATGTCGCGCCACAACAGCCGCAGCAGCATCTTCAGCTTCAAAGGCCGCTCCAAGGACATGGGCTCGGAGAACGAGTTTGCGGACGACGAGCACAGCACCGTGGAGGAGAGCGAAGACCGCCGGGGCTCCCTGTTCATACCGTACCGCCGCAACAGCTACAGCGGCTACAGCCAGGGCTCCTCCCGCATCCACCCGCTAGCACCCCACTCTGGAGGGAAGAGGAACAGCACAGTGGACTGCAATGGCGTGGTGTCTCTCATCGGCCCGGGGCCCGGCAGACGGCTACTGCCTGAGGTGAAAATAGATAAGGCAGCCACTGATGACAGTGTAAGGACGTCCATGGGACACCGATACAGTTTAGGCATGATGGTGGTGGCCCCGGTCTCTGCAGCTTCTCCTTCACAACCTCTTCCCCTTGGCTCTTATTCCTCTATTCCCTGAACTCAATAGCTCTCTTTCCTTGCCCAGTCTAGATTCTGTTTTATTATTATTATTATTTCACCCATTCACTTCCAGCCACCGCTTCCTTTTTTTAACAGCCCTGGGAGGCACTAACCAGCTGAAACGACACACTCTCTGCCTTACCAGCATCATGGTTATAATGTCACTGATTAAGATTGAACAAGAATGCAAAATGAGATCATCCCCCGCAGCCGTAGCATCTCTAACAGCTCTGTCACCAAGCCCGTGTCTATGAAGTAGCTTTCATTCCTGAACAAAGGCCACCAGAACGTTTTATCCTCTACCTCTACTTCTTCATTTTAATATTCCCGTTCTCTCCTACCTTTCTATTAGGGATGCTCGATTTTGGCTTGCCGATATTCCGATATTGTCCAACTCTTAATTTCTGATACCGATATATTCAGTCTTTTTACACCAAAATTATTAGGTAGCAACATAACATATCACCTATTATGGAATTAACACATTATGCCTAATTTTATTGTGATGTCCCACTGGATGCAAACATAAATGCAACATGGCTTTTCAAATGTAAACACTGTCTGTGCAAAATAAGTTACAGAAAAAAGTGCCATTCGTATATTTTTTGTGTTTTAGAGAGAAAGTTTTGCCTCAAACAACACTACAGACAATATCAAAACAAGGAAGACAAATGTAGCGTATAACTCTGCATGATTCTTCTTGAGGTGGATGATCAAATTTGATGTATTAAAGGAAGACGCCTTGTTTCCTCCTCTCATAACCACCTTTGCTTTGCAGTCATTGCAAATCACAAATTTACTGTTAGTAGGTGACACTTAGAAATACTTCCAAACCACGGACATCTCATACACCGGGCGAGCTAGCTTGTTAGCCACGGTTAGCAACCTACGAGACTAGCGTGTTGTTGTTGTTATACGTCATCAAGCACGCGCCTGTTAACGTCCCATGCTGCGTTCAGGCAGACTCGGAAATGCTGAAGCCTACAGAACAAACATCAGTTATAAAAACCCGATAATTCCCGATATTACATTTTTAACTCAATATCAGCCATCCCTACTTTCTATTTCTTTCCACGCCTTCCTCTCTTCCTCCGCTCTTTCCTACTCGTCCTTGTTTATCCTCTGCTCTTGAGCCACTGGATGGTGCACCGAACAAATCTGTACTCTCTCCTACGACAGTGTTTCTCCCCCATTTATAGCTAGCATGTTAGACCCACTTCTGTTATTCTCAACCAAACTACCCGCTTTGACCTTGATTTAACTCTCTCAAAACGTAGCATGGTGTGGCAGCAACTGATGTCTTGAATTCCCCTCCGTTCTTGACATGCATGCCACTGCATGCGGTTCAGTGTTTAATGCTCAGGGACTGTAGCTGTGTCATGCGCCGTGTGTGAGGGAGGGATTAGAGGGTGCACTCTAAATTCTCAAATAAGAATCAAGATTTAGTCAATTTAACATGCAGGGAAGTCTGAGGAATCAGAAATAAAGCAACGTATGCTTCAAATGAAGACTTAGTCCACTGTTTTGCTGTGTCAAATCAAGGCGACTATTTGAGAATTTACAGTATGAATATGATGTTTGTCCTTTAATATACAAAAAGTGAGCAAATCAGGGTAATATGGGAGTTATGATTTGATGCGAAGAGCTGCGTTCGTCGCGTCTTTCGCCTCCTGAACAGACCTCTCTGGGTCGTTTCTGGTTTAAATAACTTCAGAGCATGAGTTTTTAACGTGCGTTTGTTTGTAAGTGTGTGTGCAAGCGCGAGAGTCGCACCGCCGAGTGACCTGTCCCGTCTTTTTCTCCGAGCGCAGACTACAGATTTGGAGATTAAGAAGAAGCACGGCGGCTCTCTCATGGTGTCCGTGGATCAGCTCAACTCCTCGTTCAAAGGAAAGGACCGTGCCAACAGTCAGATGAGCGTAGTCACCAACACGCTGCTAGAGGGTACAGAGCGTGCATGTGTCTCCCTTCTACCTCCTCAAAATAGTCGACCGTGTGCCAGCATGTGAACTGTATTATATTTGGATTGATGTCCTGCAACGTGTGGGCAGATGCTCTCTCACACAATGTTGTATGAGTTAAATTTAGCTTTTACCTGAGATGTGATTGCAATTCAGTGGTCTGGAGATAAATTGTAGACACACTGCAGCTGGAAAACGCTTTTCACCCTTTCTTGGTTCCGTCTTCACCTCTTCCTGCAGAGCTGGAGGAGTCTCAGAGGAAGTGTCCTCCCTGCTGGTACAAGTTTTCTAACCTTTTCCTCATCTGGGAGTGCTGTCCCATCTGGCTAAAGATCAAGCACATCGTCTACCTGATTGTCATGGACCCGTTTGTCGACCTGGCCATCACCATCTGCATTGTCCTCAACACGCTCTTCATGGCCATGGAGCACTACCCCATGACCGAACAATTTGAGGGAGTCCTGGCTGTCGGCAATCTGGTGAGAAGCTGCTGGCTGTCCTTTCTCCTTTCCTGGCCATTTGTGTTTTTTTTTTGGTTTTTTTAACATGTGCATAGCGTTGCAGACGTAGCTTGCCTACGTGACTTCGAACCAATTCATCAGCGCATCATTCGATATGCGCACTTAAGAACACACACACACACATATATAGCGTATACAGGAATCCAATGGGGTCTCATTAAAGATTTAGGTCCATTTTAATGTAGCCAGCTAGCCTGCTCCTCTAACTCTCATCACCCGCACTTATGCCACTCGTGCATTTTCCTTTACATACCGCTTACCTCATCCCTGATGAACTCTACCTCTTGCTTACTTGCTCCCACACATAGGCTCTTTAGGGCTTGATTCGGCAGAGTATTCACTAAATCTGTAGCAGACGTTTTGATCTGCGCCTGCTCTGCCCTTACTATCAGGTATTACTGTAGCATAGCCGTCTGAGGGCTGCGATTTTTGGCAGCGCGTCAGCAGCGAGACAGGAAATGAGGTCAGAGGCATTGGCATGCTGTCCAAAGAGTAGCAGGAATTGAACTCAGAAGAATCTGTGGGGTATGACGGATGGCGCAGTGTGAATCACCGGGTGTCCTCTGCAGCACTGACTGAGCACATGATTAGCTGTCAGGTCAATGAATACGGGAAAGGCTCTGAGTACTACAGTTCTATACAAAATCTGCAGGAACACTGTGTTTGCTGTATGAACAGGGCCCTTTATAACAGTTCTAAATCTTAGGAAATCCTAATCCATTTTAATAAGGGATGCATTAAACTAAATGAAACGTAAGCAGGGAATTTTTCTTCCTTACTTGGTCCCTCACAATTTTAAGATAAAATCTTGCTATAGTTTAAATTTGCTGATTTATTGCACAGTCACATTTCACACAAATTCAGTTTTCATCATCTGTCGTTGTAACCGTCTTTACCGACGGACCGTTTCACCATTTGATTCGATTTAAATCATTAGCGAGCGACTGAAATCTGCGCCCTGTTTAACCGCTACGCGTCATTCCACGTGGGTTTGCAGGTTTTCACGGGAATCTTTGCCGGAGAGATGTTCGCCAAGCTCATCGCCATGGATCCCTATTACTACTTCCAGGAAGGCTGGAACTGCTTTGACGGCTTCATTGTGACTCTGAGTTTAGTCGAGCTGGGACTGGCTGACGTGGAAGGCCTGTCGGTGCTCAGGTCCTTCCGATTGGTAAGCGTTGTCAAGATTATTGTCAATGCGAGATGAAAACGTACGGCGCAAATGATTCGTTTTATGAATGTGCTTTCGTTTTGTGTGCGCCTTGACCCTGTTTCTTGTTTTTCCTCGTAGTTGAGAGTCTTCAAACTGGCCAAATCGTGGCCCACCCTCAACATGCTGATCAAGATCATCGGTAACTCGGTGGGAGCTCTGGGTAATCTGACCCTGGTGCTGGCCATCATTGTCTTCATCTTTGCCGTGGTGGGCATGCAACTCTTCGGCAAAAGCTACAAGGACTGCGTGTGTAAGATCGCGCAGGACTGCGAGCTGCCGCGCTGGCACATGAACGACTTCTTCCACTCCTTCCTCATCGTGTTCCGGGTGTTGTGCGGCGAGTGGATTGAGACCATGTGGGACTGTATGGAGGTGGCAGGACAGACCATGTGTCTAACTGTCTTCATGATGGTCATGGTCATTGGAAACTTGGTGGTAAGAGAACTTACACCGTCTCGATGCTTATGAGTGACACCAGTCCGCTGTAGGTTACAGGTTTCGTGGTGTTTCCTCTCAAGGTGCTGAACCTGTTCCTGGCCTTGCTTCTGAGCTCATTCAGTGCGGACAACCTTGCTGCCACGGATGACGACGGTGAGCCCAACAACCTCCAGCTAGCGGTCGCCCGCATTAAAAAAGGGATTGCCTGGTTTAAAGTCAACATGCGAATCTTTGTGGCCACGGTGCTCAAGAAGGTACAGCATACGTTGCAAACATTTATATGCCTGAGCAGTTCTTATTACTATTCTCTAACTCAAACAACGCCATGTTTGTTCGTCCTGTTTTGTCGTTCTGACACGCAGCCTATAGAAGATGAACAGAAGCCCCTGGATGAAATGTATGAGAAGAAGCTCAACTGCATCGCAAACCACACGGTGGACATCAACCGCGAGCTGGACTATGCTAAAAATGGCAATGGCACCACCAGCGGCATTGGGAGCAGTGTGGGAAAGTACATGATCGATGAAGACTACATGTCCTTCATCCACAACCCCAACCTGACCGTCTGCGTTCCCATCGCTGTCGGCGAGTCGGACTTTGAAAACCTGAATACGGAGGACTTCAGCAGTGAATCGGATGTGGAGAACAGCAAAGATGTGAGTAGGAAAGACCAATACACTGCAAAAAACTAAATCTTACCAAGTATATTTGTCTCATTTCTAGTCAAAATATCTCATTACACTTAATATAAAACACAATTGCCTAAAGAGTACCATTTCAGCAAGACACAGGGACTTGTTTTAAGACAGTAATACAGAGACATTTTCACTATGTCTGTGAAGGTTCTCAGTCATCCAGGTCATGGTAATCCAAAAAGTTTCAAAAAAGGCAACTGGACTTGTAGATTTTTAGAGAAGACGTTTCACCACTCACTGAAGAAGAGTAGCTTCTTCAGTTCTATTCTAAGGGACTGGTGGGAAGTCTGAGGTTTAAATAGCCATTTTCACTAGTTCCATTGGCAGATTTCTTTGCCTATTTTGAAGCAATTTTTGCTTTTCAAGCAATTTTTGTTTGAACATAGGCAAAAAAAAAAAATCTGCCAATGGAACTAATGAAAATGTCTCTGTATTAAGATGTATTGTCTTAAAACAAGTCCCTGTGTCTTGCTGAAATGGTACTCTTTAGGCAATTTTGTCTTATATTAAGTGTAATGACATAGTTTGACTAGAAATGAGACAAATATACTTGGTAAGATTTTGTTTTTTGCAGTGCAGGAGTGTGAGAATTCAGACGAGATGGCTGCAGTATTGTCTTTGCAGGAATGAATTATTGGATGATGTAAAGGGGCTATGTGTTTTTGTTTTGTTTTAAATTTGCAATGTAATTCAGGCACACCTAGGCGGCTTCTTTGGTTATATTATCTAAAAGTTCGCTTCAGTGTGTAACATGAGATCAGCAGGACAGGCCTGAACTGCAAGACCGAAGGCTCTCAGCTTGCCTGACATTTCAGAATATCTATTCGGACAGGAGCACTGTAACACTAAGCCCGTGTGCTGACCCTGCAGACAGGCAAAGGAACGCATGACGAGACCTCAGACAGACTCTACAGTGTTTTATGAACCTGGGAGAGGGATGAGCCGGAGCCGAGGCTTGCAGAGACGCGTGGGTCACCTTGACCCAGTTCGTTGTAGGAAGCGAGAGTGTGGTGCAGCTGCATCACTACTCTACCTGCACCAGGTTCATATTCCGCTGGACTCCCTCAACCGACCAACCGCACAATCTTGATGCTCCCTGCACCACAGCCAGCCACAGGCCACGCTGCAGGGAGACGTCACAGTGAGAGCTGCTAACAACCGATCGGGAAAGCAGGGATTTTAAGAGAGTGGTTTATTCTGCCTCGCCTTTACCTGAAATATGACATGATTTATTGATAAAGGCGAATGCCGCGCCTCTGTTTTGGTTTTAATATATAAATATGAGGGATTTCATGCATTTCCCAATTGATAATTAACTTAGATATCTTGTATACTAATCACATGTTCTATATTGACTCTTTTGTTTAAATGTGCATGTTGAATTAGTGCTTTCCTCACAAATAAATCAACGCTTTTGTGCAAGTATAACATCAAGTATGACCATCATTACCAGTTAATCACTGGTCAGGTTTAATTCCGTCCATGTGACTCTATTAATAACAGACCGGAGCAGAGGGAAAACTAGCCACATTACATGACCACTACATGTATACCTCTAGCAATAAATCATGTCATGCGTATAAACCCAGAGGGGAATTAACGTAATGGCTGCACTGGCACAGCGCCACATACATACTGTACGCTTGCAGAAACTCACTGCTGATTTCAGGGAGACGCTCAGAGGTTGAACGGATCTCTTTGGTCCTCTGTTTGTCCCCAGCTGGATGACACCAGTTCATCCGAGGGCAGCACAATAGACATCAAGCCTGATGTGGAGGAGGTGGCGGTGGTGGAGGTCGTGGAGGAGTATCTGGACCCAGACGCCTGCTGGACAGATGGTGGGTGGCGTTCACTGTCTGACTTTGTGTAAAATACCAAAAGGCATTCTTATCACTGCATGTCCACGTTTGTGTTTTCAGAATGCGTGGCCAAATACAAATGCTGTGATGTTCCCATCACTCACGGCTGGGGCAAGCACTGGTGGTTCCTGAGGAAGACCTGCTACCTGATAGTAGAACACAACTGGTTTGAAACCCTCATCATCTTCATGATCCTGCTCAGCAGCGGAGCCCTGGTGAGAGCACAGGCGCCCGGCGACGCCGCTTCCCACTCATTAACACTGCCGTGCCTAATTATTTATCATGAGGCTTTACACCGTGATGCGAGATGGCTTGTGAGAAACAACTGGGAAGACGCAGAAAATATAAATCAGAGCAAATGAATAAATACAGATAGTGTCCATTTAGAGGAGGTGGATACAGTTTCCCTGAGGATGTGAGCAAGGAAGGACCATCTCCTGCTTCTCCTCTGCGACTGCTCATTATATGATTGCTGCTAATGGACGGCAAAGTGCTGTAATGCACCAGCCTTTCAGCTCGCAGAATCCAGCTTAGGTTTGCAGCTTTCTGGAGGGTGGAAGGCCTCCAGTCAAATCAAAACACTTGCTTGCTGCACAATAAATAGAAGCAGTAAAGGGAATCATCAGGCTAGTATGACGTGGTTACATCTTTACTGTATCAGCTAGTATCCCATAAATACGAGCACAATTCATTTAAGCAGAGAATCTCTCTAAGGCCTGGTTTTGGATAATCTGGGCAGCAGGTGTGAACACACACAAGCATGCGTTGGAGACTGTTAGATCACATTTGGAGTTAGTGACCACATCCCTCCAGCACTGTGGACACGCAACCTCCTGGCCACCCCAGCAGACCAACGATCTCTGCATAAACACAGTTTTACCTCATTCCTTTGGAGAAAAAAAAACACACGGCCCCTTTTAATGAAAGAAAAGCTCATTTGCTGATCAGGCGTAACATTAAAACCACTGACAGGAGACGTAAATGACCATCTTGTGATGATTCAATATTCTGCTGGGACACTTTTGGACCTGGTATTCATTCATGTGGATGTTACTTAGACATGTAGCACCCACCTAGACCAGACCAGACACCCCCACCCCATAGCAATGACACTCCTCGATGGCAGCAGCCATCCCCAGCAGGATGCAGCTTTAGAAACAACCTAAAAAAAACATGAAGAACATATCAAGGTGTTGACCTGGCCTCCAAATTCACTAGATCCCAAACTGATCAAGTATCTGTGTGGTTAATCAGTCGTATGTTCAGTAATCTGATCATCCAGGGTGAACGTTAATCCCAGGTGTCAAAAGGGCCCCAGTGTGATAAAGCTATTGTGTCATTTTTTTTTCCAAAATAAAACAAAAATGTTCTCACATGGGGCTCCCCTCCCAGTCTACCCGTTGCATCGTACACGCGACAATGCTGTTATCTGTGTGCTGCCTCTCCGTTGCCCTTTAGGCCTTCGAGGACGTGTACATAGAACAGAGGAAGACGGTTCGAATTATTCTGGAGTATGCTGACCGGGTTTTCACCTATATCTTCATCCTGGAGATGTTGCTGAAATGGGTGGCCTACGGCTTTGTCAAGTACTTCACTAACGCCTGGTGTTGGTTGGACTTCTTCATTGTGGATGTAAGTACACTAGAAATCCCTTTGGTTATACGCAAGTTTACTTCAAAACGCACCCACTGATTAGAGATTGAATCATCAGTCAACTTTAGGGTGTTACATACTCTGGAAGAAGTTTGTTCTTGCTGCCCGGGCTTCAAGAACAAAATTACGTAATTTTCTCATCGCTTGTTCTCACCACATCAAACGGACAGAACTTTTTTCTTGTGCGGTGTCTGGTTACTATTCTGCGATTGGTTGGAAATTGGAAGTGGGCGTGGTTAATGCGGAAAAGCGGAAATGCTAGCGGCCACTCCCAGATGCTAACTCTTTCCTGGGTAGAGATCGGCGTACTGTGGGTGAGAGCATTCTGAATGAAAGTCTGGCCGACATCTGAAAATAATCAGAAAAGTCTCCAGCATCTCCCACAATGCTTAGCGTGTGTGACGTACGCTGCAGTGGGAGGGGCCTATGAGTTCGGCACTTTTAATTTCTCGTGACGTAAAAATGACCCGGCACATTATTGTTCTCGCTCACCTCGAGAACAAGAACGAATGTCTCGCTTCTCACGGAGTATGTAACAAGCTTTAAGCGAAGCTGTAAACCAATCGTTTGAGTCTGAACACGTAGTAGTTTAAGTATACATTGTGTAGCTTTGTTGTTTACAAGTCCAACAGGTATCAGTTTACCACTCAGATGTCCATAATATGTTAAAAACACAGATTCAGAGTCAGTGCTCTACTCCGGGAACCTTTGTTTGGCCTCTATTCTCATGTGGCTAAAGTTGACCAAATGGGCCAGTGTAATATAAATAAATAAATAAATTGTATTATCTTGAACTAAAAATAGGCGAACTAAGCTGCTCTTACATGTGAGACCACAGTCTGAGAGATATATGTGGTCAGCAAGATGTAGACGGCAGCGGTCACAGGAATGTAGACGGTGAAAGCAGACATATTTTGTGACATTACTGGTAAACTGATACGAGGGGTGTTTCCTCACTGGCAGCAGCAGCAGCAGCAGCAGCAGCAGAAGCAGCAGCAGCAGCACAGCAGCATCTCTAACACAGTAAATACCTGCAAACCCTAGTGTGTTTCAGAGTACCTGCGCAGCTCTGGGCTGCTGAGTCATTCGGTGTTTTACCTGTGGCCCACATAACACTGTGGCGCTTCGTCCTTTTCTGTCATTTTGTGCATGACGACTTTCTCACCTGAATTTCTCCCTGCACCTGCATTTGACGCTCATATCGCATACCTAGTGCAAAATTAGGTCACGCTGAAATATGCGCTGCTTTACAGAAACTGTCTTTTTTTATTTATTTTTTATTCTCGCTTTCTTTAAATGTTGCCTCAGATAGTGAGAAAGTCTACTTAAGAAATAATCGATAAATGTTTGGACGTGGAATTCAGAGAGGAGAAGTCCTGCAGTGCCGAAATTAACTGCTTGTTGGGTATTCAATCGAACCCTCTATTTTTTTTTGTGTCTATTATTTTTTTAGTGATTCCCAAAATTCTGAATTGCCAAATGAATAATTACTTAATTATTAATTAATTATTAATAATTAATGACTGGACAAATGACGACCTCTACTCGAGTACTATATTAGTAATCTAATATCATTATATGTGAATGTGCTAAACAATGTCTGACAAGTTCCCTCCCATGTTTAAATGATTAGTTAACTATAGTTTAGCTATTAATTTGTATTTTATTTCTCAGCATACCATATTTCCTCAAAATAAATAAATAAAAAATGGGTTCTTATGTCTCAAATAATGACCAGAGGAGTGGGCAACATAGACAAATAAAAGCCCTTTTATAACATTGGCACAATGTACATAATTGCCCCTCTCATTAAAAATAATTGAACTATATAATCATACTACTCACATTCTGGTCTATGTTGAGTTTTATTCATTCTATTCTAATCTGCTTTGCCTTGTTGTCCTTTAATTTCTTCTGGGTGTATTTGTGTATGATATGTCTGCAAATGTTTCTCAAGAAAAGCACTGTTAAGTCACGGTGGCTTTCTGATACCGAAATGTTAACAGCCTTTTCGTGTGAAACGGTTACAGGAAGTGTTGAGCTGGGGCATAGACTGTATATAAATATGGACAATGCATCCCCCACTTTGTTGTATTAACAAAACTGATGCTATTTTCCCAAGCAGTATTGCATTATACACTGTTCTTATTTATTTTTGTATTTTTTCTACCTTCATCGTGCGATTGGCATGGCAACTGGTAGTCATCATGATGTCACATCCTGTTTCCTATAGCATCAGATAAGAAAGTGAAACAAAACTTGTCAGATAAATGGACAATGGACAACTGCCCGAAATGACTGAAACCATTCTTTAAAAAAATAATTATTTGAAGTGTATTTTAGTGTTTTAGTGTGTCCCATCCACTAACACGGAGGGGAGGGGGCGGAGCTTATGACCTATACTGCGGCCAGTCACCAGGGGGAGCTCTACTTGCTTTGGCTTCACTTTTGAGGAGCCGTTCCATCGTCCATCTTTATACAGTCTATGGTCTGGGGTTAAGAGTGTAATAGTACCTTTATCAGGGCATAATACTATGATATGATGGAATATATATATATATATAAAAAAATAAATGAATAAAGGCCCTGTCGACTATTTGAGGAGATATGGTATTGAAATTTCATGTTGTGTAATGTTGCAAATTCCTCACACGTGTGTATTTAATGATGTGTTCGGAGTCGTTCGTATGTGGGTAAGTCTTCCATTGTCCTTGGGCACCAATTTTCCGCCCCCCTTCGGCTGTGAGGCGAGCCTGTAAGTGATTTACTACTGACATGAACACCATGTGAAAAACTCATGAAATGTTACATGCTAAGGATGCACCACTGCACGCTGTGTTCCCGTTGACTCTCAAATCTTGTCCCAACACCTGCCATTGCTGTATTTGGAAATCAGATACCTGCTTGTTTGACATATTTCCAGCAACTTTCAACATGTCCACAGTTGTGACTCCTCACGCACATGTTCAGGATGGTCAGGTTGTCGACAATAGTCTTTATCAAACACCTGGATTCATCCTCAAGCCAGCGATTATCTGTATTACAGGTCAGGTTGTCAAGAAACGTCATTGAGGATTTATCTTTTGAGCGTCGTGCATGACAACGGATACCAAATTTCAGGGTCCAGGCGTGGCAACATCAAGTCCTTTATTTCTCCCATTCGTCCACCTTCAAGAACCCAAATTGAAGAAATCGTAGGACATGAAATGACAATCTACTTGTATGATTTGGACACTTGCTGTAGAAGATAGTTATGTGCTGGGATGCAGTGCTTAGCAACCCACCCCACCTCCACTCACCAGTTGTCCAAGATGAAACCCTTCGATATGCTGAACGAGTCTCACTATACTGTGAAGCTGACTGAATCCTGACTTTGCATGCAGACCTCTACCCTAATATTGACCTGTCCTCTCTCTCACAGCAGGTGCCTATAACTGTGTCTCCCTTTAAGTTAAGAGAGACATTGTGCAGCTGTCGAGAGGGACTGAGGGGTCGGTGTTTGGGGGTCCAGGGTAAGGTTTGTGTGCTGTGGTGGGACTTTCACAGGTTATCCTCTCTTCTAACCCTGAAAGTTGTCCTCAACCTTCTGCGTTTTCTCTCCCCCTCTTTAAGTAAACCGCCCTCTGGTGTGGAAACTGTACCGTTTTGTACTGTGTACTGTGTGTATATTGCCGTGTCACATTGATTTAGTGTTCGTGAACACATCTCTCCTCTGATTTTTCCCTTTGTTTGACTCTCTTCTCTCCCTCTCACTGTGTCAACCACAAGTTTCTTTCCAGGTGTGCTCACTGTGCTGTTAAGCTGGTTATCACGCTAGACTGGCTTGCCAAACTGAACCAAACACAAAGCGTTTAAAAAAAAAATGAAAAAGAAAAAGAAACTTTGGATGCACTTTAATGACCTCTCTATATTGTAATAACCCCTTTTAAAGCTTTATGTTACATAAATACATATACTCAAACATATAGAAACTATATGTACTTATATATGTGTCTATAACCATTCAGCTATCCTTACAGTTTATTTAGGGTCCACCTTTCTCTCTATATCTCCTCTAACTATGTGGGTCATCTCTCCCTCTCTGCCTCTGTCTTTCCCTCTCCTTCTGTCCCTATCTGTGTAGGTGTCTATAGTCAGCCTTATAGCTAATGCGTTGGGCTTCTCCGATCTAGGCCCGATTAAATCACTCAGGACACTGAGGGCCTTGAGACCCCTCAGGGCCCTGTCACGTTTTGAAGGGATGAGGGTAAGACCTAAGATACCAGGCAGCTGGTACTTTTGCATGCCGACTAAATAACAGCATCAACGCATGCTAGAGATGACAATGTAGAAGACTCTTAAACGTGTCTCTGAGGGGAAATTTTTTACGGTAACCCCTTTGATCCGTGAGAAGCTTCTTTGCATGGACACAGATCATGTCAGATGGAATACATCTGATTTGATTTACCATATTTCATTTCACATATTATAAATTTTACCGTTAGGTTATTAGCAGCAATATATATATATATATCCTTTAAATGTAAATTGTATAATAATCTATACAATGCCTCATTAAAAGACTAGACAGTACCAGTAAATTTGTCCTCAATGATGCAGCACATTAATAATAATTACTCGGCTCTATTCAGTACCAGCAGAGAGAACAACCAGAGGTTAGTTTGAACCATCACACGAAACTCAATCAACCTGAACCACAGGACAATTTGTTAATTTGGACTAAATTAATACATAAAAGCAAACTTTTAATTGTTCCTGAGTTGAAAAGCCTTGCAAATGTCATGTTCAATTCACATTGAATGTACAGTTTCAACATCAATCGTTCTGATGCCATGTGACCCTTGGGCGTCAGGAGGCTGCGCTGAGTTTTGCGTGCAGTCTCTTATCATTACTTGAGTGTGTGATGTTCAGGATTAGCCTATGGTTGTTGCTGGGCTGAAAAAAAGAAGAAAAATCCTCTCCGCGTCAGGGCTCCTGACTTTCGCTCTGCCTCCTGTTATCGGATCTTATCGCAGTTTGGCTTTGGCATTGTCACACTGGAAGATCAACAAACTTCTGGTTGCATACCCCCCTCCCCCACCATCCTTGCTCATCACTTCTCAGTGAATATCATCACCATGGTTTTCATGATCACCGTAGAGCATACAGAAACGAGTCGTTAAGTATAACATTAGGCAGAAAGAGCAAAGCTCGTAGAGTGAGAACAGAACCTGGAAGAGGTTTGACATTTGATGTTTGCCTGTGCAGTTTTAGTTTATTTGAATTTTCTGTTTCCATGTTGCCTCTGTGTTCGGAAATGCACATTCAGGTTGTTCTCCTGCTAAAGCTAAGAGCTGTGATCAGCAGAGTATAGATATAGTATACATGAAAATAAGCACTCAATCTTCGCCACATTGACTTGGATCAAATTAATAATAATAATATTTTATAGCAGTGTAACAGTATATTGTGTCACAATACAGTTCAACGCATGATGTGAATGTGAAGCTAAAAATGTAACTGAAGGCCGGAGGGTCCAGTTACATGCATAATAACCACGTATCAGATATTTCTGCATGAAAACATGAACAGGTACATAGCTTTAAAGCCTGTTTGACGAAAATGCCAGCATACACCGATCAACCACAACATTATGACCACAGACAGGAGAAGTGAATAACTTTGACCATCTTGTGACAGTTCAGTGTTCTGCTGGGAAACTTTAGGGCCTGGCATTTATTCGTGTGGATGTTACTTAGACATGTAGCACCCACCTAGACTAGACCAGACCGGACCAGACCAGACACCCCCCATGACACATAAACTGTTTAGGAACAACTAAAAAAACAAAAAACATGAAGAACAGCACAAGGTGTTGACCTGGCCTCCAAATTCACTAGATCTCAAACTGATCAAGTATCTGTGGGATGATCCACAGAGGATACTCCCCTCGAAAGCCCCCCCCACTATCAATATTATGTTTCCAGACACCACAGGACACCCTCAGAAGGTCCCATGTCCATTCCCTGATGATTCACAACTGTTTTGGAGGCACGAGGGAGACCTAGACAATATTAGGAAGGTGGTCATAATGTTAGGCCTGGTCGTTTGACTCTAAAAATCTACTATGGCCTACTGATTGGGATAAAACGAAGAGTCTGTCACATTCATGTAACACTGTGTGACCTGCTGCACCAGCATTGTACACTATCTAGTCGTGTACAGTATTTACGCCACAAGTAGAACTTCCAGTGGAGGCAAGGAATGTGCATTTCTGGTGAAAGTTTATGTTGATGTTCTTATGTGTACCTAGCTCCCCGCAGCTTCTGCGTTGGTTTCTAAACTGCGCCTCTGTCTGTTTCCGTCCCCTGTTCCCTCTCAGGTTGTAGTGAATGCCTTGGTGGGTGCTATTCCCTCCATCATGAATGTGCTGCTGGTGTGTCTCATCTTCTGGCTCATCTTCAGCATCATGGGGGTCAACCTGTTCGCCGGGAAGTATTATTACTGTTACAATGAGACGGCCGAGGAGAACTTTTTGCCGGATGTCGTGAACAACAAAACAGAGTGCTTCTGGTACATCAATGCAAATTACACAGAGGTCAGATGGAAAAACGTCAAGATCAATTTTGACAACGTGGGCGCCGGATACCTGGCGCTCCTGCAAGTGGTAAGAAGCTTCAGTTTCTACGTCTGATTTCTTTCTTTCTGCTAATGTCGGCCGTTTAAAGACTTGTTTACTCACCCACCGTGACCGCCCACTTCACAGGCAACATTCAAAGGCTGGATGGACATTATGTATGCAGCGATAGATTCTAGAAGGGTGAGCATTTGCGGATTTTTTTTTTTTAAGTTTTTAAAAAATCTTCCAGTTTTTACTCTAAGTTGCTTTCGCTTCTTCACAGGTGGAGGACCAGCCGGTGTACGAGGACAACTTGTACATGTACATCTACTTTGTCATATTCATCATCTTCGGCTCGTTCTTCACCCTGAACCTCTTCATTGGTGTCATCATCGATAACTTCAACCAACAGAAGAAAAAGATAAGACTTGTTTTCCCTTCTTTTACCTTCTAAGAAATCACCATTGCTCTATTTGATGGCGTCCATTGAGGCTACAGCCAGCAGTGTTAGAATTATCTTAGCGTAACATGGCGTAGGGTTTGTAAGGTTCACATGCAGACATGTGTCTCTTGTTTTAAAGCATATTGGGATTAACAATGGGATGAGTGGTTCAGATTGTAACCAAATTGTTTTTCGGCCCTTTACTTCGGAGGTCAAGACATCTTCATGACTGAAGAGCAGAAGAAATACTACAACGCCATGAAGAAACTAGGGTCGAAGAAACCACAAAAACCAATACCCAGGCCTCAGGTAAATATTTTGCCGTCTTCATTGGCAGATAGCCTTTTGTTTTCAGACACGTATTTAACAAATGAAATGTGTTTGGGGGCTTTTTGTGTTCCCGAAAAACGAGCTTCCATTCCCTCGCTCTCCCCGCAGAACAAAATCCAGGGCATGGTGTTTGACTTCGTGACGCAGCAGGTGTTCGACATCTCCATCATGATCCTCATCTGCCTCAACATGGTCACCATGATGGTGGAGACAGACGATCAGTCGGATGAGACGGAGGAGGTGCTTTACTGGGTCAACTTCTTCTTCATCGTGGTCTTCACCGGCGAGTTCTTGCTGAAGCTGTTTGCGCTGCGCCACTACTACTTCACCAACGGCTGGAACATCTTCGACGTGGTTGTGGTCATCCTGTCAATTGTGGGCAAGTATTCAGAAAGATCATTGACTGGAATTAGCTCAGGAAGCGTCCGTATGAATGGGCTTGAAGGACAAAGAAAGTAAAGAGGACACCTTAATGAAGCAATACAGTTTATTCTGGTTTTGAGGTGTCTAGTAGTTAGAAGTTTGAAGTGTTCCTCAAAGTGAATGCGTGTAAGTTTTAAGCGTGTAACGGCAGAAATGTTCCTACATCCAAACTCAACGCGCTGTATGTTCTTCCTCTTCTTCCTTCCTTTCAACTCCAGGAATGTTTCTGGCCGAGCTGATTGAGAAATACTTTGTGTCGCCGACGCTGTTCAGGGTGATCCGCTTGGCCCGTATTGGCAGAATCCTGCGTCTCATCAAGGGCGCCAAAGGAATCAGGACTCTGCTGTTTGCCCTCATGATGTCGCTTCCCGCCTTGTTCAACATCGGGCTGCTGCTTTTCCTGGTCATGTTCATCTTCTCCATCTTCGGCATGTCCAACTTTGGCTACGTCAAACACAGCGCCGGGATTGATGACATGTACAACTTTGAGACCTTCGGCAACAGCATGATCATCCTGTTCATGATCACCACGTCGGCAGGCTGGGACGGCCTGCTGCTGCCCATTCTCAACTACCCTCCAGACTGTGACCCCTTATTGGAGAACGCCGGCACGCCCGCCACCGGCGACTGCGGCAACCCATCCGTGGGCATCTTCTTCTTTGTTATGTACATCATCATTTCTTTCCTGATTGTGGTCAACATGTATATCGCCATCATCCTGGAGAACTTCAGCGTGGCCACAGAGGAGAGCGCCGACCCACTGAGCGAGGACGACTTTGAGACCTTTTACGAAATCTGGGAGAAGTTTGACCCTGACGCCTCCCAGTTCATCACCTATTCCAAGCTTTCTGACTTTGCTGACGCACTCGAGCACCCGCTCCGCGTGCCCAAGCCCAACACGATTGAGCTGATCGCCATGGACATGCCTATGGTGAGCGGAGACCGCATCCACTGCCTGGACATCCTGTTTGCCTTCACCAAGCGCGTCCTGGGCGACAGCGGCGAGCTGGACATGCTGAGGCAACAAATGGAGGAGCGCTTCGTGGCGGCCAATCCCTCCAAGGTCTCTTACGAGCCAATCACCACCACTCTGAGGCGCAAGCAGGAGGACGTGTCAGCCAGAATCATTCAAAGGGCCTACCGCTCCTACCTGGCGAGGCGGGGCTTCGTATGTAAGCGCAAACCGGCTAGCAACAAAGTGGAGAATGGTGGTAACAATCAGGAACAAGAAAAGAAGGAGGGCACCCCCTCCACCGCCTCCTTGCCCTCTTATGACAGTGTAACCAAACCTGACAAGGAGAAACAGGATGACAACAATGAGGACAAAGGGGGAAGGAAAGAGAAGGGAAGAAACCAAAAAGACATCAGGGAATCTAAATGTTAGGGCGGTGGAGTAATAATCACAGTAATAACAATAAAGATTATAACAATGTAACTTCAAGCAAAGCGAGAGGAAACTCACCCACACAGATGTACAGATTATTTCATTTGCAAGTCAAGAAAAAATTACTATTCAATAATTTTGTTTACAGACTTCATTCTTATATATGACGCAGAGGGACGCACCTTGGTCTGCTACAGCCTGAAGACTCTCGAACTTTACTCAAACCAAACATAATCAGCATACTGTGTGACACTGTTGTATCTAGACTACCGAGCTTAACAAAAGGAAACGAAAACAGGCGAGGAAGCGTCTGTTGCTCACTTACCACTGGTCTCCAGATAAGACAAGTAACTCTGCACCTAGTGGTGGAACGGGGGCGGGGGGGGGGAGAAATAAACGCGGGAGTCCGGCGCCTGGACGCGACTAACGGATTCCTACGGAAGACAGTGATGCGAGAGAAAAGACAGGGACGATGCTTGACGCTGATGAACTGCAGCCAGCGAGTGTTTCCGTGTTGTTTAGTGCCGAGAAGCATAGAGGAGCAAATGACACGCTCACTCTATGAGCAAAACAGAAGGATGACTGGTGAGTGAAAGACACAAACGATATACAGAGAGTGTTGGAAGTACTTTTTTGTTTTTTTCGGGTTTTGTCCAAGCTAGAAATCGTTTGTTTGAGCAGCAAAAACGCAAACAGAAAAAAAAAAAACCAGAAAAAAAAAAAAAGGAACAATCTTCAACAGTTTGCCCATGTCACTCAACTCTTGTACTCATTTTATCTTTGTTATACGCACATCCAGATGCTTTTTTTTTACATGGGCTTTCACACCGAATTGGTTAAGGGTCTGTTTACTATGGGGTCAACTCGGGCCAAGGGCTTACATTTACTCAGAAAGATTTCCAAACAAATACATAAAAGTAATTGTGCTTGTTCAATGCATAGAAATGACTTGCATGATGGCATGTTTTGATCAGAAATCTTGCATGAATTATCATAGTCCACAAGACACTAATACTCAGACCGCAGCGGTGGCCTCGATCGAGGCGTTGTCGAAAATTTGGAAAGGTTCAGAGAATTAATTTGTTCAACGAGGACGAGCGATGGCGAGGGCTGATCACCTGAAATGGATCCGAAATTTTTTATCTCATCACTCGACACATTTCAAATGGTTAACGGGTAACGTGACGCCGCCGTAACAAGAGGGGCGGGGGTTAAATCCAAACAATGATTTGCTGCTCTGGAGATTTTGAGTGTGAAGGAAGAAAAAATATATATATATATGTGTGTGTATCACGGGACTGAAGTGTTTGTTAATTTGGACTGAACTATTTTCAAGGGCGCAACACTTTGAAACTCCAACAAAACAGGCTTTTATTTCCAATTTGTATGCAACTCTGTAATGTTCCATGCCATCTGCCTTTATGTTTGTTGTGAGCGGGCATTTTAGGAGTCCTACTGTCGGGGGTTTGAGGGGATTTCACAGGTACGGCAAACTCCTTTCTATTCCTGATGTTTCTCTGTGGGTGGTTAGACCTTTCTGAAAAGTTCACTGTTTTGAGTTCATGTAGCTCATTTACATATGTTGAAATGTAAACACCCTTTTTTTTAATTTTATTTGTTTCTTTCCTTCTTTCTTTTCTCCCCTGATGTAATTTCCATGTTTCGGTGGGCGTTGAGTCTGTTTCATTTATTTATTTGTTTTAAGCCACAGGCGAGCCAAGAGGACAGTGGTCCTGTGCGTCGGGTGTTATTAGCATCTTGTTTTAGCGAGAAACTGAAGAATATTCTGGATGAGTGATGAGAACATTGCGTGTGGAGAAGCCAAAGAGATCTGCCTTGTTATCCCTCATTGCCCTTTGTCCACGGAGTGGGATCGGGTGAAGCGTGCCCCCCACCCCCCACCCCACCCCCACTCGTTCTGTTTTATTCGCTGTCGTTATTAGACAGAGAGACCCTAGAAATGTATGCAATGCTTGAAAAAAAAAAAATCCATCCCTTTTTCTCAGGAGATATTATAGATGTACTATTATGAGCTCTGCAACAAAATGCAAGTGAATGTGATGGGAGTATTTATGAAAATCATGACTTACTCTTTTAGTTTTAACGCCATGTCGATGGACAATGATCACGGGCCGGCCGTCCCACCCCGGCGGCCTCCCGGTCAGGGGCTAGTTTGGCGCTTCCTGCTTATGACGCTTAAAACTATAGGGCTAGAAGCATCTCGATGGAGCAGCGGCGTGGCGCCGGCCTGTAACGGCGGCGCGTCTGTTGATAGAGGATTACATTTGTGGTTAGGTCATCGTGGACAGTAGTCTGGTCTCGGTTAATTTCAGTAAGCAAAATAATAATATTCACCCCGATAGCAAACACAGGTACAGGAAACACTGTGAGGAGATGTCATGAGAGTGAATTGGGATATGTCGGTCTGAGCAGCGCACTCGATTCTTTTCCGAAGCAGAAGTGGAAGGCTCGGTGGATAGGCCCCAGAGTTCAGCAGCGAACAGCAGCGAGTGCTCTGAGCCGCTCATTTGCCATTTTTCTTCACATTGCTCTGCTGCATTACAAATACCAAATAACCAACAGAGCACTGGATGCATTTTTATGGTACTGTGAGCCTAAGCACCACACCTGAGCTTTTGCACTTCCTGTTCTGCTGTGATGTCACTTCCTGTTTATGAATAACTCCCTCATTTTCGTTTTCAAGTTCCATGGTCCAGTTGCTGCATGAGATCTCCAAAATCAGTGTGGGTGTTAACTTGAACCAAATAAAACTCTGAATGATAAGCATAAAAGCTACTGCCGTCCATTTTCTCCGAGATATCGTCGCGGATATTAGATTTAAAAAAAATAATAAAATTAAAAAAAACAATAAAGTAAAATACACATTCATCCATTAGGGAGAGGAAAAAAACATATAAAATAAAAAATAAAAAATTCAGGCTATGTTCCATAGGGCACAAACTGCAAAAAGCTAAGACTGGAGTTTTTAAGATACTATAAATAATGTAATATATTATTTTAACAGCATGTGTAGTTTTTTGTAAATACGGGATCACTTTAAAAAAAAACTACAGCTATTAATCTAACACTAAATATTAATAACCGTAAATAGAATGGCTTCCAGCTGACACCCCTTTGTCACACTTGTTAGGCTGTGACGCATTTGTTAGAATGGAGTAGATTCTTCTTCTATTTATTATTATTTATTTATTTTTCAGTCACTTTTCACACAAAAAAAAGAGGGGAGTAAGCTAAAAGAATCTATATTAAAAAGCAGAAAAACTATTTAAAATTGTATAAATCACTACGTACATGTAAAGAGTTATATTACATATACAGTATATTCTATATCACACCTTTTATATATATATACATTTAAATATGTGTATATATATAGAACAACGACTGTAACTCTCCTGTTCACTCCTTGCATTGAGGTGAAACCAGAACCACAGAGTGTAACTGATCACGCTTCTTTCTTCGTGTGGTATGTTCAAACCAAAACTCTGGCCCGCCCAGGACTTTCTGCATACTGGGTACCAGCGTACAATGCATGGTGTTGTACTGGCTGCTTGCTGAGAATTTGTGGAGCCTGCCTTGGTGAGAGGATTGCACTACCAGCATACCCTTTTGTACACGTGTGAAGATGTCTTGCCCCTAGTTTCCTATATTGTACACACAGAAACACACTCACCGGCACACTCATAGGCTTTTTCAGGCGGCGGCAGGTGAACCGGCCGCAACTAACTTTGTGTGTTGAGCAGTTTCCGGCTTTCCGCTGCAGCTCTAACCCTCCCATGTTTTTTTTTTTTTCCACACACACACTCTGCTGCAGCTTGGAGTTAATTTTCGCCGTCACTTTGGTATATTTAACGATTTTAAAGGGTTAGTCGTCTTAACTGTCTGTGTGTTTGTTCACGGTGCAATATCTCTCTTTAACGGCACGTGCCTTTTTAGCTTTCTATTTAGTCTGTCTGTAAAATCAGCATCGAGGACCTCGACACCCGTGGGAGTGAAATCATAAAAACCGGAGCACGATAGAAACGATGTACTGAGTTCAAATTAAAAAAAATAAAATAAAATAAACTGAAAACTCACCACCTAGATTAGACTGTCTGGACTAACATCTTGTAGAGTCATGTAGTACACGTGCTCTCTCTCTCTCTCTCTCTCTCTCTCTCTATGTGTGTGTGTGTGTTCTGTTTGCTGGCTCTTCTCGGGCCGGTTAGGACAACAAGCTTGCCTTCTGTTTTACACTTCTGTTCATTTCCAGATGTTGGTTTTTCCGACCGGTACATGAGGCCATTCTTTTGTAGCATGACTGAGATAATTTTCTTTTTTCTTTGAAAAATAGGTTAACAGGAAAAAAGAATAATAATAAAAAATAAAAATATAACACAAAAAAAACCCCTAAACAAGAACATTTTGACTGTCATTTTCTCTTGCCACTAATACAGTCAGAAGGTGGACATGTGTCACACAACCACATGGGACAATTAAACGAGAATCGGTGAAAGAATGTCTTCATTTGAGCACGAATCTTATTTCCAAACAATAAAGCAGCCTTCCAGTTATTCCTCCTGTGGCTGGTGTCGTTTTTTTTTTTTTTAATCCCACTATGCTGCAGTTCACAATCGGAGCATTTGCCTGTGGTTGTTGCTCCCGACCAGTGGGACTGCTTGGATCTGAGCACGGCCCGAGAAAGCGTTTGAAAGCTGCACGGGACAGGGAGGGACAGAGTGGGAGCTGCAATAGAAATCTACGTCTGTTTAGGTTTGGACTCAACAACGACGACGACAATGGCGTGGATCTAGAAATGCTTTAAATGTCATCCTTTGATTATGATGTGATTCGATGCGTTCGGTTGCACAGCACCTCCTAAGATTGCCAGGTATGTTCCTCTCATGTCTCCCCCTTTCCTCTGTGTTTGTGTGAGGTGGTGCACTGAACGAGGGAGGAGGAGGAGGAGGAGGAGGAGGAGGAGGGTGGGGTTGTGGTGGAAGTGGTGGTAGGGAGGAGGGGGGAGTAAGCAGAGACAGCACTGCAGTGCAGATAGATGAATGCAGTGGCCTGGGCTGAGTCAGCAGCATGTTCCCAATAGGCTCAGACTGTACAGTGCACTGTAGAGCACCTCCTCACCCACGGCGAGCAGAGCGGAGGAGGGAGAGCCGGCTGCTGGGAGAAGATGAGAGTAAATGAGAAGAACGATCAGATCAAAAAACAAAAAAAACAAGTCCATTACTGAGGATTTATTCTTCGCCTCCCAACGCTAGTGCACCACTTACACAGCACTGATTGTGAATCTGCAACATGACTCCTCTCTATGATTACAGTTCCACTATTTATTTTACCGGCACGTTTCATGAAGCAAGTTCGGAGCAAACCTGAATTTTACACATTTCCATATCTTCTAAATGTGAATATGCTTTCATCTGCAGACCGTGCTGGAAGCGTCTACACTGGACGATGCACACACACCACCACCACCACCACCCCCTTTTAGGTTCCTGTCCTCCTTGCAGCTGTCCGAACAGCAGCTGCAGAGGTAGGACGTGGATTAAGTAGGACGTCGGTGAGATCTGTCGGGTTGTTTGAGGTGGGGGCAGGTTGGTGAAGGAGAGGTAGTCTCTCTTTCTCTGTGTGTGTGTGTGTGTGTGTGAGGGGAACAGGAAAATGGAGATTGTATGTCTTTAAGAAATCAATGCAAGCTGCAGCGTTGCCACGATCAAGTATCTGGGTGAGGTAGTTGTTGTTTATGCTCAGTGTAGATGTGTTTTTTTTTGTAGATTTTGTCACCCTGCAGAGAGGACGGCAAACTTATGTCCCTTCCTGACATTTTCCTGCTCACCTGAAAGAGGAATGAGGCCGCCGGTTTAGCCTAAGTGGAATAAAAGGTGTGACAGATCTGAGTGTTCGGCCCTCTGTGGTCCCTCTTTCTGTCTGTCTGATCTGTTTTGTTTTTTTTTTCACCCCCCCTGCCCCTGACAGTGTCTGCAGACATAACTGCTCATTGCTGTAAAGGCTCAGGTAACAGGCTCTGGCGGAGTGCAGCTATCTAACGCCCCCTGGTGGGACTCGTGGGAAATGACACGCTCACAGGCTAAAGGGACGGTTCAAAAGTTATAATAAATAATATATTAGTATTATAAAAGTCACTCACTGACTGGTGGTGGTGTTTGGATGCGCATTGGTTTTCAGTCTGTGATTCATAAGGTCCCATTCCACCAACGAGTCAGCAGCTTCCCTGACAATCATTTACAACAACCACAGGAGGATTTTCAGGAATCACCGTATTCCAGTTTACTTCAAACCAGGAAACACACTTAGGCAGAGACTGGTCCACCCAAAGGACAAAACACCCAGGCAGAAACAGAGTAATGTGGTGTACGCTGTTCAGTGCAGTGAGGAGTGTACAGACCTATACATTGGGGAAACTAAACAACCTATCCACAAACGCATGTACCAGCACAGGAGAGCCAGCTCATCAGGTAACAATTCAGTGGTCCACCTACACTTGAAGGACAAAGGACACTCTTTTGAGGATAACAACGTCCAAATCTTAGCCAGAGAAGGCCGATGGTTTGAAAGAGGAGTTAAGGAAGCCATCGATGTCAGACTGGAAAAACCTTCACTAAACAGAGGAGGTCGACTGAGATTCAATTTGCCATCTATTTACAATACAGTATTAACTTCTGTCCCCAAGAAGTTTCAGTCTCTTTCACACCTTGACACTGGAGCCCCAGACGGACAAGAGTCGTTAGAGAACCATTCATAGGGAAGAGGACAGGGACCAAAACAGTCCCCCCCTCACAACAGGTAAGTACCCAGTCGTTAGTGGGAATAGCTGCACCAGTTTCAGGTTATTAGCATAACAAGCAATGTTTCTCAGGAGGAGTTCCTATTTAAACCTCAGACTTCCCACCAGTCCCTCAGAACTGAAGAAGCTACTCGGATAGTGGTAAAACGTCTTCTCCAAAATCTACAAGTCCAGTTGCCTTTTTTTGAAACCTTTTTTTTGGATAACAACCACAGAATAAAATACAACAATTATTTGATCTTACCTTCTTGTGCATGTGAGTGTGAATGGTTGTCTGTCTCTCTGTGTTAGCCCTGTGATGGACTGGAGACCTGTCCAGGGTGGACCCCTGCCTCTCGCCCGATGACAGCTGGGATAGGCTGCAGCAGAGCCCCGCGACCCTTCACAGGAATAACCGGGAATAGAAGAAGAATGAATGAATGAATCTTACCTCCTCTGAGAAACGATTCACTTAGTTTTAGTTTAACTTCACTCGTGTCTGGTATTTTATACAAATATAACAATACTAATCATTTATACTGTATTCACCTCATATGGGAAATTGATGTTCCTGTTTTGATCCATCTATTCATTCACAGTCTGTTCAGTGGGCTGCAGACTCTAAGGCCTCGTCCACACGTACCAAAACGATCTTTTCCCCCCTCCGTTTTCCCTGGCATCGTTTAAAGCACAGTTACTCATTGGGCGGCCACATGCGGCTCGTCAAGCTATAATTGGCGGCTCGCACGGTAGCTTACAGTATCACACTTGCCTATGAATGCAATCCACTATTTACCGGCAATGCTGCTTAAACTGCCGTCTCGTGGCGATAAGTTGTAATACATTTCACACAGCTGAATCACGGAAAGCGCGAATGAAAGTGGCCACGTGTCATTGTTTACAAAACTTGACCACAACGCACGTTTGCAGGCAGGCGACGTAAGCTCCGCTAGCTAGCGTAAAACACAAAAATGGACCGGTTTTTAATAAAAAAGAGACAGAAACGAGCTCATTAAAGTAAATCTGGTCTTAAATGAAAATGTATTGGCCGTGTTATTTATTTTTTGTGGGATGTCCAATTTGTAGAAATGAACAAGGGTGACTTAGTTTGTTGTCGTAAAAGTGGCTCGCCTATTGATTTTGCACTGCCAATGTGGCTCTTGTGAAAAAAATAGTGAGGATCACTGGTTTAAAGAATATCACCGTCCACACGGATCCGTCTCAACACGACTCAAAACGCTGCTTCATACTCCAGGCCTACAGGTGGCGCTGTTTCAGTTTCAGAAATTCACCAAAACTAGAGGAAGAGG
This sequence comes from Planiliza haematocheilus, assembly GCA_005024645.1. Classification (NCBI taxonomy): domain Eukaryota; kingdom Metazoa; phylum Chordata; class Actinopteri; order Mugiliformes; family Mugilidae; genus Planiliza; species Planiliza haematocheilus. The sequence goes on from SRSE01000878.1 coordinate 2,696,246, forward strand.
CGGAGCATGCGCATAAAGCTTGAAAGCTGTTTACAAATCGGCTTTAGAAGAAACCAAACTCAAGGAGAAATTATATTTAGCCCTAGTAACCATAATAGGCTCAATATCTTCTCCAGCAGTAACACGAGCATGTAGTCCACCATTGTTGTTGATGTCTCACGGGATATATGAGGTGGAAGGCTGCTTGAGGGGTGTGGCCATGACATCATCCTTTGCCAAAATCTCTGTTTTCATCCGTTCACACAGAAACAAGAGCTCGTTTTCAAATTTTTCCAGCCTGGGGCCAGGTTTCAAAAAAGTGCGTTTTAGGTCAATGCGTTTACAGGATTCAAGTCGACGATCGGCCAAAACGATGCAAAACATCTAGGCTACGTTTACACCAAAATGCGTTTCTGTGTGGTCGCCCCCTAAGGGGGGGCACAATTAGGTTTTGAGAGCTGGATGACTGAAATTAGACTTAGATCAACTTTACTCACCCACAAGGGAAATTGCTTGGTCACATAATTCATGACAACATTAAAAACTTAGAAGACATAACAAAAGAAAATCATGCACTTCAGTGGCCTGAGGTCTGGGTCACAGACCCCCCTCTCCAATTATGCTAAAGGTCTCTCCCAGGACCTTTAAGAAGGTGTTCAGGCCTCTTGTGGACTGTTCTAGGCTGAACACTTGAGGAGACAGCACAGGTAAGAAATGTTATTCAACATAAAAGTTCAGATTGTCCCACAAAAACAATAGACACAGTCTTTACAACCAAGGTCTATGTCTCTCTTCACAGGACAGTCATTCATTAGTAGCAGCTGAGAGGTCACCCCAAGAGAAACGCGCAATAAAACACATTCAATATTTCACCTTTATGTGTCCGTTATTTATTTATTTTGTCTTATATTGTAGAATTGCTAAAACTCATTATCAATCTGATGCTAGTAATCAGTCCAAGTGATGAAGAGGACAGTCACCACAGCATTTACCTTGGTTTTTTTGTTGTGGTTTTTTTAAAATCTCTTCAAGGATCTTACTATTAATATTAATACAAATAAATACATTAATACAATAAGGCTGCTTTATAATGTAATCACTCTGCACACTGGTTGGTTTCAGAGATTGTCCTCAAGTACCGACGTAGCAAAAGCCTGGACTTTGAGTTTGAAAGACTGCTGCCGTCGGCTGGTTAATGATCTCAGATCATCTGGATATGTGATTTATTTGTTGCAACACAGCTGATTGTTATTTTTTTTTATTATTATTTTTTTTTTTTTTCAAAATGCAGATCTAACCGGTTTATATGATTGTGTCTATCTCTAATATTGGCCTGTTAACAGTTGCCACCGCAGATAAGAGACGGTAATGTTTGCCTGAACTTTATAAACAATCAAGAGATTTAGATCTGAGTCTCTAGTTTCGTCTCATTAAGTTTAAAAAAAAAAAACTAAGCAAATGGAATTGCTGGTGATGCATGTTTAAAAGAAAATGATGTTTAGGTTTGTGAATAAAACTAAAATGTGATACAATAAAAAAGAGGACGTCTCTTTATTGTTACTAAATCAGTATTGTTCTTAAGATTGATCTTTTTAAGTTATATCAGTGGTAACTTTACAGAACCTATGAACAAAAACAGCCGCATCTGAAACACAATCTATTAATTACAATACCAAAGTATAAATGTAAAAATTAAACAATATTTGCTATTACTATTTGAGAACCTCGGTTCTCTTTGAACACCAGGCTTCTCTGAGAGTAATGCTGCAAATTCATCATCAGTTCATTTGCACTCACACTTCATTATTATTATTAAACAGCATTGGTTGCATCTAATATTTCTAACGTATGGTATTTCTACTTTCACTTAATAACAAAAAGGATGTCAGTACTTGGCCCACCTTTGACTTCTTCTCCTGACTCACAACAAGTTTGTCCACATTCGATTCAAGAAGACAGGGAAGGAACCAAACTGAAGGAGACTGGACAACCACAGGGAGGTGATGAAGCACACAGTATATTTACAGCTACCGTGTTATTGACTCTTTATTCTTGATCTGCCTCCAATCTTCTCCGGGGAACTTTGTTTTTCTTTTGGAGGGGAAGATTCATTTTTAAAAATGCATACATAAACTTATTACAAAAAAATAAATGTGGAGGCCTGTCGGTCTCCTCCTGCCATAAGATACATATAGTTTGATTACACTGCACACAAGTGATGGAAAGTAAACTATATACAAAAACTAGCAAATTAAATAGAAAAGTAGTTATACGTGCATTTTTATGTCCTTAGTTTCCTTAATTCTTGGCCATTTAATGTGATGAGTCAATATAAACCCTGTAGGGGGCGCTGTTGTACATGTTTTCTGCTGGAGTTGATGCAGCGGTTGCAGCTGTTTGTGTGAATGCCATCTCAACACTGAGGGACACAGCAGGTTATCTGCACTTATTTGATCTCAGCCTTAAATACGTGAATTAGGTCTTTCATCTGAGATAGAGAACCTGCTGAGATAGCGTCAGTAGATGAGAGGCTGTAGAGGCTTCATTAGCTCTGAAGAGCGTGGATGATTTAATGTTTACAGCATGTCAGCCAGTTCAGAAAGAATATGTGAAACATTGTTTTTGGGCAATATTTTGTTTGAAACATGGAACATAAAGGACAAAAAACTGCTTGCTATACTGTTGGCAGCTAGTAAGAAATGTGTCACAAGGAAATGGTTAAAAGTGGATCCTCCCATCATTGATGAATGGGTTGAAATCATGTATGAGATTTATGTTATGAAGAAGATTTCTTTTTCCCTCAAGGTTGAGAAAGAAAATTTTTATAAGATATGGTCCAAATGGACTGAGTATGTAAAGCCAATCAGAGCTGATTTTATTTGAATTTACTTGTGCTTTGTGTGAATTTACCCTCATTCTTTTTTAATGTGATGTGTGCTCCCCAGTTTTTTTTTGTTTTTTGTTTTTTCTGTTACTGTTCCTATATGAGGTAGTTCTGGTCCATAAAACAAAGGCTAGAAAGGCAGTGTGGGAAAAATACTTAAATTTTCTACTTTCATATTTTCCTATGTTTTTGACAAACTAAAGCTGTAATTAAAGAATGTGATGGAAATGTGGCTTTCTAAATAAAACAGGAATATTCCCCAGTATAATTAGGTTACATCCAAAACGTTCATGTTGATGTTAAGGAACAAAACATAATGTATTAATTACAATCTATAAATTTAAGAATTAAGAATTTAATTAACAATAATTACTATTTACTATTTTGAACTGCTATTCTCTTTGGCTTCTTACAAGATTATTCCCTTTAATTTATGGCACAGGATGCCAGCTCCATGTTGGTTCCTTGGACATTACAAATTATTAAAAAGGATTACCATTGGTTGCATTTATTATTTCTTAAATGTTGAAGCTCTACTTTTACTTCATCAAAGAATGTCAGTACTTACTGCCATGGTTGACGTCTTCTCCAGACTCATATTAGATTTATAATTAGCTGTCAAACATCCAATAAGAGGAAAACACCTACCTACGAGGTAGAGGTTGAAGCTGTATTTTAAATTCTACCTGATTGCACCGTGTTACTGCGGCATGACAATGGTGGTGTGTTTGCAAAGAGAGAAAAGACCAGTGCTAAATGTTTGGTTCTCGTCATAGTATCATTTAGTGAAAGATAAGAACGCACAAACATCAAATACATCAAATACATTTCCACAGACAAAAAGACAAAGTCAGGGATTTCATGTTGTTGTTTTTTTTGGTATGATATCTTCATTTCCATGACACAACAGTCTTTAGTGAGGTAGACTATAGCAGGTCAAGACCTGGAACTGCTGCTTCTTGAAACTGGCGTGAGAAAAGACATGAAATAAATACTTTCATGTACAATTGTCTTCAAAATGAGGTAGAAATGGTTACAGGAGAATGTACAGGAGACAAACAAAAGTACAACTGAATAACAAAGATAACGCCGAAGTCCAAGTTTCCATCCACGGCGGGACAAATTGACAAATGACTCCTTCACTGAATCAACGCCGAGAAACGGCAGATACTTGTGTAGTTTACGACGTGGAGCACATTCTTTGTGTGTGTGTGTGAAGAGCATTCATTTGTTAAAGCTAAGCGCTTAAATACTTGCAAAAACCTGAGGTGGGGGCGGGGGAGGGGCAAGTCAAGATGTCTTTAAAGAATCGTATTTTCTGACAGGGGTCTATTTTTTATTTTTTTTACACTAAAATCACACACGCGTGCAGTTTTCCAAAAGGAGGAGTGACTAAATCTGTGGCTGCATTTAACATCCATGGCCCGGGGTCCGTTTCGTTCCTAGGGTCCCGAAGAACAGTATGGCACAGCTTAATAAAGGGATGGCGGGAAACGGTACAGCACGGATTTAGAGGTGCAGTCCGTGACGTTTTAAAATACTGACGTGGGAAAAGGGGACTTGATATTTTATTAAGACATATAAAACCTGTCGTAGGGCGCGTGTGTGTCTGGATGATTCAACCAGGAGTGCTTTGTTTTGTCAGTTTGTCCACAAAAAAAACAAAAAACACCCCACCCCTCCCCCACTGCTAACTACACTAACACTTAACATGTCATTCATTTCTCCACCAAAACCTATAAGAGAATTACATCTATACAAGAAAAAATAATATGTTTCATATATCTAAAAACATCATCGATGTACATTATGGCATGTATTATCCTTTTAAAAAAAATATCTGAATTACATTCAACATTTCAGGCCTTGGTACAAAATACCTTGAGTCTCCCAGAGCTAAGAAGTCGCGCGGATAGTTTTTGTGCATGCATGTGTGTGTTTTATACGCTATTGAAAGGCCTTTGCGAGTTTCCCTGAAGTCTTAGCCGTGGCTCTGTTTTTCATCTTGCTCCTTAAAGCTCCCTACGAACACCCTTAGGTAATAACATACATTCTTATTTTTAATTTTTTTGTTTTTTGTTTTATCACTGAGGTAACAAAAGTCTTCCTGAGTATTTAAATCATCCTTCCGAGAGGCAAAAGTAAAAGAGAATGCATATATCAAAAGAAAAGAAAAAAGAAAAGTAAATCCAAGCAGACAGGCAGGTAAATCTTCATAATAGAATGTAATGGTCAGAGGCACTCACTCGAGAGGCCTGCATGCCTCTCGGTTTCATTAGCAGACAGCCTTCACGCGCATTTAAACTGCTCCGAGTGAACTTTATCACGTGCAGACTTTTTTGTCTTGTTCAGTCGATCCATCTCGTCGCATTTCTAATCAAGGCATAATCTGGGCCAGGTTACATTAGTCACACGTTCTAGAGAAATTATACCGGTTACTTTTAGGATTAGCAGATATCTGGGTATAAACAACACAATGATCTGCGTATATATATATATATTTGTACAACGTGATTTTACGGCTACTAAACACAATACAGTGTAAAAGATTTAAAGGGCGGCGTCAACGTATACTACCATGTAAATATTTGCATCGAAGCGGCTTGATATGTGCTGATGATAAGCGGGCGAAAACGACGTCTGATCAGCAGTGACACAGGCTGAGCAGAGGAGGCGGGTGGAGACTAGACGTCGAATGAGACTAAACCGCAAAAAAAAATAAAAAAAATAAAGCAAAGAATAAGCAAAAGGGGAAACACGAAAGCAGGGAAACATTCATTTCTCAAGGCAGAGTGAAGCACCGAGCCTTGCAGTCAGCTGTGTAGCAGTGATTGTGCTGAAGTACTATAGCAATCTCACCATTTCACTTATTGCTCTCTTTACTTTTTGGTCAGTAATGATTTTTTTTTCTTGTTTTGTGATAGAACATATTGCAGTCAAAGGCCTGTCACATACATAATGGCCACAAATTATTAAACCAACTTCTAGAACAGCAACGTGTTACTGCAGTGCTGCCGCCACAGTAGCAGAAAGGAAATAAATAGGATCCTGAGAGAAACAGACACTCATACACTTTGACTGTCTTAATGCTGCCTCTGTGGACAAAGCCTCAACCTCACTCCTAAAACTTACCTCAACCTCAATCTTTGGAAAAGAAAACATGAGTAATGAACATTTTAATCATGCACAAGAAATACCAGTCTTGTGCCCTCCTGTGTTTGCGAGGGAAATGAAACATTTCAAATGTTATCACCCCCAAGTCTGTGTGGGCTAAGAACCCTTGTTGGTTATCAGGAGCGAGGGAATTCTCTCAAAAATATCAGCGCCCCCCACTGGGGTCCTCGGAGCGTGTGTGGGATGCGGCCAGGCCTGACGGTGGACTGTAGTCCCCCGCCCCGCCATAAGGGGGCGATATCAGGGGCTTTCCAGATTTGTAGGCCTGTGGGTCTGACGGCGAGCCGCTCATATTGAAGCCGGGGCTGGGGCCAGGGCCGTGCCCGTTGCCGTGCCCTTTGCTGTGACTGACCCCGTTGCCAAACTTCCGGTAGCGGGATCCCTCGCCCTCTGCTCCCTCCTGTCCTTCCTCCGTCATCTCAAAGGCCTTACGTTTCAGCGGCCCCCCTGCGTCAGAGCTCCCTCCGAGGTTGTGGGACGGGTAGCTGTAACTACCCCCGACCATCGTAGGCCTGGGCGCCAGAGGAGTGGGAGCGCTAATTCCTGAGGGCAAGTAGGAGGCACTGGGGTGGCTGTATCCAGAGGACAGACTGGTTTGAGGGTAGCATCCCGGTGGGTAGTTGTAGACGGGAGTGCTGGCGCTGTAGCTGGGCACTAGAGTAGGTGCTGCCTGCAAAGAGTGTAGAGGGGCAGGTGGAAGTGCTGCACTTGGCGGAGGGCAGTATCCTGAGGACAGGTAGGTGCTGTTGTAGGCAGGAGGGTAATCCTGAGATGATGGGGCGCTGCAGGTGCCGGCGCCGCTGTAGCCTGGGTCAGACGCCAAGTTGCCGCTCACCACCGTTACGCTTCCTGTTGCTGGGATCCCCACAGACACAGAGCCCACCTTGCTGCCATTTAGTGCCTCCAATCCAGGGTAACAGTCAATGCCCTGTCCTATAGCCCAGGGCTCAGATTCTGTTTTCAGGAAAGTCCCAGGCTCAGCGTAAGCCCCTGCACCGGGGCGTTCATAGGACAGCTCCAGGCCTGAGTACTTTTCAGCGTAACGTTTGAGCAGAGAAGAAGCAGTAAGGGCTGATATGTCATCACTGGCCCACGGATAACCCGCGGGGGCAAAGCCGCGGCGTGCGGCCGCGGTGTAGGGGTCGTGTTTGTGGGCAGACGGGGGCGAGGTGGTGGAGGTGACATCTAGGTGCTGCTCAGGCCACTGAGACAAGGGGGCGGCGTGCTCCGGAGACCAGTGCATCTTCAACAGACCTGACAGAAACAAAACCGCAGAGGTTAATTCACAAACTCACGCCGTTTTGAATCTCACAATCCCAGAATCAATGCTCAGCCCATGCTCTACTGCGAGGACTCATCAGGGCCGGGGGGACAGCTGTCCTAATCTGTACGAGAAGCCGCCAACATAGCCCCCAGCCTGGTCACCACGGCGATAAGCCTCTATCAGCCTGCGCGCTGCCCTCTGCCTCTGCCTCTCTCACATTGGGGCCATTGTTGTCTTTCTGTGAGTCTCTTAGTCCACAAAGCCACCCCCACCAAGCGTGTGATCTAATTCGGCCCAAACCTCGGGGGTCTGCTGGACACGGGCAGGAGGGGGTAAGGGGGCGGAGCCACTGGGGAAAGATCAGAGTAGATTTTTCTCCATATTACACAGAAATTAGATCTTTTTTTGGGGCGGTTGGGGGGGGGGGGCTCTAAAAAAAAAAGTCTGATTTCCATGCGGTATGTGTGATTATACATGCACATTTACACAAACAGAGTAATCCACTGGTTTAGTGGTTGAGGGCTTGTCTTTTTGAACTGGCATTAGGCCGACATTCCAGGCATTGCAGAGTATTATTAAACTGTCCTGACCCCCGAGCATGGGCCAGGGGGGCTTCCCTACAACAGCAGTGGACGGAGGAGGAGGAGGAGGAGGAGGAGGAGGAGGAGGAGGAGGATGCTAGTGGAAGGCCTTAACCAGAATAAATGATCAGACGAATAATTTCTGTCTTAGAACATTTAGGTTTTATAAATGTACCTCTTTTGATTTTTGACCCTCTTCCATAGATAACACTATGTACAGGAAAAATAAGACCTGTTGATTCAAGTTGTTATCTCAGTTGCAGAGGAAGATTTTTGTGGGTTAAGACCATCCTGGGAACCCACATTTTTTTATCACCGTGTTAATAAAACTTCCCAAATGCAACCAACGCTCTCAAACATATTGAATTTACAACACAAGGCTTTTAACGATTAATGGATTATCGTGTTAACTGCATTAATTTTCCCTAATCTTCTGGGCTCTGTTCGCAGACGCTGGTGGGAGCTGGCATCCATTCGTTCTCACACTCGCGCGCTCACACGTCTGCATGTGGATTACACCGGACCGCGTCACATGTCCGCGAGGACCACCAGATGGGCCTCTAAACGGTCCACATGTTGATCCCTAAATTAAATGATCCTTCAGCCCAATAATCCCTCTCATCCAATCCAGGGATCGCAGCGCGCCTGGCCGCCACAAGCTCCACCCTGGGTCTGAGGGAAATCCCTGCACCCCGGGGGAATTCTTACCAGTCGTGGTACCCGACGACAAACGCCTGCCGGTACACGTTCATACCCAGCATAAAATAAATCTCTCTATATACACATAACTAGAATGAAAATGAAAACAGCTTTAACACCAGGAGGGTGCTGCTTCTTAGTGTTTCACATTAAGTCTGCAGGTCATGCCTGGATTACTAAATGGGTCTACTAGGCAGAGACCTGGGGGCCCAAGGCTTTAGGGGGCCCCTAAGCCACTGTGCCTGCTGTGCGCTGTTACATTTCTCAACACAGAAACCCAGAGGAATCGGCCATTTGTGTTTATATATCGGAGCTACAAAGAAATCTGTGTGGAGGAAGAAGCTGAAGGAATAAAGTGAAAGGAGGAAAACATCAGGACTTCTTAAAGTTCATTTGTCTTTAGATCTTTTATGTATTTCACTCATTATTGAATTATCTTTATTTTATTGGTCTAAATGGCCGTATGAATGTTTAAATAAATGTAAATGTCTCTGGGATCTTCTCAGACTCTGACAACCTGGCTGCGACCGTGTTGTGCTTCAACACCGGCATACACACCAACAAAAACATGATGATCTTGGGCGAAGTAGTTGCTATAGAAACCTGCACTGTGATGCAGCATGAGTCAGTGCCCTGTTCACAGTGTCACTGTGCTTTACTCCCATAATACTCCCACAAATCGAGCAAGAACCGGTGTGTACTGACTGGTCTGGTCGGTCAGTGTAGAAAAACTCATCCTTCCAAACTAAAATTCGTTCATTCATTCATCTTCTATACCCAGTTATTCCTGTTAAGGGTCGCGGGGGTCTGCTGGAGCCTATCCCAGCTGTCAGTGGGTGGATAGATCACCAGTCTATCACAGGGACAACATGCAAACTCCACACAGATAGACCGGAGGATTCGAACCCAGAACCTTCTTGCTGTGAGGCATCAGCACTAACCACCACACCACTGCGCCAGCCCACTTCTTAGTTTATTGCCCTTTATTTGCAGCGTGCATGACTAGAATCTGTTGACAACACATTTAAAAACAAATGTATTTACCGTGCTCTGGTTTGAACATGAATTCATGACCCACTGCAGCACCGCGTCTAACTTTGACCCCCAAATGTCGAGCTGGACCTTAATGACGATTTCCTTTTGTGTTCACTTTCTGTCCGTGATTGGTTTTTGCTCCTCTTTGCCTCGTCACTCGCTGAGAGACAAGTTAACAGAGCTCGGTGTAGCATACGTTACAATATGGTACATTACAAAGCCCTCAGAGGCAAATGTGTGGGTTGTGGTTTTGCAGCCCCACTACAGAGGTGCACACACTGTGGCCACAAGCTCATTTTTAATTTCAATCATTTGGGATTTTCTCAGCTGTCTCTGTGCGTCTGAGAAACTTTTCTAGTTCTAGACATAAATTAGATCCTGAGACTATTCATTACAAAAACGTTGCAATGACTAAATGGCGTGAAATAGAATATTGTTCAGATTAAACTAGATTTAAACATTTATTTTATTAATAAATCAAGTCTAACCAGGTTCCAGTAGCAAAACTGCACGAACACATACTGTAAATCCACGTTAAGTCAGAGGTACTCACTGGTCATGCTGGTTTCAGGCATGAGCCAGTCATTCGCCGCTTTGTCTCCCATCTATTCCTCTCGCCCCGGCTTCACCAGATGGTCTGTAATCTAGCCAAGACATATCTGAGCGCCGCAATCTAGCGCGTCTGGAAATCTTCATCAAAAGAAGGAATGTGGGTAAAAAAAACAAAAAAAAACGAAACAAACGGAGGGATCGCCGTGAGATCAGAAGATGGAAGAGCAAGGCGGAGGGGCGTGGACGGGTCAAGGACCAGACTGAGGAAAGAAACCAGACTAATGATGGATTAGAGCACATGAGCCTTATGGGAGTGTCAGAGCCTGGTGACAGTAAGTGACAAGAAAGAAAGAAGCATCAGTGGGAGACTTACGGCTTATCCCTAAACCTATCCCTTTTTTTAATAACGACTGTCGAATAACACGACCTTATTCAAATTCAAAGCCCTTTGAGGATGATTAAACATTTAGCTACAGAATGGGCCCGTTTAAAAGTCAATGAACACTTATTTCCTTCGTATGTGCAGATGCTTTAGAAACAAATGACCAGAGCTTGTTGAGTCTACGTGCGACATAATGCATGCAGCTTCTTCCTTCACATTGTTTCTGTAATAATGATTTTACCACGGCTGCGCTTTAATAAGACAAATATTAACGACTCTGTTGCCTATTTTCCACGAAATGTGAACTTCCCCGGTGCTCTGTGATCACACATCTGCACCGGGGGGGGCCAGGTCTGGGCGCTCGTAACCCTAATCTGGCCCTTCATGTTGACTTGGGGCTCGGAAAGCACCCCGACATCCTCGGGCCAGGCTTGGCTTTACCAGCGGAAAAGGATGAGCACTAAGCCGGATTGGGACCGTGATGGCTCCTCTTAATCATTGTGATTACCACCGTACAGTTGACCACCAGCGTTCCCCTCTTTGTCCTGCTGGAGTTTGGCTACTGGAAAGCACACGGGGGAAAAGGCAGGAACAGGAAAGGAGGTCACAGACGGACTGTGCGTTATGTAGAGGCACAATGCAGCTGCTTTTTGAGTCTGTCTACTTCAGATGTTGAACTCTTTATTGTTGTATTGGGCCGTTAAAACGTCATCACCGACTCAATGTTTAGAGATCTAGGGCGATTTGATAACTGGTTGATATCCACCACCAGTATTTCTTTAATCCGTCCTTATTGGCTCCAGCTTTACTCCTTCAATTTCCCCATTTGTGTGGGACTTTTACACTTTTAGTATTTTGCCCCACTTTCCTGCAACTTTACGTGTCTTTTACAGGAGAAACGAGTTGCTCAAATGCTCCCTATTTTTGCGTAAACAGAGATGTTTTTATTCGTTTTGGCCTATCGTAAACGCATAGCCCTAAAACACACTTTTTTGAAACCGGGTCCCAGGGTGGATAAATTCGAAAACGCACTTCTTGTGGATCGGTGTGGACAGGAGAGGAGAGGAGATACCGGAGATTTTGGAAAAACGATGACGTCATCGCCACCATGGCCACACCCCTGGAGCAGCCTTCCACCTCTTATATCCCGCGAAACATCTCATAACAACATCAACAACAATGGTGGACTACATGCTCGTGTTCCTGCTGGAGAAGATATTGAGCCTATTATGGTTACTAGGGCTAAATATCATTTCTCCTTGAGTTTGGTTTCTTCTAAAGCCGATTTGTAAACAGCGCTCAAGCTTTATGCGCATGCTCCGCCTCTTCCTCTCCATTTTTGGTAAATTTCTGAAACTGAAACAGCGCCACCTATAGGCCTGAAGTATGAAGTAGCGTTTTGAGTCGTGTAAAGATGGATCCGTGTGGACGCAGATATTTTTTAAACCGTGCCAGCGAAAACGGAGGAGGAAAAAGATCGTTTTCGTACGTGTGGACAAGGCCTTAGATAGACAGGAGACATGTCCGGGGTGTCCCCCACCTCTCGCCCGATGACAGCTGGGATAGGCTCCAGCAGAAAAGAAGAGATGGCCTGTGACAGAAACGGGACGTGTTGAGGCAGGAGGGCATTGCGTAAAGCAGGGTTAGAGAGAAAAGCCAACACGAGGTCTGTGTGAGACCTTCTCAGGTCGAGAAAAGGAACCGCACCACTGCGCTCGGCACATACGGACGGGTCTCGGGTCGAGCGTGTAGCTGTATTTAAAGACCCGACACAAACATAACATCCTTGGAACACACTCAACGCAGGAAGTGAGGTAAATTCACAGCATCATATCGTGCATGAACCCTTCTCCTGCCTTTCCTCTGTGCACGGGGGCCACGTGTCCTCGACCAAACAGTATAATATGCAGCATGCGCACTGGTGTGTAAAGCAGGCAGCAGCATGCTTGTAAACAGCAGCCTCATTGATGGACCTCTCTGTCCAGCCTCCTCCAAAACCACTTCCAGTGCTTTATTTCAGCTCTAATCTCTTACTCAAATGCTTTTCCATGGATGTAGATGTTTATTTCAAGAATTGTGCAAAAGCAAAATGTTTTCCGAGCATCAGCAGAGGCTATAGTCTGACTCCCGGTCCACTGCATGGTCAGTATGGGTAATTAGGGGTTAATTAGATGGTAGTACACGTGGGGGAAGGGGCTGACCGGAATGGGATTTGGGGGTTGTGAAGCATCAGAGATGACGGGCGGCTTACTGGCTGTTTGGACGGGGAGTGGAAACAAAAATCACCCGTCTGTAGCTGAAGAGCCTCTGTTGGTGCTTTTAGCCCAGAGACAATAAACAAAGACGTCCCCTGAAGACGGACACACAATCAGAAACGCACACAGGGCTCCACAGAAGTACACTCTATTTTATTTATTTGATTTTGATTTTATTCGTGCAGTGTTTAGCTTCAGCGGGCCCAGCGGGCAGAAAACACTCCCGGTCATCTATGGGATGAGTCAAGCTGCAGGAATGCCAGGAATCTAACCTGAGATCTATTTACAAAGCTCATATCCTCTCTGCTCACATTGTCCTCTGCGAGGCCAAAGAGGAAAGACGCGGCAGAAAATGACCCTATCAGCTGCTTTTGCACGTGATTTGCATTAATTAGAAGTTGATCAACGCCGACGCCGAGATGGATGCGTCCGTGCAGAGATCTCAGCCGTCCTTGCTTGTAAACTAAATCAGGGTTATATTGTTATGTAAGCAAGCAGTGGCCATAGTCCAAAAGAGAAGACCCTCCTTCTCACTCCTCCAGTTTCCCCTTCCCCCCCTCTGCTTTTTTTTTTTTTTTCCAGCCTTGAACAGTCCAGCAGCTAGGCCACACTGCAGCCAGCCAATCAAACACTGTACAATATCTGATCAGGTTTTACTTTCCTTACCTGCAAGACAAACTAAAAGCCAAACAAGAACGCAGCGTGAGCCAGATCAACTCCAGCTGCGTCTCTAAACAACTTTTACTCTTTAAATGATTTCCCTCCTCTGCCGTCCTCTTGATTTTATTTTCTCACTTAACCCCCCCACCCCAATGTGCAGTAGTAAAGACTGGACCGTGTGTCCCAGCCTGTGTGGTCAGTCCTCCCTTCCCCCCACTCCTTTAGCTCACACACTCACATGTGGCAGAGGCCGGGCCTGGCCCCTCTTTGCTTATTGTGTCCACTCATATATCAGGCTGCAGCTGACCAGTCCCCTCCTCACGTCTCCTCCATCTGTCCTTCACTCTGCTCTTTCTGCGTCTCTTGTCGTTTAACCCCGGCCGCTGCACAGACTCCCGTGCTACGGCCGTGCGCGGCGAGGAGCTAAGGTGTGCCGCAATTACTTTGACAAGCCTTCGTGATTACTATGTGCAGGCAAGAGGGTGATATTTATGTGTCCGCGCTATACGGGACTAATGAGCGGCTGTTGACACCAGGTTACTAATGACATGGCTTTCATTCGCAGAGTCGCTTCACCCCCGTAACTGGCAGATAAAAAGGCGCTAAAACCGCTCATCACTTTGCGCCTGTCACGCTATCATCATTAGGGACTGCGCCCTGTAAATGAGGTGCGCGTGAAAAGGGGTTTGCTTGTTAGCATTTGTGGAGATTCAGCTGGAAAAAATGACGCCAATCAAAGCTTCTGCAGGGAGAAAAACTAACATGACGCTGCGAGTCGTTTTCGCAGGAAAGGAATGTGACAGATGCACGTTACTGAAAGTCTCAAAGTTTTTTCTGATCGGACGGCTCGAGGCCGCGGAGGAAAAAGTGTTTGTCTCTCGGTGGAGCTGCTTTAGATTTAAAAAAAACCCCAACAGAATCAGGTTGAAGCAAATCCCTGTTGAATTATTCCAATCAGGTTAGCGTTGTAATCCTGTTTAAGCTCGGTTTAATCAATACACCGGTCGGTCAATATCAGCATATTCAACGGTCTAGATAGGGACCTCCAGTGATTAGTACAAACACAAACAGAGTGCAGTCTGATTTGGGATTTCACCTGATTTCATACACTAGAAAACCTGTTGGAGGAAAGAAGAAGTCGTCTGTGACGGCTGCTTCGGTGTACTATCTGTTTACGTTGTACTGCGCGGACACACAATTGCGCTCCGCGTCTTGCGTCCGTTCAAACAGACTGTTCCTACATTACCGCCGCGCAGAGGGGCTGAAAAAACAGTGACTGAACACTTTCTGTGAAATTCCTCAAAGCAAAGCCTGGAGACTCAGCTGTTAAAGCCATTAGCATATCTGAGTTCTCAACATGACTTCTCAGACCCCTCCCCTCCCCAGGACCTCGCTTCCCACTGCACAAGCCACGGGAGATGAGTCCTGGACAAAAGGGGAGCCGGGAGAAGAAGAATGCGTACAGGAAAACAGACTCAAGCCGAGCATGGTCACGGGATCCACGCGCAGCTTTCCACAGGGAAGCACGCACACATGTGTAAAATGTGTGTGTGTGTGGGGGGGGTACTTACTGTATGGGGTGACAGGACTGAGCATTCTGCAGCCCTGGCCCCAGGTGAAGAGGAAGAGGACCAACCGGGTCCCGCTTTGGTGCTAGTGGGGGCCCAGCTGCATGCTGCGGGGCCGTCCTGGTTGGTTGCTGATCCTGCTGACGGTCGTGTGGTCGCTGGCTTTTCTAGTGGCCGGCGTCCTGCACCGCTCCATGGTTCATCTCCCACTTCAACGCCACCCTGACGCACTGCCACCTGAAGAGCGCAAAACAGGACGTCAGAGCTTAAGACGTTAAGGAGGAGGGCGAAGTTGGCTTTTTTTTGGAAAAATGCATAAAGCAGGAATAATTTTTTTAAATAAGCTTGCTTGCATGCATTTAAAAGTTCAAAATTGCTTTCTCTGTCTTTCCAAATGTCCTTTAAATGAAAGCTGACGTAGCGAGGGGTTGGCTTCACCTTCTGACCACACAACGGTTTCAAATTCTTGAAAGCCAACAGTGTTTCAACACCGTAACTATAAACCAGCAGCCAAGTGAGAACTTTGTACTCTGCTGAGCGAGGACACCCTCCTGTCTAACGCTGAATACATGAGAGGAAAAAAAAAAAAGGAGTCACACATAAAAGACCGGCTAATGCCACATCTGATCGTGAGGGAAAAACAAATGCACGATGAAGCAAGCAGAAGGAAAACACACTCACGAGGGTAAAGCAAACGCTGAGGAGAGGACAGGAATGTGCGAGCGAGCTGCAGACACGTTGTCAGTGCTGCTTTTGAAAGGAAGCTGGATCTTCTCCAGCGGCGAGTGAGTGGTTACTGACCTGACCGTGCCTGGATCTGCTCGATGAGGGGTCGGGTTTGGAAAGTAATCCACTGAGCCTCGGAAGCACAACAGGGGGAGCCGATGCAAACGTGTTCGTGGCTGTTTTCTGTGTGTGAGTGTGTGAGAGAGAGAGAGAGAGGGAGGGAGGGAGAGAGGGAGAGAGAGAGAGAGAGGGTTGTACTCTCTTCTGGGACCCTATCCTTTTCTCCTACACTCCCTCGCTCGCCCTCCAGCTCGCTTCTCCCTCCCTCCCCCTTTCCTCCCTCCCTCCCTCCCTCCCTCGCCTAGTGACAACAGAGCAGCACACACACACATCCCTTCCCCCAACCACACCACCCCTCCCCCCTTCTCCCTCTCTTTTGTTAAAACTATTTCAGCAGGAAGAGAGAGAGAGAGAGAGAGGGAAAAAGTGACCAATCATGCAGTGTCAGAGCAGAGCTATTTTCCACCCTGCTGCATGTGTGTGTGTGTGTGTGTGTGTGTGTGTGTGTGTGTGTGTGTGTGTGTGTGAATTTCTTCATGCATGCATGTGTGTGTGATCTTATCTACACGTGTGCATTTGATTGCAAACCTTCAGCCTGATGAATGTTGGGTGCACATAAAAAAAATTATTAGTATCATTTTTTTTTCTTTTGAATTTTCTCCTTCATCGATCACATGAGAAGTTCAGTTATTGTCAATGACTTCTATCGATCCGGTACATTGATCCCAGCATTGTTGTGAGGGCGGGGTTCGAGCAACCGTGTCAATATTACCTAATTCCTGCGGTACCCTATCCCATCCCCCCCTAACTGGACACACACGCGCATACACGTACTGGCCTGCACACATGCACAGGCGGCAGCCGCAGCGAATGACCTCCACATTGGCCTCAAACCTCTGACTAAGAGGCGAGTTAATTCCTTTACCTGTAATTTATCGATAACACATTTCTTCTTATGCTATTTTTGGGACTCTTCTATCTTGACCCAACTCCCGGCGGCTCATAGATAGAAACACAGCTGTGATTCTGCATTTAGAGCTATGCTATAGGCCTCACGTTACTCTGCTGTAAACACTCAAAGCTCTGCAGGACACACTCGTTTTGCTTTGGATAATAGCAACCCCCCCCCCCCCCCCAAACCCAACCCAACACATATGCAAGCACATGCTTGACATTGCTTTTCAAAATGAGCTTGCTCACTCTTTCCCTTGCAGCTCCGTCTTTTTAAAACGCAACCGCATCGCCGCGATTGCAAAGCCTCGCCTCACCCGTGCACCGCCCTGCACAACGCCGGGTCGCTGCAGATGGACAGACTCCAATCTGAGAGTGCTCTGAGTTACAACGTCGCCTGTAATAGCAGGGAGGGAGGTAGAGGCTTGTTATAAGACCTTTCTTTAGGTGACTCAGAGGAGTAATGGCTAATGCAGCGCTCAGCTCTTTCGCCCTCACCTGCTTTGCTGACAGACACTGAAAAAAAAAAAAAAAAAAGCCACGCTGTTATTTTCCCGGCTGGGAAACAATGCATCTAAACAATCCCAAATGTGCTGCGGGGGGCTGTTCTATTCATCGCAGATAAGGTGTTACAGGCTGCTTGATACATTTTGCCGGGGCCTGAGTCGAAGCCCCCAGATGCGGACGCATGTGGTCGCAGGGAAAAGCGAAGGGACAAAGGGCAAAGTGCGTGCTGATGACAGTTCAAATGAAAGGCGCGGCTGCCGGGGTAAAAGTTTACTGGCAAAGAGCTGCTGAAACAGATATGACACAAATGCACACATTCCCACTTGCGTCACGACCATGCTGGAAATCGGACGTGGTAACTCTAACCACCCCGGGGCCGCTTTGGTCCTGTGGGTGGGACAGGTCACATGATAGCACCCCAGAGAAGCTCAGCTGTTTGCCACTCTAATTCTGTCTCCAGCAGCTGAGCATTGACCCAGTGCTCCACTGAACTGTCCCAGTAACGATAATAGTACCAGTGTGCACGCATGCACGACGGCGCTGGAAGAGGAAACGGGGTTAATGAGAAAACATCTTAAAAAAAAAAGGAAAAAGGACGGAGTTAATTTCATTTCCCACAAGCCCAGCCGTGTTTCCTAAATGATGTGAGGGGTGAATCATGAGACACAGAGAGAGCGAGAGGGGGACAAAACAGGAACGGGAAATCTTTGGAAAAAGAACAGGAAACATGCGCATATGTGGGTATTGTCTCCCTCGGGCGATGTCAGTGTCAGCGCAGCACTGGGCTTGTGTTTAAAGGCTGGAGATGTTCTGTGTTTTTCTTCACAACCAAAGCGTAACAACCTTCAAACCAGCATTTCCTCTTTAGCCAGAGTTGTCTACAGCTTAGACAAGACACGGCAGTGAGCCACAAGGTCGACATGTTCCACTTCTGTCACAATAAGCATGCAGTTTATTTTCAGTCCCACATGCACCGGTCTTGCAGCTGAAGAACACCAAACATTGCATTACGTCAATTTGATGTCGTAGCCATGACGACGCAGCCGGCAAGAGCTGTGATTGGCCCACTTAGTACTTGCGAATCGATTGTTTTGGATCAATAAAGATGGAAAACACATCGAGGAAAGGTTAACCGAGAAGGCTCGGAGATACGTACTTTTGTGCGACTCGTCTTCGGGCGAAAGTTCCAGTCGCCATATTTATTCCATATTTTATTGGAAATCTGCCCTTTGTGCTTTGCTGTGCTGTAACGTACCCTTGACTTCCAGTAAACATTGGTTTGCATAATTTCCTGTGTTCTGACCAACACAACGGGGAGACACCCATATTCATTCCTACATACAGTCAAACTTTAATAACCAAGCCATGTGGCTATAACACATATATTCAAGGATTCAAGGAGTTTTTATTGTCATGTCAGCACACGTTGATACATGAGGTAGAACGATATTAGTTACTCTGCTCCCAGAGCAAGCCAATAGGCCTATGTCACGCAACAATTGAATATCGAAGAACGTCTCTGAGTGGGGAGACGCCACTTCCGGTTAGCTTTTTACAATGGCGGAGGCCGATAAATACCACTGGACCAAGTCTCTCCGTAACTTGCCTGAAGTCACCTACGAGGAAGTGGTTCGGTCTCTCAAGTATAAACGTCCAAACTTAGGAAGGGATAGAAGTTCTTCTGGGAGAAATTCATTTTCAATTACAGAGGTGTTTGAATTCCGCTGACTCACTTTCGTTAACGTTAGCTAGCTTGAAAGTCAAAGTCAAGTGTATTTATATAGCAGAGATAAGTGTAATACATGTGTCAGATAAAACATCCTTTTTAATTAATCAAATTTAGTTTTATTTGCAATCATTGGTGGGAATAGTTTCTCAGTGGGTCCGAAATATTGCCTGACGAGCCCCAAGACTGGTAGCATACTTAGGTAGCAGCTGTACATGTAAATGTCGCTAGCATGTCAGAGACGCTCCAGGTCACTACGTTAAGTTGTTACGTTAGTTGTTAGTTGAGAATTATTATTCGGGGGAAAAGATGTTTGGCTGTCAATGCCCGGTACCCGGTACACAACCTGGTACACTACAAGAACAACTGCGGGTGGAGGCTGCCATTGTTGTTATCGTTACAGTAGCGTTACTAGCAACGACCCGAAGTTCTATTTCCCTACTCCGCGTTCCGGAAGCAGGAAGTGAGACATAAGCCTATAGCGAGTAGAGAGTAAAAAGTATAAAAATAGAATAAAATCAGAATAGAAAAAGTAAAAAGTAATATAAAACAGAAAACTGAAACAATATACTGCTGACGTTTAAAGTTGCGCACTACCAGAGTCTGTGCAAAACAACTGCACAATGCTGCGGCGGTTTTGTGGTTTTAATCTTTTCCTGGTTGGTATTTTACTTTGCTTATACACAGGAACTGGAAATAAACACATGCTACGTCATAAAAGTCATTACTTTATTATGATATTAATATTTCTATGTTTTTTTTGTTTTAATTCTCATACTTGTCTCATCTGGGAATATGATATTGACTCTTATCAATCTCCTTTAAGAAGTCAATACAAAGGAGCAGAAACACACAATGACAGACACACACACACACACTCGTCATGTGTCCTTTTATTCTCATCAAGTGCGGACCGTCAATTAGTCAGCCTCACGTTCAGAGCGGTGTCCGTCTCTCCAAGGTTAAACGGCAGTGGTGTCCCAATGATTTCCAATTACAGCACCACACCAGCGGCAGTTACTGTCAGCCAGAAGCTTCAGTTGTAATGTCTTGTTTTTGTTGCTGGACAGTAATACAAAAGTGCAAAGACGTGTTAATAATAATAATGCTGAGCAAAGGTCGGCCTGAACAGGAAAAGTGGGACAAAACAGGATTTTGATTCACCCTGCCTCAAACGTGAGCCACAAAAACAGGCGAAGCTCCGCCCGAGGAAGGCGGCTGCATGCACACATGCTCTCTCCCTTTGCACAAACACACACAGACACACATGGCTGCACACCACACATACACATACAAAGCCCAGTGTTTGAGTGGCTTATTGTTCTCTGGTATGGAGGACACAATATCCAAGTCTGGTAATAGAGGTTAGATTAATTGCTGACAAATCTGTATTCAGCAGTTCCCTTTCTCTCCGCTTGACAGATTTATGACAGAGATTGATGGAGAGGAGGGATGAGCTGAGAGCCTCTCTGTTCGCTGAGGGAAGGGGACAACAGCTCGGCGAGTCAATGAGAGAAAGGAGGAAACAAAAAAAGAAAAGGCGAACGGGGATTGTTTTGCTCGGATCTTACACATGACCTACATTGTTGTTGTTGTTGTTGTTGTTGTTGTTGAGCTTGCAGGAGGCATGCTTGCAGTTTCGTGTTCTTCTAAACTGAGTTACCTTCAAAGTGTTTTACACTGGAAAAATAAATAAAACTGTACATAAAAAAAAATGAATTAATTAAAAATTAAATTGCAAAACGTAAACATTGCAGACATGGTGTAGACATATTTCCACAACCGTATTAACTGGTGTCTGGTTCTAAATAAGTAAAGACGTAACAGGCTAATCAGTGACACACAGCTGAGCTATTAGATATATTTGGGTAACTAGCTAACTGTTTCCACACTTTATGCTAAGCTAAGCTAATGGCGGACATTGCTTTGCTGAAACTGTTTGTTCTGAGGCATCAGCTTTGATCCTCCACCGTTTAAGAAGACACACACCATCTGAAACCTTAAAATAATTCCCCATTCATCCGCACTTGTCCCCGCAGAGGAAAAATAACGCGCATTCCTGCTCCAGCTGCTTCTCCAGCTCTGCTTCAACTCAAAAGACCTTCACCTGAACACGGAGGATCTATCTGAGCATGCAAGTCTTGAAGTAGAGGCGTCAAAGCCAGAGAACGGATAACTTTGAGCTTTAATGAAGCTGGACTCACGTGATGCCAATCGATGGAAAACACAAACATGTGAGCTGGAGACACACAGCTGAGCGTTATGATGTCTATATAACAGTCTACATGGAGTGTGATGCCGCTGAGCCACAATTAAGTGCAGGATATTAAAAATAAACCCATCTCAGTGTTGCGTATACCTCCCTCCTTCGACCTGATGTCACAGGCAGCAGCTTGTCTTATTGGTCGAGGCTGTAGCCCGCCAGCTGCTTGTAATCAGGAGCATTTGGGAGTCAGGATCACATGACACCCTCAAGCACTCATAGACACACACACACACAGAGCGCAGTACATCTTTAACCTCACACCCATTCCCACAGGCTACTCTTTTGCAGTCAGGATCACCTCCAGATGTGCACACTGTGTTCTCACCTCAGGATAAAAACCTGGGGGAGGGGCGGAGCACAAGGAGGGAGGACGCCGTCAAATGAGAGGAGGTCAGTTGTTTGTTATGTTTTTTTTTTTTTCAGGATCTCATGGGTGGGACTGGTGTTTGCTGAACAGTTTTGGGATTTAATTGAATATTAGGAAGGAAAAGTCCTCAGAGGATTGTGACTCTGCTGCCTCCTAGTGGGACAACACTTTAAATACATGCTCACATGGTTCCAACACGGTGAATATGAAAATGGAACAAATCATCCTATTAGAACATTTGCACCTGTTAACCAATGTGATATTAAAAAAAACACACACCGACCAGTAACAACATTATGACCACCCACCTAATATCTGCGTAGGTCTCCCATGTGCTTCCAAAACAGTTGTGACTCATCAGAAAATGGACATGGGAGTCTTGTTTGAGTGTCTGTGTCAGGCTGCATCCTGCTGCCATCAAGGAGTGTCATTGCTATGGGGTGGGGTGTCTGGTCTGGTCTAGGTGGGTGCTACAAACATGTCTAATGGCTCATTTATGCTCCACGTACGGACGTAATTGTACGCGTCCGTTTCAAACGTTGTTACCGTCACTGCTCACATACTTCCATGCGTCCTTTACGTTGGCATAGATGTTAACCAATACATCCACTAGGGGGCAGCGCAGAGTCAAAGGTTTATGACAACAAACCATAGACTGTAAAAAGAAAACAACAAACATGGCGACTATGGAGGAGGTCTTGATTATGTACATAATAAACAAAAGAAGAAAACGGGCTCGTTGTAAGAGGCGGTGGTCGGTAAGGCCGTTAAATTCATCGCGGCAGGAGGACGGAGAATTTTTCTCTCTCGTCCGTCCGATGCGATCTATGGACACAGAGCGCCACTTCCAATATTTTCGGATGTCGGCTGGGGCGTTCGATGACTTGCTGCGCCGGGTGGCCCCTCACATCCAGCACAAACCATCACACAGCGCGCCTGTGAGTGTGCCGGAGAGGCTTGCTGTCACCCTGCGCTACCTTGCCACAGGAATGAGCCAGCAAACTCACATAGTCTCTCTTCAAAAAGTTCAGCCATCGTGTGTCGTCGTCTTCTTCTTCTGTCCCTCGTCCACACGTACGAAAACGATCTTTTTCCTCTCCGTTTTCCCTGGCATCGTTTCAAGAATATCTGCGTCCACAGACCTACAGGTGGCGCTGTTTCAGTTTCAGAAATTCACCAAAAACAGAGAGGAAGAGGCGGAGCATGCGCATAAAGCTTGAGCGCTGTTTACAAATCGGCTTTAGAAGAAACCAAACTCAAGGAGAAATGATATTTAGCCCTAGTAACCATAATAGGCTCAATATCTTCTCCAGCAGGAACACGAGCATGTAGTCCACCATTGTTGTTGATGTTGTTATGAGACGTCTCGCGGGATATAAGAGGTGGAAGGCTGCTCCAGGGGTGTGGCCATGAGCTGCGTTTGCGAATTTTGTCACCCTGGGACCAGGTTTCAGAAAAGTGCGTTTTAAGGCAATGTGTTTACAGGATTCGTGTGGACGATTGGACAAAACCATGCAAAACATCTGTGTTTAAACCAAAAAGCGTCTCCGTGTGGACGGGGCTTAAGTAACAACCACATGAATGAATGCCAGGTCCAAACATTTCACAGTTCATCATCACAACAAGATGGTCAATGCTGTTTACATCTCATAATGTCTCATAATGCAATGGTCATAATGTTGTGGCTGATCAGTGTGTACCCGACATTCTGTGGTTACATGAGACCAAGGTCAAGGGTTTAGCCCCCAAAAAAGATGTAACACAGATAACAACATCAGCTAAAATGACACCACACCTTCTGTGAAGCATGGAGGTCACAGCATCATGTTTTGAGTCAGGACAAGCGGCTACAGAAGATGAATGAATGAATGAATGAATGAATGGTGGCGTTTCATAGCTTGTAACTTTTAAGATAAACAGACATAGCATATCTGATATGACTAATGTTATGCTTGCACCATTTTCTATCCTCCAAAAGTAACAACGCGAAAAAACTCTTAACTTTTCAACTGTAATCATTTATTTTCCATTGTCAAAAATTAAATTACGTATACATACAAAACATGTACAATTATTTTATTCAAGACTAATCGTTCAGTAGTCGAAGAGACAAGGCATCGCTCTGTCTATGGCTCCATAGCGTTACTGCAGCACAGGTGCTTCCATCCCTGAAAGCTGCCCACTTCCCCACTCTCTCCTTCTCACATCCTTTTCATTCCTTTGTCCTCGAATCAGACGCAGGTTTTTGTGTTACACTCATTGGAAAGGACAAAGCCCCGCACAGTGCACAGATTTTTACTTTTCACGATATACACACAGAAAATAATAAAAAGTAAATGAAGTGGGTGGGTAGAAGGAAACTAAGAATCAGTACAATCATTGAAAATGGCAAAACAGTTTCTCATTACTGACTCGCGTTTTCAGTGGGATGTAAGTCAGCGCTAAAAAAATAAAACAGGGCGCGGTTATGTAATTCTATGACAGACACATATTATATTTATACTCACATCCATCTAAATGTATGACCGCTCCTGGTCACTTGTTTGTGCACTCAACCTACGGTACACTGGAGGCATTTTACTGTACATTCACCGTACATTCACATATACATCAATGAGGTGTAAGTCAAGCTCAAGAGAAGCACAATGCTTGTTAAAATAACTCCTGCAATTGATAATATTTTCAATTTACAACAGCACATTTGTAATCATTAAACGCTGGATGTAATTTTACAGTTTGGCGTGCTCCTCGCCCCCCACGCCCTCCATCCGTCACATCACATATTACAGTGCTATGTGGATATTTATTTACACATTAAATGATTTCTTAGTCATGCCGTTTCGTTCACTCATTTACTCGGGAGTCCTCAGATGCATGATTTTACGCGTCGCTTTAAAGTCTCTTGAACAGAAGAGATGGAGATCACAGAGGAAGGATCTTTAAAATGGTTGTAAATCTTGATCACTACTAGAGTTCATGAATTTTGAATGCGAGTAAATGATTCAGTCGATCTGTAAGTCAAATATTAAAGTTTTCAATTTATACCAGCAGCACAATGTTAGCAAATTCAACGATAACTCTTCATTTATCGTTTATGCATCTATTTACAACACCTACGTTTTGTACAGTCGAGCACGGGACAGTTGCACAGATCTCTTCACCCTGTAACTGCCACTATCCCCCACTGACATGCCATGAAAACTAAAATGGAGCGTACGAACGTTTTATTGGCCATTTAAATATCAATCAGTCATCGCGTTAAGACTCTCTAGGTTCTCCATCGAGCATAAAAGGACAGCAGCAGTTTAATCACTGAAACTCCCAAACTACCTCGTTGCTCTCCGTGTCGTTCAGCCTTTTCTCTCCTCTCTCAACACAATACAATATATACAGAAAGTAAAGATAATACGTTGCTGTCCTCTGTCAAAAAAATAAATAACTGTAATAATATTTATTTAATAAAACTCTTAAAATTATTTAATAGATCTTTTTTTGGAAAATAAAATATATCACAACATTTTTATTTTTATCTACAGAAAGTGCAACTACAAATAAAGTGTTATTGAAGATTATTATTTCAAATTATTGACGGCTTTCTTTCCTTCTTGCAATTACTTTCCTGTCAGCTCTTCGAAGCTCTGAGGTGACACCGTTGTGGAAAAAAAAAAAGAAGTGTTATCCTACATGAATTCAGGACAACCCACCAGATGTGACTCTGGTTATAAAACAAGCACGCTACAGTAGAACCTTGTTTGTCTAAAAGAAGGAACAAGAATCAACAAAATAGCTTCTGTTGACCGGGTGTGATTGGTGCAAATTTTCTTATTTTTTGGCACATAAAATGTAAGTCTGTGTTTCCCAAAGACGGATTAAAAAGGTCGTATTGGTGCAAAAAGGACCCTGATAAATAAAAGGCTGCGGCTATTTGGGGTTGTGGGTAAATTATTGCTTAAAATAAAATCCTGAAATCACCTAAAAACTGTTATTATTTTCCTGCAAAAGGGTTTTCGCCCAGACCTGACATCATCCAAAGTGCCTTGCCGGAGCGTTCCCGATCTTGTCTGAGGTAAAGAAATAAGACACGGTGACAAACATGTGACAGACGCTTTGCAAACCTCCAACCTACGCAGTCATTAAGTCAAACATCCATGGAGGGGGAATGATTACACCCCGATTAAGTACGTTAATGATGCCACTGAAGCAGGTCTGCTAACATTTCCACGTCATCACACTAAAACTGACACAAAGTTTTACGCTCCTCAAAAAAATGTGTGTTTACAGAAGCTGCGTTGAGTTTTTAAAATCTACCAGTGAATCAATTATGTCGTCACTATTCACTTGGCACACAGATTAAAATTAAGGTTTGATGAGAATCCTGTACAGATTAATAAAAAGAACCTGGTTTGTTTATAAAGAAGCGTTTCATAGAACAGCGAGAGGAAACAAGGGGAGAAAAGGTTACTGTTACTGCACGTCAGGGGTGTCAAACATACAGCCCGGGGGCCAAAACCAGCCCGGCAGAGGGTTCAATCTGGCCCGCGGGATGAAATAGCAAAGAATTACATAGAAGAGTTGCTGCAATAACAGCAACTTCTATTCCTTTGTCCACTGTGGGGGCAAGACCAGTGAGACCAAGAACTAAACAGAAGATGGTGGAAAGTGTGCAGAAACTGCACTTTTATTCCTAAGAAAGTTTTCTTAAAATGTTAGTAAAAGTACTTGTAAATCTTTAAGCTAAAACAAAGGGAAAGATTTGGAGTTAAGCTTGTTACATACTCAAGAAGCAAGAAATTTGTTCTCACTCCGGAGGCTGCGAGAACAAGAAAATGGATGCTAACACTGTAGCATACGCCACACACACAAAGCATTGTGGGAGACAGACAACGAGATGTATGTTTCTTAATATTTTTCTGAAGTCGGCCAATCGTGTCCGTCGGATCACGCCGTTCATTCAGTGTGCACCCACACACAGTATGCCGGTCGCACTGCAAATATTAGCATCTGGGAGTCTCGGAGCGGCCGCTAGCGTTAACCACGCCCAATTTTTGACCAGTCACAGAATAGTAACTGTACATTACATGAAAACAAAAAGTTCTGCGTGGTTGATGTGTCGAGAACAAGGCGACGAGAACTCCCAAACAAGGGCTACAAGAACAAAGTTCTCGCTTCTCGCGGCGTATGTAACAGCTTTGACAGGTTATCACGCTGTTATGTTTCTGGTCCGGCCCCCTTGAGATCAAAGTGGACTGGATGTGACCCTCCCGAACCAAAACGGGTTTGACACCCCTGCTGTATGTGGTGTGCACCTTTCTATCTTTGTGAGGACTGGATGCCTTTAAAGCTGCTACAGTCAATATTAATCTTGTCTCTTGGTATGTAAAAGGGGTCACCCGTAGTGAAGGAACGACTCTAAATTATGGCTTAAATCTACAGCACCCCTCAGCTCCACTGTGCTTTTTTAGCTCTTTAGAGCTCATTGTCTTGTTCTCTGCCCTCGTAGCATCCTTCTCTATTTAAAGACGAGCCAGAGATGCCTTCTAATAAGCTGCAAAGAACCAACCATGCCTTCTGTCTGATATTTTTAGACCCGACGCTGATAACTGCCTGGCTATTTCAAATGTTACAATCAAATTACGTTTTGTACAAATGCATAATGTCCAGCAGTGAGACGGAAAGTGTTCCACATCAATGGGAGATCACCACGGCTGCCAGCAGCTGTCAAGAGTGCAGCCGTTTTTCTATTATTTACCGCCGGTGGAGCAGCTCCAAGGTTTGTGTCTGGATTACGATTCCAGAAATGAATTAAAAGTGATCTGTTCGATAGTATTGAATTCTCGCAGGTGAATACCGTTTCACCCTTAATATCATCATCCAAAAGGCAGTGTGCTAGCCAGGACTTGTCACTGAAGGCCTGCTTCTGTCTGGTTTAGGAGCTAATGATAACAAAATTTAACCCAAAGCTGTTAACAGTGGGTAAAGATGGTAAAGAGGTTGGGACTAGTCGCTGGTCACGGGGTCAAAACTAATTTCACGTTTAATTTTAGAGCTTTGGTTTAGGGAAATGACAAACCTCACAAAGATAGACCCTTGTCCTTGTCTGTGCATTTGTGGACAGTGTGGTACGGGTAGCTGGTAGAAATGGTTGAGACTTGAATTTCTCTAAGCACTGAAGTGGCTGCGGGCGGAAACAGCCAATTTGGTGGCGTCCCGTGGTCCAGAATTCCAGCCGAGTGATACGGCCGTCGAGAGCGAAGACGCCGTTTACTCGTCGATGAACTCAATCCCTTCAATCCTGCGGGGCGAAGCACACACAGACACGGTTATGACAGCGCAGAGCGGGAGTCTGAGCAACAACAGGTGACCGCTACGCGTAGCGTCAAGACGACGGGGTGAGGAGAAAAAAATAAATAAAAGATTGCGTGTGGCCTTGCCTTTTTAGCAGCCACAGGACGAGTGTCCTTTGGATTGGAGTTGAGGGATTTCCACACAGTGGTTTTAGACATTTCATCGGATATATTAATATCAGAGGGATCACACCTGAGGAGCAAGGAGAGGGAAAGAAGGGAAGAGGACAGAGGATAAGGATGGAGTGTGATTGGAGGCTTGGGGAGATGTCTCCGTGTGTTAGCATCCACAGGGGGAGTCATTCGACAAGAGATCACCACGCAACAGTGTGTTAAAAAGACAGGTAGGCGTGTGGACAGATGGGAAAGAGACAGACTTCCCTCAAACTCCAAATCAGTTGGCGTCCATCTTGTCCGTTTGAGTCTATAAGCGTGTACGTGCGTGTCCTCACCTGGGATCGTGTGCTTTTGGAGTCTTAGCAGGCTTGCTGCTCTCCATTGGAATCATAACAGCAGTCGAATCGTCCTCCTTTTTGGAAGTGAGCATAATCTGGGATTCCTACGAGACACATAAACGTGAAAAGTAAATACGAGCACGTTGACTGACTCTTAAATACGAACTAATGCGCCCAGGCTACCTCCTCTACGCTTTTGGAGGCATCGTCCAGATTCTTTTTCTTCCATTCTGGCATTAAGTCATCCAGGTAGCTTAGCTCCCGGTCAGAGAAGCACAAGTCGAGCAGCTTGCGGATGAAAACCAGAGCCAGCACCTGCAGGCACAGGATCAGAACAGATGTTAGAAGACGCGAAGAGATTAGCAAAGACGGGAGCTCGGACGCCGGCGGCGGTCAACTCACCATCATGGGAAAGACGATGGCGGCAGGGGAGGTCTTGATGACCCAGAGGAGCACCAGGCAGGTGAGCTGGGTGAGAGTGAACAGGTGCACCTTCCTCAAGGGGACGTGCCGCAGGTAGATGAAGTCCGGCTGGTGTTTCGCCGGCATGCCGAAGAGTTTCAGGCGGTCGAAGAACTGAGGAGGGACGCGCACGGAACGCAGGTTCGTGGGGAAAAGGAAGAATTAATGAGACAGCGGCGATAAGAGAGGCAGATGGCGAATGTGGCAACAGAATGGGAGCGATTACAGATGACACATTTAATTGGATAATTCACGCCATCAGCTGTCAGGCATCAGTGCATAACATGAATTAGATAAGGAGGAGACATGACAGGGACAGACAGATTAGTAAGAGACTAAGATGGCGACGACAAGAGGACAACTGGAGATGCTTTGTATTTGAATACCAGATGAAGTAGATAGAACGGTGCAAACATCTCAGTTCATATATCAAAATTAGCATAGCATCATGGTGGTGTGGTGGTTAGTATCTTGAATTTTTATGTCTGATTTAATTGTTTTCTTTATGTGTGGACATGTTCTCTGACACTAAAGGTCTGCCAGAGTCAGAAATCTAAAAACTGTTTACACAGAGATGCATTAAAGCGTAGGATATCGTATTCATATTAGACTGTATCTTACCTGAATGCCCTTTAATGAAGACACTCCCATGTAAAGGAAAACCCCATACAGCACAGGCATAGGAATGAACTGGAAAAGAAAACATTAAATTTAGAAGAAATTCTCAGATGAAGCTGCAACTGTGGCGTGCGAGCAGGAGTACAAGAATCTGGTGAACAACTTCGCCTCGTGGTGCAGAGAAAACCACCTTCTGATCAATACAACTAAAACCCGGGAGATGGTAGTGGCTTTCCGGAAGTTCAGGCCCCACATGCAGCCTGCAACCATCAGCGGGGAGTGTGTGGAGGTGGCTCAGACCTATAGGGTCTACCTCTGGATCACAAACTGGGCTGGTCAGCTAACAGAGACTCAGTGTACAAAAAAGGTCAGAGCCGTCTCTATTTCCTCGGGAGGCTACGGCTGTTTAATATCTGCTGGAATTTGCTGGGCAGGTTCTACCAGACTATCGTGGCCAGTGACCACTTCTACGGTGTTGTGTGCTGGGGAGGCAGCACTAAGAAGAAGGACACCTCATGGCTGGACAAAGGCTGGCTCTGTGGTAGGGACAGAGCTGGAGTCCCTGACATTGGTTGGCAGATGAAAGGACCTTGAACAAATCTCTACAGGACATCACAGTCAGACGGAGAAGCTTGTTCATTGACAGGCTGCTGTCTCTAAGTTGCAGTTCATTCACTGACTAAATGTCCCAGCCAGAGGGGGGCAGCATCGCCTCGCTTGTCAGACTAACCTGCAGGGCTCCAGTCATGAACACGGAGCAGCCCATGAGCAGGAAGATGACCAGGCCAGTGAGCCTCTGCTCTCTGATGCCCAGGAAGCGTGGCTGCTCTCCCGGAGCCGAGCTCTCCGACTCCAGCTTCAGACTGTTGACGTGAGAGATGGACAGGACGGTGGCTGCTACGAACCAGGGCAGGCCCATGATGGAGCACACTGCCAGCATCACTCCCACCATGAGCAGGTCCAGGTGGTACCCGCAACCCTTCTGCAAGACAGATCAGATCAGGTCAGACACAGGTTTAAAGGAAAACATGATTTGAATCTTCAGGGTGTTTTCTTTTTTTCTTGCCAGTAGCTTGTGCTCTTTGCGGTTGATGATGACGGCAGTTATCTGCTGGTCCATGAAGATGAGGATGGTGCAGAGGAGAGCAGGAATGGAGGCAGCCAGGACTGTCCACCACGGGTTGCGTCCTATCGGATGGATCAACCAACCACGATCATCTCTAGTAGGCTGGAGGAAGAGTTAGCAGAGGTGTGAGTTACCCTGTGCAGGTTTGTGTCACTGCAGATCTACAGCGTTCATATCTCTTCAGTACCTGAAATTTGCTCGGCACCTTCAACTTCTGAGAGGGCACGCCAATGACAAAGTCAAGCAGGACCATGAAAACGATGGTGAGGAACACCGCAAAGTCGCTGATCATTGACCGCACCTGGATACAAGAGACAACGCAACTCAGACAACGCTGATTTCTACTTCCAGACTGCAAGCTTCTGGTCAACATGCAAAAGTTCAGGTCAAATTTGACCTGTTTTGACATTTGACAGCAGTAAAAACACCCTAAACGTGATTCTTTCAGCCTGACATTTGATGACTTTCCCCAAAATTGTTGTACAGGTGCAACAAATTTAGGTGGTTTCTGGGAACGTCGGTGTTCCCATGACATTTGCCCTGGTTCCCTAGCAGGGACAGACACCTGCTGGTCTTTGAAAGGGCACCTGGAATCACTGAAATAGTAAAACAGCGTAGGAGTGATGCACAAGGGGAACAGACGTCAATCCAGAGGTGAGAGAGTGCCTTGCCACGGACACAAGGTCTGCAAATGCAAGTAACACATTTGAATAGATTCAGGTTGGGGAGGGGGGTGTCGTGACATTATAAAATCTTGGCAGCGAGATTTAGCGTGCAACAGGCCCTTGATCTGATCTTCCCAGATGAGATTTGGAGGAGGATGTGTCAGAGGCAGAAACACAGTGTGGAATAAAACTCTTGATTACAGTGATTACTGCTCTGATGAAGACGACTTTATTATGTAATGGTTATGCTGACGGCCTTATGTCCTGTTGGGGATGAAAAAAGCCACTTAGAGTCACCTTTTCCTCTTAATTTCACCATAACTTTCACCGTACTGCGGTAAATGGAATGATTTTTGGCGAGGAACCTTAATTTTACAGAAGTTTTGAAAACATCTTTCCAAAATTTTCACTAGTTCAACAGTACAGTTGTAGGACAACACAGTCCTTCAGTGTCAAAATATTTCACATTTAGAGAGACAGCTCCACCATTCTCTTTACCGTTGATGTGCTTTTATTTCCCATCATGTGGACGTATCATGCATGGCAGTGTGCCCTCAAAAATTGTTTTACTGTATGTATCCGGGGGATGTACCTCCTGAATCTTTCACCTGTATGAATTCGGAATTTGAAATCTGTATATATTCACGTTATATTCACGTTTTATCTTGAAAACGCAACAAACATGTATTTTTTTACACTGTGGACAAATTCATTACTTTACTAGTAACTGAAAATATGATAAAACTAAATGTGCATCAAAGTCAGTGATGTTAATAATCTTTGACATATCCAAGACTGTGATAACAGGTATAAAAATTCCTGTCTCCAATCATTTTTTATATTGAAAATATGTCATTTTGTGTTTTTCCTTTCCCAAAATCAGGAACCTCGTCTTTTAAATTGACACTTGAAGAGTTAAAACCTGATTCTTTTGGCAGTTTTGATCAGGACTGAGGATTTTTACAGCAGTTCAAACTTAGTGGCACAAGGATTAATATTGATATTCATGATTTCTGCTATAGCAGTGAGGACAGCAGCATGTTTAATAGTAATTAAACATGGTTATATTGTAAATTCCCACAATTTTCAAACTCAATCAAATACATTTAAAGCCTTTATGTTTTTATGTCTGCTGCAAAAACAGGACATGATAATGTGTAACAGTGGATATTTTTCTTTTAAAAGGATCAGTCATACATTTATTGATCAGACGTGGGCTACTTAGACATTTTAAATAGATCTCTAGTTTAAAATTTAGCGTTTACTATGAGGGAATTGTTCTTATGGCGCAAACTTGAAGTGCCAGTAAAGTGGTAGTGAGCAGTATGTGAGGGTTAAAAACACTCATTACCTTGGTGGGGAAATAACGACTGGTCTTAAATTGTTTGAGGAATGCTGACATTAAGAACGTCGAGAAGAACAGGATGGTAGACCAGAAGAGAACGTCAGGTGTGTAGGGGCCGTGGTGGCCGCATGCCGTGCCTACGAACTGGCCCTGCAGGTTGATGCACTCCTGTGGAGATTAACAGAGATAATGTTAGGATAAAATAGCCTGTGACGTGTCAGTAAATCCCTAAAAGACTGTTTTCTTTACAATCTGAATCTACGACGTGTGCATGGATATTCACACCGGACAGTAAAAGGTTAATTGATTGACTGTCCTTGTCCGTGTTTGCAAACGTCCTTAAGAGAGGTCAGCGGCTCAAGGGAAGGTGAGGGGGGTTAGTTGAATGTTAACAAAAGCAAACAGGCTTGAGCAAATACGGCGTGTGCCATCATGTGAAAGTTACGCCAACATTAGGCGTCATTAGGAGCGCGTGTGTTTCTGCATAGCTACGTTACCTTGACAGTGAGGTTGGACCAGGGTACGGCGGAGGGCTCCATGTTTTTCTGGCTCCACAGTTCTAAGGTTTTATTGCTGGGATTATCGGGCTCTGCACATCTACAGCTACGGAGGAATGAGCACATTTTTAATTATTAGTCGAGATACGCACAACAGAAAGGGAACTGCAAGAGCAAAGAGGCAAAGAGAATGAGAAATATGAGAAACTGATGGTGGATAAAAACTAGTCGAGTGGAGGGTGCGTCACTCACTACGCCAGCGTGAGTTTGTCCAGATCGCTGTGTGTGTTGAAGGGGTAGAGCTCTCCCAGGTGGAACAGCTTCTCCAAGGCCTCGTAGATGAATATGATGCAGATGAGGGCGGCGAAGGCCTCCTCCGTGAATCGAGTGATGTAGCACACCAGAGAGCTGGCGTCCGTGGCGACCAATATCAAACACAGCAGCGCAGTCCACAGGCCTATGCACGTTCTCAGTGACAGATAGGACAGGTCGTAGTCCCTGAAACAAGAGAAGAGAAGGCAAAACTAACCTTAGTGTGGCTGATGAGAACAGTTACAGTTTCATTTGTTACACTTTTTGCTTATATTATTGTATATTATTTTCTCATTCTCTGTTATTTTATTTTATTTATTTCATTAGTATCAGAAATAAAATAAAATAAACCAAAAGTGTACCCGATTAAATAATTAAAATAAGCAAAAAATGTACCAGCTTTGCATATGTACAAAATGAGTATTGTGTTACATTAAATTAAATTAAATTAAATTAAGCAAAAAGGTATTCCAGCTTTGCATATGCAAAAAGAGTATGTTTTTAAATTAAATTAAATTAAATCAAATTGAACTGAACTGAATTAATTTAAATTAAATTACAATAAGCAATAAAGGGAACCAGCTTTGCATAAGTACAAAAAGAGTACCGTGTTAAATTAAACTAAATTAAATTAAATTAAATTAAGCAAAAAAGTACACCAGCTTTGTATATGTAAAAAAAGAGTGCATTTTTAAATGAAATGAAATGAAACCGAATTAAATTGAACTGAACTGAATTGAATTAATTTAAATTAATTAAAAATAAGCAAAAAAGTGTACCAGATTTGCATATATACAAAAAGATTACCGTGTTAAATTAAACTAAATTAAATTTCTTTTAAAAAATGCTTGTATTAAGTTGTTAATCTCACACCTAGTGTCTGTATGGTTCTCAGTCATCCAGGTCATGGTATTTATGGTGTCATCCGAGTAGCTCCTTCAGTCAGGATATCTTACACCTATTTTTCTTTTTACTATTGGTTCTCAAAATGTTTTTTCATGTGCACCTGAGCTACTGTAACCAAGCAATTTCCCCTGTAGACTAATAAAGTAAGTCTAAGTACTTACTTGCAGAATTTGAATAGGATTTTCTCAAAAACCAGCACGGGACCTGTGCTCCCCAGAATGGTGAGAGGCTGGCCAGCAAACAGAGAGTAGGCCACCCCAGTCATGGACGCACCGAGTAAGGACTCTATGGCACTCTGCAGCACGTGGTTGAAACGCAAAGGAAGGTAGTGTTCAGTAACGCAGCATATGAGTGACAGTAGCAGAGTTTCTGTGTGGTGAATGGGTCAGAGTGTGTGTTTTTTTGTGCTCTTACGATGCGTCCTTCTGTCGCCTCCCCCAGCAGTCCTCCGAAGGTGATGACAGGAGACATGCAGGCACAGTAGAGGAAGAGGAAGGAGGCCACGCACTGGAGGCTCAGGCCGTCCTTAAAGTCGCTCAGATAGAACGGAGCTTT
This sequence comes from Planiliza haematocheilus, assembly GCA_005024645.1. Lineage (NCBI taxonomy): Eukaryota > Metazoa > Chordata > Actinopteri > Mugiliformes > Mugilidae > Planiliza > Planiliza haematocheilus. The sequence continues at coordinate 2,731,167 of SRSE01000878.1, forward strand.
CCTCTTGATGTCCAGTATGAGACCACCAAACAACCTGAGGGCAGCGCATGGGGGAAGAAGAGCTCGAGTTTAGAGAGCAGCCTGGGACAGCGTTTCCTCATCCACCATTTAAAATAAATAAAACACCCCGTTTTAAATCATAACCTTCTCTTTTGGCTGTAGGTCTGAGTTCATATAGGACAGCTTCTGTTTCTGGACACGAACCACTGTCTGCGGTTAATGACTTACGTTCTAAGATTATTCATCTTCAAGAAATAAAGTAAATAATATTTTGGTTAGTTATTCCCTTAAAGTTGTCGCTCTCGTTCATGGTGACTGTCACTCTCTGGTGCCACCTCACGCCGCCTTACAAATCCACATTTAGATTTCGTGGCCCCAGCAACTGACAGGCGTGGTGGAGAGTGTTAAACTCAGCCCCGGGCAGCAACACAATTCAGAAACCAAACTGCATGGTGTTACATGTTATTTATGACTACAGATCCCGGGGAGTGACGCCTTGCTTTTTGAAACTGACTTCAATATTCACTATTAATGGGGGGATGCTTGATATTGGCTTTTCTGACGATATCCGATATTGTTCAACTCTTAATTTCCGATACCGATATATTCAGTCTTTTTACACCAATATTATTAAGTAACAACATAACATATCACCTATTATGGAATTAACACATTATGCCTAATTTTATTGCGATGTCCCACTGGATGCAAACATAAATGCAACATGTCTTTTCAAATGTAAACACTGTCTGTGCAAAATAAGTTACCAAAAAAAGTGCCAAAAAAGTGCCATTCATTTATTTTATTGTGTTTTTAGAGAGAAAGTTTTGCCTCAAACACTATAGACAATATCAAAACAAAGAAGACAAATGTAGCGTATAACTCTGCATGATTCTTCTTGAGGTGGGTGATCAAATTTGATGTATTAAAGGAAGACGCCTTGTTTCCTCCTCTCATAACCACCTTTTGCTTTGCAGTCATTGCAAATCGCAAATTTACTGTTAGTAGGTGACACTTGGAAATACTTCCAAACCACGGACATCTCATACACCGGGCGAGCTAGCTTGTTAGCCACAGTTAGCAACCTACGAGACTAGCGTGTTGTTGTTGTTATACGTCATCAAGCACGCGCCTGTTAACGTCTCATGCTGCGTTCATGCAGACTCGGAAATGCTGAAGCTACAGAACAAACATCGGTTATACAAACCCAATACCGATAATTCCCGATATTACATTTTTAACTCAATATTGGTATCAAGTATCAGAACGCTGGTATTATCAGACATCCCTACTATTAATCACAGCATGTCCCTGCTCCAGCTCTGCTTGTTGCTTACTTTCCAGTTCTCTGCAGCTCTGGTCCGTGGTGTTCAGCGTGCAGCTCTTCCTCTACCTGGCAGGCTGCGCCATTCGGGACTCCTGGCATCTTCCTCTTTTCCTGCAGAGAAAACAAGAATAGATAAAAAATCGTACTAGTTCTCACCTGAAATGCATTTTATTTGATGCCGTGTACCTGAGAGGGCACAATCTTTGGGGGCTCGATGCGGATGGAGGGGTCCCACTCTCCTGGTGGCAGAACAGTCACCTGGTCCAGGAACTCATCTATCCCTGCTAGCAGGTCGCTCCTGTCTTTCGCCTTGTACGCGACATCATGGAAGATCTGAACCGGGGAGGACAGAGGAAATATAATTGCCCGTCTGTGCGAAGCAGACGCTGAGATTCATTCCGTTTTTCCGTGAAGGATTCTGAGACTTTAATTGAGTTTTTACCTCATCTGTCATGATGGTTGCCATGGAGCGTCCGATTTCATGGTATTGCTGAGCCTTTCCGTCCGGGCCCAGAAGAATGAAGAGGAACCTGATATTCGCCAGCAGATAAATGACGGTTTGAAAATTAGATTTTTTTTTTCACTTGCTGAAGCATTCACAGGGAGCTGCAGCTGCACGTCTACCTGGTCGGTATGGGGACCTCGGTGAGTCCGCTGAGCAGCACGGCAGGGGAAAGACGGACAAAGGCCACGATAGGCCTCTCCAGGAAGTCCAGCTCTCCCACTAGGACATTGGATGCCTCTGCACCCTCTGGGATCTTTTTCATGAAGTGAAGGTCCACCTGTTAAGACGAGCCAGCAGTTGAAAAAAAAGAAAATGAGGATGCAAATAGAACTGTCTTTAATCTAAAGATACTAGGATACCAGGTGCAGCTTAAAGGGGAACTACTGTTTTTTACAACCTGGACCTTATTTCTGGCATAAAATACAATCATTTACTCACTCATATAACTTTTGTGTCATTCATAGTCCTTCAGGAGACATTTAGATCAGTGTATATCCATATAGTGGGAGTGACTGGGGCACCGAAACACAGCCTCTAAATAACACATTATCTGCTGCGAAACTTGTTTATTTCACCAATATTTTGTTATGATACGCTAGTGCTACTCCCCGTTGAGTTGCGTTAATTGGATATTTTCCATCATTGACTATTTTCCTAAAAATCTCAAGGTCTGACCACTTGGTGGTGAGTGAAGTTATTAACTGGCTCTTGCTTCTAATCACACTTTGCATTCCAAACATCGTGGAACGTTTGTCAGTGCACGATTTCCTGGTACACCGATTACACTAATGCACACGTCAGAGCTCGGCAAACCCATAGACGCCTCATTGAGCGCTGCCGTCTACTGGAGCTGCGTGCCTACAGGGCGGCCATCTTGGAACAGGGCCACTCGCTCCTACAGTGCATTACATCTATGGAGGAATGGTGCTTCTAAACAATAAAAGTCATCATAAACCGCTCAGTTGAAGTCCCGCATCTTTTCTTTACAATCTTCTGTCAGAAGCTAGTCTGCTGATAACATTAAGTAGAATTTGTATCTGGGTAGTAAAACCATATTTTTATCATAGCTACATGTGAGACGTTTTTAACAGATCAATACGTTTGGAAATCTGCCCAAAATTCAGCGAATAATTCTACTTTGAGATTGAGGAGTACCTCTTTCCTTCGTATGTTCATGCACCGCTGCCTCTGCTAGCCCTGTACCAAGATGGCGGCGCTTTAGGCACGTCCCTCCACAGTCTATGTATGTATGTCTATGGGCAAACCGAGGAATTGGATGAAAGCAAGTTGGTAAGACTGATGGAAGGCAAATTTGTGGCCCAGGTTGTGAAAAAGCAGGAGTTCCCCTTTAATAGCTTTGCCGTCTTGCAGTGAGGCTGTGAGAAAAGTTTCAAATGAACGCAGCTTCCCTGTTGCTTCCAAGGGGACACTATGTGACCCAGATATTTTTGTTTACAGCAATAAAACAAGACATTGTTCGCTGACCTTAGCAGAGAGCTGCGGTACATACATACAAAGAGCTCATAGCCTGCTCCTGTCAGATGTGTTTAACATAATCCTGTTTGCAGCATTAATCCATATTTATGAGATCCACAGTCTGCTTGTTTACCTTACTGAGGTCCACCTGACTGTTCTCCTGTCCAGCACCGTTCTTTGCTGGCTCGCTAGGTGGCGGAGGCTGAGGAGATGTGGCCGCCCCTGCAGGATGGGACGGTGTCAGTGTGTATGAGCATGTGTGTGATTGAAAGAGAGAGAGAGAGATGTGAGTCGGTGCATATGATGTTTAAAATGCTTAGCTGCCAGGCAGTTTGCATTAAAATCATGCACTGTTCAGACAGGATGCTGCTACTTTTAGTTCTAATATTAAAATCTAATGTTTTATTAAAGCTGTCAAAGATTAGAGAAACTCACTCCGAGGCGCTGTAACCGCATGGCACAAAATTAACACTGTAGTGTATCCACACTGGATTCATCCCAAACTGTGATCTGTGCTAAATGCTTCAAAGCTCTCTGTCGGGGTCGGGACACTCGCCTGTCAGATGGGGCTCCGACTGCTTCCGCGTCCCCTCCGCGATGGAGCGCACGATGGGGATCAGGTTCTTCTTCTTCTCGTTCTGGTGGTGGTGTCTCTTCAGCAGAGCCTCTCGCACCCTCACCCTAACGCTGTCGTCCAGCTCGTGGGACGCCTCCTGGTGGTCCAGCACCATGTCTGCAGTGGAGGGGTGAAACTCATATTTATACGTGTAAAAAAAGGTTTGCAGGTTAGATCAGTAGTTGTGGGACTGTGGAACAATCTGCACTACTCTCCTGCTCTTGCTGAGTCAGCACTGCACCCTTCCGTCCTTCTTTGCTTCCTCGGTCGGAAAGATGCATACATCCATAGAAAATTAAAAAACCCCAGTGGTCTTAAACTCAAACGAGTCATTGTAAAGGTAGCTGCATATTCACACACGCCGAATATTCCTAATATTGTGTAGGTCTCTCCTGTGGTGTCTGGCAACATAATGTTGTTAGTGGGGGGCCTTTGAGGGGAGGGGCCTCTGAGGATCATCCCACAGATACTTGATCAGTTTGGGATCTAGTGAATTTGGAGGCCAGGTCAACACTTTGAGATGTTCTTCATGTTTTTTTAGTTGTTCCTGAAGTGTTTTTGTGTGTGTGTCTGTGTCAGGCTGCATTCTGCTGATCAAGGAGTGTCACTGCTATGGGGTGGGGGTCTGGTCTGGTCTAGTTGGGTGCTATGCCAGGTCTCCCAGCAGAACGCTGTAATGTCACAAGATGGTCGATGTTGTTTACTTCTCCTGTGTGTGGTTTTAATGTAGTGGCAGATTGGTGCATACAGTCACCCACCCACCAACACACACACCGAGGTGCTTGTTTTCATTCCGTGCACACTTCAAGGCCAGCGCCATTGGGTGTACCTCAGAGCCATTATAGTCATCGGTGTTAATAAGGACAGTGACAAGAGCACAGCACAAAGGAGGCTGCAATTAAGTCCAAACTCACAAACAATAAATATAAAAAATAAAAAAGTGCAGCTGCCACTCACAGCAACTCGAAATGGGTCAAGTTTCTTCTAATTACAGACCGCAGCAGCAACGCTGCCTCCTCAGTAGCATCATCTGACAGCTGAACATCAGTTAAACCGCACGACGGTGACACACATTTAACCAATCCTTATGTCCCTCCTTTATCCGGGAGCCTCTGCAGCGCTTTGTTATTCTAATTAACTGCTGCTGCTGCTTCTGCTAAGAATAAGTCACAACCTGAAAAGAGTCTGCATGTTGAACTTTTAATGTCCGAACCTTTAAGAGGATGCGAGAGGCCATGAGAAATAATAATAAAAAAAAAAATAAAAAAAATAATTATAATAATAATAAAAATCTATCTATCTATGAACGGCGTTACTCGAAGTCACTGAATCGTTCAGCTCACTCTTGTAGCATAGGATCTTTTATTAAGTCTCCTTTTTTATTTTTCTATTATCCAGAGAAACATCAACAGGCCTTGAACACAGCATTTCTTCCTATGTATAGGATTCCTGCAGAAAAGGTTTCATATTCATCTTGACTACTGCTTGGAGTCTAGGTGCTGCTGGCAGGAGTCACATGAAGAAGAGAGGAAGAGGGGGAGGAATGATCAGCGGGCAGCAAGGTCGTTGAGGCCCTAAACCTGCCACAGTCCGATCGTGAACAAGACAGAGTGACCAGGGAGCCTTGGACCATTTGCACGCATGCGCATAAAGCTGTGGCCATCCTCTGAGTCACATATCCAGCTGTGCGCCTGCTTGAAAAAACGTCAGGGGCATAGTTAATTGAATAGTGAACCTGCGTGCAAATGAACTTGGACTGAACCGTGGTGGCATCTCTGTCTAACGATGCAGTCGTGGCCGACACATGTTCAGCCGCACCGCAAAACATTTCACGCCAGTAAAACAGTAAGCGACATCCGTCTGCTCAGCTCTGAGTCTTAACCAGAATTAAATACCACTGGACTTTAATCAATAATATATTGTAAATGTACGTATGTACAGGATGTATACGTATGTATGTATCTTATCTAAAAATGTGAAGGAAACCTCTGCTTCAACTCTAAAAGCCAATAAGTCATAACTGACGATAATTTCTTGTGTTAAAGGGGAACTATTTTTTTTTTTTTTGCAACATGGCTGAACATTTTTCTAATTCTGAGGTAGCACACTGCAGGTAAACAAGCTGACCGTCATGGGTGCTCGCGACGCTTAGAGATGACATCATCCTGGTCAGAAGACATCATGTGGGGTCTGTAGGTCAATCTACTGACCCCACATGATGATAACAGGTAACTCTGGACTCAACAGGGAACAGCACTAACGTATCATAGTTCTCATTAGTTTAACTCCCATTTCCAAGTCAAGATCAGTTTAACTAAAGTCATCAGCCGCCACTTTAAGTTCAGAGCACTAATGTTTTTGTTTACACATGGATTTTTCATCTTGACGACTAATGGCAAGTTTTAAAGTTTACCCAAACTTTAGACAGACTGAAGTCACATCTTGCCAAAAAATTTGCCATTTATTTTATTTAGACCGTTTAGAGAGGAGGACGTTAAAACTTGATGCACCCAAAAACAGACACTTTGGAATCCAATCTTCCAAAATACGCTCATCTATAATACGCTTGTGGTGCCGATATTTTTATATATTGTAATCAGGCCAGTTGACAGTCTTGCCTGGGCCCGGGACGAGATAATCTTTGATGCCCCCCGACGGAGCTATCAAACTCAACTGTTTCTGTTAACGTGTTGTGTCAAGCTTTTATACAAGCTAATGGACGCTAACGTTAGAGCTACGTTACGTTACAAGGCTGGTAAACGTTGGCTGCGCTGTTTCTTACATTGCCCTACGTTCACTTTACTAGTCCCAGCTTCACCGTAACCACCTTTTTTTTTTTTTAAATATTTATTAAGAAAATCTTTAAGACTTCTATCTTCTCTTCTTCTCTTTTTTCCTTTTCTGCGCATCGGGCTTGTGCTGACCGGACATTTTGAGCGTACGGACCTTCCAATCAAACGGCCCACATCAAATTTTGATCAGCGGCCAAACCATTTTTGTGTTGGGGATGGGGGGGTTCTTAACCACTATTTCAAGGACAATTAGGAAAAAAACAAATAAAAAGCTTTTATGTAACTCAAATATTATAGATTTTTCCCCACAAATAGGCCTATTTTATCATTATCATTTTTTTAAAATTATTTCATAATTTAATGTGGGCCCAGTTATTTCCCAGTATTCAAACACCCTACCTCCTCCTCCTCCTCCTCCATCACCTTTTCCGACTCAAAACTTAAAGACATGAGTTAAATGAGCTTTGACCACCAAGACAAAACTCGCACACTGCAAAAACTAATATCTTACCAGGTATATTTGTCTCAATTGTCTCTCAGCAATTTTTCAAGCAATTTTTGCCTGAAAATAGGCAAAAATAGTGAAAATGGCTCTGTATTAAGATGTATTGTATTAAAACAAGTCCCTGTGTCTTGCTGAAATGGTACTATTTAGGCAACTGTGTCTTATATTAAGTGTAATGAGATATTTTGACTAGAAATGAGACAAATATACCTGGTAGGATTTTGGTTTTTTTTGCAGTGCAAATAGTCAAAACAGTGAAATGCTTTACGTTTAAGTTTAGAAAACTCATTAAATTGAGTTCAATATCAAAAACTTGACATGACGACTGGAGTTAAAGAGAAGAAACGCGCTCACGTGACCTAATGGGGCTGTGATGTTTTACAGAACCGTGTTCTAGTGAAACACAAGAGAGATCCACGACTACAGTGTCTGTTTAGCGTCACTACACAAGCAGAGTCTTCATATACAGTACAGGAAACACACTGCTACTGGCTGACTGGTTGTGTGTCAGAGACATTATAGGATTCAGAGGTTGAGTGTTTCGGTGTCCAGCGCTGTCTGCCTGCTTCTTCTCTGGGGAGGGTTAAAACGATGATTCAGGGGAGACATAAACATGCTTTATAGCAGTGAATGTAATATTTACACAGGGGGCAAGAGGTGACTTTGAAGGACGGGGATGAAGATGACAGGAATATAAATTGTTAGCTTATATATCCATATGAAAGCCTGTCAGTGATCAAAAATGATTTCTTGCAGCAGCCTTGCAATGTGCCGATTCTCAGACATTAATACGTAACCGTTGGGGAAAAAAAAAACCTCACCCGCAATCTCCTCGATGCAGTCCGCGTGCATGTCGAGCAACACGCTGCCGTTGATGATGCAACTGCGGAGCTCGAAGAGGCTGTGAAGGGAAAGCGTGGCGACGTACGGCTTGCTCCACCTCTCGCCGCCGTCCTCCACGTCCTCTTCGAACTTCAGCCACCTGCCGGGTGAAGACAAGACGAGAGATCGATGCCCGACTCCGTAAGAATCCGGACTCGAGGCGGAGCAAATGGGAAACATCATTGTTTTTATTCTTCAGTCTATTTTGTTTTTATCTTTGACACGAAAGGCTGCTAATCTGATTTATAGTAACTGAGGAATGTAATAAAAGTCTCTTGAATTATTAAGAGTGCATTAGATGGTTTAAAGTGCAGAGACAGACTGTACACCGGTCAGGCATAAGATTATGACCACCTTTCTAATATTGTGTAGTGCCTCGTCAGAGAATGGACATGGGCCTTCTGAGGGTGTCCTATGTTGTCTGGCAACACAATATTGTTAGTGACGGCCTTTGAGGGACGGTCCTTTGTAGACCATCCCACAGATACTTGATCAATTTAGGATCTAGTGAATTTGGAGGCCAGGTCAACACCTTGTCTTGTTCTTCTTGTTTTCTTGACTTGTTCCTAAACATTTCACTGTACGTGGGATGAAATCTCATTTATCTCTTTTATCTGAAACGCTTTGCAGATTTTCCCTCATTCGCTCACCGATCACAGCAAGCTGCCACCGGTTGAACACAGGGACATATTTAGAGGTTTAGTGTCTTCCCTGAGGACACTTTGACATGTGGACAGGAGGAGTTAGGCATCAAACCAACCCTGACATTAAGGATTTTTTATTTTTTTCAGGCAGCAACTAGATAGAGAAAGATGTTTTCCGATCCTCTAAATACGTTAAGCTGTATAAAACATTTCCTAGCAGGCAGCAAAGGTCTAAGATTAGCATGTGAAACCGAGACTTCTCTTTTGAACAGCATGAATGAGATCCCAGCAGGATTTTGTGTGATTTTGAGCTTTTCACCTGCAGCGAACTGAGAAATGATCCACTGAGCTTTGAATGCAGCTATCACTCGTAGAGCAGCCGGGCTGTCAGAAGCTTTTTTTTTTTTTAATCTAACACTGTTGCCAACCGCTCCCAGAGGAGATCCTGACCTGGCTGTTTCTTTCCACTCGGCGTCCTTCCCTTCCTTAACGCAGATCTCATCCAGCTCGGTGAACAACTCGTGGGCCACGTGTTCAGCATCCTCCTCTGTGCCCAGGATGAACTGGACCCTCTGGGACGGCGTGTCTGTAGGAGTGAGAGGACGTGAGGGAGGAATGAGAGCTGAACTGACTTCACACCGCACTTCCTGTTTCTTTGTCATCACATGCCTGTTAACTGGCTCCAGGGTCCACACAGATCTACACACATAGGCACATGCTGACTAGTTCCTGTTCTTTGTGTTCTTTGTGTAGCTAATTAGCGGGCTTGTCAATTTTAGCCTGGAGTGCTGCGTGTGCATATGTTTAGTGGCTGCAGTATTGATTTCAGTCATGGGGTGGTGTGTGTGCATCGCTCTCAGCAAACGACAAGGAACATAGCACAGGTTTCCAAAGGTAAATCACACGGTAAGTTTCCTTTGTGTGTGTGTGTGTGTTACCGTGGGTCGCGGTGGTCGTCTCACTTCCCTCGCTTTGTTGTGTCACGATGCTTCCTGCCCTCCGGTCTCTTTTGCGATGGCGGGAGCCGTGGGGCTTGTGGTGGCGATGGCTCTGCCTGGGCATCCGCACCCCCACAAACAGAGTCCTGTGGCCTGATAAAGAAGCAAAAGAAAAGATTTTTACCTTGTCTTACAGTGTTGTTATAGTGAAGTTAAAATGCCAACATGTTTATATGTTTATATCACATAGCCTAAGGCAGGGATGTCAAACATGCAGGTAAAAATCATAGATGGACTGCAGAACTGCTCCCCCTGGTGTCTGCCGGCAGTATAGGTTATAAGCTCCACCCCTTCTGTGCTAATAGATGGGAATTAAAACACTAAAATACACGTCATATACATTTTTCAAGGATGTTTCTGTCATTTTAGGCAGTTAATATAATAGCGACGCATGTTCAACTGTCGATTCTTTAGATAAGTTTCGTTTTAGGTAGTTATTTGACGCTATAGAAACAGGAGGTGACATAGCAGTGATCACCAGTTGCCATGCCAACCTCTCCGTAAAGCTTCCCTGTGGGGCTGTGAGAGTTTAAAAAATAAACACAGTGTATAATCCATTTTCTTATAACTGGTGGAGGTAGGGCGGAGCGTAGCATTAATTAAACGAAAAGAAGAGTGAGTCTGGAGGAAGTGTGGGCGGAGCATCGATAACGCCGCACCATGTGGCTCCACTCTTGGATTGTACTGCACAGACTCTGGCTCCGAACTCACAAGATGGGAAATTACCATCAGTTTGGCCAATGCAAGGAAGTGGGGACGCATCCATGTGTCCATATTTATATACAGTCTGTAGCCCAAACCGGCCTACTAGAGGGCCCAGTCGCAGGATGTACTGCATTGCATATAAACTGCAGTTTTTCCACATGAAATTATGTACCATTCATAATTTTTCCACTAGTGATCGCACTGTTTTAGTAAAAGTTATGGACAGTAAAAGTTACGGACTTGAAATTTCAAGTTGTTCATAAAATGTTCATTACATGTAAAGATTTTCATACCATACTTCTTTGCACTAAAACAAAGGGGGAAATTAGCTGTCACATTTGTCGTTATATATATAGTTATTATTCTATTATGATACTGGTTGGGCCTGCTTGAGATTAAATTGGGCTGTATGTGGCCCCTGAGCTGAAATGAGTTTGCCGCCCCGCCCCTGCCCCGACCTAAAGGTTCATTCATGTTCTATGTATCACCTGATTACGACTGCTCAGTAGAGCACTAGAAAAATCATATGGGACACAGAGAGTTCAATGAAACTTAGATGTCAACAAAGGTTTTACATCTTTAGGTGAGCTTCAAATGTCAAAGTTCCTCTTTTTATTCTTATTAATAAAAATCAGTTACACATTTGGAAGAGATTAAACATTTTGGGACTTACATTACACTTTATCCGTCAACAATGAATGACATTATCACAATCATTTAATGTGAAGAGCTAAACAATAAACATTTTATGCCAAGTTTATTTGAAAAACCGTGTGTGTTTAAGCAGGCAGGATCCTGTAGACTGAAAGGCACTTATTCTAGTTTCTGCAATCATTTCTAAGACTGTTTCGTCTTTTAATTATTGAAAGATGATTTGATGAAAGTTGCAAAGAAAGTGTGACTTTATTTTCTCATGAACACTGTGATCAACATTTTATTGATTTTCAAACGGGGAAGGGGAGGGGTCAGGGTACAGACATATCAAATATCATTGCATACAGCAATAGTGACAGTAAAAAAAACAACAACAGCAATAAAACTTCTTATTCTTCTTTCTTTTGAATCACACCAGCGCTTCAGCTCATATTTTATACGATGATCTGTTTTCACCTTGCGATGTTGGTATAATTTGCCTCTACTGTAACGTTTCCGTTCAGCTAATTACACTTGTGTCTTCCTTCTGTGAAGCTGAGTCAGCTCCAAGCACAAGAATTTCATTACTGGTAGTGATGCTGCATGGTTACAGAGTAATTGACAATAAAGAATCTTGAATCTTGATGAGATCATCTAAATTGGCTGTGGGTAAAACTGGCACCGTCAATTACTGAACGGCAAAAAAAATCAAAAATGCAATGGATCATAACGGAAGAGAAGGTGCAGGGCAGCATAATGAGCACTATGGTCTCTCAGCATGTCTCTGCATGTCTCATGAAAGCCATTAAAATGAAGCTTCAGTGCTGAGCTGAAAAAATCCACAGGGACTGGGAAACAGTACCATGCATTATGGTCTCAATCACTCTCATTTGTAATTATCATCAGTGGATTCATCTCAGAGTCCAACGTGCTGCAGTAACAATTACGTTTCATTTAAAAATATCCAGAAAGAGACTTCAGAAATGTAAGTTACTGTCTGGAACTTTTGTCTCCCCCTTCTAGTAATGAGAGTGCATGATTACGGGCACAACAAGTTGGTATTTCTGGCTGAAGTAAAAATATAACGTCCTTTAAGAGCGCCACTGGGAAATGTTGAACATTTAGAAATACACAGGACAAGATGTTACAATCCCTTGTGCCGAAATCCCAGGCAAAACACGTTTAGAGGCCCTGTTCCACTAAGAGGCACTACCAAGCCTACAGTCATGTGATATGACCAATAACCTATATTCTACCTAGGCTAACTAGAAGCTGCTGGCTTGTAAGCCCATTGAGCAGCAGAGGATACGTCAGACATTGTAAACATACCTAACTAAACGCTGCTGGCTTGTATGGCCCGCTCAGCAGCAAACCATGGCTACCAAGTAACATGAGAACATGATCTGAACAACAGCAGCATATCATTGGGGTTTTCAAGTGGGCACCTCCCTTCACCGATGTTTCGTTTAGTTAGGCTGGCTCTGATTTTCTTAACAAGGGCTTTAATCTGACATATGCTTATTTATATTTTAGAGTCACATCTGCGCTGATCAGGCATAACATTATGATGTAGTATTCTGTAGATCTCCCTTGTGCCTCCTAAACAGTTCTGAATGTTAGTGTAGGCCTTTGGGCATAGACTGTATATAAATATGGACGACGCATCCCTACTTCCTTGCATTGGCCAAACTGTCACTATTTACCCGGGGATATGGGCGACTTTGGAGCACAGTGTGGTCAGAAAGTGGAGTCGCGTTATTGATGACCAGTCCACACTTCCTCCAGACTCACTCGCATTTTCATTTAATTAATACTACGCTCTGCGCTAGCGCCAGGAGTTACAAGGAAATTGATTGGATTATAGCAATACTTATACTTGTTTTTTTACAACTGTCACGGTACTACTGGACCACTTTACGCAGCGGTTGGCATGGCAACTGATAGTTGGCAATATGTTGCAGCCTGTTTCTATAGTGTCAAAATTAATCTAACCAAAAAAAACTGACACTTGAACATGCGTCAACATTATATTAATTACCTAATATGACAGAAACCATAATTGTAAATAATTTATCTGACGTGTACTAGTGTTTTAGTTTGGCCCAAGTCCCAAACACTGACATGGACGGGGTGAAGCCTATGACCCATACTACAGCCAGTCACCAGGGGGAGCTCTACTTGCTTTGACTTCACTTTTGAGGAGCTGTTCCGCCGCCTATCTTTATACAGTCTATGCCTTTGTGTCCTATGGATTGACTGGAGGGACCTCGGTGGATCAGTCTTGTTACATGGCATCTCACAGATACTTCCTCCGTTTGGGATCTATTTGGAGGCCAGACCAACACCTTGTATTGTTTTTCATGTTTTTTGGAGTTGTTGCTAATGTCAGGCTGCATCCTGCTGCGGGTGGCTGCTGTCATCAAGGAGTGTAATTACAAAAAAATGATTTTAAAAATGATCTTCTGCCAGCTAGATACATATTATTATCATCCAGCAACAGATGCCATATACACACCCACACACATATTAATGATCAGCATCCATTTAACACTCGTGAGGCAGCTGGATTGTAACAAAATTTACAAAATCACAGGATCACATTATCATGGATTAATCCATCTTGTCTGGTTCGAAGCTATGCACTTGTGACAGCACTACAGTGGTTTGGGTCAGCTGCCGTCCTGTGAGGTGAGAAACCAGGATGTGGGATGACAGCAAGACGTGACCGGGCTGTCGGGAGCCAGACACTGATAGGCGGATGATTCATCCTAACACCTGCCAAGTATTTTTTTGGAAGTGCCACTCCTTTTCCAAATAGTGTCCGCGAACTACCACCTCAGTGGGTTCTGCCACAGATCTGCCACGCTGGGTTAATTCAGCACAATGTCCTCAAAACAGCTCTGAACATTAACAATCTACGCACACACACGAACAAACAAAGCAATCGAAATGAAGAAAATCTAGCTCTTCACATCAAGCACTCCACTAACACACAGTAAGTGGTCTCCAGATTTCTGCTGCAGGCTGCGTGAGGCCAGGTCACCTGTGGTGTAACTGAGGGCACTGTCTTCTTAAGCATGTTAATTGGATATACTATGCAATATTAAAGGTGCAGTAGGCAAGTTTTATAAAACTAACTTTCTGTCATATTTGCTGAAACTGACCCTATGTTCAAGTATAATCGCATGAAGCAGGTCATTTAAAAAAAAAATTGGCTCCTCAGGCCCCTCTTAGAGCCTGTAGTTCAATTTGCAAGACATCCACCGCTCCACTCTCAGATGCACCAGTCAAGCCCAGGGGTGTATCTAACAGAGTGTCAATCACTGCTCATGGACACGCATTTCATAGCGCCCTCCGCTCCCCCTTCCCCGCGCACGTCGTGCACGGTCATATATCTACCACATAGCAAAGTGATAAATCTAAACTGTGGAATAAAACGTCACAATGAATGCTTCTAACTGTTACTGATAGCAAACATCACCGATGTAGGCTACTTTCAGAAACATCCTAACCTTGGTTTTGTCCTAAACTTGACTATTGCTAAATATTTTGACCTAAAGTATAACGACTGTATCGTTGTACTTTAGGTCAAATTATTTAGCAATAATGAAGGGTATTATAAAAACTATTTTGTTGTTCTTACGTCGGTAGGTTCCATGCTAGTTTGTTTACTCGCGCTCTCTCGGTTCTCTGCTCGTGCGCAGTATTCCAGGGCTAATATGCACGCGCTCTATCGTGCACAGCTCTCTCTTGTGGGGGGAGGGGCTTGGGAGACCGTTTTGGGCTTTAGTGGAAAGGGGGGAAGGACTGAGAAGTTGTCGAGGTTCAAAGTCCTGGATCTTCGCAATCTTACCTACTGCACCTTTAACGATATAGTGATATATAATAATGATGATACTGTCTCAGAGTTTAATTGTGTGTGTAGTGGTTAGAGGTGCAGCAGGTTTGTCTCCCGTCGTGTCCATGGCTGAGGTGCCCTGAGCAAACATCTAACCCCCAAATTAGGTCGAATAAATGGATGGGTCAAACAGCAGGGACTGCAGTTTCCCCATTGCGGGACAATTACAGGTTAATTATTACCAGTTTGTGTGTTGTGGGTTTACGTGGTCTAAAGAGTGTAGAAACATACACTAGCCATAACTCACAGCCACACAGGCACTGAGGTGTCCTCAGTTTATTACTCAAAAGGACCTGACATTTAAAATCCCTCTTTGGTGCAGAGCATCAGTTAGAACAAGATAAGAAAGAGAATATAAAGCGCCGCAAATCTATGCTAACATGTTATGCCTTAAAGGTACAGTACGTGTTTGACTGCAACATGTTTTAATTGATGACCTGTAAAGGGTGTACCTCGCCTCACACCTGATGACAGCTGGGATAGGCTCCAGCCCCCCTTATCTGCGACCCTTCACCGGACAAGCGCTTACAGAAGATGAATGAACGTTTTAATTGATTTTTGAGAACTTGCGTCAGACACTGATTCTGTTTGACCCGACAGGTCTTGGATCTTGGCGATAATTGAACCAAAACCCATTTCACTGATACACGATACATTACTCACCTTCTAATTCCTCCTTCTCATAGTGGATGTTCAGCACTGAGCTGGTTCCTCCCTGGTCCACCACAACCTCCTCATCTGGCCTCTGACGGACGCACACAGACACACAAAGACAAGTATAATGTCACTTTTCAAATAAAGACTTTTTGGTGCAGGCCACACGTTTCTATTCAGGGTCTGCATTGTCGTTGTAGGGACAAGTTGAAAGAAAAGCCTGAAAGGTCAGATGAGTGTCCCGTTAAGGAGCAGCTACCAACACAGTAACAGAGCCATTAATTGGCCACAACAGCCGAGAGCTTTTCAGTGATAAGAGTCAAATTCAAGACAGCCTATTTTAGGACAGTCTGGTGTGGTCACACACAGAAGGACGGGCAGGCGTGCACAGACACATGCACACATGCCAGAGGTAAACAGAGTAGTTGGAGAATGTGCGAGGCTCTACTATCCTGGGGAAATCAAATTAAATTAACAGAGTGCTATATCCATCAGTGGTTCTGCCGTTGGCATGCTGCTGCAGGATGCTGCTGGTGTTCGCTGTACCAGCCCCATGACGAGGGCTTTCTCAGAATCGCTCGCCGTTTGCTCGTGTGCTGCGGTGGCTGTTTTGCTGTGGTCCTGCATCTGTCCTATGATAATGAGGGCAGAGTGCTGCAGGAAGCTCTACAGAGGCTCTAGAGTAGCTGTGCTGCTGCATTGTCTCTGTATACAGGGTTTCTCTGCACGAGTGCATGCTAACAGTAAATCTTTATTCTCTAATCTTTGTTAACCAGAGTGGGTTTTTACCACTTCAGTGACAATCAGGTCATTTCTTCCTTTCTATATGTGAATATGTGAGTGTGTTGCGTTAAAGCAGGCTAGAGCCGCCCCCAATAAAATCAATTGCAAAAATCTGTAAATGAATGCCAACAGTTGGGCGGGGGCACAACTCCATAAATCCCCTAGAGCGTAATACAATGGTCTTTGACTAACCTCTGACTGCAAACACACTAACACACACTAGTACAGTATAGACTTAATGCAGCTTTCTATGTAATAGATACTTCAGCCCACTCTCTATGCACGCATGATCTTTATGTTCTGGATGTGTTTCTAGGTGTTTGAGGAGGTGGAGGCATACTTGGCCGCAAATGAAGGCAAAACGAAAAGATATATACTAATAAAGTGATTTTATTTTATCTTTAAATCGCCATTTGGTAACATGGGCACTATTCTCTCTCTTTAAAACTGATTACAGAAACAGAGCATTAGACGTCTTGTATCGATTTGAAAATTAAATATGTGCGGTGACAAGTGAATAAATAAAAAGAAATGACACATACACCGTTCAGGCACAACATTATGACCACCTTCCTAATGTTTTGTAGGTCTCCCTTGTGCCTCCAAAACAGTTTCAACCACAGACTGTATAAAGACAAAGTGAAGCCAAAGCAAGTAGAGCTCCCCCTGGTGACAGGTTGCGGTATATGTCATAAGCTCCATCCCTTCCACATTAATGGATGGGACTTGGTCCAACTTAAAACATGACTTTTTTCATTTTAGGTAGTTAGGATAACGTTGACGCATGCTCAAGTGTCAATTACCTGGATAAGTTTAGTTATTTGACAGTACAGAATGTGAAATAATGGCGACCACCAGTTGCCATGCCACCTGATCCATTAGCATCCAAGTAGAGTGTTTAATCCAACATTTGCCTGTAACTGGTGGAGGTAGAGCAGAGCGCAGTATTAATTAAATAAAACATGAGTGAATCTGGAGCAAGTGTGGTCGGGTCATTGATAACGCAGCTCTGGATGACTCCACTGTCAGACCGTTATGTCTATGGTTTTGACTTATCAGAGAATGGCCTTCTGAGGGTGTCTGAGAGTCGTCCCATAGATACTTGATCAGTTTGGGATCTAGTGAATTTAGAGGCCTTGTGCTGTTTTGGGGTCGGGATGCCCAGCAGAACACTGAATTATCACAAGATAGTCAATGACTGTGTTTACATGGTCTGTACTATCCCGATTTTGAGGCTTATCCTGGCTTTGAGCATATTCGGAATATGGTGTTTACATGGCACACAGAGAAAGCCGGTTATTCATATCCCCGTATACATGATAAATAACAGTAACCCGTTTTCCGATCACTGCATCCTATCTGCGCATGCGTGTATCACGTCTTTTTGAATGTTTTTCCAACGGGATCTAACTTGTTCAGCGGAGCGAGGTGGAAAACCAGCATCACGTAGCAACAGATTTTAATACATCGGCTATTAAAATACACTTTACGGGAAAATTCAGTCTCTCCGTCGCTCCAAAAGTAAGTTCTCGTTGCCGCCATGTTGCTTGTATTTCTCGTGCGTCGCTTGGCGTCACTCGTCAGAAATCGGGATAAGGTGTATACATGCCCCAGTATCCGGGCTTCTATCGGAGTACTCCAGGTAGCAAAGCCGGGTTTCTTGAAATCTGGAAATGGGCATATTCCGATTTCTGAATTCGGGATATGGTGTTTACATGGACAAACACAAAAACGGGATACTTCAATGTCCCGATCAAAACCGGGATACCAAAGGCCATGTAAACGTGGTCAATGTTATTTACTTCTCCTGTCAGTGGTCTTAATGTTATGGCTGATTGGTGTATATAGGAGAGTCATTGTTGAGCAATGAAAGTCAGAGCAGAGGTTTGGTAATTTTGTTGGTTAGCTAGTCTGTTAATAACTTATTTAGTTTATCATGACGCACATAAGCAGTAATGACACCACAGACCTTTATTCATTAATCTGAAATTAAAACAGCACCGTGTGCGCGGCATTTAGCTCAGCAATTGTGCGTGTGAAATATATGTGTGTCACTTGGGTGTTCATCAATAGATGGATGCGGAAATGATGACAGTTCAATAAATCTGATTCAATAAATCTCCCTTCAGGCTGAAAACTGAGAGGCAAACACAGAAGATCTACAGCCTCTGTCAGGCACTTTTTACTGTAATTGGACAGTCCAATATCCAGCAAGCGGAGAATGCAGCTCACACTGCGACTTGTGCTGCTTCATGGCGGCCCCAGAATGACAAAAAATAATTGCAATTTGTCTCGCTGAAGCACAGGGCAAAGAGAAAAGAGAGGGTTGGTAATGTCTGAAAATGTCTTGGTCTGTCAGAGCAATATGTGAGAGCGGGATCCTCGTTTATCATAGTGACAGGCATTATAGAGTCATGATAAATCCTAAATTAGATATATTTTCTTAATCTCTGTTGAGGTGAAACAAAACTACAAGGAATAATATTCCTTTGTGCAAAAAAATTGTCCACCCAACATTTGTTGGGCTGGGCCATTGTGTGTTTTAACCCAGTTTAAAACCCCTCAAATACTTCACTGGGATTCAGATATGTGCTTTGTTTTTCCGACTGGGCTATTCCATAACCCTGTATTTCTTTTTGAGCCTTGACGGATTTGCCAGTTTGCTGGAGATCACCCTATTGTCTACTATGATCCGCATCCAGAGTTCCTAATAGAATCAGGGATTGCAAACAGCCCAGTGCCTGAGGCAACAAACCAGTATGAGGTTTTACTCCAGCAGAGCAGTTCTTTGCCTAAACGCGTCTCCTCGTACTTTGTCTGTTAGGACAAGGTTTTTTCCCGCTTGAAGATGCAGGCACTCTGGAGTTACACGCCTTGGGATAAAACCTCTGGGGTCGCCAGTCCCAGGGCAGTCCACATCTATGGCACTTGTTAATGATACTCCTTAAGAGGTGAGGGGTTTCAGAGATCTTTTCAATCCTCTTGCCAGACCCATAGGTATCCTGAAGATGCAACAAAGTGGACACTAGACCCAAGATGTTAAGCTACAGACACACCAAACCAACACAACCAACAGATATAACGTTGAGAGAGTCTGGGAAGGTTCTCAGTCATCCAGATCACGGTAAATCCAAAAAACATTAAAAACAGGCATCTGGACTTGTAGAGTTTCCTGAAGACCTTTCGTCCACTCATCTGAGCTTCTTTAGTTCTTAAGGTTTAAGTAGGTTCATCCATGGACAAAAACTAATGGCAGATTATATGTCAGTCCACCTCCCCTTAACTTCTGGAGGCTTCACACCTTGAAACAGGACTTTCCGACTGATAATGGGTCAACAGAGCACCATTAACTGGACAAAGAGGACGGGGACAAACGTCGCCCCTCTTCACGGCAGTCGTAGTTTCTGGTCATTAACAGACCCTAGTCAAGCTAGTTTTCTGATGGGCTACACCCACAGATGTTCCTATTAATGACTCAACTCCCCCACCAGTTCCTTAAAACTGAAGCAGCCACTTGGATGAGTGGTGAAATGTCTTCAAGAAACTCTGCACGTCCAGCAGGTACATCCATCTTTAATGTTGTTTGGATATAGGGCAAAGACAACAACCAAGAGGCAGCAAGGACATAGGTTCTGCACCAACATTTCAATCTTTTGCTTACTTTGGTCACATTTCTTGTTCACTGGTTCACTAAAATGAACCACCAATAGCTGCTAGTTCAACATGCTCAGTTAGCTACCAACACGTCAACAGGGGTCTGACTAAAGGCTCTTTGCTGCTGGACATAGATGGCGTAACCTAAGTACGTAGCCTACATCAGTGGAAGTCATTCATACTGGTGCGCTCGTCAGTCTGCCTAGATCTGTAAAAACGCCACGCCATGTCTTTTTTCCCAGTCGGGCAAATTTGTGTTTCTACTTCCTGCTTCACTTTCAACAATGGCGATTGAAACGTTCGGCAAACACGAGTCATTCCATCTGTTCCATCTGTATTGATCCAAAACAACAATGCAGAAGTCTAAACCATCTATGAGACTCTGACTGAAGGCCCAACATCAGCTGAGTGCAGGCTTGGTGTGTCACGGCCCTAGGAGATATAAATAAGCTCCACTTCTTAAGAAGGCTCTAATCTTTGCTCTGACTCACATTTTACATTTGAATGTGTTATACAGTAAATGTAAAAATGCTCTAAAATGTCCAACAGGATTATAATTCTATGCGCCTTTTGTGCGAGTATAACAAACTTACCCTCGACTGCATCGGGACTCGGAACAAAAATAAAAGTTTATGTTCTCTAAATCTTACTGACTGTTCCCTTTACTAAAGCTTTGCAGTGCTCGAAGCAACATTTCCACTAAGGACCCAGTGTGTGTGTATTACAGTAAGATGTGTGTATTGAGCTAAAGCAGTGATTCTTCTGGGATTTGGCTGATAAAACACCACGCACAGTTTATTGGCCAAAAAAAAAAAAAACGACTTCTTGCTAGATTCCGCCTGCAGATATAGAGACAGTGCTTTGTGTGTGTGTGTATGTGTGTTTAACGTCTATTTTTTTTTTTGTATTTAAAAGCCCATGGAAGCTCTCTCTTATTCTTTTAGTCTCTCCATGCGGCTACAAACTGAACAACAAAGCAATGCATAAAGAAGAAGAAGTCCTTGATAAGAAAAGCCTAATTAACATGCGTTTCAGATAGATGATTATCTTACCTGATTATAAGCAAAGCTTCCAATCCAAATCCTAAAACAGACTTCGGTTATGTTTTACGTCAAACAGCATTCAAATAATTGTCAAACACAGCTTTGAGATCCCAAGGCATCCATTGAATTCACAGGTGTGGGTGGCCCAGCACAGCCTTGAAGCCTCCTTTTCACACCCTCACCGGCACAGCAGCAGCGCTCTGGGATTTCTTTCTCTTTCCATGACTGAGCGTTTTATTTTCCCAAGACGATTCTGCCCTTTTAAAGAATAAGGCTACTTAATTAGTGTGTCGTGCCCGGGCCAAAAGCTACGTGTGAGTCACGGTTTCACAAAAAGGCTTGTCAGTATTACATGTGTTGATTTTACTGTAATTCTACATAAACTTCCTGCGGCAGGAAAGCAGCAAATCTTCGGATTAAACTAGCCACATACAAATACACTATTTACTCAACTATATAATAATCTGCAGTTTGATGTATGCCATAGGTGGAACTGGTGAGAATAAAAGTGGACAAAATGAATGCAGTGATGGTTGATTTGAGGGCTTGAGTTACGCTACTATCTCTTAAATAATATTCATTGATCAGGCATAACATTATGACCACTTACAACATTACAATCTTCTTAGTTACTTAGACATGTACTGTAGCACCCACCTAGACCAGACCAGGCACCCCCACCCCATAGCAATGACACTCTTGATGGCAGCAGCCATCCCCAGCAGGATGCAGCCTGACAGAGACACACTTGTGGAACAGCTACAGAAACACATGAAAAACAGCACAAGGTGTCGACCTGGCCTCCAAATTAGATCCCACACTCATCAAGCAGGGTTTCCCAGAAGATTTTGTGAGACCCTGGCATTTCTGTTTTCTTACAAACTATTTATACAGTATATAAAATGCGTGCTCGTAGAATGAGATCAAGCACTAATATTGGATTTGAATTTAAAATAATCAACAGCACAAACGTTGGGTTTTTAAAAGTGGTGCGAACATCAATTTCGAATGGTGAACAACACAATCAGTTCCGCACGCTATGCGATTTGTCCGTGCTGTTTTCTCCCGTCAGGTTAAACTGAGTAGAGAACTGGCTAAGCGGCCGGCGAGGTGTCCTGAGAAGGCCCATGTCCATTCTCAACTGTTTTGGAGGCACAGGGGAGACCTACACAATATTAGGTCATAATGTAACGCCGGATCGGTGCATACAGCATTTACATGACCAATTTGCGAAGACGACCACGTGAGTGTATTTATAAAAGGTAGCAGGACGTGTAGGAAAGATAAAAAGCTATGACAAACGGTGGAGAAAACACCATGACGTCAACAAACCACACTGAGAATTATTTCATTTAATTACAAATTCACACATGCACAGATCCACCGGCCAAATCTTTATGAGCACTCACGTGTAACCATGATCATCTCTCCCACACAGGCACATAAATGTGTTATCAGTGAGTGCAGCTGTGCTGAGGAATTGGGGCTCCTATAGGATGTGTGTGGGGGGGGTGGGGGTACAGGCTGGAGGCAGTTGGCTTCATTAGAGCTTTATCAAGCAGACAGACACACAGCGAGAGAGAGCCGGACGAAAGAGTGACTCTAAAAAGCTCTTTGCCCCAGAAAGGACGGCAGACAATCAGATCAGATCAATTTGCTTGGATCCATTTGGTGCGCACAGACAAACACACACAGAGAGGAAAAAGGGGAAAACCTTTCTGCTAAAGCCCCATTCAATAACTACAAAGTGAGTGAATTTGCATTAATGGAGCGTGGGACAAAGCATGAAGAATAAAATCATAGAACTGTCTTTTAGTCCATTTTTTGTGGGCGGGGTCAGACGCCACGGTCCATGATCATGGTCACAGAATAGGCCTTTTAACTCGTGGTCATCCTGGTCACAGTTCACTACCGGCACATTCCTAATGGCAGTTTCATGCAGGTATGTGTTATTTCTAACAGGTTAATGGTTCCCTGTCATTCACACCTCGCCTCCTACCATGTGTCGCATTAAGTGCCTCAGCTTATTTAAAGTTTCCTTTACGCTCCCCGTTGGGGCGAGCACATCCGTGACCTTCATGGCGCCGCACGTGTACGTGATTTTCCACTGACGAGGCAAATAATTTGTCAGTTGCTGCCGGTTTCTATCTCCCTGGAAACCGTTGCTCTTCCTTCGCTCCTCTAAGCTTAGAATCAGCCACGGCACTCCGGTGGTGATAATTTTCCACGCAGATTAGTGCCACCGTACCACAGAGGCAGCTGTGCTGGATCCAAAATGGCCGACTGTCCTTGAGATTCTGTCCTTCGCCAGCATATCGGCGGTAACCGACTGTGGCCGACCCGCACGGGAGCCGACATGCGCCTGGGACGAGGAGCGCGTGATAAGACCAAATCCCTGAGGATGCTGTCATGTGAAAAGATTAGAACTTAAAAGCGCACAGCTCCAGTTTTGTGGGTCTTTCTTTGATAATACATCGAGTATTTTGCAGGCCACAAGATTCAGTTTTGCCCTCCAGATTGTTGGCGATGTGACGGACCATTCAAGGAGAGGTTTCTGAATCTTTGCGTCTGTCTTAATCTTTAAAGACCTAAATTTGGCTCCAACAATAAAAGTCTTTAAAGTATGAGGTCGATTCTGTGGGTTATTAATATTATTTGACCTGCAGTTCAGACAATCTCCATTTCGCAGACTTTAAAAGTTGATGATCAATGAATTTAGACATAATCTAATGCAAGCTAATTATTAACTTCACTACATTTCTATTTGTTTTTGCTGTTGCTGCTTTTCCGGCCCATCACACAGACCCTCACGGTAACGCCGTCAGCCACTCTTGTCCGCCGTCTCGGCATGTTAGAAAAAGATAAAAACAGAGAAAAGAAATACAAGACATATTTTCTGGCGGAGCAGATTGTCCCAGAAAGACGTTAGACTCCCAGAGCTGAGCTGAACACCACAGTCACACACAGTGTCCTACTTAGCATGCTAATGAAGCTCCCGGTGATGCATGACGTCACTGCCGACACATCGCACGCCACGCGCCGATATGTGGGTTCAGTCTATGGAGAGGAGGAATTGTCACGTCCCCTTATGCTCGTGACCTAATGACGTTAAATCTTTTTGTGCAACAACAGCGTTTTTCCTCTTCCCCGTGGCGAGCTGCTGCCCTGTAAACGCCTTCATGGCTCTGCCGTCAGCTCGAGTTTCATAATTCGTGAAAGTTACAACTTCAGCATTTTGGGTAAAAACAAATCACAAGATACGGGATCAAAGCGATAAACACTGAACTGGATTTCGACCTAAACAAGTAGAGCAGCAATGATTTGCATCCCAGTCTCCTGACTGAGTGGGCCAATCAATGCGCGACACCAAAACGTCCTCTGACTCCATCAGGTGCTACGAAGAGGCTTGAGATCCAGGGGGATATCTGACAATGCGCTCACTGGCGAGTTAATAAGAACTGATCTTAAATAATATTGCGTAGGTCCCACTTCTGCAAAAATCTCAAATCCATGTTTGAGATTTTTGCCTCAAAAACTGATTCTTTTCAGTTTAAATGTTTGTTGTGTTTACCACGAACAAATTATATCACGGCCTACAAGAACTCGTCTTCCGACATGAAAAAGCATGTTGCGGTATGTAAAGTAGCTGCTGACGTTAGCTAGCTTAATGTAAAGTAGCTGCTGACGTTAGCTAGCTTAATGTAAAGTAGCTACTGACGTTAGCTAGCTTAATGTAAAGTAGCTACTGACGTTAGCTAGCTTAATGTAAAGTAGCTACTGACGTTAGCTAGCTTAATGTTTGTTAAATTGTTGATGAACATTTTAAACGTAATTGTATAAAAAGAGAAAGAGAGAAGCTGTGAATTGTAGAGTGGATTGTATAATGACAATGAAGCTACTTTCCTTTCCTTTATGTCCTGAGATACTTTTTAGTATTTTTTTAAGCAAGCAGCATACTTTAGTACTTTACTTAAGTAATATTTTGACTAAGTTACTTTTGCTTGTATCGGAGTAATATTTGACAAGGAGTATCTGTACTTTTACTCAAGTAGTGAAGGTGTGTACTCTGTCCACCTCTGGCCTTTGGGTCCTATTGGTTGAGGGGAGGGGCCTCTGTGGATCATCCTACAGATACTTGATCAGTTTGGGATCTAGTGAATGTGGAGGCCAGGTCAACACCTTGTCCTGTTCTTCTTCCTAAAGTGTTTTTGTGGCTGCATCCTGCTGGGGATGGCTGCTGCCATCAAGGAGTGTCATTGCTATGGGGTGGGGGTGTCTGGTCTGGTCTAGGTGGGTGCTACATGTCTAAGTAACATCCACATGAATGAATGCTATGTCCAAACAGCAAAACATTGCATTGTCACGAGATGGTGAGTGTTATTTACCTCTCCTATGTCATGCCATGTTTGTGGCTGATCGGTGTAACTTACTCTCACAGTGACCTCTAAAACAACACCTGTTGAAAACTCCTCTCAAGAAAATCTTCCACTGATTATGTTCCGCTGTTGTCTCCTATTTTTATCCGCCCCCCTGCTTCCCCCAGAGAAGCACCACAAACTGACAGCAGGGATACAGACCCTGACTGTGACAACTGGGCCTGTCACTTCCAGACTGGGCTTTGTGTCTCAAGGCCAGGGCTGACACTCGGAGCCGCCGCCTCGGGCTACAGCCGCCCCTTCATAGCGCCGCGCCGTCACTAATCTGCCGCCGAGACACATGCGACAGCGCCTCGCTCGGAGGACGGGTAGACACGGTACGGTCGAGAGGAAGCGGTAACGAAAGCGAAATGGTGAGACCGGAAAGCGAGACGGAGATAGGAGGAGAGGGACGGCTGTTTTGACTGCCTCTGCCCACGGGCAGCATGAGTCATACACACCTCATTCAGCGCCACACATATAATTCTGCCTCTGCCACGGCTCTCGCTCGCTAATTGTTTTCCTTCAGGAAAGATTACTTGGGTCTTGGACAGCTCTGCGGGTATACGGCTGTGATATAAACTGCATGTGCAAAACATGTCATGAAACAATGAGAGATTAAGGAGACCTAAAATAAACTCTGAAGGACGAAACATTCAAAACACCATGTATTAGATAGATTAGGAGCTTCTCATATACATATTCTATTTGTTGGCACAGTTCTGTAACAAGTTTCAAATATTCTGTGGTGTTTTGAGTTTTAATAGTTTATTTTTCAAAATGGAGAAATCGCTCATCAGAGATTTGCACGCCGCTGTTCTTTCGTTCTCTCATCCGTCGGACAGGTGACTATCGATCACGCACGCTAAATGGACTCTTGAAAAAGCTTGAAAGCTTGGGACCGAAGCCATGTGGCTACAGTTAAAAGGCCCAACCCAGGAGCGGCGGGGACAATCCTGAGTTCGAGGGACTTAAAGCAGAGAAACATTTATTACGTGGAGTGCAGTGAACTATTATGCAGCGGTCCAAGCCCCGGTAGTGAGCGTCAGTGATACCTCCTGATCACATTAAGCTGCTTCTGTTGATTGCATCTGGATGTTTGCGACTGCCGTCTGTTCTACTGCCTGTGTGTGGTAGAAACCGAAGAAGTGCGTGACGTGTCGCTGTTGCAGGTACGCCCCAATGCATCACTGAAAAGCACGAGAAGGGGCAGTTTGGCATTTCATGGCACCTGCACCTGGGAGACTACGTACAGTACGGTGAAATAATCCAATTGTGAAAGGTGTTATTATATCATTGGTGCAACAGCCAATGGGAGTATTATTTTAACGCTTACAGCGTAATTAGAAGCTCCTATAAGGAGCAGCAATTAAAAGTATTTAATTCTAACAGTACTTATCCAAATTTGTATAACAGTACATTAATCATAAGAAAGCTAAAAGAACCAATTAGACATGAAATAAGCAGTTTGAAGATATGAACTTCAGTAGTCTGTGACAGGCTTTTTCTCAAAATGATCAAGTTAGTAAATGAAAAACGAATCTTGACACTGATTGTTGAATGAGTTTGTATTGGGTAAGTGTAATTCAATTCAAATTCAATTAAATTCAGCGTCAGTAATCTCGTTTTGCAACACCTGGCCTGAAAACCCAAGAGTCAGCGCAACAGAAAGAAACCTCAAGCCCAGCTCATACACAGGGGGCCCGTGTGCCTAAAGCGTGGTTTATACCTCCGCAGGACGTAGACGCTGTAATCTACGCACGTAGCCTACGTCGGTTCAAGATATTTGTACTTGTGCGCTCGTCAGTTTGCCTCGCCACCCAAATGCTAGTCGGCGTTGAGTCTTTTTTGCCAGCCGGGTACATTTTTTGTTTCCTGCTTCACTTTAAACAACGGTGACCGAAGCTTTCGCCGAAACGTTCGCCGAAGACGAGTCGTACCGACGTTACGTACTTATCTCCTCAGTTAAACTTTACTAGATGTGTTTCATCTTTATTGATCCAAAACAATCAATTTGGAGATGCGGAGATGGAGTAGCAGCCGGAAAAACTAAAACGGAAATGGGCTACTACCAAGCAGAGTTTCAGGCTACAGTGGTTTTTTTTTGAGGGTCTGGGCAGTCGCCGTACCTAAAGCCGAAAGCCTAAACCGCGCAGAAGGCCTTCCAGGTAGAGACAGGGTTCCTTAGGGTCACTTGAATCACCTGCAACATGAGTGCTGCAAAAGGCTGCACACAAATTAGCATATGAGTTATTTACCACTGTGGAGGTGATTCGTCTTTTGATGCTTGTGTCGCGCTGTACTTGCAAAACTTGGGTGATGTGCCTGCGATGTATCAACTGCACCGTGGGAAACATTTCAACAAATTTCAGGGAATGGCAAAGAGCCCGGTCTGTGCTCGCTAACCAGATCACCACGCATGTGGCAGAGAGACAATCAATAGGTTGGCATAACCCTAATGTTTGAAGAGTGGGGCAGCCTGGTAATTCCTACTCCTTTTCTGATAGCTGTCTAATCATATCAGAGACTTCCCAGCTCACCTCTGGTTCTTCCCCATCTGTCTCCTGCCCTCAGACAGGATGTTAGCCAATTATAAATCACCGTGATGACATGACTCTGGTGGGGCAGGCTGCATTAAGTCCATTAAGCGATTGCTGCTGCGTGCCACGGTGGTTATGACCAAGCTGTACAAAGTGCAGCTTGAAAAAAAATTAACAAAAAAAAAACCCTGGTCTGGTCAGTGATTGATGCTTCCCTGTTTTAAGAAGGACCTAGTAAATGACGGAATATCAGCAGCACTGGATCAAGCAATTATCTCATTCAAACCACACTTCACCACATGCTCCCCTCCTCTTGCCTCCAGGACTCCCGGATGACGAGCATGTATGGAAGTAGACGATCAGCTTCTTCTGGAGCACCGTGTGAGAATGGCGTCAAGGTCATTTGAGGGTAACGGGGAAAAAAACAAAAACAGGACAAGCCCACGTCTAATTAACAGCCAGATGAAAATGGCGCAAACCGTCCCATGTTCCCGTGTGTTCTTTCTCACTCGCATGCCACTCCATGGCGCGCAGTTCTCATTTTAATGAGCGCTGCGTTATGTGGACTGTGTGATCAATAGCTGTTGCAATCGATAGTCTGCAGCACTCTTAGGATACTGTAACTGTGACATCCCCACACCGCGCGTCCATTCGTGGATCTCCGCGCAAACAGTGAAACATATGTGAGGCAGTGATTTCTTTTCTTCGCTGCGCTGAAATTCGAGTCGCTCACCGGAATCGGTGCACGTGCTGGCACCTCGGAAATAACAATATCAACAACATCCTTCAATTACAGCAGCATCCTGCAGGGTAGGAGACGCACACTGGCAACCTGGGGTCACATTTGTTTTTGAGTCCTCTCGGGTATTAAACGTGCACAAAAACAAAACAACCAAAAAAACTACAAAACGAAAAAAAAAAAAAAAAAAAAAAAAAAAAACATTTTGTATTATACGACATATTCCAACCTTTGAGTTGCTGCTCACACAGAGCTACAGTTGTTGGAGCCTGAGTGCAGACCGGACTGTGCAACACGCCTAACGTTTAAATTGGGCTCACCTGGTAGCTCAGGATGCTCTCGGGGTCGTTGACGGGCACGCTCATGGTCTCCGGGTTAACGTTCACGCAGTGTAAAGGTGAGACTTCTCGCCCCCCTCCTTCTCGGCGCTGCCTCAGGACGTTCTCGAAGAAGCGGTCACAAGTTGGCGACAGCAGCCCCTTCCATTTCTGCAGACATGCCGAGCGATGACATCTCTTTCTGATGAGGAAAACGGCGGAGATGACTATTGTGCCCCCCTGTTTTATGGTGATTTCCCAGCCGCGCTTCCAGCTCCCCTCCTTCCCTCACTGTCCTGGCTGTGGGAGCAGGATGCGGAGAGCATCACCGGAGCACCAGCCAATCAGAGCGCGGAGGCACACGGCGCTCTGCGACGCACTGCTGCTCACAACACAATAAAGCCAAGGAGCTATTATGAGCCTGTAGAGTCACTTCACTATGTACACAGGCCAGTCTGAAAGCTTCTGACGTCTCCAGATCTGACCAGTCTGCACAGAAAACGCATCAGTTCTTTTATTCTTTAAATGTTGCCACAGGCTAATTACACTGCACTAAGCTAAACACGGCTGAATATGCTGCAGGCATGTGGGGGGAAAGTATTTAGATTCTATACATGGTGGAAATAAAGTGCACCTCAACTGCAAACAGACTAAATGCCATAATAATAATAATAATAAAATGCACATATTTTCCCTTTCATATATTATTACGTATATTCTTGCATTGCTTCTACTGCAAGTAGCACTTTGTGCACCTGAGGCTGGTACTGTTACGTTCTCTAGTGCAATCCATTGCAATAGAAGCGTGTAAAACAACTACATATCTGTGGGAATCAGATCTTGAAATGTAGTGGAGAAGCCACGTAGCTGCAGCAGATTATTTAATCAAAGAGGAAATATTTGCGCAAAGTAAAATTAACTCAAAACAGTTGGCTACACTCTGTATGTGCTGCTTTATAGGTTTGCAGTTGCAAGGTAATTTACACTAGTTTATTTTAACAAAAGAAAACACGAAGTGGAAGCTATATGGTTTTCAGCAGTCGCCGAAGAGAGCAGTGCGCAGAGAGGCCATGATCTTGTGGATCTGATCGATCCAGTGGCACGCACCAGAACATAGCCTACTGGAAAGCCTCGGGTGCCATCCCATGGACGGCTGGAGTATTGTGCAAAGTAAATGCGTGTGCGTTATAGCAGCCTGCAGCTCATGTCTCAAAGAGTGACGACAATGCGGGATTATCCGATTATATAGGATTCGGCACGGACTTTCCTTTAACCAGGCTGCCGCAGCTCAAACTCAGCACCAATAGTCTTGCAAGTCGACCAGATATTCTGTGAAACGCTTGGATTGGATTCACTTCTGCAGGTTGACCCTCTTGTGCCGCTTCACTGAGCTCTGAGTTCAGATCTGCAGAGTACAGGTATGTCCACAAAACAAACTACGTCTCTCTCTGTCTCTGTTCTCGCGCATGTCCCCTACACGTGTAAGCAACACTGTCCGCGTCGGATCGAGTGACCCGCTGTCACTGGTGGATTGTTTCACCAACCCCGCACGGCGTCCAGGTTCTCCCGGCGACGGTCGCCATGGCAACGGTAAACACCGAGCGGGAGCATGCACGGTCGTCATGGGAACTGTCCGCGGGAGCATAAAGGGAGCGGGACGCGGCGGGGAGCGCGCGGACAGAGCAGCCGGGTCACCGTTGAAGTGGCACCATTAGGTTTGTGAAATTGATATTTACCGACAAATCGCTCGTGATTTCGATAGAGACGCTGTCGTAGATTGATTTGGCCTGAATTGGCGCATATATCCGTGTTCGTTCATCCAGGGGGGAAAAAAATATTTGCGAGTGTGTTTGTATTACTGGATGTGTCAGCTATGACAGCCTCAAGACCAGATTAAGACGCCTGCTTGACCCAGTTAACATGCCAGACCCAAGTAGGTTCCTCATACCATTGACCTTTTTAAGTGGGGTTTTCATCTGCCCACTGCACCTTTTTTTTTGGAGGGAAGAAAACAATTATATATACACATATCATCTATTACCAGTAAATCTTCCATATCCTGTCACGTGATGCTACTGTTGCTCATGTAGGTGTATTTTTCTTCCAGGCTGTGCACTGATCAGCTGTAGAGAGAACGATAAAATAAGAACATCAGTGACAAATGCCAGGTAGGTGAAAAGACATCTCCTGACACGTACGAGGCTGCATTCATATTTGACTGCCAGCATTACAACCCACAGTTGCTGCGGCGGAGATGAGGCTGCGTCGCAGTGTGCCAAGCCTGCCACCGATCAAGCCGGACAGGCTGAAAACAGCTAAAGCGCTGGTGGAGAAAGCAGTGAAGGTGAGAATACGCGAGGTAACGTTTCACTGCGAAGCCTCTGCGTGTTCACTCATTGTGTCCCCTCTTTCTCTCTACGTCTCTTCCGCTCACTCGCAGCTGAGGAAAGTGTTTTCAGTGCAGGGTCCCTATCCCGTGATCCGTGCCGCCTTGCGGGCCAGGGGGTGGGTGGAACGGCGTTCGCCCCATCCGGCCCCAAGAGCACCTCATTGCCATGGTGATGAGGAGGAGGACGGGGATGATGGGGATGTCGGTGTTGATGCAATTGGTGAGGCAAAGGGTTTTTAACAAAAGAAATTCTCTAACGAGCTAATGCTCGTGACTACGACATAATAGGATCCTTCGCGTCTGCAAGGCCCAGCGTAGAATATCAATAATAAACTTCAAACTGTGATGTCCACCTGTAGGCAGGGGCGCCGCTAGGGATTTTGGGCCCCATGAAAAGAACCTAACAGGGCCCCCCAACACAGCGGCAAAAAGTTTTGATGCCATTTTACATACAATTATACATTTTAATGGTATTTTTGACTATCATTACCATATTTGTGAAAGAAGAACAACATGACAGCTGACATGTGCTGCAGGCATTGATGTTTCCAAAACAAATGAAGTTACTGTTACCAGGACATTGAAAATAAAACGTCTATTTTTCAGTGCCCCAGCCTGTAGGTATAAGAGCTAGAATTTCTGTAATCTCTCGTCCACAGCGTATGTGAAACTGGAGCACCAGTTAGGGTAGACGGATTCACTTTCAGCTGATAAATGATACA
The DNA here is from genome assembly GCA_005024645.1 of Planiliza haematocheilus. Lineage (NCBI taxonomy): Eukaryota > Metazoa > Chordata > Actinopteri > Mugiliformes > Mugilidae > Planiliza > Planiliza haematocheilus. Next base: position 2,763,404 of record SRSE01000878.1, read on the forward strand.
CTGCATTGCCAAAACTATTCAGTCACCCATCCAAATAATTGAATTCAGGTGTTCCAATCACTTCCGTGGCCACAGGTGTGTAAAATCAAGCACCTAGCCACGCAGACTGCTTCTACAAACATCTGTGAAAGAATGGGTTGACTACTACTACTACTAAATATCAACTGTCAGTGGTATTTCAACAAAGTGGAAGTGAGTGGAAACGACAACAATTCAGCCATGAAGTTGAAGGCCATGTAAAATGACAAAGCATGGTCAGTGGTCGCCAACTTTCTGCAGAGTCAGTCACTACGAACCTCCACACTTCATGCGGCCTTCAGATTAGCTCCAGAACAGTGTAGAGAGCTTCATGGAATGGGTTTCTGCCCGAGCAGCTGCGTCCAAGCCATACTTCAGGAAGTCAAATGCAACGGGTTGGATGCAGTAGTGAAAGACACGTCACCACTGGACTCTAGAGCAGTGGAGACGCGTTCTCTGAAGTGACGAATCACACTCCTCCATCTGACAAACTGATGGATGAATCTGGGTTTTGTGTTTGCCAGGAGAACTGTACTTCTCTGACTGCATTATGCCAAGTGTGAAGTTTGGTGAAGGGGGGATTATGGTGTGGGGGTGTTTTTCAGAAGCTGGGCTTGGCTCCTTAGTTCCAGTGAAAGGAACTCTGAATGCTTCAGCATACAAAAGAGATTTTGGACGATTCCATACTTTGTGGGAACGGTTTGGGGATGGGCCCTTCCTGTTCCAACATGACTGCAAACCAGTGCACAAAGCAAGGTCCATAAAGACATGGATGAGAGAGTTTGAGTGAGGAACTTGACTGGCCGGCACAGAGTCCTGACCTCAACCTGATAGAACACCTTTGGGATGAATTAGAGCAAAGACCGTGAGCCAGGCCTTCTCGTCCAACATCAGTGTCTGACCTCACAATGTGCTCCTGGAAGAATGGCCATAAATTCCCATAAACACAATCCTAAACCTTGTGGAAAGCCTTCCCAGAAGAGTTGAAGCTGTTACAGCTGCTTGTGATCTCTTTACAGATGAAGGCGAGAAAGAGGAGAACCTTGATGACATGTACGACCTCATGGTAAGATAAAGCTTTAAGTGAACCAACGACTAATCCCGCTATCTTGCAGTGTGTAATCAAGTGCATTATTTATTTATTCATGTATTTTGTCTCTCAGTCTCGCCTGGTTCGAAACGAAACAACGTATTTCTACTGGACGACGCGGAGGGATCATGTCGACTGCCGCTCTCTAAAGAATGACCAGATTACCAATCACTATGCAAACGCTGGAACTTTTACCACAAAGGTCACTAAAGAGTTTCTAATGATTGACTGGTAAAAAAAAAAAAAGCAAGCTGCTCCAGTTTCAACAAGCTGCCGTCTCCTTCCTGTAAACTGTTTCCAACAGGTGGGGCTCTGTGTTAACCTGCGCAACCTTCAGTGGTTCGACACGGCAGATCCTGACACCTTCTTCCCAAGATGCTACCGACTTGGGGCAGAGGATGAAAAGCACACATTCATAGGTTTGCCAAGAGAAAATAGCTTTCTGCTTGGAGAAATAATGCGAACATAAGCGAGCAATAACATTTCAAGTGTAGGGTTTCTAAGCTCGCTTACCTTTCTATTTCTTTCCCTTGTACTTTTTGCCGATGTTTTTCATTTTCCAACGGCAACGAAGAGGATTTCAGGAGGACAGCGTGTACCAGCCTGCTACAACATGTGGTCGAAAAAGCAGAGAACAGCAGCTCTGAAGGTAAACGTCATTTATGAAAGGTCACAAACGTCATCTTATGCAAGGTGTGAGTCAAAGAGAACACAACTCTACAAACAGTCCTTGTTCCCTCTGCAGAAGTGGATAATGTGGAGCGTCAATCTGTGGGCCAAGAAATGATTGACACGGCTTTACGAGTGTGTCAAGAGTTTCTCAGCATCTTAAAGCACGGTGACATTGACGCAGATGTCGAGACGCCACCCCTGATGGAGGAACGGCGGTGGGCGGAGTTTCTGCAAGACTACTACATGGTGATGCAGTGAGTTTGTGCGTTTTCTGGAACATACTGTACCTCTTAGGCCACATTCATTATCTCTGTGACACCGGCTGTTCAAGTCAACTTTATTAAACGTTTAGTTTATATACACCGATCCGGTAAAACATTATGACCACCTTGGTAATATTGTGTAGGTCTCTAAAACATTTGACTCATCAGAAAATGGACATGGGCCTTCTGAGAGTGTCCTGTGGTGTCTGGAAACACAATGTTGTTAGTGGGGGGGCCTTTGAGGGGAGGGGCCTCTGTGGATCATCCCACAGATACTTGATCAGTTTGGGATCCAGTGAATTTGGAGGCCAGGTCAACACCTTGTACTTCATGTTTAATTTTAGTTGTTCCTCAGGCTGCATCCTGCTGCCATCAAGGAGTGTCATTGCTATGGGGTGGGGGTGCCTGGTCTGGTCTAGGTGGGTACTACATGTCTAAGTAACATCCACACCAATGAATGAATGAATGCCAGGTCTTAAAGTTTCCCAGCAGAAGACTGAATTGTCCCAAGATGGTCAATGTTATTTAATTCTCCTTTAGGTGGTTTTAATGTTTTGGCTGATCGGTTTATATATATCTTAAAATATACCATGCAGATTGACACGACCCAGACTGTTGTACTTACAAATTGACTCTACCTGATGCTACATTCTATTAATACAGTGTTTGTATTTAGCAAAGGAGCAATAATCAGAGGCAGGAGTGTGTTTGTGGAGCGCTGCCAGGCCACGCTGGACAGCCTGCAGGAGGTTTGCCCTCAGCTGGACACAGATGGACTAAATAACATCTGGATCATCAAACCAGGTGCAAAGTCAAGAGGAAGAGGTGAGGACCTTTTCTAATAAAATAATGCTGAGATACACCAATGATCCGCAGCATTATGTCCACTGACAGGAGAAGTAAATAACACTGACCATCTTGCTCCAGTTCAGTGTTCTGCTGGGAAACGTCTGGACCTTGCGTTCATTCATTGGTGTGGATGTTACTTAGACATGTAGCACCCACCTAGACCAGACCAGACACCCCCACCCCATAGCAATGACACTCCTTGTTAGCAGCAGCCATCCCCAGAAGGATGCAGCAACAAATAGTTTTTTAAGAACAACCTGGCCTCCAAAATCACTAGATCCCAAATTGATCAAGTATCTGTGGGAAGATCTACAGAGGCCCCCCGACTAACAACAACTGTTTTGGAGGCACAAGAGAGACTTAGACAATATTTGAAAGGTGGTCACAATGTTATGCCTGATTGGTGTATTTTCAAAAATATGCTTTGTTGTTTTTTTGTTCCGAATCATGAAGGAATGTTGTCGACTACAAAATACTGGTGCTTTATTAACAAGGTCCCCTGAAACACCGTGTCCTCTTATTTTTGAGTTTTTCCTTCGGTATAAACTGCAGCCGTGACAGATTTAGTAAACTCTGGTGTCTTTTTTTCCTCCACATCACTCAAAAAATGTCAAATTAGGCATTATGTGTATGAATCGCTTGGATGAGATATTGGCACTCGTGGACACTGACAGAGCCCTGATGAAGGAGAGTAAGTGGGTGGTTCAGAAATACCTGGAGCGCCCCCTGTTGGTCCACGGCACAAAGTTTGACCTCCGTCAGTGGTTCCTTGTTACTGACTGGAACCCTCTGACTGTTTGGTTCTACAAGGAGTGCTACCTACGGTTTTCCACTCAGCCCTACTCAACGAAAACTCTGGACAGGTCAGAGAAGGTTTAGACAATCAGTGCAAATATGACTAAATAAAACCACAAACTAAAATTATTTTTAAGGCTTACCTTGTTGGTTATTTTCCTCAGCTCAGTCCATCTGTGCAATAACTCCATCCAGAAGCACTTTCAGCCATCATGCAACCGCCATCCAGAAGTGCCTGAGGACAACATGTGGTCATGCTCTCAGTTTCAGTCTTTTCTGAAGCGTCAGGGCCGCGAGGCAGAGTGGGCATCAGTGGTTGTACCAGGCATGCAGAAAGCAGTGGTCCATGCTCTTCAAACAGCCCAAGATCTGGTTGAGCCCCGGAAGGCAAGCTTTGAGCTTTATGGAGCTGATTTTATGTTGGGAAGAGATCTGAGGCCTTGGCTTTTGGAGATCAATGCCAGTCCGACTATGGCCTGCTCCACCTCTGTGACTGCACGGCTCTGCCCTGCTGTGCAGGTGGACACATTGAGGGTTGTACTAGACCGACGGACTGATCCAAGTGCTTACACAGGAGGGTTCCAACTAATCTACAAACAGGTTAGACTATCTTTAGACTCAGAATTTTTATTTCCCGCGTAATTCCACTGGATAACAGCACTAAATAAAATTTGCTGATGAATATTTTTTACTTCATCACCTTTCTAGGCTGCAGTTGAAGTTCCTCAGTATGTGGGAGTAAACCTGCTGGTGGAAGGAGCCCCCATAAGGCGACCCAGACGCCTGCTTCAAAGACAGACTGTTATTTCTGACACACCACTCACAGTTCAGTTTACCACAGACCAGTTGTTTCCAGAGGAGACTGAAACAAGACCTAAACTATCAGGTCAGAAGGCGCACACAGTTTCCGCTTTTCACCGTTCAGGAAAAGAGAACCAAGAGAAAAAGCGGCAGCTGACATGTACCGCTGAAAAGAGGGATCATGAAGTGAGAGTTGAAGTTCAGCACACCTCCAGTGTTCGCAGGTCCTGCCGCAGTATGGCATATGAGCAGCCTTTGGTGGGCCACACTGAGCCTCAGAAGAAAGCACGACGGCTGGGCTCAAGCCGACATGTCAACAGAACAACCCTTGTGCCAAGGAGTTTTTCCTTTACCCTCAGCCCTCTTCACAGTACGTCAGAAACTAAACCTCATAGAGTGGGCATCTCCAGATCCTTCCTTCCCCAGACAAACTTTGAGCCCCAACACAGGATTCCCACCCGGGTCTTTCCTTCATTCCAGGGTCCTCTTCCTAGCCTGGAGGTCTTTCGGTTGCGACCAAATATAGTGGCTGGAACTACTGTTTGTGGTAATTCAGCCTTTACATCTCACCCCAGAATCCACAAGCATCAGTTATATCCCCAAGCTCAAAGGCAAGGCATTGCCGTATCTAAAAGAGACTACACATAATTGTTAGAGGGACAAGAAGGTGGAAAGAAGACAGAGATAGTGAAGAGGTTTTGTCAAAATGAGCCAATATCACATGTGAGGTGCAAAAGTACCTTTAAAGTCAAATTAGTATCACTCTGTTCACATGTTTCCAATTAATGTAATGAAACTAAGGTGTGGTTCAGTGCCCTGTTTTGTTACAAAAACAACAACAACAACAACAAAAAAACGGATTTGTCACAGTCTGATCTCACAACACATGTTTGTAGCAGTGTATGATGGCACAGACAAAGCTTTATGATCTTGTTGATCATCAGACTGGAAAATGTTAGAACAGTCTCTAAAGCAGAGGTCTTCAACAGGTTGATTTTCCTTTTTTTTTTTTAATATAACCCCTAGTTATTTCTTTACATAAGTAGGGAGTCCCCACTCTCAATCAGTTTTGGAGTCCTTGGCCTTGAAAACGTTGAAGACCCCTGCTCTAAAGAGTTTGCAGTCAGACAGACTATAATCACATGAAGGAGATTTAAGACGACGAGGTGTTGAGCGAGTTAAATTTTTTAAAGTCACTAATAAAAACACAGTAGAAAGTAATGCTTTCACGCAAATAAATCTACGGACTTACTTCCGCCTCTCGCATGGTGCATTCACTGACATCAGGGACAAAACAAACACGTTCTACACAGCGGCAATATCAACTAATAGAAAACAACACAACTGAACACAAACACATGAGCTTATCAGTACTATACGCTGCAGGTATCCTACTGTAGGCTATAGCACCGTCAATGGCATTTAATACTAACTACTGTAGAATGTAGCTGGGAAAAAACGCGATATTTCTCCGAAGCATTTTCCGTATAGCAGCTAAAGTTCTAATAACATTGACAATGACGCTCACCCGCAAATTGTTGATTTGCAGCCTTCTTCTCTCTGTTATCGCAGACCGTTTGGTGAAGTTAATTGACTGCTGTCCAGAGGACGATTTTTTTAGGCACTCCCATGGGTCACGGTGGTCCTGTCCCGCGGACTCGGAGCTGAATCTGAAATAAAAAATGGTTAAAGAACAAAGTCAATGTTTTGAAATTGCTCAGTCAAAGTGATGACCTTAATCCAATAGAAATGTTGTGGCCCATCAGCCCATAGGACCCAAAGGCAACCCACTAACAACATTCTGTTACCAGACACCTCAGAAAGGCACATCCTCTGATGAGTCACAACTGTTTTGGAGGCACACAATATTGGGAAGGTGGTCATAATGTTAAGCCTGATCAGTGTTCTCTCGAAACAGCATGTAAGTATTTAAGCTGACCAGCAGGTGGCAGTAAATGCTCGGTTATTAGACAGCATGTTTGCTCAGCACATTAACCACTGGATGGCAGTGAGAGGGGAGTAAGAGCACAGCAAATGAAATATTTAAATATTCAAAATATATGATAAAGCCGGAACACTGCTCGGTTAGAAGGAATTTCTCGATTCATTTACTACCAATTCACATTTCATTTTTCACATATTTAAAAATAAATGCAACCCCCTTACAATCTAAATCCTGTTTGTTAAACTGCCAAGATCAACAGAACTGAAATACAAACAAATATTATATATAACTACAGAAATACAGTAGTTACATAATCATCCAAATCACTGGGGCTACAGGTCCCTCCTACTGAAACGACCCTTAAAGATACTAGTCGTGAACTAAATTCCCCACCAGGGTCAATAAAGTCTTATCTTAACTGTCATGGGCGAACGCTTATCTAAAATTGTCTTGCGGAGGGCATCTCGTGACAAAAGTGAAACATGCAACTCCTCTTCAGGCAAATTAATGGAAATCAACTTCAAAGGAACCACTCTAAAAGGTATTAATAACTTTGAAGTTACACACTCCCGTGGGCTTAGGCTTTAGTTTCTGCAAATAAACCAGATGTGCGATGAATCGACTTCACTCCCACAGCCCAGAAAGAGCAGCGGCGGCGGCGGCGGCAGCTACAAGAATAGTACGCAGTCGGAAAGATTGCGAGGATGGGCATGTGTGGAACTGCCCATGGGACAAACCTGTGATTAAGGTGCAATCACATAGTGGAAAAATGCTATCGCACAACACGAGAGAATGGTGATAAGCAGTACTTGTTGTGGTTTATACTAGTGCTACTACATGTTATGAGGGCTCTAGAGAGGATCTGGAATGACACCATTTACTGAATCCTGATTGTTGACTCTGGGGGATTAACTGTAACATCTTACACTCGTGTGTTTACTTGTGTGTTTGTATTAGTGGGCACAGACGGTTCACCAGCAGGAGCCGGGCTACAGATCCACCATTACATAAGTGTTCCCTGTTCTCGCTCTTTCATACACACACAGTCGACGCCAATTTCCACGGGAAAAAAAAAAATACTTTATTAATACACTTATATAATGTATATCAACATTTATAGACAAAATATGTACATCAAACATCTTTCATGTAGGTCCCAAAATATAAAATCTCAAGTACCTCTTTCTATAGAAAACTAATCTTCTGGTAAAACGTTTACATTCACTTCTCCCCTCCTTCCTCCTTTGTCTCCAGTATTCATACGCAGTACAGAGAATAAACATCTGAGATTTATCGGCTTTTCACGAGTAAAAGGCAACAGCAAGAACAAACACCGGGTTTGACTTGAGCAGAAACAGATGTCGAGTATGCAGACCAGGTCCAGCACAGTGCTACAGTATGTACACAGAGTCTGAGTACACAACATGTCCACACTCGGCCCGCCCTCCCGTCTCTCCGGGGCGGACGGAGCGCAAGAACGGGGTATCAAAAATAGAAATGTACAAGAAGTCTATGGACAATAGTTACAGAAAAAAAAAAAAATCCATCTCGGGTTCATCTTGCGAAAAACAAGACGTCTCATTCGGTGCGGCCGCGTGGGGGCCCGTTGCTTCTCTTGTACCCTTACTCTCGTATGTACACGCTTGAGCGACCGTTTGAAAAGGGCATGTTCAGTAATGGCGAGACCAAAGGACGTGGGCAACAAACTTTGGGTGACACATTAACCGCTAACATTTGGTGCAACAAGTACAAGATGGGCGTGTTTTTACCGCAACAGCTACAAGTGAGATGCGTCAGTGTCGCCGGCGTTTACACTTTTAACAGCAGCATGTAAAACATTTCTTTTTTTACATTCAACCAGGTGTATAGGTGTGTGTATATGTGTGTGTGTGTGCAGGCCAGGTCCAGTTCATATGATACATTTATACTGAGGATTATCACTGAGCATTGAACATTCAACCAGAGCATTTGCATTCCCTCCAAACGTGGACGGATGCTGCTCTCGCCTTTCTCTCCTCGATCATTTCTACACGTCCTCTCTTTCACTGTTTGACCTCCGCGCTGAGGAAAAGAGGAGATGAATGATTGGAGTGGATTAGGGGACAGCTCAGTCACGTTTTCCGCCTCGCTACTGCCTCGACCTTTGTTGCTGGAACAGGATTATCTCTGTGCCTCTTCCTTCTTCTCTCAGTCTTTGGTTTCCAGGTTGAGGGGCGGTACCTGCTTTAGCGCCTGAAGGAGCGCAGGGGAGTCCATGGGGGTCTGGGACATGGCTGGGGCCGGAGAGCCTCCCCTGGGAGACAGCACCAGTTGAGGCGGTCTTTCGCTGGTCATGGCAGATGAGGAGCCTCCCATGCCAGGGTAGAGCATGGGCACGGCCCCGGGGTACCAGCATTTCTCCAGCATTGGCAGGTATGCTGCAGCAGAGGGGGGAATGAGGTAGAATGGCATGCAGAGGGGGTGTTGAGGAGGAGGCGCGTGGTTCGGGGACACGCTCATGTAGCTACCATAGCCGCTGGAGGACGATGAAGTTGACGACTCTCCACCGGAGAGCAACTCATCCTCGGACGACTCCACCCGGGGCCGTTTGTGGCGCGGCTCGTCGTCCTCCTGCTTGATCCCAGAGCCCTGCCTGTCGCCCAGCGCTCGCTTCTGCTGGCTCTCCTGGCCGTAATAATCTGGGCGCCCCTGCGGCGCGCTGGATTCCGTTTTCTCCAGCTCCCCGCCGTAGCCGCTGTCCGTGTCCGTGTCGCTGCCGCTCTGCTCGCTGCTCGCCGGAGCGTACGCCCGCTGGATGACCGGCACACAGTTCCTCCCGTAGCCCTCGCTGGGTTTAGGGGGCAGGCCGGCGGGCATCTCCTTGTGAGGCTGGTGCTGGTGGTAGGTGGGGATTTCCTCGGGGCGAGGGCTGTGAGGGGTGCGGGGTCGGCTCGGACTCTGCAGCACCTCCGCAGATAGTTTGTGGAGGTGGCTGATGACATGGGATGGCGTGAAGTCTCCCTCGGCCTCGTGACTGGCTAAATACTGAAGAACCTCCTTGGCACACACATGGAAGCCAGAGCGAAACATCTCCTCGGATTTCTCCTGAGTGACAGGCGGCTGCTCTGTAAACAAAATAAGAAACCACACAGTCAGAAAACCTCCAACTCTTCCAGTTAGATGTGAGACTTTGCAGATTTTTTTTTTTTAATACATTTCCAAACGGCTATCTTTGAAGTCGCGCATTTGCCTGCAGTTCTGCATAATACTCCCATTATGCATTTGTTTGAACAATTTGCATTCTGTCCCAACAAAAACCCTCCTGTCCTGCGCGTGCATTTGTGGGGGTGTGTGTAAATGATCTGCAGCTCACCGATTTGCATGCCGCTCTGCAGGGCCAGGATCTTCTGCTGCTGCTGCTCCAGGAGAGAGGTGAGGGCTTTCACATGCTTAAGCGTAAGCTCCAAGACCACAGCCTTCTCCAGATGGCCCAGAGTCTGAGGGAGACACACAGAGTCAGCACATCCTCGCCTCTTATACAACACTCACGAAACAGGATCTGCAAGCCCAGCACACAACATCTACGCTATCACATGCTACCCCGAGCGTCAATCGAAGCGTGCGCGTGAATTAAACTGAGCTGAGCTTTTGAAATCCCCCAAAAAATTAAAAAACACCAGGAGAGGAGACTCATTCCCTTAAGTGCGAGCTGTCCTTCAGGAGGAGCTGCTGACGCACGCAGCGCACAGATGTAATACCGCTGAGCAGCCACTCGATGGTGCATGCCACTAAAAGTACAGTCAATCACGTTATCCCTCCCAGCCACAGCGTGAACTTACCGTGAGCTTCAGGTGCTCGGGCAGCAGATCCTTCAGCTGTGCGATGCACTCGTTTATCCGGTCACGTCTCTTCTTCTCGATGAGTCTGTGGGGCAGTTTGTAGGTTTCCTGCAGGGGGCGGACAAGAAGACGCTGCGTGAATTTCGGCTGACCCGAGAGTCGATCACGATCAGAGGCGGTTACACAGATAGGGAGGAATCCAGGAGTTATGTCATAGCAGAAATTGGGTCACCCATTTATGGGACTAGAGGAAGGAGCGCTGGCAGCCTCGCGCTGCCCGAGCAGTTTCCACGTTTGAAGCAAATGTAAAAAAAAAAAGAAGAAATAAATAAACACAGAAAGAATGTAACCAACCTTGCTTTCTTCTCCTCTCTTCATCCCCCTCCTGGGTTTATAAACGTACATGGGGAAATCCATCCTAAAGAGAGACGCACGGAGAGCAGGAAGGGATTAGATAATGGTCTGGTGACGTGCACAGCTCGGGCTAAATGAGAGATCGAGTGGCGTTTGAGGAAAAGGCTGCACATTCTAGCGAAGGGCATGTTTTCAAAGTGTAACTTACCCCTGCACGTCTGACAGATCAGCCTGGTGTTTGGACAGAGGTGGTGGTTGCGCGCTTGGAATTCGCTCCATTCTTTGTAGTCCAATAACGCCGTCAAAGTACTTTTCCAGCGGAGAGACGCGAATCAGTACGCACTAATTTACGCGCGGTAGTTTGGGAACTAAACCAGAATTCTTCTTAAAAAAAAAAAAAATGATAAAAAAATAAATGCTTAAAAAATGTTTACTGGTTTCTCCGTTTAAACAGCAGTCGCGTTGATGAAAATATTATCTTATTTTGTTTGTTTTTTAGGTGCGAAAATTGGTTCAAGTTAGTCCTGTGATCTCCACGCAATGGTCCCGCAGCAGAAGGAAGTCAAGCCGTCTTGGTGGCGCGTCGGGAAAGTGGGGGAGGACAGAGCGACGAGTTAAATAAACCCTCTGACTCTCCGCTCTGCCTGACCTACCTCTATCACATGAGGCTCACGTGTTAAACGGCGCTGTCTCCTCGGCGGGAGGACCGCCCCCTTTCTACAGATAAGGAGCTTGAGTGGGCGGGCGGCATGCGGACGTCAGGGCGGCGGGGCGGCGCATGTCGGATCCCGTGTACCACCATGCTGAAGTGTATGGAAACAAGGCTGAGCGCCTGCGAACTTGCTGGCACCGGACCAGTGCAGCCGAGTTCAACGGGCCCGGGGCCACCGGGAGGCGAGCGGGCACGGCACCCGGTGCAATAAACGCAAAAGATAACAGACACACACCACAACAAATAAGATGATTGTCATCTAGAAACCACGAAATATGAAGCTCTCTACCGCTCACTTTGGCTCTGTGCAGGTTATAGATATATTATGCAATTTGTGCAGCGCCTGTAAGTAGTTTTAATGCCTATTTTTATTTTTATTTTTAAGCTATAACACGTGCCAGCAATTTGGCATAAACAAGCAGCAGCTCCCTCGTTTGTCCAGACCAATTTATATCCCGCAACATGAAGAGCGTCTATCATCATCATCATCATCATCATCATCATTAATCCAAGGGTTTCGGTGCGAACGGCGCACGGGTCACGGTGGAAGCAGCACGTGCACCTGTGCGTGGACGACTCGAGGGGGGTGAGTTTGTTGTCATGAGGCAGCGCCCTCTTGTCACGTTGATCTCCTCATGGCTCCGGGAGCCCGCTGTGCGCACAGGGCACATCCAGCTCATCCAGCTCAGTCAGGCTGCACACGGTGGCTGCACACGCTGGCTGCACCTGTCTGCTACGGGCTACAGGCACAAGGCAGACATGCTTATGGCAAATGAGGAGGGAGGTGGATATGGAAACAGTCAAGGGATATTCCCCATATAAATAATCTTAAAGGCCTAATAAGGAAAAACACAATGGAGTTTATATATTTTTTTTATATGGAACTATTATTCTTTTTTAAAAATTTATTTTCGTAACGTATCAACAGTGCATTTAAGCAATAGTCTGTCAACAAATGAGTAAAAACGTGTCCTTGTACGTGTTGGGACATATTTCTGGGAACTTCTAAGCCAGTGTTTCCCCTCTGGACAATTTCACTTAGACCTATAGGCAGGTAATCCACCAAAGGCCGCCATATGTCCACAGAAGTGTTGTCATTTCCATTTATATTGGCACTTAGTCTTTGTACCACTGAGTTACGGTGGGCGGTTTCTCATACGTCCCAGCCAAAAATAAGGGATTACTGAGTAATGTTGCTCCTTTCGCTCCCACAACCCTGTTCGAAGGCGGCAGCCCCAATAGGAACTGGCCCGGATCTTTACATATCCTGTGTTTAAACATTGCCGTCACTTCCTTAAACATGACTGGAACTTTGATATTCTTGGACAGCTCCAGAAGCGGTGTATATATGTCCCACTTGTTAATTTACATTTAAAGGGGAACTACTGTTTTTTTTTTTACAACTTGGACCTTATTTCTGGCATAAAATACTATCGTTTACTCACTTTTGTGTCATTTGTATTCCTTCAGTGTATATCCATATAGTGGGAGTGACTGGGGCACTGACATGCAGCCTCTAAATGACGCATTATCTGCTGCGAAACTCATTTCATCCGACATTTGTGAGGTTCTGAGGTTGTGAAATTACAGGTAAACAAGCCGACCGTCGTGGGGGCATGCGGCGCTCGGTGATGACATCATCTGGGGTTTGTAGTTCAATCTACAGACTCTGGATGATCATAGCAGGTAACTCCAGACTCAACAGGGAATAGCGCCAGCGTACGATAACAAAATATTACCGTTTACTCACCCATTAGAGGCTGCGTTTCGGTGCCCCATTCACTGCCATTATATGATATACGCTGGGCTAATTATCCCCTGAAGGAATACAAATTACACAAAAGTTATTTTATGCTAGAAATAAGGTCCAGGTTGTTAAAAACAGTAGTTTCCCTTTAAGACACAATGGTGAGTGACCTATTAGAGTTAATTTTGTTCATAACACGAGGCATCCGGTGCTGTCAGTAAAGTATTCTGTATTGTGAGAGCGTGAGTGGTCCGAGTACATCCCTCCCAAGCATCTTTATCATATACACTTTAATATTCTAATATGTTTCATACATCTTATATAACTAGAATCAAGCATAAATCACCTGTACACACCAGTCGTCTGTAAATGTCACATGCAAATAGAAGCGTGGCTTCATTGTCAGGTCAGACGAGGACTTCAAGCTGCCAGAATTCACAAACTGGTTGAACACAGTCCCGTTAAGAAGCTTAAATCGCATCACCCTGCAACCACCATCTTTTCCTTCCAGCTCTTCTTTGCTTTTTACGTGTTTTTTTATTATAATTATTTTTAAAACCTCAAATTATATTTAGCAGAATCCCTGCAGCAAGTGAATCACACGGACTCACGCTGCTGAAGGTTCGGCGTGTTTATTGATTTCAGGATATCTTTTCGAGATAGAGACAAGACTCCAGCCTTGAGTCAGAAAGCCACGCAGGCGACTTCTAACGGCGTTTCCAAACGTACAGCATGTTTTCTTTCCTGCACGTTTAATCAATAATTTCTAAAAGCCACATCGACGGCTTTAACTGCAACGCCTGTTCCTAGAAATTCCTAGAGTGAACAAAATAAGAACGAGACACGCTGCAGCACTCAGTAAATACAAAACGAACATAATGCAGGTTGCAGTCAGTCAGCTGTAATTAAATAACAGCCACGATGGAAAGCCCCTTAAAGACGGTCGGGGGGGAACATGTAACACAATTAAACATGGACTTGGATCTCTAGAAATCCTGACAATGACGCCGTTCTTTCAGTTCACTTATAGATTTTATAACATTCTTGAGAATGATCTTTGGGGGAAGTACCTTTTATTGTTTTCAGCACAAGCCGAAGGGGTTTTTCTTATGTATTTGTTCACATGTGATAAATCAAAATAAATAGTCTGATCAAAACTTTAAAAACATTTCAAGAAATAAAATCCTCTTTAAGCGTAAAGCGTACATTATAATAGTCTTAAGTCTCTGGAGAAAATCCAAATAAAAGGCAGATTAAACAGTCTGAAAGTCTCTAATTCTCGCATGTTGACATGAAATCCTGAAAAGGTCAAATTAAAAGCAGAGAATGTGCAACCCCCGGCATTTGCACAACACGTTTCCTCACGCAACATGACTACACGATGTGCATTTCCTCATTTGAGGACGACGTTTGAGGAAGATTTTTGATTCAGCCCTCTGGCAATTCCCAAATCCGACTCCTCCGCGGGCCTCTTCAGGCGTCTGCAGCGAGGCAGACGGAAGGAGCCGCTCGAGCCGTCGTTAAACGAGCGCCAAATATAAAAAATAAACCGCACGGCAGCAACCGGGAGGGGGAAAACACCAAATCTGCATTTCCTTCAGCGTCACATCGGTGCTGGCCTTCCTCTCGATCCCTCTGCTGATGCAGATGCTGTTTTCAACCGACAGATTACTTCACACTTTTATTTCTTTTTAAATTTTTATTTAAATAGACTCCAAGAATGGAATGTACACAATTTAGACACAAACCATTAATTAGTATAAAAGTTAAGTTTGGTCAAGCAGCACTCCAAATCTGTTCATTTTTTTTTTTTGGTTTCCTCACATACAACACTCAGTCCATCCATCCTCTTGTGAATGTTTTACAAAGTGACCCAACAAAAAGTCAACGGTGTGCTACACAAAACGTCAGTGCTTAGGACTAAATGCAATAAAGGAAGGTTAAATAAATCAGTGCCGACATACCAAGGAAGAGGAATAAAGCAAATATATAACGCTGCTCCCAAATGACTGAATTGACTTAATGGACTCTGGCCGTTAAAACGCAACGCGGATCTAACTGCAGGGTGAAGCAATAACACGATCTGCTCCGGCTCTGTGGTATCTTCATATAGTTCCTTATTCCAACGAAGAGTTTTAGAAAGGGGTTGTAGCAGGTCAGAATTACTTATCTCCACAGAAAGCCTTTTGTCATCTAAACTGTCCTAGAACATGCAGGACCTTCATTTGAGATTACAAAGAATAAAAAAACCAAAACAAAAAGAAAAAACCCAAAACACTTGCACTCAAGATAAAAAGAAAAAAAAAACATTGTATGGGTTTTAGAACATAATTTAGAAGCTTTGGCATTTGTTTTACAGGTGTAGTTTGTCGTCATATTTCAAATAAAGCGTCTCAAATTTCAAATACAAAAGAATTTCCCAAAACAAACGTAGACGTTGCATATCGTGTATCATTCCTATTGCTGTCAGGTGACATGTGTTTGTTATGGGTTCAAACAAACCTTCAAATTCCACACGTGACCTGAGTTTGCTGGTGCAACGGCGAGGGTCAAAACCTCGATGCAAGGCCACTTGAGGGGTTTCGCTCGCTCCCTCGGGAACGACTGGCTGAACTTTGGCACGCTGTCGGAGCGGTCCGACGCAGAAGGCATTCAGGGTAGTGAAGCGGAAGTCTGTGTCTTAAAACTCACGGGACTGGCTGCTCGGGGGGTGGTGGAGACCGGAGAGCGCGATAGCTTCGGCCCCACGCGGACACTCAGAAGCACGCCTGCTGAAGCAACGTATTCTAGGAGTGTCTGGTGCGGAACCGCAACCAGACGCGGACTTAAATACGCACTAGAGGAGGACATTCTCCTGGCTGACGCGCGCTGTTACGAGGCACTGGTGGGACCGACCCCCGGGGCCCTCAGGCGGGCTGCTGGGGGTTGATGTTCATGTGGGGGGGGTGGCCGAGGAGTCCGATCCGTTGCTTCTGCTTCCTCTGCTCTGTCATCTGTACAAAAAAAAAAAAAAAAAAACGGGACAAAACAAAAGCGTATAAAGATTTCAATCAGCGTTTTTTTTTGGTTTTTTTCTATCGGGCCCCCGTTTTGTTCGTATTGTGCAACTGCAATGGAGTGCACATGTAGGCGTGCAAGCGTGCAGAGGATACGATACTATGATACATTCCTTCTGGTTTATCAAAGGGAGGGGGAAACTAAACATTCATTTATTTTCTGTAACTGCTTCTCTTCTGGAGGGTTGCGGTCGGGTGCAGCCGATCCCAGTCGTCATTGGGCGAGAGGCGGGGTACGGAGCTGACACAGAGAGACAGACAACCATTCGCACCTACGGCCAATTTAGAATCACCATTTAACCTAAGCAGCATGTCTTTGGACGGTGGGAGGAAGCTGGAGAACGTGGAGAGAACCCACACAGACACAGGGAGAACATGCAGACTCCACAAAGAAAGGAACCAGGATTCAAACCCAGAACCTTCTCACTGCACCACCCGTGGGCCAATAAGGAGTCAAGCCCGTAACTATAGATACCAGATAATAGATAACGTGTTGATTTGTGAACTTTAAGCGTGGTACTAGAGCCAGGCCAATCATCTAGCTCTTAGCAAGAACACAGTTAAGGCAGAAAATAAACTATCCCACTGGTGGATAATGCGATGAATGCTTGAAGGCCGCGGCCGATCTCCCGCCACGCGCCGTGACATACCTGCTCCTTGAGCTCCGTCAGCTGTCCGGACAGGTTGGCCACCAGCCTCATGGTCGACTCCAGCTTCTCCTGCAGGTTCCTGATTTCGTTCTGCTCGCCCTCCGCGTCGCTGCTCACCAGCGACATGGCGCGCATCCGAGGGAACCAGTCCAGGTTGTGCTCCTGCGGATCGGTCAGAAAAACATGCTGTGTACATCGGTGGCTTAAACCCAACGACGGAGTTGGTTTGAAACATGTTTCCCTAGATATGTGGGGTCAAACAAACGTCTAACAATCTAACATATAATAATGAAAATCCCAGGCAACTGATCAGTGATGCTTTTCAGGGTTAAACCAGGGCCTCGTGTGCTCTCTTGTTCCCCTGACTTCCTGTTTGTCTCCACAAGTCGGTTTGTGTTTTTAAATGACCGCCGCGTCTGACAGTTAAGATTAGAAAAGGGGAACAGATCCATTTAGAAAGGTGCGTGCGTGTGTGTCTCTGCGCGTGTGAGCGCGTGTGACGAGCCGCTGCGTGTTCACCAGCGTGACCGTGTGCGCTCGTTCAGAGTTTCCAAAAAAACGTGACGCAAATAGAAGTGCCTCTTTCATCCAGGGCTGAGCGTATGTCAGCAGACGCAGGGAGATGAGATATGTAAATGAGCGAGCAGCGAGCAGCGAGCAGCGAGGGAACTCGTGCGGTTGACCTTTTTCTTTTCCCGCAGCAAAGCGCGCAGCGACTTCCCTACAGGCATCAACAGCCCCGGTTAGCAGCTGTGTGTAGCGTGCCGTTCATTTGTTTATCTTCTGTGACCGCTTGTCCTCTGCAGGGTCAAGAGGAGGGAGGGCGGTGGAGAACCTGCAGAGAACCCACGCAGACACAGGGAGAACTCGGACCCCGAACTTCCGATTCACACTGTGCGTTCGACTCACCATGGCAAACAGGCCCGTGGGCGTACGTTTTATTTTATTTATTTATTTTACCTTGATCATCTCCGCCACGTAGCTCTCTGGGCCGGTGTACTCCGTGGAGTCTTTCACTTTCACCAGCACGATGAAGAACAGGTAGTGCCACATGTTGTGCTCCTCCTTGATGTGCTCCTCAAACGTCACCGTCTTGTTGTCGAACTTGTCGCGCTCCAGTCCTGCAACGGGGCAACGAAAGCAACAACAACAACACAAAGGGAGCTTAAGGTGTGTGTCGACGGGTCAGTTTCTCATTCGCGTTACGAGTCCTGAACGTACCGCAATTCAATTCACACAAAAGGGCAGCAAAAAGACACATTTTATCCACATTCCTACTGCTGTGACCTCTTTTTTGTCTTTTAAACAGCACCAGTTATGGTAAGCACACTTGTGCAATCTTTTAAGCTTCTTGGAAAGTTGGTTGCCTCAGCTTCCACAGATCTTCAGTGGCTTCTGCCTGTTTCAATGTATTTGTCTCTCACTGTGTGTGTGTGTGTGTGTGTGTGCGTGTGTGTGTGTGTAATCCCAGACTCATTCCAAGGCGCTGAGGTCGTTTGTTGAAGGATCCTTCCCGTCCGTCATCAAAACACGCTACAGTGACTAAAGGTTTGGCTGTATAGCTTATGTGAAACGAAAGAACTGACTGAGTTTATATATATATATATATATATATATATATATATATATATATATATATATATATACACACGTATATATATTATATATAAAAAAACAGAGATTAAGACAATATTGGTAAGAAATTACAGTTAATAATAATAATTCATGGAAAAATAATCTTGGGTAATCTGATTAAAGCTCCTGCTCTTTTGGAAAGAGATTAAAGAGTGTAGCACATCTACTACCGGAAAGAGAGATTAAACCTTATCTTTTTACTTAAAAAATGAAATTTGACAAGCAAAAGATATTTTTCCGAGCACCGTCTCACACCATGAAAGTGAAACCTTTCCTGCAGATAAGAGCAATTCAAGAGACCCTGAATATAATCACGCGGGGGGTTGGATCCTATCCCAGCTGGCTCGGGTCAGGTCACCGGTCTATCACACCTACGGCCCGTTTATAATCACCAGCGAACCTAAGCAGCATGCCTTTAGACGGTGGGAGGAAATACCTGACACGGAACATGCAAACTCCACAGGAAGGCCCGAGTCAGGCCATGGATTCGAACCCAGAACCTTCAGCATTGAAATTTGGAGCCCTTACAAACGAGGCCGTTTGCGCGTAACAGATGCAAACCGCCGCGTTAACAAGACGAGTCGGACAAACGTTTAAACCGACATTTAACCGTTTCATATTGAAGCACGAGGGCGTCATTTCAGAGCGGGACTGAGATTGAAAAACATCCACCTCGGATGACGTAAATCAATCTCTCCGGCTCCGGGGCTTAAAAAACGGCAGCCAATCAGTGGCTTATCAAACCCGACCTGTAGGACGTCGAAGCACTTGTGGAGATTTGCTCCTAATCTCTGCATCTCCTTGTCTCTTGTGGTCCTTCTGGAAACCATAGAGACAGCAGCTCCCCTTGCGGCCTGGCCTTGTTTAATATGAGTGAGTCAGAGCTGATGGCTGGCCGGGTGACATAATACTGTTCTCGTTCCATATGCTTACCACTTGTCCTGACTGCCTGACCCGACATACGAACACACGCTTCGGCGCAGCATCCAGGCCCAGACACACACACACACACACACACACACACACACACAGTTCAGCATGTACTTATTTAGGCACTCGCGGGTGTAATGCACTTATAAGGGCATTCGGTGATGCTACACAAAGGGACATCGTTTGCCTAATCGTTGAAGTTGCACAAAACATATGGTAAGGAAATTTGAGTGTGCGAGCGAGTGAGTGGGAGAAAATGTCTGTGCGTGAGAGACAGACATGAATTATGGAGGCGAGCAGAGCGCTGGCAGGAAGCCCTCATGACTCAGGCTTCTTTGGAACGGCAGCGAAGAGAAAAAAAAAGGGGGGGGGGGGGGACGAAATGCAGCGAGCTACAGGCGCCGTTACAGAAACCGCCAGTGCTTCGACAAATCTGATCCGTCCTAAGACGGGGAATATTGGGAAGGAAGGGAGCGATGTTAGATAAGAGCGTGAAACAACAGTGCTAATGAGATGCGGAGCCCCTCCTGCAGCGGAGCACGGGCTCACCGCGCTGCCAGGACGCCCTGCACGAACAAGTTCATCCCGTCACTGTTAGAAAGCTAGAACTTCACTTCCCATGACTGTGTTATCTCATGACGATACTCCTGCACAAACTGCAAAAGAACTCTACACATTACCTGTATTTATGTATGCACAACATTGATGATCAGCCACAACATTAAAACCACTGACAGAAGAAGTAAATAACATTGACCATTCTGTGACAAACCAATGTTCTGCTGGGAAACTTTTGGACCCGACATTCATTCATTCATGTGGATGTTACTTAGACATGTAGCACCCACCGAGACCAGACATCCAACACCTGTACAGCCAGCCCTGCAGGAGGAAGGCACAGCGGATCCTCTCAGACCTCAGCCAGCCCCAGCTACAGACTATTTTCACTCCTACTGTCTAGCAGGCGGTTTCGGAGCACCCACACACAAACCAGCAGGTTCAGGTACAGTTTTTACCCACAAGCCATCAGGCTACCGAACAGCTAAACTGCCACACACATACACACATGAACAATTCCACTTTATTCTGTTTCTCTATTCCGATATTATCGGCCATTATTGAGTTAAAAATGTAATATCGGGAATTATCGGTATTGGGTTTTTATAACCGATGTTTGTTCTGTAGCTTTAACATTTCTGAGTCTGCATGAACGCAGCATGGGACGTTAACAGGCGCGTGCTTGATGACGTATAACAACAACAACACGCTAGTCTCGTAGGTTGCTAACCGTGGCTAACAAGCTAGCTCGCCCGGTGTATGAGATGTCCGTGGTTTGGAAGTATTTCCAAGTGTCACCTACTAACTTTGCACGCAGCCACCAGTCAACTTAATTTGTGATTTGCAATGACTGCAAAGCAAAGGTGGTTATGAGAGGAGGAAACAAGGCGTCTTCCTTTAATACATCAAATTTGATCACCCACCTCAAGAAGAATCATGCAGAGTTATACGCTACATTTGTCTTCCTTGTTTTGATATTGTCTGTAGTTTGTTTGAGGCAAAAATGTCTCTCTAAAAACACAAAAAATAAATGAATGGTACTTTTTTGGCACTTTTTTCTGTAACTTATTTTGCACAGACAGTGTTTACATTTGAAAAGCCATGTTGCATTTATGTTTGCATCCAGTGGGACATCGCAATAAAATTAGGCATAATGTGTTAATTCCATAATAGGTGATGTTATGTTGTTACCTAATAATTTTGGTGTTAAAAGACTGCATATATCGGTATCGGGTGATATCGGTAATTAAGAGTTGGACAATATCGGAATATCGTCAGAAAAGCCAATATCGAGCATCCTTACATATTCATTTTTATTTTTATTTTATTTTAGGCGTAACAACACCAAGGCAAATTCCTTGTATGTACGATCACGCTTGGCAATAAAGTCTTTTCTGATTCTGATTATATATATACACATTTTACCATACATCTTTTTATTCTGTTTTATTCTATTTATTGTATTTTGCCTCTGTGAAGTGGAGTGGGCTCCTTGCACCAAGAATTTCATTTGAAAATAAAGAATCTTGAACCTAGACCAGACCAGGCACCTCCACCCCGTAGCAATGACACACCTTGATGGCAGCAGTCATCCCTAGTGCCTGACACAACTAAAAAAAACATGAAGAACAGCACAAGGTGTTGACCTGGCCTCCAAATTCTTTAAATACCAAACTGATCAAGTGTCTGTGGGATGATCCACAGAGGCCCGCACTAACAACACTGTGTTCCCAGACTCCACAGGACACCCTCAGAAGGCCCATTCTCTGATGAGTCTGTTTTGAAGGCACAAGGGAGACCTACACATTATTAGGAATAATGTTACGTCTGATCGGTGTATATTGTATATTGGATTTTTTTTAGCCGACATCGTCCCTAACTGTTTAACACCTCCACCAGCTCAGTTAACAGATCAGCAGCGTCTATCTTCATCTCACCGCAAATGAAACAAGTCGTCTTCAGGACTTCTTCCTTCTTCTGTTTTTCACTCCTCAGGTCGGCGAAGGTGTCGATGATCACGCCAAAGATGAGGTTGAGGACAATGATGATGACCATGAAGAAGAACAGCAGGTCGTAAATCACCCTGGCAGCGAACAGGGGCTCCTGGGTAAGAGGCAGGAAACACGGTTGTAGTGTTCAGCGTGGTCACACCAGGGTCATGTCAAACATTTAAACACACATATATATACATATTTAAGGAGAGGGGACTAGATTGCCCCCATTTAACTGAGTGACCCAAAAGGCACCATGAACAGGTGTTGGGGATAATGTTATAGGTTGAAAACAAGGCTAACCTTGGTCCTCATGGATGTTAATGGAAACACAAGGGCACGGGGATAACCTGCCAGATGCTATGGTAACAGAGACGGCAGCAAGGCGGTCACACACATTCACAGTTTCACCCGATCCTCTCGAAAGCAATACGTGGCGCTTCTCGCTTTTCAGCTGCCCTGAAGTGGTCACCGAACGCATCTCACCCACCCGTGTTCAGGTCGAGTTTGATTTAGAGAAACGCTCTGACCAACTGACAAAGTTTCCTCCTGTAATTTACCTCGGAAGCCAGACGAGACTTTTTGACCTGAGTCTTGCATTGTGTTGCGAATGGATGAGGCAGATACTCACATCCTCTTTTGACATCATTAGCGGTTTAGCCTGAATTCGGTAGAAAACTATTTCGAGGTTTAATTCTCACACAAGGCGGAGGCAGTGCAGCTGTAAGGAAACATTGCGAAACCTCCATGCTTTTGTAATAAAAACAAGTTCAGCGGGCGACGGGCTCAGAGCCAGCTCACATGACCGGCACTGCAGCTGTGGGTGCACCAACCTCTCAGTCACACACACACACACACACACCCAGGCACACACACAGCCAGGAGCCCAATTAAACGTGCGCGTACCTCTTTAGAAGGCTTACGAAGAACATCCCCCACACCCCCTCCACTCCTCAAGCCGTGACTCAGCACAGTAACGATACACATGAGCAAAGAGTCGCACGTCCGCTCCATGTTGCCGTCCTCATCGTCGTCATTCCCAAAATCTGTGGAAGCAGAAACAACCACAGATTCAACAGTTAGGAGATTTCGCAAGGGGCAGCACGAAGTACAACTACTGCAGTAAATGTCTTGGCAGCGCCACAGAATGTCATTTACTCCGTATGATTTTAGTGAACTGGAACAGTTGGGCCGTTGGGATCACTGGGACCTTCGTTTGTTGTCTCACAAAAAAATAAGTAATCAACAACAACGAGCCGCAGTTCATGAGGCAGAGTCTCTAGTAACGAACAATACAATTTACAAGCACATATAAAAAAAAAACAGTCATGTTCAGAAAGACACATACACCAATGAGGCATAACATTATGACCACCTTCCTAATATTGTGCAGGTCTCCCTTGTGCATCTAAAACAGTTGTGACGGACATGGGTCTTCTGAGGGTGTCCCGTTGCGTCTGGGAACAGGATGTTGTTAGTGGGGGGGCCTTTGGGTCCTATGGCTTGAGGGGAGGGGCCTCTGTGGATCATCCCACAGATTCTTGATCAGTTTGGGATCTAGTGAGTTTCATGCTTTTGCCGTTGTTCCTAAAGCGTTTGTGTGTGCGCTTGTGTCAGGCTGCATCCTGCTATGGGGCGGGGCGTACCCGGTCTGGTCTAGTCCCAGCAGAAAACTGAATTGTGACAAGATGGTCAATGTTATTTACTTCTCCTGTCTTCTCCGGTCATAATGTTATGGCCAATCGGTGAATATTCCAGTATTATTATATTATGTTATATTAGATGAATTTTGAGAACTATTCTTCCTATTAACGGTTAATGTAGCCACAATTCAAACACTAATTTAATGCTAAAATAATCTTAATCTGAGATTTTGATAAACACACTTTAATATGACTACATAAGAAAAAAATTGCGATGGTGTAGCTATAGAAATACTGTCAGATATTATATTATAGAGTACTAGAGACACTCTACTCAATCATTTATGGTAGATTAAAGATTTATGAGCATCTCATGCCATACTAACAACACATTAATTGTGCTGTGATCATAAACATTAGATACCCGTGTTAGAGCGGGATTTAGCCGCGTAGCCAGTCATCATAAACATGTCCTTGACTTGGCTGCAAAACTCAATATCTACTGAAGCCGTGTTTACATGTTTTGGTTCACAGTGTGAAGGCTAAAACGCTTCTGTTTAGCTGGATTCAGAGGAGCAAGACAGAAGGAAATAATAATGGACACGTCTGAGCGGTTTATAGGTCACCGCAGGACAGTCAGAAGGAAGACATGTTGACTTTAAGGAATAAATGGTAGACAGACTGGAATATGGGATCTGCTTTCTAAGTTTAGTACTGGACGTGCTATTTTTACAGCTTTCCTGCACGTCTGGGAAATCCTAGGACAAACAAAACAAGTGCATGGATCAGCCACAACATTATGACCACTGACAGGAGAAGTGAATAACATTAACCATCTTGTGACAATTAAACGTTCTGCTGGGAAACTTTTAGTCCTGGCATTCATTGGTGTGGATGTTACTTAGACATGTAGCACCCACCTAGACCAGACCAGGCACCCCCACCCCATAGCAATGACACTCCTTGATGGCAGCAGGATGCAGCCTGACACAGACACGCACACAAAAATGCTTCAGGAACAATTAAAAAAACCCCACAAAGAACAGCACAAGGTGTTGACCTGGCCTTTAAAATCACAAGATCCCAAACTGATCAAGTGTCTGTGGGATGATCCACAGAGGCCCCTCCCCCGCTAACAGCATTCACCCTCAGTTTGTTACACACCCATTCTCTGATGAGTCCCAACTGCTTTGGAGGCACAAGGTACACACTATTAGGAAGGTGGTCATAATGTTATGTCCAATCTGTGTATTTTTGTGTGTTTTTTTGTTTGTTTTTTTAGGGGATATTCACAAATCTGTGTCACATGAGGCTAAACAAGGTCACATGGGAGAGTGGCCCAGATCAAATGGCAGACATGTGACGGGTCACATGAAGTAAAGGTTGAATATAAGCGCAGTAAACATCCCATGGTTTTTCTTTCACATGCTGAGCAAGCTCTACACACAACAGCTGAATCCAACAGGCCCTAAATGAAAACACTTTCTGTTTTTTTGTGTATGATCTCAGATACCTCCTGGCCAATGATAAAGCCTTAAAGGAATTTGCTATCTTCCTAATTATGACAAATCACTTCCCTTGTAGACATTCTCTGCTCCGGGGTCAGGCAGCACGTGATCTCAGGCTGCGTCATTCCCGCCAATTTCCACAAAACCTCACAACTAACATTAACCACAGTCAACTCGCAGTAAATAGAACTTTTAAAGGCGTCACTCGGGACGGGAAATCCACACAAGGACATTCAAAATCTATTTGTAGTTTCCAGTTACCTTCCTGCAGGGCGTCTGTGGTGCAGTTCTCTTCAGTGCCCCCATGGCACATTCCCGCTGACAGGAACTCACTGGCCAAACTGGCTCCGTTTTCTAGAAAGTTAAAAGGGACAGTGCATTTGTTTTCTTACTAAATGTAGAGCTATGTCTTTTCGTGGAGCGGGGGGGGGTTAATTTGGGATAGCAGTCAGTCCTCACTCAGGGTGGAGTTGGGGATACGATCCACCTCCAGGATGAAGTCGTCTTTGAAGAATATGTAGCCGACGATGGAGAACAGGTAGACCAGGATGAGGGCGAGCACGGCGGTGAGCACGATGGAGCGCCCGTTACGAGTCACGCTCTTGATCACATTCAGCAAGGTCTCCTCTCTGTAGACCAGGTCAAACAGCTGCAGAAAAAAAACAAAACAAAGAGGTGCAAAACGAAACGAGGGAACGCCGGAAAGGCCAAAGACGTGCAGCAATGCGCGGTTTTGTTATTCGAGCTGTGATGCGACCGCAGAAAATGAAATAGCAGTAGTAGGAATAGTATTCAATCTGGCACGCTGCAGAGCACAGCTGCAGAGAGCACTTAACACCACAACAACAACAACAAGTTTAATATCAGCGCAGCTCCAAATAAGGCGATTGCTGGACATGACCTTGAATGCACCGCAATGGAAAGCTATACCTGCATTAATCTTTTAAAGGCGTGAGAGAGAAACAGCTTTTTGACTCTTCTGCATATATAAAGAATGGTTTTACAAAAAGATCAGGCCTTTTCTTCATTCCTTTCTCGGGTGGCTGCGTGCATGCTCGATTTGAAAGGCGACTTCATAGCACGTGTGTTTCTCTCACCAACAGACTGTAGAAAAAGACGTGGCCAAAGACCCCCAGGCAGCAGATGATGAGGTAGATCAGGTGGTAGAGGAACTCGAAGTCCATCACCATGGCTTTGTAGCCCCGCGTGAAGGTTCCTCGGTTCCCGACGAAACTTATCAGGAAGATGATTTTATTACAAACCTGAGGAAGAGAAAGGGAAGACTGGCTTTTAAAAATCAGTGAACCCCGCGATGATGGCGCAAAGCGTGGCTAGCGCAGCTCTTAAGCTAAGTGAGGACAAACGGCATTGAAAGCGTTTACACACGATGTAAACGGGGTAAAAGGGATCAACAGGAATCTGGTTAACACACCTAGAGAAACTGTGATATATACCGCACAGGTTTAGCCGAGTTTCAGAGACTTGGGACATCATCAGCGGTGAAAGTTAATAGTAGAGGACATTAGATTAGCCGTGTGCACTTTTAACCCAGATAGTGAAAATCTACAGCCTGACTAAGAGCTAAATCGACTCTGACATACGGTTGAGATCATTTAACAGTTGATAAGAGGCCTAGAATTTATTATTTTTAAATTCTAGGCCTCTTATCAACTGTCAAACAACACGAGTCAGGAAGACGTTTGACCTGCTGCCTGCTCATAAACTAGATTTCAGAGTAACCAGGTTACCGCCGTCCATGGTAACATGTTCTCCGATGTCCTGCCTTAACCTGATTCCACTCAATAACCTGCTTTCGCGCTTACGTGTAAACATAGAGAGCGAAGGGACAGAGGTGATGGCGGGGGCTTTCATTCGGAGCGAGTGTGTGTGCGCGTTTATAAGGGGACATCTAGAAAATCTCTGGCGGGGGGTGAAGGGGTGTTTTCGCGCTCTCTGGTGACGCACTTCACGCCGCACAGTACAGCCGAGGCGCCGCCAGGGAGAACTGCAGGGCCCGGGAGGGGTTAGGTGGGGGCAACACTACAGGCAGAGGGGGCTCCGTGGTGCCAAGCGGGCATGAGTGAGAGCTGAAAAGAGAAGTGGAACTGGCGCGGTGGCGGTTTCTCAGCATGTGAAAGTACAGTAGTGCGTGTGAGCGGTGAAATAGAAGTGGACCGTTTTTGGCTTTTCTCTGGGGAAAATTACGAATGAAGCGGAGAAACAGTTTCTCAGAGTGGCAAGGAGGACAATGAGCATTTAAATGGGTCAACTTAATGACAGAAACAAAACAAAAAACGAAAAAAAACGCAATTCGCGATTATATCAACTTTGACATCTTTGGTTTCATTTGAACAGGTTCTGAGATTCCTGCCTCTGCACAGACACAACAGAAAAGATGAGAGGCGCGGTTTTTATTGAACTTCTCCTCTGAAGAAACTAGTTCCAGTAACTCGAGTTCTGACAGAAAAACAGAGATTGATTCTGGAGATTAAAGCTCTCAATTATTATTATTTTCAAAGGCATCAGTCTTCAGGCACAACATTATAACCAGGTCTCCAAAACAGTTGTGACTCATCAGAGAATAGACATGGGCCTTCTCCTGTGGTGTCTGGTAACAGAATGTTGTCAGTGGGGGGGGGGGCTTTGAGGGGAGAGGGTCTCTTTGGATCATCCCACAGATACTTGATCAGTTTGGGATCTAGTGAATTTAGAGGCCAGGTCAACACCTGGTGCTGTTCTTCAGGCTGCATCCTGCTGGGGATGTCTGCTGCCATCAAGGAGTGTCATTGCTATGGGGTGGGGGTGCCTGGTCTGGTCTAGGTGGGTGCTACATGTCTAAGTAACAATGAATGAATGCCAGGTCCTAAAGTTTTCATGAGTTGTCACAAGATGGTCACGTCTGTCTGGTCATAATGTTGTGGCTGACTGGTGTATGCTCAAAGACTGATGAGATTTACATGGAAATGAATAAAATGTACATCACAGCATGTTCAAATTGTCAACCAAGAGTCCAATTATGCATAAATAGTTTGATTTTAAAAGCCGGCCAATCGACACTAAGCGACCGACCGTGAGCCACCGCCGGTAACCTGATCAGCACGACCCCTGACGTGAGAGCACTCACATTGAAAGCACCCAGAAGGAAGAGCGTGGGCTCCAGGCCCACAGAGAAGATGAGGCGCAGGATCGTGACAATAACCAGGGCGCGGATGCCCAGCGGCTGGGGCATGATGATAACGATGACCAGCGTCGCCAAAACCCCCATCCACAGCAGCGCGGACAGATGTGGATCGAGCATACCTGTGGAACACAAACGCACACACCGGTCAGCTAAATGTGCGACGCAACCGGCACGATGCAGGAAACGGCTGTTAAAGTTACATCACTGAATTTGAATGGAGGTGTACGGCGCAGTTTGTAAACGAGGCTGGGTCATATTATTTTCCACCCTCACTGGTGAGACTCTGAACTCAATGGATGCCAGTTACATAACGCAAAAGTGGATGACACAGTTTTTTTTTCGAGTGTGTGTGCTCTAAGGTTTAGTGAGAGCCTACCTGATGCTCCCCTTGATCCTTAGGTAAATCTAGGATTAGTGTCCTACTCAGGGGCTTCATGTGGCAACGTGTCACTCAAGCTGATGTCTTCAACCGGCGCTGAAAGCTAGGCCACACTCAGCCTGGAGCCTCTTTAAGGCGTCCCTTTCTTTAAACACTGGACGTTTTTTTTTGTTTTTACCCATAAGTAAGCACTCTAGTAACAGATCGGTGAGCGGATAAGGTGAAGAGAAAGAAAATAGGAAAATGGGGCAAAGCTGCAGAAGATAAAACAATAAAAAAAAAAAAACAGAGAGCAATGACGGGGATGACGAATTAAACGGCGAGTATTGCAGTTTAGGGAGGCCTCCTTCCCTCCCCCTAAACCGTTTCCTACCACCTCGCTTCATTCTGTGTACCCCCCCCCCCCCTCCCCTCCCCCGCCCCTTTCCCCCCTCTCTCTCTAGTTTTCTCTCCCTCCCATTCCCTGTAGAGATCACATGACAGGTGCCACTTACATAACAGCCATCTCTAAAAATACCTCAGCTGAAACATTCATGAGGAATGGGACAGGGGAGCGAGCGGGAGCAAGGGGGGGGGGGCTTGCTTACAGGCACTCCCGAACTCTGCACCCACAGCATGTAACATTCGGTTTTAACTCACAGGCGGGAACGGCCGCGTCGCACGTCAGCATCTGAGGCGGCTGCACAGCTTAAAGTGTCGAGCGTGCTTGTGTGAGAGCGTGTGACGCAAAAGCGTAGTTATTCATCTAAAGGCATTCAGTCATGCATGCAGGCAGAACATACTGACCTAGATCTGCTGCTCTTATAACCCTCATTCTAAAGGCCCGAGCAAACGAAAGCAGGGTGTGTGTGCATGCGTGCGTGCTAGTGTGTGTGTGTGCGTGTGTGTGTGTGACTAAGAGGGAAGGCAGAGGCCGAAAGCCATAAAAGCGCTTGTTTAAGCAGGACAGAGGTACACGGGAGCCTCACGTGACGGCGTCTTGCACACTGACCAAGGCCCAGAGCACAGGGATGATTCAGAGCTAATTCATGCCATCCACTCCTTTCTTGGCACAAAGGTGTACTGTGAAATAATTCACGAGTTCAGGGGACAAGTGGCCCGACTTGCAAGCTTTTAGGTTCACTGTCTTACTGTTAATGGAATATTGTAGAACACTGTATTATTAATATACATCAATCAGACATAACATTATGACCATCTGCCTAATATTCTGTAGGTAAACCCTTGTGGTGACTCATCAGAGAATCGACACGGGCCTTCTGAGGGTGTCCTGTGGGGTCTGGAAACAGGATGTTGTTAATGGGGGGCTTCCTTTTTGTCATTGCGATGGGGTGGGGGTACCTGGTCTGGTCTAGGTTGGTGCTACATGTCTAAGTAACATCCACACAAATGAATGAATGAATGCCAGGTGCAAAAGGTTCAGTGGTCACACGCCCGCCGATAGGGGGGGGACAAACGGGTCTGCTGTCCCAGGCCCAGGATAGATATATTATGGAATAATTAAAAAAATAATAATAATAATGAAAATAGGCCTATTTGTGGAAAAAATACGTAATACTTGAGTTACATAAAAGCTTTTTATTTGTTTTCTTCCCCTTGAAACAGTGGTCAAGAGACAATGGAAGACTGCCAAGGGACTGTTCACGAAATCTACATCATGGAGAGACTGACATGCGCTTTAAAATGGCATTCGGAGGAATTTAAGAGGTGGTGGTCGAAATGGATCAGATATATAGAATCACGGAGACCTGAACTGCTTTAAGTACCTCTAGTACTTGTCTAGTAATTTTGATGAAAAATTAGTAAATGTGACTTCTTCTGTTCAAATATTCATATTGAAAACATTGTACAAACATTGTAAAATGAAAGGAAAGTAATAGCTTGGAGATTGAAATGTCTTTCTACGTTTCTCCCTGATAAAAATAAAATTAAAAAAAAGATATAGTGGTCAAGAACTCCCCCATCCCCAACCCAA
This sequence comes from Planiliza haematocheilus, assembly GCA_005024645.1. Lineage (NCBI taxonomy): Eukaryota > Metazoa > Chordata > Actinopteri > Mugiliformes > Mugilidae > Planiliza > Planiliza haematocheilus. Next base: position 2,793,974 of record SRSE01000878.1, read on the forward strand.
AAATGGTTTGGCCACTGATCAAAATTTGATGTTGCCGTTTGATTGGAAATGTCCGGTCAGCACAAGTCCGCTGCTCAGGAAAGGAAAGAAAAGAGAAGAAGAAAATAGAGGCCTTAAAGATTTTCTTAATAAATATTTTTTTTTAAAATAAATAAAAATAGGTGGTGACGGTGAAGTTGGGACTAGTAAAGTGAACGTAGAGCGATGTAAGAAACAGCGTAGCCAACGTTTACCAGACTTGTAACGTAACGTAGCTCTAATGCTAACGTCCGTTAGCTTGTATAAAAGCTTGACACAACACGTTAACTTTAACAGAAACAGTTGTGTTTGATAGCTCTGTCGGGGCCAGACTGTCAGCTGGCCTGGTGGTCATAATGTTGCGGCTGATCGGCTTACTTGTTTTATTTGTTCCAGGATTTCCTAGACATACGGGAAAGCTGTAAATAACACGTATTCCAGTCAGTCTGACATTTATCTGTGTCAGCGTTCCCCAAATCTTTAGATTAACTGTACTGCGGTGACCTATAAACCGTACTGCAATATGTATATTGTTTTATGAGTCCAAGGGTCATGGATGAGATTCATTAGAAATAGTGATAAAACGGAACAAAGTACATGCACATGATCAATGAGGATTATAAGCACGCAGCACCTTAAAGCGTAAAACATCGATTTTTGTGACTTTCCGAACCGTCGTGTTCGTGACCCGGCTGCCAGCTGAGCCAGTCCAGCCCGTGAAAGTCTACCCGCTCCTGTGTTTATTGCGTCTCCATGGCGCTGGGAAAGGCAAATATGAGCTGAAGCTTTGAGGCCACGGTGTCTTTGTGGGTGTGTCTTAAACAAAGATAAGAGTGCTTCTCATGTCCTGCTCCTAATCCTGATCAGGTGATTAGAAGTCAGCAGATCAAAACACCGGGGACAAAAAGGAGATCAGTAGGTCAACAGTGATGCGGTTTGAGAGTCAGCTTTCCAGTACACCAGAGTGTGATGTGAATGCAAAACGCCGACTGTTTTCGCCGTGCTTCTCGCCAATTTCGAAATTCGCGTTAATCACCCCATGACATATAAGTAGAGGTTGCAGAACGTAGCAGACGTGCGTCGTGCCCTTCCTGTTTTTGTATTGTGTGTAAGCGCACGCCCTTTGTGTGACCGTGATTTCTAAAGGGGCGAGATCAGTGCAATGCAAACACACCACGCTGAAAAGAGCATCAATACAAAAAAAAATGAAGGAACAGGAAAGAAATCCGGATTAAAAGTTTCATTTGCACGCCTGAGGCATCAGCTGAAAACAAACTTCACATTACTACAAAACTAAACTGTGCAACTTACACGTCTCCCACTCATACTGGCCACGGGACGTGAGCACAGGTAAAACTCGCGTGACTGACCTCCGTGCACCCCCTCCAGCGGGTAGAAGAAGCAGACTAGCAGGTTCATGAGCACAGCCAGGTTGAAGGAAACGTTACTCCACACCGATATGTTTCTTGAGCACCAGTAGAGCACTTGCTGGGCTACAGAGAGGAGAAAAGAGACACACAGAGAGGCAATGTACTTTCTTCTAATATTCTGAGAGCACATTGTGTTAACAGACCAAAAGGAAGGTGAGATTCAATTAAAATAAACCAGAGAAAACGAGCAAGTCGTCACACTCGAGAAGCTGCAAGCAGCGGCTTTTTTTTATTTTTTATTATTTGCAAAATAAATGAGGCTGTTCGGTTCATTTTTCCTTCCGTTGTGTGTTAATTCAGCCGGCCGCCGTTTGAAGCATTCATTCAACTGTCAGATCCTCGAGTAAACAAGCTGTTCGCTGGAAACGACGACCGAAAGAGGCCGAGCTTCGGTTACTCGCGGAAGGAATATTTAGACGTAAAGCGAACGCAAAGAAAAGCGCGTTGCTCTCGGAAAACACCAGAGAGAACTCAGACGCGCTGCATGTTGGCGCTGAAATTACAGCTTTAAGAGGAAGAACATGTCGCGTTGACCTTTGCCTCTGACCTACAATCTCACTCTTAATAGACTTGCGTTACGTACTCAGGTGCGACTGGAAAAGAGAAACAGATGCAGGGACTTTTCTCTGTCCATCCCCTCCTTTGACTGAGACAAAATAAGGCTTTGTGTGGGTATGCAGTCTTGTATGTGGATTAGAAGTGTGACTGAGTGTGAGTGTGGGTGCGGGTCCGTGTGTGTGTGTGTGTGTGTGTTTGTGTGCATGAGCAAGCGCGCTCTCACTTGTGATTCATAAGGTTACTGTACAAATGCTTCACGACTCACAGACTGTGGAAAGCCCCTGTCTGCTTTTAGACAGTGGAAACACACACACACACACACACACACACACAGCCCAAACACACGCAGGACCGTCAAAGTGCTGATACACATCCTCCCATCGATTTTCCATAAACACCCGTCCTGTTCAGGCCTGCAGAGACGGCGCTCTAACCCCCGGCACGGGTTGGCCCGGGAGGCGGGGCGCACCTCGGACGTGTCACAGGTTTGTCACGGGGACAATCGGACAATGAAATTCACATTGACGTCTCTGTGGGAGTTTCCGAATTTCCCAGTCGATTGAGATGCATATTTGTGGACTGAGGCAAGAGCAGGGAGACATACGGAGGACATGCGCGTAGACCTGCTCTGACGTCCGATGGGCATGGCAGAAAAAAAAAATACGTAGGTATTGGTGTTGCGCACACAATTATGTGATTAGCAGCAGGCATCACATTAATAAACACAATGAGGCAGTCTAGACAATGTAAGCTCCTGCATGCCCCGTTAATGCTTCTCTAGCTTTATCTCCTGATGAAGGTTTGCTTTCTTTAGGAAAACGTTAGGACATTCTGACCTTGTTTGATTACAGTCAATAACCTTTCATGCATCTCAGGAACATTCCTATTTACACACCGATCAGGCAGAACATTATGACCTAATATTGCGTAGGTCTCCCATGTGCCTCCAGAACAGTCGCGAGTCATCAGAGAATGGACATGGACCTTCTGAGGGCGTCCTCTGGTGCCCTTTGGCTTTGAGAGGAGGAGCCTCTCAAGCGTTCTTCATGTTTTAATTGTTCCTAAGGCGGTATCCTGCTGGGGATGGCTGCCGCCATCGAGGAGTGTCATTGCTATGGGGTGGGGGTGCCTGGTCTGGTCTAGGTGGGTGCTACATGTCTAAGTAACATCCACACCAATGAATGAATGAATGCCAGGTCCAGAAGTTTCCCAGCAGAACATTTAATCCTCACAAGATGGTCCATGTTATTTACTTCTCCTGTCAGTGGTCATAATGTTATGTCTGATTGGTGCATATTACAAGCCCGACAGTATTATATTTATACGCTAACCTCTGAGTTTCTTCTGCCAGTTCATCTCGTTGAAGAGGTCTTCCGCTCGCAGGAAGAAGTCGTTGATCTTGCTGCCCTGCTCGTCTCTCTCGGTGGTGTAGTACACCCGCAGCTTTGACTCCGAGGTCAAGAACTCACAAATGTTGGGAACCGGGAACACTATCTCCTCCATGGTTCGGTCGTGACGTACGATCTGCGCAGAGGATTCACCGTTAAGTCCCCTTCGGGGCGCCCAACGCGGCCACCGTTTCAACATTCGCCAAAAAGACAATGTACAGCAAGTGTGTTCTGCGCGGTTTGACCTCTATCTGAGCCGTGTGTTTGGCGTAGAACTCCAGGGCCTCGTCTCCCTCCCCGCCGGCCCCTCCCGGCCTCAGCATCATGGACAGCTCCTTATTATGGCGCGCCAGCTGTATGAGGGACACACAGCCAACGAGTCAGCTTGTCTCAAAAAGAAAAAAAACAACACATGGATAACGTGTGTGTGTGTGTGTGTGTGTGTGTGTGTGTGTGTGTCACATTCCTGCATGAATGAAGGGATGCGTTATGTAACACTGCGTCTCATGCAGTTGGGCAATTCACACGGGAAACATGTTTTTGCGAAGATAAAAAGCAGACCTGATGGGCTAAAATGTAGATGTTGTGTCCAACATTTCGGGGCGAAGCGGCGTCATGTTCCTCCTCTTCTCCATTGTCCTCCTCCTCCTTTGTGTCCTCAAACTCTACCTCGCCCTGCAGGTAGGCTTTCTTTATCACCTCCACCTGCACACACACACACACAGGCCACTTCATATCTCTGCAGGATAATATGTGAACGCCACTGCTTTGTGCTGCTAACGAGAGCCAAGGCCGCGGCGGAGCATTCGAGATGCGCGTCATCGCCGCCTCACCAGCTCTTTCGGCCGCATGTTGTACAGGATCCTTTCGGCGTTCTCGCTGTCGTGGCGGCTCTCCATGATGGCGAGCAGCAGCTTGGACGCATTGTTCTGCGTGGAAAGGAGAGAAAGCGGACGAGAGAGAGAGAGACAGAGACAGGGAGGGAGATAAGAACGTAAGCTCTTTAAGTTTCCATCCAAGTAAAACAGACAGAAGCCCTCCCGCTCCAGGAGGACACACTCTGCTCCTGTTTGTCTTGGCAGGTGTGCACTAAAGCTAGCCCAGACGGATGAATGTCCCGCTCTTGCACTCAAAGCCTGTTGGTGATATTTCATCCTGCTGTGAATGGAAACTACTGCAGGCTCTTATTCAGTTCTGAGTCTCTGCTTTCACCAGCAAACTCACCTTGAGCTCTAACACCAGGTCCATACGCTTCTTCCCAAGGGGGTTTATGTCGTTAAGAATCAGGGCAATAATGATGTCGATACCGTTGGACTCGTGAGTGGCAATGCAATTCTGGTAGAAAGGCAGATAGAAAATGAAACAGGCAGATTGGGCGCGTTAGAGTGGACTGTGAAACCTTTGCGCAGCCTCCCGTGTACCTGGTTTTCGTGGCAGGGACCCTGGCAGTACTCCGTCAGACTCTCCAGAGTCTGGTTGATGAGGGCGACATTCTTCTCATTGATGTACAGCCCCAGCAGACCGAGGCCTCCTGTGGTGCTGCCGCAGATACAGTCTAAGAACTGCAGAGTCTCACACACGAGGTTGTAGTTGTTCTTGTTGTTTTGGCAACGGAGGAAGTTCTGAGGAGATGAAAGAGGTTGTGGTCGGAAGGTAAGAGGCAGGGGAAGTAGTGACAGAGGTCAGACCACTGAGACGCCTGTGTTGAACGCACTGTGTGTGAATATGTACGCCGATCAGGCTTAACATTACGACCTTCAAAAGAGCTGTGATTAATCAGAGAACGGACGCGGGCCTTCTGAGGGCGTCCTGTAGCGTCGGGCTACAGCCTCAGTTGTGCGAAACAAAGCAAAGAGGTGTCCGCTTTCATATCGCTGTAAATAAAACGCTATGCAAAGATGCCATTTCCATATTCTAAAGAAGTACGGCTTAACCACACACACACACACACACACATCACAGTGCTGATTGTATCTGTAAAGCTGATGTCCCACCTGTAGGTCACGGTTGTGATTCTCACAAAGTAGCTGGAGGAAGCGAAGGATTGGTTGCATGATAACGATCACAAAACTCATCTCTCCTTCATCCTGGTTCTTGTCCCCAGCGCTGGGCTGGCCATCTGCCGAGGTGAAGTGGTCCTCGGGGTCGGCTTCGCGCCGGTACGAGTTGAAGGCCTTCTTGGTGGCAGACGAGGCCTCAATCAGTTGCTCTTTCACATCTTCTGTGATAACAACCGCAGAATCTCTCGCTACGCGGACAGAGGCGCAAAGGAGAAATCAGGATCGGGTCCCAGCTTACACAACCAACAAGACTGAATTCTTTCTAGGCAGAATTTGTATACGTTTCACAAATGGATTTTATCTTTTTCACTTGGGCGTTCGGTCAGAACAGTCGACCTCTCACCTTTCTTTCGAACGGGGACGTCTTTGTCCTGGCTGTCGTCGTCTCTCTTCCTGTTCCCCAGGTCGCTCGTGTTTACCGTGACGGTGGCTTTAATCTCCAGCTGGGCCGACTTCATGCGGTCATAGAAGACCCGGAAGAACTTTTCTGACTTCTTGTCCTCCGTCAGGCGGCAAAAGAAAGAACGCTGGAGAAAAGCATAAAACAATGTTAGCCCGCTGAAATCCGCGAGAGTGTGGTGACAGTCACTGACAGGGCAAAATGCCCCGGGGCGGCAGTGAAGGCCTTGAATGGTGCAGAATTCCATTTATTAAATGAAATTAAACGGTATTAAGGTGGGGCGGGCCGACGAGGATCTCTCTGTGTGGAGTTTGCATGTTCTCCTTGAGTCTGCGTGGGTTCTCTCCAGGTTCTCCATCTCACCGTCCAAAGACATGCTGGTTAGGTTCATTGGTGTTTCTAAATTGGTCGTAGGTGTGAATGTGAATGGTTGTCTGTCTCTGTGTTAGCCCTGTGATGGACTGGAGACCTGTCCAGGGTGGACCTCACCCTTCACGACAGTGCATTAAGGTGAAAATACTAATTTAAGCCCAAAATCTGTTACTGTTACGATGAGAATCGTTTTAATTTTGTGTTGAGAGCAACACATCCTAATCTCAGTGACCACACCTCAGGTACAGTGTAAAAAACACCTACATATGCAGTGTTTGGAGGTAACAACATTATTTTTTCAGTAACGGGGTAATCTAACTAATTACTTTTCCCGTTGTTACAATGCCGTTAACGTTACTGGACGTTAAATGAGGTGCGTAACTATGCATTGATTGAATTAGAGGGTCACAATTTTACGGGACTCAATTCCCGCGGGAGTCCCGCTGTACGGGAGTCAATTTCACTGTTGGTAACGTGATTGAACGGGGCGGGATCGAGCAAATAATCAACGGCAGCGGGCGAGACGGAGGACGGAGCCGGAGATTAAATTAAAAAATTAAGCTGCAATGCGATGAGGGTGTGAATATTTTCTTATGTACCAAAGACAGTCCCAGCAGAAAAAGTTCGAGCTAAACAGAGACTCGATGAAGCAGCAGAGATAGCGAGACAGGAGCAATCCGATGAAAAGTTGCCATTTTCGAGGTGGCGATATAAGCACTACTTCAAATTCATTGTGGTCAAAGGCAAGAACGTGTAAATGTGGAAATTATGTTCAGGAGCGAAGACTATGTCGACATCTTTTGTAAGCAACTCTGATTTAATGAAGCATCTCACAACGACACGCGCAGCTACAAAGCTAGTGGCTAAAAACACCGATACCTCCACCACCGATGATAGCTCGCCTTCGAAACCCTATCGAAATATAAATATTATAATTAGGGATGTCCGATATTATTATCGGAGGGCCGATATTATCGGCCGATATTGAGTTAAAATGTAATATCGGGAATTATCGGTATCGGGTTTTTATAACCGATGTTTGTTCTGTAGGCATCAGCATTTCCGAGTCTGCATGAACGCAGCATGGGACGTTAACAGGCGCGTGCTTGATGACGTATAACAACAACACCACACTAGTCTCGTAGGTTGCTAACCGTGGCTAACAAGCTAGCTCGCCCGGTGTATGAGATGTCCGTGGTTTGGAAGTATTTCCAAGTGTCACCTACTAACAGTAAATTTGTGATTTGCAATGACTGCAAAGCAAAGGTGGTTATGAGAGGAGGAAACAAGGCGTCTTCCTTTAATACATCAAATTTGATCACCCACCTCAAGAAGAATCATGCAGAGTTATACGCTACATTTGTCTTCCTTGTTTTGATATTGTCTGTATTGTTTGAGGCAAAACTTTCTCTAAAAACACAAAAAATAAATAAATGGCACTTTTTTGGCACTTTTTTCAGTAACTTATTTTGCACAGACAGTGTTTACATTTGAAAAGCCATGTTGCATTTATGTTTGCATCCAGTGGGACATCGCAATAAAATTAGGCATAATGTGTTAATTCCATAATAGGTGATATGTTATGTTGTTACCTAACAACTTTGATGTAAAAAGACTGAATATATCAGTATCGGGTGATATCGGTATCGGAAATTAAGAGTTAGACAATATCGGAATATCGGCAGAAACGCCAATATCGAGCATCCCTAATTATACTATATATATATATAGAAAGTTATGTACAAACACCTGTCTGTTCTACTCGTTTCAACTGACTTGTGAAAACTGCTCAAAAAAATCCAAATTCTTTGACATATAGCATATAAATATATATATATTTAACAGTAACGCAAATAGTTACTTTCCCTAGTAGTGAGTTACTTTTATTATAGAGTAATTCAGTTACTAACTCAGTTCCTTTTTGGAACAAGTAGTGAGTAACTATAACTAGTTACTTTAAAGTAACGTTCCCAACGCTGTCCATATGTGACTGCTGACCCAAACATTATATAACTGTACAAGTGTGGATTTACAGCGGCGCGAGGGTTCTTAAACGCTGCGGTTATCGCCGTGGAATGGGGTCACGCAGAATTAGAACGCGTTCGAGCCTGCCAGCGCGATGTATACACCGCGTCCCCGGCCCACGGGGCCCTGTTGTTTTGATTATGTAAGAGCCGTTACCGCTGCTGCAGCGGGCCTACGGAGAGGCTTCGACCAGCCGAAGCAGCAGCAGCAGCGCCTCCACCGCCGCCGCCGCACAAACAAGGGTGAAAGATGATACGAGAGGGAGAAGCCTGGCCTACTTACACAGATAGAGAGACAGAGGCGACGGGGAGGGGATTAAAAAAAAAGAAAAAGAAAACGGAGGCTGAAGACAGACACCAAAGAGGGAAGAGGGGAGTAAAAAGGAGATGAGAAAAAAAAAAACATGATTGAGGGAGGGGAAAACGAGAGCGAGAGATAGGGAGGGAAAGAATGTTATCAGCCGGTATCTAGGCCAGTTCTCAGAGTTTGTTACATAACCATCTGTCTTTCCAGGTTAGATGTAAAACTGGGCTACCAGAGGAAACAAACAACACTGACAAGGAGGATAAGGTTAAGCGAAACGGACGAAACTTTGAATGCGTTTTAAACTTGCTCAACAGCCAGCCTCTTAAATCTAATCCACTGAAGACAAAAAAGCTCAAGTAGTAGCCGAGCAAGTCTACGGGACTCATTAGTGTGACACGAAGCAGAGCTAATACAGGTTCACTGCCAAGTTTTTTTTTTTTTGTCCAAAGAAAGAAAGAATGACATAACTGCGCTTGTGCCCCGGAGCGGATTCCAGAGCCTCGTGCCCCACCCCGGGCCTCCACCACTGAGCAGCAGCCCTCCTGCACGTACGCACTCTGCCAACACTCAGGGACAAGGAAGGAGATAGCGGCATTGGGACGGGGAGGGGAGGGGAGGGGGGGTTGCGCGTCCAAGCAAGGCCATCACGCAATAAACAAGTTGATGACAGAGCGGAGGGTGCAGAGAGAGGGGATTAGCTGCACCACAGCTCAGCTCGCAGCGTGTCTGAGAAAGGAACGGGCGGCAATGGACATGCCTGTCTGTCTTTGCTCGTATAATGTCCTCCTCTGTCTGGCAGCTAAAGCTGGGGGGGGGGGTTGCATAGGTGCAGAGGTGCAGAGGGCGAGCCGTGAGGCACAGGACCCGGGCTAACACACATCGATTAGTCCGGAGCAAACACACAGAACAGCTCCCACAGTTGCTCCCTCGCCCTTTGCCATTACATAACACACACACACACTTGTACAGTACAAGCACACACAGGCTGGGGAGCGCATACGCTAATACGCCCACTGACTTTTACACTCTCAAAACTAGGTCAGCTGTCTCCGACATAGGCACATGCCAGTTCTGAGCGGGCACACCCACATATCACACATGCTCTGCGATACAGTATTCTCTCCCAAACTCCTGCGACTGCCAGCTCCGCTCTTACATAATCGCATTCATTTTCCGTCGTTTTATTAATGGCGCATCGATCACCTCAAGGATATTCCAGGTTAGACGCGTTCAGCCTCAGCGCGAAGCAACAGCAGGCTCGGCGGGGCTGTCGCTACGCTCCAGCGGGCTCTATTTCATTTTATGGATCAAGATAAGCTGAGGTGTTAAACGAATTATCCCCCCCCTCATATTAATCGTCTCCACCTGCAACAGACCAGACTGAACGAGTCATTTTCAAAGGGCCTTTTTCTAAGAATCGAACAGAGTTTAGTGGATCCGGTGAGTCACTGAAACAAAGGCGACGCCTGTGCATGAAGACGGGCGACCACAGCAAAGAAAAACACCACAGCAAGAAAACTTTCATTTCGGGATTTCTTCAGAAATGTATGTGACGGCGAATCAGAAGCGAAAACTTTCGCGTCTAACCACGCTGCTGCCTCTGTAGGGTTTCGATGGCGCGGCAGTCCTCTCGGCGCTCATTTGCAAAATCTGTGCTTCTGTATTGAGACGCCATCTGTGTTTTGATAGCGCTCCTCGGGAAGCAGGGGACGAGAGCGGCGCGGCGAGGGGGGATGACGTTATGGACGAAGTAGCACATGGCGGTCAGGGCGAGGAGGGGATGGAGCGAGAGAAACAAAGGAGGATGGAGGAGAGAGCGAGAGAGGAGGAGGAGGAGGAGGAGGAGGAGGAGGAGAGGGACGAGCATCTCCGGGGCCCCCTGTGGTGATGGGTAAACACAGAGCCTGTCTGTATCTATGGAGACAAACCCTGAGCGGAATGAGACGGAGAGGGGCAGGGCGAGGTGGGGGCGGACAGCGCTGAAAAACAAGGTCATAGCGCTTTCCCTTCGCTCCTTCCGTTCCGCCACTTGGCATCAACAAAGGGATGTTATGTAACAGCTATTTATACTCGCGCTCCCTTTTCCTCTCACCCTCCCTCTCATGTCAGGCAGCGCCACATGCAAACCAAATGGTACCGCTGCTGCGCTGCGCTCTGCTCTGCAACCTTTTCCCTTTCGCCTCTCCCTTCCCTCCTCAAACCAGCCGCCCTCTCGTCTTTGAACCCGCCAGTTAAAGACGCACCTGCGAATCGAGCGCTTCGGGAGGGGAAAACACAACGCCGTGCGGTTAGGTGGCAGACGGCGGACGAGTGAAATGTCACGAGTCGCCATGCGACACAGCGCAGCTTACAGCTGTCGGGGAGAGCTCTCTCTCGTAGCTGTCGAAGGAAAAGCTGGCAGAAATAAAGAGGGGCGAGGTGCTAAATGCTGCTGGATACTGGGACACTGGGTGTGGGGAGGGCAGAGAAAGAGAAAGCGTGCATTAGAGCCGAGGGGGAGGCGAATGAGCGTTTATTTCTGTGCACTATATAGGCCATGAGTGAATAGTTAACCGTGTTACGTGAGAACGAGATACCCGAGACTCAACAGGTGCTCGGGCTCTCGCCGTGTCAAATGAAGAAGCTGGCTCGCATTATCCTGTGCTCATTTGTTTGCTCCAACAAACGCATTTGATTAAATCCAGCTTCAAAGCTAGCAGTCAAAAGAATCTTTTGTTTATACAGCGCTCCATGCTGCCTTACACTACAAACATTTTTCAGGAAATGATCCTGCCACGTTTGCACCGTGCGCTACGTTTCTACGTCCGCGGGAACAGTTTTGTTTTTTTGTCCCCGCAAAGAAATCTCCCCCTTCCCAGAAAAAAAAAAAATTCACAAAGCAGGAGCTCCGGCTTCTCCTCAATCCCCTTCTGTGTTGCCTCGCCTCTCCGTCTTCTCTCCCCACTGCCCCAGATCCGGAGGCCCAGCATGACCCAGTTTGGGCCCACAGGAGAAAATGCGAGGCAGAGAGGGGGAGGGAGGGAGAGGGAGGGCGGCTGGAATGCGTCGAAGGCTGAGACATTCCTCATTGTTCATTCACACAGGCCTTATGCAACAGCAGACTGATCACGTGACGCGGCTCTGCAGCAGTCGTGGGAAGCCAGAGCATTATCTCCGCCACAGTGGCTTCCTTGCTCTGATCTGATTATGCAAGCCTCTCGCTTACACAACAGCACGCAGACGGACAGACGGATAGACGAACGGAAAGGATGGGAGAGATCGACCGACGGAGCTGCAGACAGAGAGACGGAAAAACAGCCCGCAAAGAGAGAGATACGGGGAGATTAAAGTAGCTCGGGTTAGACATGAAAAGGGAAACGCTAGTCATTTACAGCGCTTAAATGTGCACCCAGTAGCGTCCAAACTGGTGCACATCACCAACATCTGGCCTGGTGTTTCAATCAAACACTACAGTGCTGGATATGAGGGAAGAAGAGTCGCCTTGGTACTGTACATGTGCAGCTATGGTGGCACACTGACCCACATACGTAGACTGTCAAGTAATGAAAACCTCCGCCCATGATACGGTTCGTCTTTTCACTAATTATATCCAAGCAGATGGGCTACCGCACAGGGCAAACACATCGTTCTTTATCACGAGATGACTTAACAACCAGTTTCTGGAATCCATATTTGCGTGGTGCATGTTTGACTGACTGACCTGGATGGTGGTGTTTCCACCTTCCAGCAGGGCGATCGCCAGGAGGATGCTTTCTTGGAAAACCCGGTCGCTAGTGGTGTTCATGATGAGGTCGATGACCAGGTCAGAGGCTCCCTCTTTGTCCAGGTGACACTGGACCTCTGCCAGGCTCATTTCCCCGCGACTCAGCCCCCCCGGGCCCCCTAAAGCTGCGTGAGCGGAGACAAGGCAAGAAGAGAAAATCACAAGTGGGTACACCGGGTACATGGCATGTGAGGCTGACACTGTCCTTATAGGGGAAATCTGGCAAAACATCACATCACATTAATAGTTAGATTTGTTTATAAGACACAACAGAACCACAATCTACAGCTCTTACTTCAGTAGTTGCTAGGATTTCATCTTATGTCCTTAGTTAGGTTCATATATGACTGGACTGTGGCATCCAATGGTTGTACTTCCTACAAATTCTGCTCTTTGAGCCTATATCCATTATACACTGCCTGGATTTAACTAAGCAAATAGGTCTGAGCCTCCTATTGGATAATTACTGCATGGGTGATTATCTTTCAGCTGGCAACAAGTTATTTAACCCCAACTGATGCAATGAGTAGCTTCTCATTTCTTAGACAACCATGTCTGAAGACACATCCTGTGGTCGTGGAAAAAGTTTAGTCTGTTTGAGAAGTGTGAAATCATTGGCATGCATCGTGCAGAGAAAACAGAAACTAAAACTGGGTTAAGAACTGTCCTACTAAAAACTGGAAGGTTAGTGGGGAACCATCGTCTTCCAGGGAGAAATGTGGTTGGAAAAGAATCCTGACTGATCGTGATCGGCGATCAACGTTTGGTGAACTCAAATGGAAGAAAGAAAAAAAAAAACAGTAGAGCTCACTAATCAGTGACTGGAAGTCTATCAATTTGATAGATTGGACTCTGGAGCAATGGAAGAAGGTCATGTGGACTGATGAGTCCAGATTTCCCCTGTTCCAGAGTGATGGGGGCATCAGGGTAAGAAGAGAGGCAGATGAAGTGATGCAGCCATCATGCCTAGTGTCTACTGTACAAGCCTGTGCTATGGGGCAGTGCTATGATCTGGGGTTGCTGCAGTTGCTCAGGTCTAGGTTCATTAGCTGACTACCTGAATATACTGAATGAGCAGCTTATTCCATCAATGGAATATGGATTCATTGAGCTCAGATTGTGAAAGAGCGGTCCAGGGAGCATGAGATGGATTGTTCCACCACAGAGTCCAGACCTTAACCCCATTGAGAATCTTTGGGATGTGCTGGAGAAGCTTTGAGCAGTGTGCCGACTCTCCCATCAACAAATGAATGGCAACACTGGATGGCAATAAATCTTGCGACATTGCAGAAGCTTATCGAAACAATGCCACAGTGAATGTGTGCTGCAATCAAAGCTGAAGGCGGTCTGACGGCGGTGGCAATGTTTTTTTTTTTGGTGCCAGGCAGTGCATGTTGCAAGCGTCGTTGTGTTTCGGTAAACAGCTGCAACACTGTGTCAGCGTCTGCGCATACGCTCACTCGCCAGTTCACGCCGGTGAAAATGAACGCGCTCTTAATGCAACGGCAGTGCACTAAATCTTAGCTTCGTGAAAGTTATGCAAATCAGCGCCTGTTCAAAATAATTCAGCTGTGTTATCATTCTGTATCGGGAGGCTGTGGTTTGTAGCGCTGTCGGACTGCGTCGTGCAGTTTCTAGCATTTCAGTCAGTGGGCTAAAACTATCATACAGTTGCTAGTTTTAGCATAAACTGTACATTATGACAGTCGTGAAGGAGGATTTAGCCCAAGACTGTTATATTTTAAGTTTTCACTCGTGTGCCTAATAAACTGAAAAGCAAAACCCTAATTTCCTCACAGGCATAAATAAAGTCCTATCTTATCTTAAACTATCTTACTGACCTAACTGGAAATGAAGAAGCTGTTGAACTCTGAATTTATCTACATTTTATTATCGTTCCCGTGATAGCATGATATTTGTTCCTTTTTCCTGGAAAATAACTATATCACTTAGCTTTTTTTTTATTGTTTTACAGTTAAAGGTTTGCGGTTTGAAACGTTTTCTACTAAGCCTTGACGCAGCATTGCACACAGCAACCAAAAAATGCTTACTTTCATACTTTAAACATTCATTATTCGGCTAAAACACAACAGAACAACTAGTGGCGCGCTAACCGACTGTACTCTGTGACTGTACTGTTGGGCGGTTCATAACCTCCCCCTCCCCCGCCCTCTCCCCCTCCCCCGCCCCCTCCCGAGGCCCCAGCTCCGGGCTACATATGGAATTCTCAGCCTGGCTCTGCAACAGGTGCAAATGCTGTTTTCACAGGAAGTATCAGCCCGTCACCTAGCACAGGGTTCCCACTGCTTAGGGCAAGTCAAATTCAAGACTTTTTAAGACTTTTTTAATGCCATTTGATATTAAATTTAAGACCAACTTCATAATAAACACATATGGAAAAATAACACCTCATCATAGGGTTCGGGACAATTTTGTCCAAATGTTTATTTGAACACGACCTTCTGATCAAATGGAAACGTTTTTTTGAAAAACATTAATACTTCAAGACATGGAGACACATGTACAAATACACATGTAAAAGAATGCATCATGAATCCTCCACTGGAAGGTAACGATTACAAATAACTTACTGTATAACTAACTGTATCCTAAGCATCATATAAATGCTTGCAAAAAAAAAAAAAAAACTGGAAAAAACACTCTGCTGCTGAGGTAAAACTGTTGCCCGTTTGTGATATGTAGCTGCTATGGCATTGCTTTTTTCAGTTCCTCCTCCACATCTGCCAATTCTGCCAGTTTTTCTTTGTGGCGCTTTCTCAGTGTGTTAGATTTTGTGATTAGCTGTGCCATCAGGCTACCAGCCTTTCCTTCAGCAAGCTGATCGGCATCGTCGAGCAGAACTTTTGCCACCTCAGACAGACATTTTTTCTTCTTCTTAAGTTCTTCGATGCGCACTGCAGCTGGAACTGCGAAATACTTGGCGTCTGTTGGCAGCTGGACTCCGAGGCTTGGTGTTTCGTGCTGTGCATATGTGACTCCACTGCCTTCACTCCCATCGTGCCGAGTTTGAAACATTTTTTGCACAAAATGCACCGTGCCTCGTATACGTTGCCTGGCACCGCTTTTAGCCATTTAGAAAAATGTTGGTCGGACAGCCAGTTTTCATTGAATTTACACTTCCCCATTGCTAAATGAGTTGCTAGGTTGCTACCTGGCTGCTACCATGGTTGCTACCTTGCTACAGGTGCTCCCGGGTTGCTCCATGAAGATGCGCTGCTCTGAAGGCCCGGGCTGCAACCACATGACTGTTCGTTCCGCTACTGTGATTGCGCGATGTTACCGCGAGATTCATTCGTAAATGATTTGAAAAAAAATAAATGTATGTTACCTTTTTGGATTTGAGACTAATTACAACCATAAAATAAAATACAATACATCACAAGTTCACATTTTTAAGACTTTTGAAAGATGTATTTAAGACATTTTAATGCCAATTAAGGCCTTATTTTTAGATTCGTGAATTTAATGCCTTTTAAGACTTTTTAAGGATCCGTGAGAACCCTGTAGCAACACTGAAAAATGGATCACGGGGCGGGGGGATACTTCCCGTGGTCTGGACGTTCGCCAGCATCTTGGTGCACAAGGGGGGGGGTTTGACTTGGGAACAACTTACAGCTGTATGTACTGATCTAGTCTGTTGTTTGTTGGACGTCCGTATACGAATGCACGGCGGCGTCACACCCAGGCGTAAGGCGTTCTGGTTATTAGGGCAACATGGCAGCGCTGAATATTTTTTTTTTTAAAAAACAACACACTGCTGGCACCGATGCAACACCACCTCCCCTAAATCTGCACTCTGATAAAATGACTTGCGCCACACGCGTTACACATCGACAGGCAGCTCCGAAAAAGAAGAAGAGAAACTGCACGGCGGCTGCATCGCTGCAGTATTTTGACTGCGGGCGGTGACACAATGACCGCGTTATCAGGCGCTGATAAGAATGTTGTGCTCTGTGTGCTCAAAGGGCAGCTCGAGGCACAACTCCGGAGCCGATAAGCAGGCCACGGCCAGACAGATACGGCACCCCCCCCCCTCTCTTTGTCCTTATATAACACTGCTCAGAGAACATTGCTTTATTACGATTTCAGGAGGCAGAAAACATTTTGGCAAAACCAAAAGGAAGAGGTTTATCTAGACTTTGCCCTCCCTCTCCTTTGATAGCAGTTGGACTCATCACTGGTGGCAAAAATCACCCACAGCCTTTGGTTAATAGTTCACAGCTGAATTAGAGATGTTGAAATCAGTGTGTTTTCATGGCCTTGTGTGTGCATAATAAAAAAAAAAAAAACGCAATAACAAACTCTTGTGTTTGAATGACAGGTGCAGCAACAGTCACGGTGACCCACCTGATTGGTTTTTGCTCGGCCCCACCGGGCTGAGGGGGCCATTGCTAAATGACGTCAGGCTGTCCCTGCGCCCACCGCTCCGATGGAAGTTTCCATAGTAACGGCTCACCAGAATCTGCCTCAGTGCCTCGCCCTGCGAGACGGAAAGAGAGGGAAGGATGTAATGATGTGACGTCAGTGATGGGAAAAGAGAGAGGGCGAGGAGAGAGAGGGAGAAGAGGTTGTGTAACAGGGCCAACATGCATCATCAGTGATGTACTGTGCATCTCAGCTCTCCACGAAGACACAAAAACAAGCTCAGACAATTATAGGCTGCCTACCACCACGACCACGCTCTGCTATTGATAGCGCTGGAGCGACTACATATACATTTTTTATTCTAAATATCTTTTATTTTTTTTAAATCAATGCAAACTTTCTAAGCATAACACGTAAAAGTTTATGTAATATAACACACTTACACACACACACACACACCGTTATTATAGATTATCATAGCAACAGTGGGCCCCCGTGTAGTGACAATGTGAGGTCCTGGTTATCACTTAGAAAGACCTGGGGGCCAACCCGCCCACGCCGTGACTCATCCGCTGCCGAGCAGTCGGCGGCACGACTTTGCCGTCGTCGTGGCAACCGCAGCCCGTAGCTACCTGACAGGCCTCCCGTGGGATAAAGGGAAGAAAATGGAAGGGAAGGTTTTTTTTTTTTTTTTTTTTTGTCTTGCGTTTGCGAGTTGGGTGATGTGCGTCGACGACACGGGCGTTATGTAAGGCGCCGCTGCCACGGTTAACGCTGGAGAGCCAGGTCAGGATTAGCCTATGTGGGAGGAATGATGGTGGGGGGGGGGGGGAGGGGGGCTGCCTTCATCCTTTATTGGCGGGAGGTTAACCGGCTGTATGGATCGTGCATAGGAGCAAGCTGTGGTCGAGAGATTAGAGCACGCTCTAATTGGAGAGTCTCTTTTTCTTGAGTCTTAATACATGAGCCGAGGCCTCAGATCATCATCTAACTGCCTGTAGAAACACGAGAAACATGCACCTTCCTAATATGATGGTCCAATTGTCTCATAACACCAATGAGGCATAACATTACGACCACCTTCTTATATTTTGCAGGTCTCCCTTGTGCCTCCAAAACACTTGTATTGCCAGACACCACAGGACACTCTCAGAAGACTCATGTTCATTCTCTGATGAGTCACAATATGTTAGTGAGGTCTTTGGGTCCTATGGGTAGAGGGGAGGGGTCTCTGTGGATCATCCCACAGATACTTGATCAGTTTGGGATCTAGTGAATTCGGAGGCCAGGTCAACACCTTGAGATGTTCTTCATGGTTTTGTGGCTGCATCCTGCTGGTGATGGCTGTTGCCATCCAGGAGTGTCATTGCTATGGGGTGGGGGTGTCTGGTCTGGTCTAGGTGGATGCTACGTGTCTAAGTAACATCCACACCAATGAATGAATGAATGCCAGGTCAAAAAGTTTCCCAGGAGAACTCTGAACTGTCACAAAATGGTTATTTACTTCTCCTGTTGGTGGTTTTAATGTTGTGGCTGATCATAAGCTGTATGCAGTTCATAAAGTTAAAAGCAAAACTGCCACAAGAAACCAAACCATTGCTGATCTTTCTATCCTTATTAACTGGGTTTAATTTCTCGTCAGTGACGTTTATTCTGCTCCTAAGGATCAAACCTGCTTCCGACATTCTGTTTTTCTTTTGCAGATGATGAATTAGCAAAACACTGATGAACTCCAATCAATGATTTTCCTCTTAAAACATCAACACAAGACCCAGTCACTTTAACAGACTTCCTCGAGGTAAAGTCACCATAAACGGCATTAGAAAGAGAACGCAGAGGGAAATATTGAGCTTTTCTTTTTGGGTTAAACAACAGCTGTGACTGATTAGTTGAGAGCTACTAGCAGCACTGAAGGAGGGAGAGTCCAGAGAGACGGAAAGGAAGGGCGAAAGCTTGAAACCTAACTGCGAATCTCCAAAGCAGGAGAGGTTTCTGGTTAAGTCGCCGTGCTGTTGGCGTGTACCTACCCTCTTCTGGTCCTCCAACAGCTTCTCAGGCTGGTTCTGATCCAGCTGCTGGGTGCAGTGAGGAGCGTGAGCGCAGTGGTCCAAACAGATACAAACACAGGGTTAGTACTCATGCCGCACACAAATAGGCACTTGTCAGGTTAATAACCCCCACATCGTCTACCCGTTCAGCTGATTTCAAGTGGCCATGCAAAGGTCTGCCCGGTGTGAGGCGGCCATGCTCTTACTGCTACGTCAAGAAACCGGGGAGACATTGTGGAGAGTTCAGAGAGCCGAGACAGGAGATGTGTCCAGCGTCGACAAGTTGAATAAAATGTTAAAGGACATACCCAGTGTGTGGTCTTTTGTCTTTTTTTTTTTTTTTTAAAACTGTAAATATGTGAAGCGTTTTTTGGAACCGATACCAGTAAGTCTGAGGTAATCAAGGTTTTGGTCGTACTTCTCTCGACTGTTGAAGAGGAAACACAAGCACCCGATTCCTGTGCAGTCGCGAAGGGTATTTCCTTTAACATGCAAATGATTTTCTTCTCTTCCTCAATATCAGGTTTTTGTTTACCTTTTTAAAGAACGGATGCAACTGCAGCCGATTTCACCGAGCCAGCCGTTTCCTTTTTTATTTTTTTTTATTTGCCACGTCTCGTTAATGTCATCTCGCACAAAGGGCCGGCTCGGCCTAAATGTGTCGGACATGTGTGGATTCGTGCGTGAGCGCTAAAACAAAACAGCCCTTGCAAGATTTTGTACAAATACTCTGGAGCCTTTGCAATTTGGGCAACGAATTAAATCTGAGATGCGGCATGTCCTTTATTTGATATCAAACGTGGCAGGCTGAAGCTTGAAAAACGTAAATGTGTAACTGTGGTTCGTTTGGGTGGGCTTTACGCTTTATGTGATGGACAGAGGAGTAACGGCGGTGCAGTCCGGCGCCTCATCTCAGCGCGAGGGTGGAGTTGTTTAAAATGGATTGGTTGCAGGACAAGCTTTTTTCCTCTGCATCACAGAGACTCCACATAATTAAATCCAAATGTTAGTTACTGGACTTATATTATACTCTGATAACAACTGAGCTAAAGGTATATTTGAGCATCTTGGGAAGAAGCAACTTATCTTTCAATGCAACCGTCTCCTGCTGTCATTTACGTACCTCTGTAATAACATGCAAATACATAATCCCTGTAAATCCTGTTTACCCTGTCTGCACTTGATCCGCTTTGGACAGTTTGGAAAGTTTTAAAGCAGTTTTTGTGTGTATTGTTTTAAATATTGTCTCGTTTTTGCACGTCACGCTGCTCACGTGTTCCTTAAACTGCACCACGGGGACAAATCCAAATCTTTCTTAACTTTCTTGCTGTGAGGCAGAAGATGGGTCCACGTCGTTAACCTAGCGTAGCATAAAGGCCGGAATCGGAGGGAAACATCTGGCGTGGCTCTTCCCAAAGGTTAAGAATCCACCTACAGCTACCTAATAAAAAACCAAGTGTTTGTCGGCGCATTTATATTTTTGCTTTTTCTCGCCATGCACGCATTTCACTCTGACGAATTAAAATTCCTTCCTAATGCACTTGTGACGCGAGTGGTTAGTCAAGTCAAGAGGCAGTTGCTTTTCAGCTCAAAATTTCCACTGTGCTTCCCCAGACAGTGTTTCCTTTCTCAGTAGTGATGAAAAGACAGTAACAACAAAGAAGGAGTTTCATACTGAAAAAAGACGCCTGGATAGATAGTAATTTGACTTGACAGACACGAGAATGCCTCATAAAAGCTTCAGATGAACTCATGAAACTCTCTGAGGTCTGCAGATTTTGATGCCAATCACTTGAGCGGTTATAAACGGTATAAACTTCCTGTTTAAGAGCGATTGCAGCAATAATAATCTAATACAGGATTGGGAAGAAAAAAAAAAAAAAGATTATGTTTTTTGGCCAGGCGCGGTAACTTTGTGGACTCAATGCTGATTGCGTGGCAACCTTTTCAGCGACAATAATACTCTGCTAAGACAAGGAAGCGAAAAAGCTTATTTCCAAAATGTCAAACTCTTCTTTTGATATTTTAGAAAAATGCAGCAACAGAAATGACTCTGAAACTGCCAGTTGCAGTCAGGAATGAGTAAACAGAAGGTGAGAAGTTCTCAGTTTGAGCAAAATGAAAAAGCGTAATGCACAAAAGCCGAATATAACTTCAAACATCGAGATCTGCCGTGTTCCCGTCTTCATTTTCTTCTCATCTCCACGCGGCTAACCCAAACAATGGAAATTCAATTCAGAGTAGGCACCAAATCAGTAGATACGTGTGCAGCGTGCGCTCACCGAGGGGAAATGAAACTGTTAAAAGGTGCTGCTCTACATACACTGTTATATAAAAGGACACACGAGGACGGGCAGGAGAAGGGGAATAGAGAGACAAGGGGTGATGGGGTTAGAGTTACATAATACCTCCAAAAGGAAATAGGCCACTAACCCAGTGACATGGAGCTGCTTACAGTGGCCATCTGTCACCAAAAAACACTCAGGGCAACGGCGAGAGAGCAAGAGAAACACACAGACAGGAAGAGGGAAGAGGGCGAGAGGGAATAACAAGTGCACTACAGGCAGATTTGCAAACGAGATAGGCTCTCTGTTAGGCAAAATCAGGGGCATAATGTTTGCCAAACATGGAGTCTTAAAACGGACCTGCTTCGCCTTCCCTAAGCTCTAAGACTGTAATAGAATACAAGAGTTCAACTCCGTATTATTCTGCTTTACTCAGTTTTCCAAATTAATTTGCCACTTATTTGTGTATCTCTAAAGCATAGACTGTATATAAATATGGACAACGTGTCCCTGCTACCTTGCACTTGCTAAAATGATGGTATTTTTTCAAGGATACGCCCGGCGTGCATTTTGTGATTTTGGAGTTTGCGCAGTATGGCCCGAGAGCGGAGCCACGCGGAGCCGCCGATACCGTTGACCCGCCCCTACAAGAAATGTTAGATAATAAATAAATAAGTGCGGTGCATTATTTATTTTTTCCTACGGAACTGGTTTACGGAGGGGTTGGCATGGCGACTGGAAGACATCATGCGGTCACATCCTTCTATAGCAAGTAGGTAAAACGAAACTTATCCGAAAAACAGAACATGCATCAGTATTATAGTCACAGAAACTATCCGTGAAAAAAAAAAGTAAAATGTCTGGTGTACTTTGGTGTTTTAATTTGGTCAAAGTCCCATGTGCTACCATAGAGTGGGCGGAGCTTATGACCTATACTGGAGGCAGTCACCAGGGGGAGCTCTTCTTGCTTGGGCATCATTTTTAAAGAGCTGTTCCGGCATCCAACTTTATTTACAGTCCACGCTTTTAAAGTCTCTGTGGTCGCTCATGCACGATATGCAAAGCTGGCAGGTGGACATGACAGACAGAAGTTACTGCATTTACTGAAAGAACAATGCTTTAAACACCAGAAATGAATCTAGCAGCTGTGACATTACATAGATGCCTTATAAAAGATAGCAATGCTAAATCCCTCCTCCCCCCAGAAAATAAACAAGACTGTGTGTGAACACGTGACATCTTCACCCAAGTTAAACTCTAGGCCTTGCTTGTCTTTTGAGGACATTCAGTCTCCAGTGTTCTACAGTGAATCCTAAACAGAATGGTCACTATCTTTGGGGCAATGTAAATAGTAGGATAATGATTATAAGTAGTAGGCTACTTCTGACTAGCCAGTAAAAAAAAAAAAAAAAGTCTTTTAAAACTGCTTACAGGTAAAAAGTGGCGTACGTATGTTTGGCCTGTGTGTGGGTGGGGGTGCAAAAGCAGAATGACACAGAGCGAGAAAATGAAAGTGACAGACAGAGACACAACATGAAAGAAGAAAGGGAAAACACAGAATATACTCACACAAATTCTCTGGAATAGACGAAATGCAAATGATGGCATTTCAGGACGTGGCATTTACAGTCTACACATTTAAGTTCCCCCTTGAATCTTTGCATCTTTGCAGTTTTTATTTATTTATTTTTATTACTAGCTTTCCTCCATCACGACCGCTACGTACGAATGCTAACATTTGCTAACAGGCTTCTGATAACATGCAAAGTGTTTATGACTCGACAGACTTTTGACGCAGGCGACACAGTGGAGCCGAGTTCAGCGGCAGATAACAGCCTCGGCTTCGGAGGAACGGCGTCTTTCACAAGTCTGCGGACACCACTGTCACCACATCAAACCACAAAGCAATACACTGATCAGTGCAGATATGTGCAGCTAATCACCCCCACCGCCACCGACCCCCTCCTCCCCCCCACTGGCCTCACCACAGACACCGCAGAGTTACCCCTCACAGCTGCCACATCCGTCCCCTGCTACAGTGTATTCCACCAAACTGGAATCTCCCCGGGGCAAACCCCTGATCAGTCTTACACTTCTCAGTCAGAGACCAGAGGAAACAAATATGCACACATACACACGTACACAACGGGTGCATTCTACTTTTTTGGGTTTTTTTTTTTGAAAGTGCGTAAATAAACACGTCTTCGTGTGTTTGCAGGACGGGGCTGAGTCATGTTTACACCGGCGGTGAATGACAGGGGCTTACCACTCCACTCGGCTCGTTATGCGACTAGACTAAATAAGACATTTTTGTTCGCTGCTGTCCTACGTCTGGACCAGAACCGCAAAATTAACTTCAGCTCTGAGCAGAGAGGGGGGGGGGGGGGAAGCGGCACCGACATCGGGTGGGATGGACCCACGAGCCGAGACGAGTCTCACTTTCAACACGGAGGCGCTTGCACAGCTACACTGACGAGACCACACAGTCGAGGCCAGGTGCAGGTTGCAGCGTCAGAGTAAAAAGCCCAGCACTGTGTAGCCTGAACCGCCCTGGCTCTTACATAACAGCCGAAGACCAATGAATTCACCTGATGATCACCTCCTTGACATTTAGGTGGCAGGCAAGCACACACAGCGCAGAGGTCAAAAATAAATCTCACGCCGCGTCCGTTTCTCTACGCCGCGGTGCAGAACGCTTTTAATGAGACCCACTAATGCCCCGTTTCCTGCTAAACAACCCCCCCCCCCCCCCCCCCCCGCCCCCTTTCCCTTCCCCTCGTCAGCCATGCATGCACCGTGGTATTCTGCTTCGCTCAAAGATCAACAGGAGGAGACATGAGCCAGCGACGCACTTTCATATCACACCTACGCAAACATCCAACAGCCAACTTCATTAAGTTTACACAGAGTGGGTGCGTGTTTGCATTCATGCGAGAAAGGGGAGTGGGAAGTGGGGAGCATTTGAGGCGCACGAGGAATTGTGTCACGGTGATTTAACGGGGCCAAAGGGGGAAAAGGGGGGCGAGATGCTTTTCATGTGTAGACGGAGATGCGGCACTTGATGAGACAGACTCGTGCAAACAACCCCCCTGCCCCAACCCCTTGTCTAAAATGTGCATACAATTTATGCATACACGCACACACAGGTGTGCGCGCACACACAGTGGGTAAACAGCTCCTCCACACTTTTATTGGCAATTACCGCTGAAGGTCACACATCAGCGGCGGGGCCGAGTTCCAGGAAAGAGAGGGAAAAAAAAAAGCTCTGGTACTTATGTAACCTCAGCCCAGAGTTGGCAGCGACCCAGGAATCGTGCAGCTCGCAGGCAAGGAAAAACTAGGACACAGCCTCAATGACTGCCACAGCCCCGCACATTCATTAATACGCACACACAAGAAGGTGGAGGCACGCGCACGGTCACAGCGCCCCCTGTCGGTGCGCGAGGGGGACCGCAGGGGAACCACCCTCCCAAAAAATAAATAAATAAATAAATAAAAAGCTGAATAGCTAATAAAACACCTACATGAGCAGAAGAAATGGAAAAGGAAGTGGCTATACTATCTCGTGTGGGTTTTTATTTTCGTTTTATATTGTGGCTTGAAATTTTGAGGCGTTTCAGCGTCTTTAAGCAATTTTATAATGGCCTCACAGCAAGAAGGTTCTGGGTTCTGATCCATGGGCCGACTGGGGCTTTTCTTTCGGTGTGGTGTTTGCCTACCGTCCAAAGACTTTTTCGTGTGTGAATTCACACCGTTTACATTGTTTTTCCTCAGGGTTAGCCTATAGCTAATTCTTACCCGTTTCATTACCAGCTGGGACATGCTCCGGCCCCCCCACCCCGCCCTACGACCCTTCACAGGCCGAGCGGTTGAAGGAGATGAATGAATCCCCGAATTACGTAAACACGTCCCAAAATGACTTTAACTTGATCTCATTTTGTCACGTAGACGACCGGTGTGAGGACAGCGAGCAGACACAAACGCAGCACTGGCAGCTAGCCCAGCCAGAAAGTGACTCACCTTTTTATACGTACGACAACTCTGCTGAGCAACATGCAGTCAGCCGCCGCGCACATCTCCCAACCTCTCTCTCTCTCTCTCACCGTTTTCAGTTGATCTCTACACCGGGGTTACGGCAGACAGTGCAGCAGGTGTTTCGAGATAGAATTAGTTTACCACCAGTTCACCACCAGCTGTGCCTAGAGCCCCCCCTCCCCTCCCCGCTAACTGCAGCTAACACAGCCACAGCAGCTGCTACAGTACAGTTACAGAACATGTAATGCTGTTACACAGGCACAACAGACATAACAGAGGTCGGGGGGCAAGGAGGGCGTGAAGAGAAGGAGGAGAAGAAAAAAAAAAAAGAGAGAAACAACCTTGGGCATATCCATCTCATCATCAAAGGCCCTGAGCTGAAAGAGAACAGAGGGTTTAAGGGGTTAGATAACAGGGAGGAAGTTAAAGCAGATGTCAGTGATACAGCATGACAGTTAGTTACCGTACGTGAGTTAAGACCACTGTTCTTCAGCAGAACAGGAGAACGGGATTTGTGATAAGTGCAACCACATGCAGTGGTGACATTTCTAGGAAATGACACGGCCCGTCTAACCGACGGCAAGCAGGAGCCAATTCCCTCAAGAACGATGGACGGTTAGTGTATGTGTCAAGCGGTTTGTGAGAATAGTGGTGTAGGAATCACGTGAGATTACAAAATACTATGTGGAGATATGATTTAATGACATTATATATTGAACTATATTGTATATTGTTTCATGTTACAGCTTTTTTTTGGGCATAATTTAATGCCGTTAAATATTAACCTTCTAGTAAATAAATATATATGAACCCTTGAGCAAATATACAGAACACATACAGTACTGCATCAAAGTTGACATTCTCTCCCAGAACAAATCCTATCAGAGTCAAAATACACGTGAAATAATGCATTGAGAAACTACATTTGCACATCATACACAGTATTAAGTATGGGCAGTATCACCTACAGTGACGTACATCACCTGACTCTGGGGATACATTACGGTCAGTGCGTGCTTGGCAGCTTTCTCCTACCTTCTCTCCATAACCCCTGTCCTTTGTCATCATCTCCCGAAGCGTTTGCAGAACTTTAATGCACAGCCGCTCCTCGTTCTCCTCCAGCAGCTGCTTGGTATGTTTGATGAGCCTGCACGCAAACGCACGGTTATTTGCGACGTTCAAGAGCAGTTTCTGGCGAGAGCCCGTACGCGTCACATCGCAGAAGTCTGCGCTCGCTACTTACTTGCAGATAAAACCTCCGCTCTCGCACTTCTTGCGCGAGTCCGTGTTTTCGGGGAAGAGCAGCTCGGGCCTGTGCAGCACGTCCACCAGGACCGACAACTCGGCCTGGACCAGCGGACGCAGGCGGTCCTCCAGAGCCGACACGATGTCCTACGATGCAGGCGGAGAAGGAAAAAACTCAAATGATGGCTTGAATGAAGAGAAATGATTACGCACACACACACACACACACAGAGAGACTGTACCTGCAGCCTCTCTATGATGTTCCTGTAGTCCCGCGATGCAGTCACCACAGAGTCCCTGCGGGCCGCATTGCGAGCAGAGAGTCTCCAGCTCATCGCTGTCTTCTGTACAATGTTATTGGATTTCACAAACAGGTTGTTCACCTGGTTGTCCAGGTCCACGGGGATGGCTATTGCTCTGCCTTTGGCTTGTAGGTACACAAACACATGCACAAGTAGTGTAAGGATAAATACTAAATACAATACGTCGGGCTCAGTATTTAGGTCGGCACCGAGACTTACCGACGTCAGAAAGGACTTTGATGCAGCTCTCCACAGAGCCCTTTTGCACTGGCATCAACCAGTTGCAGTGGTAGACCCTGAACACTGCCTGTAACAGCTGCACAAAGACAGGCTGCCTGGTCTGAGTGCGGGAAAAAAATAAAGAGTATTTTCATTAGTCATATTTTAATAGTAACGTCTGATAAATGACCCCGCTCAACATTACAGACACCAGTCAGTCATCTACAGCACCCACGGTGAGGACTATAGCTGTCTGAACATCACAAACGCATCTTTCGCACAGTGGGAACTGATCTGGAGTGACAGAAGCCGCGGTGAGACCAGCATGCAGACTCAGTGGTGGTTTGTAACTTTGTCCTGAAGGCCCATTAATCCAAAAATCACACCCAAGTGAGAAGAAATAAACAGCGGAACACTGCAGCACCCAAATGTGTTTTCACTTGGGAATTCAATCGCAACAGATACCTGAATCATTTGCCCCAAAACAGACGCCTGCAGCAGGGGGTACAGACAGCGAAGAAACAAAACAGGGAGAGAAACATAAAACACACATCTCCCTGTGTATTGGATATTCATGTTGGTGACTGTCGGCCCTGCTGCTTCTCCATAATCATCTTCTCGTCGATGTGTTGTCCCTGACTAAAAGCATTATGATGAAATTTGGCACGTTGGTATCGGGAACAGAAAAACTACTTCTATGACCTCATGTGAATTTGCTTACACAATTAAAAGGGGAACTTTCGGGTATCTACAAAGGAAATGATTAACCAGTTCAACGGCGCGGCAACAATCACAGACTTAACACTTACTTTTTAACCGCTCTTAACTCGGTAATGTGCAGCTGCCACCAGGGGACTATGACTAACGGATCCGATGAACACATGCGGATGGGAACAGAGGAATTTGTTTCCCTGTCCGTAACAACCAGCAATGATGTTAATCAACAGAGGCAATTCTCAGAAACTCTGAGGAAGCACTGATTCTTAGCAGATAGGGAAGCACTTCATATAAAAAGCAATGGAGAGGCATGCAGAAGTCAGGCTTTTGCATGGGGAACTTCCAGTGATCTTTGTTTAAAATGACGCAAGGGCAGCTACTGCACGTTCTACCTGTACGTTCCTACCTTCATTTGCATGGTCTCCTGAAGCGTGACACAAACTTTACATTAAAAGGCTGGCGGGGTTTACGAGTAGCTGATACAAGCGTACAATGTGGGTCAAGAAGACTATGTTAGGAATGCATATCAGCACGTGACAGACATTGTTGTATCTGCAGTGGAAACCTGCTGGAACTGGTTAAGTAATAGAACATATTAGATTAAAGATTACATAGACTGTATATAAATATGGACTACACATCCCCACTTCCTCGCATTGGCCAAACTGACGCTAAACTGACGGGGGATACGGGCGGTGCCATCTTGCACGTTTGGAGCCAAAGTCTGTGCAGTCCGAGGCTGGAGCCACACGGACCCATAATACTGATGCCCCGCCCACACTTCCAGAGTCCTCCACACTCACTCGCGTTTTCGTTTAACACTACGCTCTGCTCTTCCTCCACCAGATACAAAGAAATGCTGGCTCATACACTGCACTTATTTATTATTTAATTACTTATTTACTTTTTCCTACTCTCACGGTCCTACGGGATCACTTTACGTGGTGGTTGGCATGGCAACTGGTAGTCATCTCGCGGTTTCACCCTGTTTCTACAGCAACGAATAACTAACTAAAACCAAAGAAACCATCCCAGAAAGAAATTATTTGTGTTTCAGTTTTAGTTTGGTCCTCGTCCCATCCGCTAACACGGAGGAGGTGGACTTGCTTTGAGGAGCTTATTACGCCCGTCCGTCTTCATCCACAGTCTTTTAACTCCCTTGAATAGCGCTTCATACTGTCGCACTAGGTGATAATGCAGCTTTGGTTACCTGCAGGCTCGTGCTCTGGTCAGAGAAAGGAGAGCTGAAGAAGGTGGTCACAATGCTCATGACCGTCTCGGTCACGTAGCGCTCCAGAATAGTGTCGGCATGCTTACGGTCACTTGTATTGTTGCACACCTGAACACAACGAAACAAACAAAATGGCTCTTTGTTTATTTATTATTTTGATACATATATAGTTCTCATTTCTTGGGTGTTCCTTACTCTGCAAATGTCAACTAGGAAGTTCTCAAAGAGTTTCCACATGTGGTTGGAGGTGTAGATCTCCTTCATTTCGACCTCAGTGTCCACATAGCAGTGGTTGAGAAAGTTGATGTACGCAATCTTCACCTGGAAGATTATGAATAAAGTTGACAAATTGCCACTTTAAAATCCCAGCTGGTTTGCTTCCCCAATGGCTCAAAGCTGTGCGTCTTCTAAACTCACCTCAGGGATGCAGTCTTCGTGGGTGACCACCCGCACTATGTCATCCAGCGGTAACAGGGAGTTGCACTTTATCTCCGTGTAGACGTTCTTGCCCTCGGTGCACACGGCCAAAAGCTCCACCAGGTGTATGTGGTACATCAGAGGACTGTTCTCGTCCATGCGATCCCGCTCTGATCGCATCATCTGGACCAGAGTCTGGAAGGAGGCGCGGTCATTGTAGAAGACCAAAACATCTTCGCCAGCATTCACCAGCTGCAGGACGAAACGAAACATTATATTAGGAAGTAGACACACAGAAAAACACAGCTTGCGGTGAAGAATGCAGACAAGGAAGAACCTCTGCCATCACGATGTCTTGACACTTTTTGATGAACTTGTTCTCTGCTTTGACAATGGTCTGCAAGAACTTGAGGTACTGGACGTTGCGGCCGTGCGTTTCGATGCAGTGGACGAAATGCTGGACCACGCGCTCGTTGATCTCACTGCACAGCTGAAAGTTGTTCATGAAGATGTGCTGCATGGTAATGGCTTCTAAGATCTGCAGAAAAGAAAAAAAAGGACAGAGTGAAGCGGAACATTGCCGTCGTCGAAAACACCGTGGCTCCCAGGAGGCGCAAGGTCAGCTCACCCCGGGGTTGAGGAAAAGATTGATGTGCTTGTGGAGCAGAGCTTGGTTCTGCTGGTTGCCCTGCACAGAAGTTCTGCAGGAACTGATGGGCCAGCTTCATGATGTCCTGCATGCGCAAATCTTCTCCCTGGTGGGGCGGAAGGCCGACGGATAAGGTTTGTCCGAATGTCCACAAATAGAAAAATAGGAACGTTTCACTGAGAGCCAACGTTACCTTCTCATAGGGAATCTGTAGGAGCTCCAGAACCACAGCATGAGCGCCCATGTTCCTCAACAACCTCTGCTGCTGTTTCCTGCTCTTCCTACCTGATAGACCTTCTTGAACGCACAACCTGCTGAGACGCAGCAGGATCTGCAACAGAACAGTGAAAAAGGAAAGAAGAACAAAACTCTGTAGGATCAAGCAATAACATCTGTAAAATAAGCAGAGGAGAATCAGAGCGTTGCTACCTCCTTTACGACCCTGTAGTTGTAACTGCTCGTGCTCTCCGCTTTCTTTGGTTTGTCCGTGCCGCCCGACTCCCCCTGCAGACGACGCCGAGTGTTAAAAAGCACGGCCTTACTTTGGTCTAGCCTCTCAGTGTTTGGTTCTGTTAATGTGAGAGCACCTTTTTGTGTTCTTGCCCCTCTCCCGCGTCCATGCCCTCGTCCGGCCCCTGCCTCTTGTACACCCAGAGTTCAGACTTCTCTACGATGGAGCGCAGCTGGTCCAGGTCGGACTTTATTTGCTTGTAGTTTTCCACATCTTGGCTCGTGACCAGCAACTGGACCTGTTCGTGCAAGAAGGTGTCGTGTCACGGGGGCTCAACAGCAGACAAGGTTGGAGAGGAAACAGGAAACAAGATCCAAATTCTACAAAATTGTTCTGCACATGCTTTGAGTGAATTAATAAACTCACCTTTCAAAGTGTTGCGTGTAAAAATAAAAGCATACTGACTGTAACTGTTACCTGCTTAAACGCCTGCAGAACCTCCTGCCGCTGGCTGAAGTGCCTGAAGAGCAGGTGCAGGGCTCTGGACACCAGAGGAGGATAGTCGTGCATGGTTAAGTGGAGCAGGACCCTCAGGAAGGTGCGGCCGCCGTGATCGTCCAGGTCCAGTGGGGTGTTCTCTTCACTGGATACGCACAGAGCGACATTCAAATGAAAACACATCGTCCTCTTTTGGGTTTGCGACTCTTCTGTATGAACTGTGCTCACCTTCCACCAAAGATTCCCTCCGCTTGCTCTTCTATGTGCTCGAAATCCAAAGCCCCTGGAGTCACAGCAAGTTATTAGTAACTGACACAGTCCATTCAGAACGCCCCACATTTGTGCACAGTGCAGTTTTGTGTTAATCTGACCTGGCATATTGTTTGGTCCTTCCACTGCTCCGGTTACAGAGAACTCGCTCTGGGAATTACTCTCGTCAAACTCCCTCTTAAATATGGACAGCAGACAGGAGATCCTGTAGTCCAGACGGACATTCAGGATGAACTACAGAACAAAAACAGAACAGAAAATAATTGCGTGTTGTACTTACGCCACAGTTTTTTCATGCATTTAAGTGTAAAGTTGCACGTCCATCACCTGCAGGATCTCAATGATCTTGAGCTTGGTGTCCATCACCAATATATCCTGTTTCTCAGGTTCAGTCTGGGTCTTGACCGCCTCCCCGCTCGAGGTGTTGTTTAGAGTTGTAGGGAGGAAACCTCCTCCCCTCAGGACGACCTGGGACATCAGCTCTCCTACGCCATGAATGGACCTCATCACGTTACTGCCTGAAAGCAAATGCAAACATACGGATTATACTTCATCTCCGTCAGGTTTAATGCCCTGCTCCACTGAACACCCGGCACTGCCATACCTTTACCCTCATCTTCTTTCTCCGGCTTGTTGAAAGGGAAAACGGTGCTCACGTGGACGCAGTCTAGAATAGCCAGCAGGATCTTGGTGAGTCTGAGCAGGTCGCTGAAGTTGTAGAAGCCAAAATAAATCAGGTTCCTGGCCAGATTCACCACCTGAACAAATAACAAAGGCATGCATTTAGCAGGTATGCTGGTTTTCACCTTCAAAATACGTCTACTGTGGTTGTGATAACATCAGGCATAACATTATGACCCTCCAAAGCAGCTGTGACTGATCAGAGAATGGACGTGGGCCTTCTGAGGGTGTCCTGTGGTGTCTGCAACACAATTTTGTTAGTGGGGGGCCTTTGAGGGGAGGGGCCTCTGTGGATCATCCCACAGATACTTGATCAGTTTGGGATCTAGTGAATTTGGAGGCCAGGTCAACACCTTATGATCACGTTTTTTAGTTGTTCCTGGTATGTGCATCTTCCTGAGGATGGCCATCAAGGAGTGTCATTGCTATGGGGTGGGGGTGTCTGGTCTGGTCTAGGTGGGTGCTAGTAGTCATAATGTTACGGCTGATCGCGTATGAGCAGAACACGTCCGACTGACCTCAAAGGTGAGCTTATTCTTCTCTTTGTCTGCAAAAGGGAAGCTCTGACACACCACGTCTCTCAGGTAGTTCTCAACGAACTCCATCGTCTGGCAGAATCGCTCCTTAATTTCATCTTTAGATGTTCCATCGTTGTCGTAGCTACAATTAGAGCAAGCACTTAAATTAGAGCGAGGCTTAAATATGCAACAAAATTCATTCATTCGTCTATTTTCTCACTCGTCAATGGCGATCTCGGAGGGGATCTCGGACCACAGCCGCGCGTATTTGACCGGCGTGACCTGCTCCTGAGGGTCTCGGTCCACGTGCATGTGCAGCATCATTCGGCAGAAAGACGCCCGCAGGTCGTAGGGAAGGTCTTCGTCTGACATGCATCGCAGGATCAGGTCCACGTCAAGCTGGCCGGAGATCTTGTTGATCGCCAGGTACTGACGGTCCAAACACATCCTGGCGAACAGGTTGAGCTGGTACCTGCGGTGAGCACGCACACGTAAAGTCAGACTCTGCCATTTCCCTTGCAGGTGTGACGCGTCCAGACAAACATGGATTAAAGGTGCAGTGATTACCTGTAGTAACTGATCACCTCCTGGTCCTCCTTTTGGCCCTCCTTTGCATCCTGGGCTAACTCCCTGATACTTTTACTGCGGATCTCCTTGTTGCTGTCCTTCCAGAACAACCACACCTCCTCCTCATCCTCCTCGGACTCCACAGAGTTCTCCCCAAGCGGCGCTCCCTCGATCTCGAATCTCGATAGCACCAGTCTGCGCAGGGAGGAGGAGAAATTTAACGTTCTTTCTTTTGAAGAATAAAACAGCATATGCAACATATAATCTTTAAACAGCAATTACTGTAGTAGACACATCAGAGCTGATACACCGTTTTGGACTCACTTCGTCTCTATGAGGATGTCTGCATTAGCTGGATCCAGCACAGCGTTACAGATGAGCTCCTGTGTCACAGGGATGGACTTATTCATTGACACACACAGGTCTGACAGGTAGTCTAGGAACCTGGACAAACAAACACACACAAAAAAAAATGAGTTGACCAGAGTTGATTTAACATCCTCCCAAACGTAATCTGACCAGACAGTCCTCGAATACGCTGCAGGGCATGGTTGGTGCTTCCGTGTCAATTTGGCAGCGTAGCTACAGCGACAGCGCAGAGCATACGCAGACACTAGCGGCGAAACTGCCCGTCCCCAGAAATGTAACTACGCGTAAAACTGACAAAGACCAC
Organism: Planiliza haematocheilus; assembly: GCA_005024645.1. Taxonomy (NCBI): domain Eukaryota; kingdom Metazoa; phylum Chordata; class Actinopteri; order Mugiliformes; family Mugilidae; genus Planiliza; species Planiliza haematocheilus. The sequence continues at coordinate 2,827,486 of SRSE01000878.1, forward strand.
AAGAGCCGTGATCCGTGCGCCTGGTACCAGCATGTTTTTGCTTTGGTATTTCCGTCTGCTTCTCCATCTACACAATTTTCAAATCGATTGTTTTGGATCAGTAAAGATGGAACACATCAAGGAATGGTTAACGGAGGAGGTTCGGAGATAAAATCATCTGCATGACGCAAAATATCCGCTCAAGTTTCAGTCGCCGTTGTTGAAAGTGAAGCAGGAAGTGGAAACAACAATTACCCCGACAAAAAAAAAGACACAGCGCCAACTAGCGTTTGGGTGGCGCAGTTACAGAGCTAGCCAGACTGACGAGTGCACAAGTATAAATGCCGGTGTAGGCTACCTGCGCAGGTTACGCCGTCTACATCCTGTAGTACCTCAAATGAGATTCAGTCCAGACAGAGTCGGACGTGCCTCTCACAGAAATTTAACTACACGTCACAAGCAAGAGCTTGATCAGTCTGCTTGGTAGTAGCATATTTCCGCTTTAGCATTTCCAGCTGCTTCTCAATATCCACAATTTTCGTATAACTGTTTTGGATTAATAAAGATGGAAAACATCGAGGGAAGGTTAACTGAGGAGGTTCGGAAAAATTAACCCGACTAGCCAAAAAGACACAGCGCCAACTAGTGTTTGGGTGTTGTTGTTGCAGAACGAGCAAGACTGACGAGCGCAAAAGTATGAAGGATTCGCACCAGCGTCGGCTAGGTGCATAGGTTACGCCGTCTATGTCGGCCAGGGGTATAAACCGCGCTCCACAGTGACATGAATTTAAAAACACGACATCACGCGGACAGACAAACAAACCTGGGCTCGCGGTTCTTGCGGACCAGGCTGACGAACGTGTCGATCTCCGCAGCGGTGATGTGCTTCTCCAGCAGCTTGCGGTTGTTGTGGAGCAGGGCCGTGATCGTGTCTTCTGCCAGGACGTCGTAACCTATCTGCTTCTGCATGAAGCGAAACTGCTTGGCGATGTACTCCTGCAAGTCAGACAAAATGGCGCAAACGCTTAAATCGAGATGTATTACTTGCATTGACTGATGCAAGTCATTTTGGTCATTGAGCCAGTGCAGAAAAACAGAGCACACTCACACAGGCATGAATACCTCTTTATCCAGTCTAATGAAGTACCTCCTCTAACAATTACGCTGTAATGCCTTTCAGAGAAATCGACTGTTCCTAGAAAGCGGGAAAGTTCATTTCCCCAGAAGCATTTCCCACTGGCTGTGGAACTTTGTATTAAGATAAAGGAGCTCAGCAGGCGAGCCTTGTACACTCTTCAGGACACTGTGTTACACTTTTTAGTTTCAGGGCACTGTTGTGTTATTTTATCACATCAGTGCTGCTACAAAACAACGTCTTCTTTCACTTGGCGCTAAATGTGGAATGCACGGTTACGCAAACTGAAAAGAACAGTACCTGGTTCTTTCGGTAGTCCTGCTGAGAGTGACGCAAAACCCTGTAACACAGACGGCAGATGTGTCTGAAGGGGGCGTGGCGCTGGTCGGCCAGCTCCTCCAGCCGCAACATGGGCCCGTCCCCGCTGTCCGTGAAAGGGGCCTGCAGCAGCTTGAAGATCTGGATAAAAAGATAACATCGGGACAATAGTAACCACATCCGGATTAGAGCCAAAGGAACATGCTGGCACAGATACGGGACCTGGCAATGTCCTACATCCCCTGAGATTCGCATACCTGTTTGAGAATATTCTGTTCTCTCATGAGTTTCTGCCGTTCCCTGTTGGGTTTGTTCACCATGATCTCTAGAACATCCTGTCCATTGTTGGGGATGTCCACCACAAAGAACACCAAATCCTCCAGAAGCTTGGTAACGGCTCTGATTGCACATGAGGAAAAAATAAGTGAAAACGTAATCCGACTACCTTGCATCCTGTTAGAAATGTACAATCTCGCCCGGCTGTGTCGTTCATACCTCCTCTCGTTCTGAGTGATGGTGCCCTTTTCCAGCTTTCCGGCGATGGAGGCCAGAACTTTACTGGCGTCGTTGGCAAAGTCAAGGTCTCTCACCTCGGCCGGGGAGACGGGCACAATGGCAAAGGCCTCTTTGTCCTCTTTGAGCGCGGACGTGCCGATCTTGAATCAGAAAAGATATGTACAGGTTCTCAGTCATAAAAGTCACCGTCTATCCAAAAGGAAAGGCAACTAGAAGACAGATGGTTAGTAAAGGAAGTCATTCATTTCAAATTGGAAAAACCTTCTCTCAATAAAGGAGGTGGACTGAGATCTTCATAACCTCTGACCCCAAGAACTTAGCTTCAACCTCATTCACACCTTGAGACTGGAGACTCTGACTCATTAGGCTACCATTTATCAGGGAGGTGAACAGTACTCTATGGACGGAAATTGGAAAAACCTTCTCTGAATAACGGAGGTGGACTGAGATCTTCATAACCTTTGACCCCAAGAACTTGGCTTCCACCTCATTCACACCTTGAGACTGGAGACTCTGACTCATCAGGCTACCATTTATCAGGGAGATGAACGGTACTCTGGGGGGAGGTAAGTATGTAGCCATTAACAGAAACTAAAACGTTTCTGATGGGTAATGCCCAGAGATATTCCTATTTAAGCACGGTTTATACCTCTCCGGGACATAGACGGTGTAACCTACGCACCTAGCCTACGCCGGCGCTCGTCAGTCTGGCTCGCTCTGTAAAAACGCCACCCAAATGCTAGTCAGCACTGTGTCTTTTCCGCCAGTTGGGTGATTTTTTGTCTCTACTTCCTGCTTCACCTTCAACAATGGCGACTGAAGCGTTCATCGAAGGCGAGTCGTACAAATGTTTGTATCTCCGAACCTCCTCAGTTAACCTGTTCCGTCTTTATTGATCCAAAACCATCAATTTGGAAATTGGAGAGCGGACCAATCACAGCTCTTGCCGTCAAATTGACACAAGTACAAACTGTGCATTAAACCTCAACTCCCTTCCCCCAGAGCCTTAGAACTGAAAGAGCTAAGAGTGGCGAAATGTCTTCAAGAAATTCAGAATGTATCTCTGGGCCACTTGTTTCATTTCTTTACCCATTTACTCTAAAAAGTCAGAACACAATCTGCAATCCTCGTGATTATTGGAAAGATATTAATATCACACAGCCAACAACAGTTCATTTAATTTATTATTACTAATGACCCCTCCGTGACACATTAAATCTCATCAACCCCAAGAGTATTTCAGCCTCATGTACAAGAGGACATCACACACGGGTGCAAATGAATTTCCACTCACACGCAGCATGACGGGTTTTTCCTCCTCCTTGTCAATCGGCTGGTTGGTGCTGTGAACCCACGTGTTGGTGCACAAGTGTCTGAGGCGCACGTACGAGTTCCTAAAAAAGACATTTTAACATAATTTTTTTTAAATCTATACGTCTTTGGATCGTGAAAGTTAGCAGTGGTGCATAAATAACGTGACGTGTAGAATGAAACAAGTAAGCAGCTTTAACCAAACAGTGCCAGTGCTAATGTCTAAGCCACAGGTGATAAAACATAAGGCCTGTGGGCCAAAATCAGGCCACTAGAGGGTCAAATCTGGCCGGTGGGATTTTTGAAAAGACATTAACTGCAATTTTTCTAATACAAGTTTCAATAAAAGTAACCGCTATTCCAAGGGTTCACACAGTTTTAGTAAGAGTTGTGGACATAACACAATGCTGAGACCTAGAATTATACAGAAATTGCTTTTCTTTTCTTAAGAAACGTCCGGTTGATCATTACATGTTTTGTAATAGTGCATTTCATTAAATGTTAACACTTTCATAATGAACTTCATTGCACTAAAACAAAGGGAAACATTTGGATTTGTCATTATTTATAGGCTAATGCGCTACTGTGTTACTGGTCCAGCCAGCTCCAGATCAAACTGGGCTGTAAGTGGCCCCCTGAACTGAAACGAGTTTGACACCCCTGATCTAAGCAATAACAAACTCGCAGCGGTGTTACTTTTGTTAGGCAGCCCTTCGTTGTTGAAATTACAGAATCAAACATGAAGCAACAACGTACGCACAGGAGCAGTCTGCACACGTAACCTCACAGCAAGGAAGGCACTGGCGCATCTAATCGGATCATCTGCTTGTGTAAAAGCGGAAACTCTAAACATGCTCCTTTACCAATGAAAGCCCTGCACTTAAAGCTTAAATAAGAATTATATAAAGACACGAGATGCACACCAGGTTTTACATGAAAGACCAAGTACACTATATCGCCAAAAGTATTCACTACTCATCCATGCAAATAACTGAGTTCAGGTGTTTTAATCACTTTCATGGCCACAGGTATAACATCAAGCACCTAGGCATTCAGACTGCTTCCACAAACATTTGTGAAAGAATCATTCTGAGCCATGAAGAGGAGGCCACATAAAATGACAGAGCGGGGTCACATAGTGCGCAGAGGTCGCCAACTTCCTGCAGAGTCAAACGCTACCGACCTCCAAACTTCATGTGGCCTTCAGATTAGCTCAAGAACAGTGTAGAGAGCTTCATGGAGTGGGTTTCCATGGCCGAACAGCTGCGTCCAAGCCATACATCACCAAGTGCAATGCAAGGCGTCACCACCTCACATGCAGCGGTGTAAAGCACGCTGCTGCCGGACTTTAGAGCAGTGGAGATGTGTTCTCTGGAGTGACGAATCACACTGTGTCATGAGCTGGGCCTCTCAGCTCCAGTGAAAGGAACTCTGGATGATTCCATGCTCCCAACTTTGTGGGAATGGTTTTGGGGATGGCCCCTTCCTGTTCCAACACGACTGAATCACGCTTCTCTGGTACGCAAAGCAAGGTCATTTGTGATAAATTAGAGCGGAGACTGGGAGTCAGAGCTTCTCATCCAACATCAGCGTCTGACCTCATAAATGTGCTTCTGGAAGATTTGGTCAAAAAAAATCCCATAAACACACTTGTAAACCTCGTGGAAAGCCTTCCCAGAAGAGTTGAAGCTGTTATAGCAAAAGAAACCTTATGGGTTAAGAATGGGATGTCACTTAAGTTTATATGAATGCAAAGGCAGATGAGCAAATACTTTTAGTAATATACTTTATATGCTGGTAACCGTAAAGTAACGGTTTGTCTTAAATTCACAGTAAATCTAGTTGAGTTTCATGTGCGTGTGCTGCTTGCACAGACACATCTTCATGCCTGAAGTAAGAATCAGTCTCTTTCACCAACAAGTGTTATGATGTAAATATACTTTCCGCGCTGGTGTTGCAAACACACTAAGATGACTTAATATACCGTGGAAGTCCCCCGCTTCTAATGCATCTGCTGTTTGGTTTTCAGCGGAAACTGTGACAAACAAGAGACCACACCATGACGACAAACAGCTCAGCGGCTGAGTGGCAACACGGCTGCCAGACCTGGGCACTAGTGAGTCTCCCCCTCTCAAGGTCGTCGGGTCGAGCTCGAAAATGGAGGAGATGTCGTTTCCGTCAGGAACGGACACGAGCGTGTACATGACTTTGTCCGGGACGTTTCTCAGTCTGGCTCGCAGGGCCTCTTGCTCCGAGTCAAGCTGCGGGCAAAAAAACAAACTTTGATTAGAAACTGACAGCTTCAGGAATGCGTCTCGAAATCAGACGCAGCCAGTGAATCATCGGGAAAGAAAAAAAGTCATTGAGGACAGAATTCTAGGAACTGAGTCAAAGTACTGAAAATGCAGCACGGTGGGTGATGCAATCATTGATGAAACGCCATAAAGTGCCTTGAAAGAACACAACTGCTTCTTTCTTTTGTAAATTTAATCTTCCCCATTTTACTCATTAGATCCATCTGACATTTAGACAGACTGCTAGGACAGACTTCAGTTCCGAAATAATTTCATCACCGTCCTAATTGGAGACCTAAAGTATTTTCAAGCGGGCTTCATTATAACAAAAACAGGAATCATGATTAAATGAAGATGTTTGTTTGCCGTACTTCAGCCCGCTTTTTTTTTTCTTTCCCCCCTAAATGCACTAACACTGTAGTAAAAATCAGGAGTCGGTTTCCTTGACTCTGTCTCGTCACATGTGAACAAGTTCACGCTGAGGAAGTGACAGACACGTTTACAGTAACATGCTGCCACCTGCTGGTCAACACCGTGTAATACAATCACGTTTTGCAAAAATACATTGAATCCCTGTAGGAAACAGTAAATGTGTCAAGTGTTATTTTTTTCCAAGCAACATCTACACTCCTGATCTACACTTAGAAAATCCCTTCTTTTTTTTTATTTGTTTTTTTAAACCTTGCGGTTAAGGTGCTCCTTCATCATGTATCCTTCTCGTGTTTACAGTGAAAGATTACTTCTATTTCTAGTTCTTGTAGATTTGTAGATACGCAAACATTGTACATTTTGGGGTTATTTTCTTTTCTTTTTTAACTTTTTTCAAAGTTTTCAAAAATGTTTTGTTATGTTCAACTAAGCAGCTGTGACCAAACAATCAATAAAGTTTAAGTCCAAGTGAAAGCCGTTGGTTCAGCAGCTCGATCAAAGGTCCACAGGTGTAAAGCAGGAAGCCCTCAACAATTAGGATGCGAGTCTCCTCCAAATCCTTGTTGCTGGGGTCTGACTTTGGGACGATCTCGGCATCCTGGGTGTTATTAACGCCATGAGACTTCTCAAACTTCACTCTGGCAAGATGCCGCCACCCGGGAAACTAGCATCAGGCTGACCAATGAGAAAGTGGGCACGTGTCATCCATATTTATGTACAGTCTATATACATATCATAGATGCTGTGGTGTCTGGCAACAGGATGTTGTTCCTAGAGTGTTTTTGTGTCTGTGTCAGGCTGCATCCTGCTGCCATCAAGGAGTGTCATTGCTATGGGGTGGGGGTGCCTGGTCTGGTCTAGGTGGGTGCTACATGTCTAAGTAACATCCACATGAATGAATGAATGAAGCCAGGTCTAAATGTTTCCCAGCAGGACACTGAACTGTCCCAAGATGGTCAATGTTGACTTTCACTTCTCCTGTCAGTGGTCATAATGTTATGCCTGATTGGTGCACTCATTAGGATTAGTAACCACGGCCCACGGTCAGTGTTTCAGCACGGCTTACTTACTGAAGAGCGAGATTCCAAACACTCCTCTTCGTACTCTGGGTTCACCTGTAAAAAAAAAAAATACAGTCTCAGATCTTAATACTAATATATAGAGCAGATAGTGTCTTTATAATGTCTTTACAATATAACATAATAATGCAGATAGTTTTTAAACACTCATTCAAAAAGTGTAAGTGTGTTTCTCTCCAACAGTAGTTCCTATAGTAGGATCAGAGCATATCTACGCCAGTAAAGGAGAGTTGGTTTAAATTTATCGTGTCTCTCGGACTAAAAACACAAGCTCAGTGGAGGACTGACCTCTGCAGCCAGGTAGTGTCCGGTGGCCAAGTGTTTGAACCGGAACAGGCTGTTCCAGTACCCAGCGCCCCCTCGACATGGGTCATGTTGTACGACCTGAATTCGGGGAGAACAGAACGTATTGAACAGGCCGGGAGGGGGGGGGGGGGGGGGGCGTAACTGTGGCTCTCAGGTAACACTTTACATCGCAAGCAGAGAAGCACGATCACCACAAAACACAGCACTAAAAATACTCCCGTTCACCTCTATCTCCCACAGGGCTTTGCTGCTGGTTGCCGAGGTAGCTGACTGCCGCCCAGTAGTGCGGAGGAAAACATACTGCTTTTTTCTGTGATCGTCACACGTGAGGAATTTCTCCTGCTCTGCGTGAAATAATCGCACCACGTCACCCTGGAGAGAAAGTAAATGACAGGAAACGTTTAGATTAACCTCAAAAGCAACAAAATGTGTCACAAAAAAAATCTCTTGTAGGTCTGTAAAATATTTAAAACCCAACAAGATCTATGGAGAATTTGCTTGAGAACAATGTAGACTGATATTAGTTTCAGATACTGGTTCATCATCTAATCCTTGAGTAACATATAAAACACATACATCTAATTTATAAGATGCTGGAAACAGTCCACTAAACACTGAAGAGAAAAGTTGTGCAAGAAAAACATGAATGTTCACAGGAAGCCTTTTTAAAATGATCTAAATAAAGCTGGACTGACCCAAAAGAAGCGGGACAACATAATTGTCCATTTGCTTTATGTGTTTACATAGATCATAGACTGTAAATAAAGGAGGAGGACAAAATCACTCCTCTAAAGTGGAGCCAGGGCAAGTAGAGCTCCCCCTGGTGTCTGGATACGATGTAGGTCATAAGCTCCGCCTCCTCCATGTTAGCCATGTTTATTTCTTTCAATTACAATTTCTGTCATAGGTGGTTAATATAATGCTGGATTCTCCAGTGACAAGTTTAGTTTTAGTTTTAGTAATTTCCGGACTATAAACCCCTACTTTTATCACTTGCTTTGGACCCTGTGGTTTATACAACGGCGTGGCTTATTTATGGATTTTTACAGCTAACGGTCACCAGGGGGCGCACTATCATGGAAGCGCAAGAGCGAGACAGACAGTTTGGCCAAGGAAGTGTTCATGGACACACCCTCATTATGGAAAACAAACGGAGCATATGATGCTGCTTTTAGGTTAAAGGTGATCGGTATAGTGGTATAGTAGGCTGGTTATTTTGATACAGTAAACGGCCGTGTTACTGCACCTTTACTGCCGTGTTACAGGCAAGCACTTTTAAAAACTATTTAAATTTAGCCATTTAACATTATTGCCTCGTCAAGCTTTGTTATACTGCACTACTACGGTACTACAACTGCAGGAAGTGCACTATTTGTGCACTGCACGAATGCTGTTTGTAATGTCAAAGATGTGAAAGTTTAATCGATTGATTGTTTGATTGATTGGCTGAAAGATTTATTGTGTTTCTCAAATGTAAATAAATGGGACGCTTTGCGTTTCCAAACACTCATTTCTGTCCCGACAATCCCCTCCATGGTAGAAGAAACCCTTATATACGGTAATTAAACATTAAAACACCAGCGGCTTACAGTCGGATGCGGCTTATATTAAGGTTCGCCTTATATTCCGGAAATTACGGTAGTTATCCGACGCTATAGAAACAGTATGTGACCTCATGACAACTGGTTACCACGCCAACCAATGCGGGAAGCAGTCCTGTAAGACCGTGAGAGTAAGAAAAATAAATAAACACAGTGTGCAGTCCAACATTTCCTTGTAACTGATGGAGGTAAAGCAGAGTGTAGTATTAATTAAACTAAAACACGAGTGAGTCTGGAGGAAGTGTGGTCGGGTCATCGATCACACGGCTCCACTCTCTGACCATACTGCACTGACTCAGTTAAGATGCCGCCACCACGGAAACTAGCATCAGGTTTACCGGCAGGAGGACGTGGGCACGTGGCGTCCATATTTATATACAGTCTATACCTCACAGAGATAGCCATTTTATTAGACAGTGAACCCTGTGCCTGGTACAGTGCCTTCTGTAGCAAAATACTTTCAGTAAAAATCACAGCTAGACCTGCTTGTGCCGTAGCTGCGGCGAGACATACCCCCTTCAAGATGATCTCCTGATTGTCGCTCCATTTCATAAACAAGACGATCTTCCAGCTGGTGTTACAGTTGACCGAGTTCACCTGAAAAACAAGAAGGCAGGGTTGGGATGTGACTGTAGGTCCAATCCTGGACGGTTGAAGCACTGCAACAAGTTAAAGGTTAAGCTGGCCTCCAGTGTACATCTGTCACAGTCAGTGCATCTGTAATATTAACTGACTAACAATGTTTAAGACGAGCCTAACCAACACAAAACTGGAGAGTTTCACATGTGTTTTCTTTGGTTTGCTACTTGAAACCACAGGCATTCGGGGTTTCGGGACTGTTTCTCAGATGTTTCTACTGCTTGCACGGTCATAAATGAAAAATGAAAAATAAAGGAGTGTGTTTTACTCTTGCTACACCGGAAAAAATGCGCAACTGCTCCAAACTTGGCTCCGTAATGCCTCACTGTAACTACTGTACTGGCCTTTGATGAAGTAACAGCGCTACTGTTGCTAAGTAGCACAGGGCCGTATAGTGTTACGGGTGAGAAAAGAGAAAAAAAATCAACTCTGTGACATTCTGCTCGGCTGTGCCAAACCCGCACAGGGCAGCAGGATCCTGCAGCTTAACATCAGTTAGCCGAGCAGCGGGTACGCGGAGAAAGACGGAGTCAGCCGAACCTCGTTGCATCCTGGATTGTCCACGAGCTGGTGTGTGCTGGCATGGAGCGGCTGACCGGCATTCACCGGGTTCAGGACGACTTTGTCCCCGATCACCACCTGCAACCAATCAATCAAAACGCAATATAAACAATGCATAATAAAGAAACAAAGAATATGTCGGAGTGAACCTCCCTTCACCTAATGCACGAAACCTGTTCTAAAGTTTTAGGAAAGCTATTTATTCATTACAGTCAGTAGACGATCACTGGGAGCTCAACGCCTCATTCAGAGAACACATTTGCATGTCAGCGTCTGTTCTTAGCAGGCCGGGAGTAACTCCAATTTTCTTATTGTCCAAGACCTGCTGCTTAGGCCTCATGCCATGCCTACTTTCAGAGGAGCTTAAGGGTGAAGCCTGGTTGCTACCATTTTGTCCTTGGGCACCAGGCCACAACTTCCTGCTGCACGGGAGAAGAGCTGGCTGGTGCCAACAGGAGATTTGTGATCAGGTAAACTGGATGCGGGCCCCGGTCCAGAGCCATGTAGATGCAATCAAACCGTTTCCTCAGGCTGAGGCTTAGGAGGGTAGAGAGATCTGCACCAGGGCTGCAAGGATCTTGTTTTACATCAAACTGCAAGCATCAACTATTTCCCTTTAAAATATTACTGTTGTGTTCAAATGATCCTGCAACACGGTGATCCTAAAATCTGCAGCACCCAGAGATTTACGGACGACTCACACTGTCCCCTATGGAGCGAAGTTTGTAGAAGGGCTGAATGTAGAACCAGGAGCCCTCGTTTCCAGCCGTGTCCAACATCACCCTCATGGCGTTCTTCTCCAGCAGCGCCGGCAGACGTTTGTTCACCGTCAGGTATTTGTTGCTCTTCAGGTGGAGGAGCTGCGGAGGAACAGCGTACGGAGAAAGTACGTTCAATACAGACTAGAGCAACTAGAAAGCTATGTGTGTTTTAAATAGCGGCCATCTCATTAGGTACACCTAGGTCAAAATATCTGCTAAAACTGAGAATCAGAACGGGGAAGAAATGTGTTTTAAGTGACTCTGAACGTGTCATGGTTGTTGGTGGAGTATTTCAGAAACATCTACTGGGATTTTCACAAACAACCATCTCTAATGTTTGCAGAGAAGAGAAAATACCCGGTGACTAGAAAGTTCTTTGGCAGAACACGCCTCGTGGATGCCAGAGGACAAAGGAGAATAACCAGAATGGTTCGAGCTTGATGAAAGGCAACAGTGCCTTGTCACAACCGAGGCACCACACGTCTAACAACAGGAGAAGATGGGCCACAGCGCAGAGGACCACACCGAGTGCCACGACCATCAGCCGAGAGCAGCAAACTGAGGCTGTATTTTGCCTGGGCACGCCAAAATTGGACAGTATAGAAGATTGGAAACTGACAGGAAAGCTATCTGGTCCGATGAGTTTTCATTTTCTGCTTCAACATTCAGATCAGAGTTTGGCTTAAACGAGATGATAGACCTGGACTGAGAGAGAACCTTCACAGACAACATGAAGGCATGAGTCCATACTGCCTTCTGCTGGGCCAACCTGGTGGTGGGTAGAGCACCAGCTGCTATCATGTAAAAGCCCCAGCTCACCTGAGTATTGTTGCATGTCCATCTCTTTATTGATGGATATCGTGCCATGACCAGAACAAGGTAAAGTGTACCTAATGAGATGGCCAGTATTCACTGATTAGTCTGCTTTCCAGACTGCTTTAAAGATGCATTATTGCATATTTATATTAGAATCATTTGTCTTTTAAATCTGTGCAAAACGCTTTAATTTGAGCATTATGTGGTTTTCATTTTTCAGGAGCAACACTGAGGAAGATGCTCTCATACTTATTTGAAATTTGAAAGGCATGCCATGTTGGAAACTTCCATATCCCGTTTTAATGAAACCTGGCGACAGTCTCGGCAGACTTCATCTGCTCAAACCACCGAGCAGCTATCCCCCGGGGGAACAAACCTGAATGACATTGCCGTATTGGATCACGGTCCCGAGCAGCTTTTTGTTTTCTGAGTCATTCTGCTTCTTCTCCAAGTCCGCTGCATGCTGGGATGCGAAAGAGACAAAAATAAATAAATAAATTAAAACGAAGGCAATTAACGTCACAACTTCACTTCACTTGACTTAGCATACATCCCGATTCCGAGTGGCTAGCGGGTAACGTGATAAAAGTTCTTAAGACAAAAATGTATGACTCAGCGTTGCCGGATTGTAACTGAAGCTCGGACTCTCATCTCCATGGAAACACCGGAGAGATTGTAATCTCCCATTTTATGACTGTGTAGTCAGATAGCAGATTGCTTTAAATGGTATTGAAAGAGAAGGAAACAAGAGTGAGAGAGGGCAGAAAGGTAGGACAGTAGCAGAGAAGAACACAAGCGTCTATAAAAGGACTTAAAACTATTTCTACCTCAGCCAATATCTACGACGGCTTTTAAATAAATAAAGCTCCTAAACCGTGCCGCGTAGTCATCGATGCAATGGAGCACCTGCTGAACAGCTTAGAGTCGGCTAAATCAATAAAAACGTGTGGAAAAAAAATAAAAATAAAATCATGACTTCTGAAAACCTCTGCGGCTCCGTTTTGCTTTTTATCTCCCGAGGCCTGAGGACGGGACCGTGCGCGGTGCTTTGCAGCGCAGCGGGGCCGCGGTGGGACGGCCCTTCATTCACTTACGTGGAGCTTGTTGAGCAGCACCGTGTCCGTGTTCCCCCCGGGCTTCGCTGCTTTCCAGAACTGCTTCTGGGCCGAGTAGCGGTTCATGGGACAGAGTCTGAACAGGCAGTCTGCACACGGACAAAAAACAAGAAAATAAATCAGAGGAGAAAGAGGAACGAATATAAATGGATATTCATATAGATAGAAATAGGATACAGAAGGACTGAGATGAAACTCAAGTGGAAATACTTTCTGGAGGCATTATTTTATTACAGCAAACCCAAAAAGGTCAGTGCATCAGCTACAGCTTAGCACAAAACAAGACGTTAATGTCCTCAACACTAAAAACAAGCCGTGTATTAAAAGATGCAACACTCTCTCTGTGCACACACAGGAACAATACAGAGTCACACTATTTATATTCGCTTCTTTGTGGACCGATGCATGCACGTGTGTTCTTGCACTTCAAACACACATTAATAGTCCTCCTGACTGGACATCAAAGGGCCGCGTCTGATCCTGGAGGGGACACGTGGGGATGCGGTTGATCCTGCGGTCAGGACGAGAGAAGTAAGGGCGTAAAAAGGCCTCTGTGGGGCCGCACGGCAGCGAGCCGCAGCCGGCCAAGGGCCCTCCAATAGTCGCCGATTGTGCCGTTCATTTTCATAGATAACCACAGAAACACGCCGGGGCGGAGGAACCGTCCCCTTTTTTTTATTTGCATGTGGATGCAGTTTTCAACAGAGTTCCTCTTCTGTCCCGGGAGAGTTCCTCTTCTGTGACAGGCTGCTCAACGACTTTTTTTTTTTTTTTTAAACTGAAGCCCACATAAACTATAATGCTGCATGAAAGCTGTTTTTTTTTTTTTTTTGCTTTTCCCTGCAGAGTTAAACCTCTGCTCACCAGTGACTCCTCCCTCCCTCCCTCCGAGTCCTGGTTTTCCTCTGACTTCACCTCTCATCAGAGCGCGGCTTTCTTTTTGGAGAGGGTGAAAAGAGGAGAAAAAAAAAAAAGAACAATCCGTCCATCCTTCCCCCATTCTCTCCCTCTCTCCCCCCCCCCCTCTCTACTCCTGCTCTAGCTGCTGTAACATGACCAAATAAGGCCAGCCGTGAGAAGGGGAGTGGGATGACAGAAAGAGAAAAGAAGAGGGTGGGGACTCCCTACCCCCCCCAAGCCCCTCCTCACCCTTCCTCACCCCTCCTCATCCTCAATATTCTATCATCCCTCCTTCTGCTTTCTGAATTCCTCCAACCATTTCACGCACACGCCGTTTACTCCCTTGTAGGCAACGTTCCCTATCTCCCGAATCCTTCTCCTCTGTTCTCCATGAGCCCCCCCTCAGTCCACGCCGCCTCATCGGATATGGTTTACTTTATGTCTGACCCAAAATAAGGTTAGAAAAACAATGAGAGGGAAGTGAAAGAGAAATGAGGAAGACAGGAAGAGAGTTCAAGAATGTGAAACACACAGAGAGAGAAGCACAGAAAGGGTAAAAGGTGGGGGATTGGAGAACATCCACTGCTGGAGATGGAGTCAACGTGGGTTCACGTCCACGTCCCCCCCCCCCCCAAAATGATCGCAGATCAATCTTTAGAGCGCAGACGACACAGGGAGCTCAGTGAGCTAGCCTTTAATTCCACAAGTCCTCTCATCAGTCGTGATTTAAAGGACGCACGTGACGTGAAGATCGTCCAGAACCGAATATCGGCCTTTGATCACAAGTCAGCTGAGAGAGAGAAAACATGAAAGTTACTCCGAATCATCGGGGTGAGAGTTTCTTCCAGGGGTCACTGTGCAGGGCAAGCAGTTGGGAAATCATTCACTAAACTTTTACCAACTACCGGAACTCCAGCCCATAAACACGTCTTTATTTAGCACCACATATCTATTTCAGATCTTAAACAAAACTGCCTTTGATATCAAGCTCCTCCCACCGCCACCAGCTCTGGGGTACGTGTGATAAAACACATGAGTGTTCTCAAATACTACCAGAGCTGTGTGTAAGTTTTACAGAACGAGCCTAAAAGCCTCAAAGGTCTTAAGTCAGGCGACAGAAATGTTAAAATTCCTTGAGGGAAGTCACAAAGGATCCGCCTTCAGGTCAAAACCTGATGATGTTAAGAGACGTCACCCAAGGTAATTTATCAGACTTCAGAGAGCTGCCTTAAAGGACCATAAAAGACACAAAAGAACGGTCTTTAACCGAGACCCGTAAACAGACATGTATGTGTTAAACTGGTGGTCTGATTGAAAAGATGGCGCTTTCAGTGTGTGAGCCCAAAAGCCCATTAGCAACGCATATATATAGTCAAAAAAAGTTAATGGAACAAGCAGAGATAACCGAGTATTTTTAATAATTTAATTATTAAACTACAGATTTGAAAGTTTCTGCATCTAATGGCCAGACCCTAACCCTAACGCCGTAGCCTGGCGTCCACCGCAGACCGCAAGAGCTGTGATTGGTCCACTTGGTTGTAGCACATGTCCTCTTTCCTCTTTCTAGCCACTTTAATGCCCTAATTTCCCCACAGGGATGAATAAAGTCTTATCTTATCTTATCTTTAGTATTTCCAACTGCTTCTACATCTCTGAATTGATTGGTTTGGATCAATGAGGATGGAACACATCGAGTAAAGTTTAACTGAGGAGATATAAACACTTCTATGACTCTTCTTTGGCAAAACCTCGGCGAAAGTTTCAGTCACCATTGTCGAAAGTGAAGCAAAGTAGAAAGTAGAAGACTAAAATTAACCCGACTGGCGAAAGAGAGACACCGGCGGCTAGTGTTTGGGTGGCATATTTACAACAAGACAAACTGATGAGTATAAATGGCGTAGGTCACTGCTCTTAAAGGGGAACTACTGCTTTAAAAACTTTTGTTTAATTTGTAGCCATCTGGGAGATATTTAGATCTGCATCTATCCATATAGTGGGAGTGAATGGGGCACGGAAACTCAGCCGCTAAATAACGCATTTAGAGGCTGAGGTAACGCAAAACTCATTAATTTCACCAATATTTTGTCATCGTACGCTAGTGCTCCCGTTGAGTGGAGTTACCTGTTATGCTATGGTTCGTCCACAACCTCAGAAAGTGACAAATATTCAGCCATGTTGCAAAAAAACTAGCAAATTACCAAAAAATAAACCGACTGTCACGGGTGCGCCCGTCGCACAGAGATGACATCATCCATGTCTGAAGACGTCATAGGTCAATCTACAGACTCCCAGATGATGATAACGGGTAACTCTGGACTCAACGTTGAATAGCACTAGCGTACGATAACATAATATTGGTGAAATTAAGTTTCGCAGCAGATAATGCGTTATTTAGAAGCTGTGTTTCGGTGCCCCATTCACTCCCACTATATGCAGATCTAAATATCTCCCGAACGACTACAAATTACACAAAAGTTCATAACGATCATATTTTATACCAGAAATAAGGTCCAGGTTGTGAAAACCAGTAGATCCCCTTTGAGTCTTGAGCAGTTCAACTTTACAGGAAGACTTTATCAAGTCAAGTCTCATGTCTCCAACTATTTTCTTACTTAGCGTGTGGCCTTACATTGGACTGACATAAAGTCAAAGAGGCATGCAGCAGGTTAGTGAAACTTGTTCCGTTCAGTACCCTGATAAAAACACATATCTGCAAACCACTGCACCATGCGCACTGCATAAATGCAGCGTGATTCATAACAGCAGCGCGTTAAACGGTGCATATTAAAACAGTATCATGCTGAAACAAAAATGTTCCTTCATCTAGCAACACCACTCTCTCTCTGTCTCTCTCTCACACACACACACACACACAGAGCTGAGAGAATCGCTGACTCAGAGTTGAAGATGGTGTTTATTCTGTGCTATTCTGGCACTGCCTTCAAGCGTAAACAGAACAAGTGAGAAACAGTAGTTTTGTGTTAATGACGTGTCGGGAGCTCAGTGAGTGACAGGACATGCTTTTTATATTTTCATGACAAACAGGATACACACACACACACACACACACACTCATTTAATGGACTGTTTATATGCTGCAGCTCGTCTCTGTACATTGACCATCTTGTGACAATTCAGTGTTCTGCTGGGAAACTTCTGAACCTTGCATTCATTCATTCATTCATGTGGATGTTACTTAGACATGTAGCACCCACCTAGACCAGACCAGGCACCCCCACCCCATAGCAATGACACTCCTTGATGGCAGCAGCCATTTAGGAACAATTCAAAGAAACATGAAGAACAGCACAAGGTGTTGACCTGGCCTCCAAATTAACTAGATCAAGCATCTGCGGGATGATCCAGAGGCCCATCCCTTCAACCCTAAGGACCCCACTAACAACATTCAAGTCATGGTATATCCAAAAACGTTAAAGATTAGAGCACCATTCATCAGTCCCCCCTCAACGTCAGCTAAGTATCTAGCTGTCAACAGACACTAGTAAAGCAAATTTCTGATGGGTGTATCCCATAGATCTTTCTATTTAAACCTCAACTCCCCTCCAGTCCCTTAGAACTGAAGAAGCTTCTCAGACGAGTGGGGAAACATCTTGAAGAAACTCCAGGAGCCCAGTTGCCTTTCTCTTTGGATTCTGTAGCCAGACATCACAGAAGGCCCATGTCCATTCTCTGATGAGTCACAAATAGGGATGTCCGATAATATCGGCCCTCCGATATCGAGTTAAAAATGTAATATCGGGAATTATCGGTATCGGGTTTTTATAACCGATGTTTGTTCTGTAGGCTTCAGCATTTCCGAGTCTGCATGAACGCAGCATTGGACGTTAACAGGCGCGTGCTTGATGACGTATAACAACAACAACACGCTAGTCTCGTAGGTTGCTAACCGTGGCTAACAAGCTAGCTCGCCAGGTGTATGAGATGTCCGTGGTTTGGAAGTATTTCCAAGTGTCACCTACTAACAGTAAATTTGTGATTTGCAATGACTGCAAAGCAAAGGTGGTTATGAGAGGAGGAAACAAGGCGTCTTCCTTTAATACATCAAATTTGATCACCCACCTCAAGAAGAATCATGAGGAGTTATACGCTACATTTGTCTTCCTTGTTTTGATATTGTCTGTAGTGTTGTTTGAGGCAAAACTTTCTCTCTAAAAACTTAAATAAATGAATGACACTTTTTTCGGTCTCTTATTTTGCACAGACAGTATTTACATTTGAAAAGCCATGTTGATTTATGTTTGCATCCAGTGGGACATCGCAATAAAATTAGGCATAATGTGTTCATTCCATAATAGGTGATATCGGTATCGGAAATTAAGAGTTGGACAATATCGGATACCGGCAGAAAAGCCAATATCGAGCACAAGGGACAGAGTGCACAGACAGTATACAGTGAGTGATTTGGTGACTTTCTTTTTTGGAGAAGGTCACATGTTAGGCTTCCGTGGAAATGGACACACCCGTCTATGCAAAGTTCCACACAGAAGAGTTATGTTATGAATAACCACAGTTCAAGTGAAAAGTTTAGGCTCAAACAGAGCAGGTCATAATGTCAGTGCATCTTAAGAATGGAGATCTAATGAAGTACTTGGGACTATAATGTTCCTGTTAGCCTTTTTTTCTGTACCAAATCATAACTGCAAGAATATATTTGTTTTTTGCACTAATTGTAAATAAGGGACGTTGTGGAAACCCATTCAGGTCACTGCTTATTGTTGCTGCTGTAACTTCAAGCCACTTTGTCGACAAGTTTATTTGCAATATCTCATCTGCTGGCGCTCTCAACTGAAGTACAAGAGACAACAAGGGGAAATGATTGTTGGGTTGTCTGGGCTGTTAACGCCACTAACGCCAGCTGCATTCGACCTTTGTCAACAAAGAGCTGTTAAAGAGTGCAGCGCTCCGACAAACTTAACCAGATTTAAGAGGATCAAGAGGAAAATGCGTTGGTAATTATAAAAGCTACAGGGTGGCCGTGGAGCAGCGAAGCACATCCAGGAAGAACAAAAATCCTGATGGGTTGTTCTGTACACAACTGATGACCTAGAGACACATCTATGCTGTGGTAATTCCTGCATCCTATCTGCAGCAAGATAAGGATCGTGATGCGAGTAGCGGTTAATGCGATATTTTTGGGAACTAATCACGTGCAGTGCAGCTAAGACAACAAATGGGACAACATATTCTCTTGACGGTTTCCTCCCTCTAACAGATTGCAAAGCATTACATGTGGTTCTCAGAGGAGGAAGGGACTAAGACCAGAGCGGTTTCTGGTGTTCATCCCAGATGAACCACCCAGCGTGTCTGCTGCGTGTCTCTAGCAGCAACAGTGGCTGCGGCTGACAGCAGATAGGTGGTGTTAAGGAGTTAATACTTGAGTTTTAGGAATTAGGAAGAACTTGGACTGCAGTCGCAGGCATGTGAGGCCAGGACAAGGAAACACTATCTAAACTAGTTTAGCAATGAGAGCGTCTAGTAAGAAAACAGATGTGGAAAAATAAAATACTTTGATAACTTCTTCAAAGCTTTTTAAGGTTTCTAAACCCTTAAATACATCAATGTATTATGTACAACAATCAGGCACAACATTATGACCACATTCCTAATATTGTGTAGGTCTCCCTTGTGCTTCCAAAACAGCTGTGAATCATCAGAGAAAGGACGTGGATCTTCTGAGGGTGTCCTGTGGTGTCTGGCAACGCAATGTTGTTAGTGGGGGGCCTTTGAGGGGAGGGGCCTCTGTGGATCATCCCACAGATACTTGACCTTGCCTCCAAATTCACTAGATTTTAGTGGTTCCTAAACTGTGAGGCTGCATCCTGCTGGGGATGTCTGCTGCCATCAAGGAGTGTCACTGCTATGGGGTGGGGGTGCCTGGTCTGGTCTAGGTGGGCAACATCCAGGTCCAAAAGTTTTCCAGCAGATCATTGTACTATCACGGACCACACACACGGTGCTGGAATCTGCTGGAGCCAACCTCCCAGTCTGGGACCACTACAAGAACCACAATCCTTCACCTTCCACGTCTTTTCTGGTTCTTCTTTGAGCCCTTTGTACGTGTTGAGCTTCTTATGTTCCTGGTGTTACTACCACTCTACCACTATGGCCCTCTTCTGCTGTTTGTCCACTACTACTATGTCCAGTTAGTTAGCCATTACCAGTGTGTCAGTTTAAATATCAAGAAATTCCACAGGATCTCGGCTACTTTATTCTCCATAACCTTCTGGTGGGCCTTGGGACCTCCAGTCCATAGTCGGCATAGATTTGGCTCAGCCTCTGTTTGTCTTGATAGTACTGTATTATATATACTGTATATGTTTTAAAGGTGAGTAAAGTAAATGTTGTCCCCTGCACAGACAGTATATGGTGCGTGTTTTGCTGACTTTGACTTTGTGGAAATGCACACACCCGTCTATGCAAAGTTCCACAAAGAACAGTTGTGTTGTGAATAACCACAGTTCATGAAAGAAGTTTAGGTTACATAATCTCATAGAGCGGACAATTCCCGTCTCTCGCATTTCAACTGCCCATTGTGTGCCAAGGAATGGTTTTGAAACTGAGAGCGAGCGGCCCAGTTACAGCGCTAGAATACCGATGCTAAGAATGTATAAGATTCTGCATGTTATTGGATTGTTAACATGCAGCTATCACGCTTCCGGCTAATAATTAGCATTAAGCACAAAGTGTAGCTGAGGGTGATGGACATGCCATTAGTTTAGCAGGTATTCGAGTTTAAAAAAAAAAAACAGACTAAACTGTAACTTCATCCTGAAGGGATCGTGGACATCTGAATCCAATTATCAATAGTTCCAATAGTGTTGCAGTAGTGTCCAATATCAGGAATTATTGCCATCAATGACAATCTGCCAAGGTTTTGTGGAAAATACAGCTGCTAGATATTTTATGAGCAACTGAACACTTGACCTGATGGTGTCGGGAGATTAATGTCAAAATTTACGCTCCTGCCACGCTGAACCTAATGCCGACACATTCGGATGTTGTTAAGACGTCCAACTGAGAGCCTAAAAATCATCCTCAGCGCGGTAAGAGAGTTGAAGTCGGCAGATCAGCAGAGTCTGCAGGTCTGTCAACATTAATAGACTGACAGGCCCGGCTTTCCATCCACAGAACCACACTGCACGCAATCCCAGACATCTAGGCAGTACAAGTCTGAATGACCCACTTTAAATTCAACAATACGTCAGCAACTCAAAAACTACTAGTTACTGCTTCAAGCTGAAAAATTGCATTTGCAGTTCTCAACATTTCTCAAAAATGTGACGCTACAAACAGTACACCACTCAGTCTTTTTATTACTATGTGAGGACAGTGATGGATGACTTAGTAAAGAGGATGATAAGTTAGACTACAGTAGTGGCTTCCAAATGGCACCCCAGGGGGTATCTTCGATTTTTAAATATTCCAATTGCAAGTTCATAAAATTCATCACCCGACAATCGCCTTGAGAACTAAAACAATGAAGTCGTGGTTAAAAAAGCGTAGCTGCAATGCTAATGAAAAGAAGGAAGCACAAGCACCAAGGAAGGCAAAGCCAGAGCCGGCAAGATACCGGCACTCACAGGAATATAGTTTGATGGGATTTACGTCTACGAGTTGCAACCCACCCATGGCTTTGCGTTTCCTCTGCCAGCGCATCTTTAGCGCCACCTCGGGACAAAACGCGCAAGTGACGTCGGCAAGCCACCCGGGCGTTTTTACGAGGAATCATTCGGAATTCAGGTCACCTCGCGATGCGGAAAGCCTCCACGACATCCACGCCAAAGCCCCGGAGGCCTCTTACGTGGCGTCTTTGCTCGCAGCTAAAGTCAAGGAGGCTTTAACCATACGCGAATACCTGCTTCTTCTCGCCGCTGCTGTGCGACATGAGACCACGCTGGACGAAAATGCAGTGCAGACATTAACGACTGTGCCTTTGGCAGAGTTGACTGAACGGGAAACTGAAGAAGCTGCTCGGATGAGTGGCGAAACGTCTTCTCTAAACTCTACAAGCCCAGTTGCCTTTTTAAATGCTTTTTGGATAAACCATGACCTGGATGGCTGGTTAAGGGGTACTTCACTGTAGCGTCATCACATAGAAACAGATATAAAAGAGATTCAACAATGCTGTGCAAAAATTATACATCAGCATCAGCAATGACCACAGTCCAGCTGGTTCCTCACAGGGAGGCGTTGTAGAGTCATATGGCCTGAGGGACAAATGACCTCCTCAACCTGTCCATGGAGCAGGACAGAGACAGCAGCCTGTCACTGAATGAGTTTCGTGTTGAGGGTGGTTCACGTTGTTCATGATCGACTCAGCATTGTTCCGGTGCTGCCTCCGATGTGCTGCTCGCTGCTCCCTGATCAGAGTGCGTAGGTGTGCAACGGCGTTTCAAAGCACCGTCCTGGGTGAAAAGCAAAGCAAGGGTGCCTGCCTCGGCGTAGGGACGCAGGCTACACAAGTGAAGAGTGTGATTGTGTGGAGGGTGCTTGTGTTTACATTAGGAGGAAATGTTGAGCATACCTCAGCAGTGACAGTATGGCCCAGTGGACGGGGCTCATCTTGGCCTCGTGCCTCTCTCAGCGTCCACTTAGTGGGATTATCTCTGCCTCTCCCAAAAAGCTGAGCAGCCTCCCAGACGGGGAGGGACAGAAAAACAGTGTTTTCTCTCCAGAGGGAGGACTCAAATCAGGCCGTTCCCGAGGAGGTTTGGAGGAGAAGAAAACAGGGATGTGTAAGCAGACAGACAGATTGTTTGTGGATGTTTAAAGAAGGAAAAACCTGTTTCTTGTTCGGTTCCATAATCGTTCACACTCCTCACCGTTATCTGTGGCAAGCTCAAGAAACAAAACACAAACACTCAGCTTCCTCAGCTGGCTCCAACGAGAGAGGAGCGTGTTGTTAAAGCTTCTTGTGGAAATCCTACAAACTGTGACTGTGACTAAATGTGCCCTTGATATAACGTCCAACTGTGCTACACCTGAAGGAAAGGGAGGTGCTGCTCCGAACTGAAAAATATTTAAATAAACTATGAAATGGCACAAGACCACTCTAAAAATGTATAATCTTTGCAAATACGTATAGCTTTCTGTATGTTCATCAATACAGTATTGTCCTGCAAAAAAAGTTGTTTTCTTCTATCCCAGCAATCGTTGTGCAAGATGCAGGGAACACCCAGGACAGGTGGTTGAGCTATCACGGAGCTAACACAGTGCAACATGCAACAATTCACACCTACACTCAATACAGAAACACAATTTAACCTAACCAGAGTGTCTTTGGACTGAGGGAGAAAGCCGAAGAAAACATGCAAGCACCGCACATAAAGGCCTCAGCTGGTTGGCGTGTTTCAAACCCAGAACATTCTTGCTTTAAGGTATCAGTATCTAAGGGTGCATCCGAATACCCATACTAACGTACTGTTCAGTAGGCGAGACGCGGTACGCGACAGTAGTAGTACGTCCGAATTCTTAGTAGACATCGACTAGTAGGCAAAAAATACCCGGATGGCATACTACCTCCACAGTATTACAACAGTAGCTCACTACGCTATCCCACAATTCAGCGGGAGCCTGCTAAGCGTAGAAGAAGACAAGCCGCCGGGAAAATCAAATCAGACAAAATGGCCGAGACCGTTGTGACAGCTACAGCTACGAGAACCGAAGTTTATAAATGTAAGTATATTAGGATAAATGTCGAGTTTAAAATGTTGGTTGTTTCGAAAATACGTTTAATAAATTTTCGTGGCATCCGTCGGTGTGCGTCATATGTAAACATCCGCGGTCAAAGGACAGGCAAGATGGCTTCCCAGTACGTCCGAATAGTATGCCTACTACTCGCTTGCATACATAAATAGTGTACTAAATTGACGGTTGAGTAGTACGTTCTAACCGACGTTAGTATGTACTGACTATTCGGATGCACCCATAGACCATGGAACTGCTTCTCTAAAGAGAAGCCAAAGCAAGTAGAGCTCCCCCTGGTGGCTGGCTGCAGTATAGGTCATAAGCTCTGCCCCCTTCCTTGCTAGTGGATGGGACTTGGTCCAAAGAAAAACACTAAAGTACAGGTCCAAACAAAAAACATTTTCGAGGACAGTTTGGGTAATTTTAGGTAGTTAATGCAAAAAATAGCATCAGGTTCTCTGCTACATTTAAGTTAGTTATTTGACGCTGTAGAAACAGGATGTGACATCATGATGATTACCAATTGCCATGCTCATCCCGCAGTCTCGCAACTCAACGTGACTGCACAGACTCTGTAACTCCAAACTCGTAAAAAGGCGCCACCCGTAACCCCGGGAAAACAGCGTCAGTTTGGCCAAATGCAAGGACATGGGGACGCTTCCTCCATATTTATGTACAGTCTATGGTCAGTCCTAACAAGGAAGTAAAAGAATATATATTCTATAAAGATTTGTACAGAAGACATTTTGACTTGACAGAGGAGAAAGGGGGATGTCTGTTAATAATAAACTGGATGAGGGCCCAGTTCCATTTAGACGTTTCAGTTTCAGGAACCTGGTTCAAAGCGGCTCAGTTATGGCTGACAGGGGCATTACCAAAATAGAGCCTTCATTACTATTGTTTATAGGCCTTATAATCAAAAAATCTCTGCTGTGAGAAGGCCATTTGCTTTCAGCCATATATTCTATAAAATTAGTATGGAATTCAAACACACAGCTGACACAGGTGGAGCTGGTTAGCGCTCAGGCTCAGATAGGCTGCATGATCAACACCAGGAACCCTGCAACAGCTCAATGGAATTTAGCCCCTGTTGATGTTATAAATTGCACCTGTGTTTGACAAGAACTCACAATGCAGGGAGTTAAAAAAGGGTACATAGCGATCCGCCCCTAACAGTTTGTGACATTTATTTCCAACGATTTCACAAATACAGTAGACCAAACCCGTGAACTATCTTTTGCCAGAGCATGCGATGTGTTTTGAATATGACAAATGTCCTAACAAGCATAAAGGACACATTCCATTAACTGCACGGTAACAAAGATGGGAAACGTCAGACAGATTATTGTGAGAATGACCCAAATGAAAGCAGCAGGGGCTAAGATATCAGTCAACAGAGTGGGTCAGGTCTGAGGTGTTGCTTTAACCGAGCCCTCCTGGCATGTATGGGAATGTATTTTAATATCTAACAGGCATTATTTAGTCTCAAAGTCCAAAACTTCCAGAAGCTGTTATGCAATTGTTTTCACAGAGAGTACTCCATGATGCATGAACTGACCTTTAAGAGTTAAAGATGGCTTACGCTTTTGCGTCAATTTGACAGCGTACCTACTAGAGATGGGCGATATGGACTAAAAAATGTATCCCGATAATTTCTGTTATTTATCACGGTAACGACAAAAATGACGATAAATAAACACTGTTTTAAGTCTTTGGATAAAGTCAACGCTGCTTCATGCGCATTTATATACGCACATTTATACGTCATCAATGGAAATTTATAGTTTTTATCGCGGGATGGCATATTCTTACCGTGGGGAATGTTTTTGATTAGGGATGCTCGATATTGGCTTTTCTGCCGAAATCCGATATTCCGATATTGTCCAACTCTTAATTTCCGATACCGATATCACCGGGTAACCGATATATGCAGTCTTTTTACACCAAAATTGTTAGGTAACAACATAACATATCACCTATTATGGAATTAACACATTATGCCTAATTGTTTTTGTGATGTCCCACTGGATGCAAACATAAATGCAACATGGCTTTTCAAATGTAAACACTGTCTGTGCAAAATAAGTTACTGAAAAAAGTGACAAAAAAAGAGCCATTCATTTATTTTTTGAGTTTTTAGAGAGAAAGTTTTGCCTCAAACAACTACAGACAATATCAAAACAAGGAAGACAAATGTAGCGTATAACTCCTCATGATTCTTCTTGAGGTGGGTGATCAAATGTGATGTATTAAAGGAAGACGCCTTGTTTCCTCCTCTCATAACCACCTTTGCTTTGCAGTCATTGCAAATCCCAAATTTACTGTTAGTAGGTGACACTTGGAAATACTTCCAAACCACGGACATCTCATACACCGGGCGAGCTAGCTTGTTAGCCACGGTTAGCGACCTACGAGACTAGCGTGTTGTTGTTTTTATACGTCATCAAGCACGCGCCTGTTAACGTCCCATGCTGCGTTCATGCAGACTTGGAAATGCTGAAGCCTACAGAACAAACATCGGTTATAAAAACCGATAATTCCTGATATTACATTTTATACTCAATATCGGACATCCCTATTTTTGACGATATATCTTAAACGATAAAATATCGCACATCCCTAGTACCTACGGCAGCGGCCCAGACCATACGCAGACCCTAAAGACGTAGCCCAACGTGCACCTCCCCAGAAATGTAACTACGACACTCGGTAGTAGCGTGTTTCCGCAATTTTTGATATAGAACACATCGAGGAAAGGTTAACTGAGGAGTTTCAGAGATACAAACATTTGTACGACTCATCTTTGGCAAAAGTTCCAGTCGCCGCCGTTGAAAGCAAAACAGGAAGTAGAAACAAAAATGAAAACGGCAAAAGACACGGCGCTGACCAGCGTTTGACTGATATAAATGGCTCGCACTGGCGTCGGTTACGTAAGTAGGTTACTGCATCTATCTCCCGCAGTACCTTAAATAAGCCTAAAGACTCCATGTAACATGAACTTCCAATTAGCAACAAACATCCCCTTAAATATCCCTTTTCTATATCTGTTGTCTGTATGGCTTCACTGTAATCTCCCACAGGTGTCTCTTCTCCATATTGTCCTATACCATCTTCTCCTCCTTCCGGTCATCCGGAGGCCTCTCACATTGTTGCAGTGACATTAAGGCCTCTCCTGATCAACACCAGCTGACACAGCGAAGCACAGAGGGACTTAACAACTCTCAAAGCATAAATCTGTTGTAGTGACGGTGATAGTGCAACTGCAAACATGTCTACATCGTTACTGAATAAATTCAGATTTGGAAAAGACTTGCAGCGTAACCAAGAGTGGCTCAGATTTACAGTGGAGTGGACGGTAGATTGAATGATATTTAGTAAAAGCCTTCTTCCTGTTTCAGTGAGCCAAGAGAAGCTCCCTCGATGCAATCACATCTGCTGCCGAAAATACCCACACTAACAATGTGGATTGAATTCTACAAATAGTCTGGATGGTTTAAGCTCTCTCCAGTCGCTTACAGTAAACATGGTGTCCTCGTTCAGCTGAGCCGTTCTAGCTCTATCTGATGCTAACTAAAATGCAGAATGATGCTCAACTGAGAGGCAAGGACAGTCCGGATGGGACAAGTGTTGCCGACACGTAGAGAGACACGGTCCTTTGCGGCCCCGTGTTTATCAGGCTAATGGTGATTGTCTGGCAACCGACAACATGTCCCGAGATACCAGAGACCCGTCAAAGAGCTCAAAGCCGAGATCAAAGCTCCCCTCTCTCTAAAAGCAGCGCAATCTTCTTCACACTCTTGCGACGGCTGATACCACTCCAAGAGGAGCGCGTGCTATCCAACGCACTTCAAAGCCCAACTCTGAGATTTCGATTACGTTGATTAATACGGCACAGGGCGACATATTTGAAGGGTCAGCAGCTGTGAAAAGAACCGCAAAGCAACAAAATATTACAAACAGCGGTGCAACGTCCAAAAGCCACGATGACGTCGAACTTACCTAAAGATATTTAGAAAGAATCACGGAAGACAGGGGAGAATAAAAGCTTCTTTATAAGTCAGAAATCTGAAGGTGATTAATAAACGTGACATTTCTTACCTAAAACATGAGGCTTAACTTGGCTTAGCTTGCAGGAAATACCTCTGAATTCTTAAACACAAACAGGATTTTCTTTATCTTCTTCTTAAACTGTCAAACATAATTTATCTTACAGGTCCAGTCCCTGATCATGCGCAACATTAAAACCACTGACAGGAGAAGTAAATAACATCGACTATCTTGTGACAGTTCAGTGTTCTGCTGGGAAACTTTTGGACCTGGCATTAATTCATGTGGATGTTACTTAGATGTGTACCACCCGCCAAGACTAGACCAGACCAGACCCCCCACCCCATAGCAATGACACTCCTTGATGGCAGCAGACATCCGCAGCAGGATGCAGCCTGAACAACAGAAAAAGGTGTTGACCTGGCCTCCAAATTCACTAGATCCCAAACTGATCAAGTATCTGTGGGATGATCCACAGAGGCCCCTCCCCTCAAAGACCCCCCACTAACAACACTGTGTGGCCAAACACAACAGGACATCCTCAGAAGGCCCATGTCCATTCTCTGATGAGTCACAACTGCTTTGGAGGCACAAGGGAGACCTACACAATATCAAGATAACAGTCATAATGTTTTGCCTGATCAGTATAGGTCGCATTTTTCGAACAAAAACAAACAACTTGGGGTTTTCTTGTGTTTCTATACAAGTAAAAGTCAAACTTTAAGCTTTCAATATACTCGTGGGCTCCTGTGCAATATCGGGCCAGGCCTTTCCCTAGAGATGTAATCTTCTACCCTGAGAACAGAAGGCCATGAGTTTGACTTCCTGTATGGGAGCTAATAATAGCAACGTCAACCAACGAACCAGTGAAACGCTTTTATTTAGAGGGGAGCTCTTCAAGCGCGTTGTTTTCCAACATATCAACGGAGCTGAATCCCTCCATCTGTCTCTACCTCCGACAGACGTGTGCGAGCAGGCACACACATACGTAGATAAAACACACACACACACGCGGATGCGCACTCACACACACACACACACCATTAACACTGACAAAGGCAGGCCTGTTTGAAGTCCAGTGGGCTGAGATATTGTGGCTGTCACCAAAGAAACACAGCATAACACATTGAGCAGAGTCTCTCTCACACGGTGCGCAGTATAAACAGACAGCCGTTAGCGCCGTGAAGTCAGGACGGAGAGGAGGCCCGGCACGGCACGGCCCGGCGCCTCTTACCTCTGAACTTTTTCGGAGGGTTGTTGAGGTCCCCGGCGTCAGGCTGGACGACGCAGCGGTCATCCACCAAGCTGTAAAAACGGGACACACAACAACACTGATAATTAGACATCTGCAAAACCGGTTATACGCTCGGGATATCATATTAACGCGCAATCGGACGATGACACAGTAAGCCGCCAACTTTTTATAACCAAACTGATAGTATGGAGTAGTAGAGTCGTGATTTAAGGCAATCAACATCCACGGTGAATATCGGGGTTAGTAAACTTTCTTTTCAGTAATTTTCTTAAGCAAAATGCCTAAAAATCCTAGTGTTATAAACTGTGAGATGCAGATATTTGATCATTTTCTTATAGTTCGTAAATTGAGCGTAAACTGAATATCTTCTGGACCATAGACGGTATAAAGATGGACAGTGGAACAGCTTCTCAAACGTGAAGCCAAAGCAAGTAGAGCTCCCCCTGGTGGCTGGCTGCAGTATAGGTCATAAGCTCCACCCCCTCCATGTTAGCGGATTGGACTTGGGCCAAACTAAACACACGTCAAATATTATATTTTTTCTTTTCAGTGATGGTTTCTGTCATTTTAGGTAGCTAATTTAACATTGATGAATATTCAAGTGTCAGTTTTTTTGTTTAGCTTTATTCCCACATTTCCTTGTAACCTGTGAAGGAGAGCGTCGTATTAGTTGAACAAAAACACGAGTGAGTCTGGAGGAAGTGTAGTCGGGTCTTCGATAACTCGAGCCACGTGGAAGACTCCGGCTCCAAACCTGCAAGATGGCGGCACCTACATCTCCGGGAATATAGCGTCAGTTTGGTCAATGTAACGAAGAGGGGACGCTTCGTCCATATTTATATACAGTCTATGGTCTGGACTGTTAGACAAAACAAGGCGTCACCTTGGAAGTGTTTTTTTTTTCGTTTTTCCAAGATTAAACTAAAATTTAAAATAAATGTACAGATCACTTCACGTTAGACGCACCCAAATGTGATCATCTCTCTTTTTGACAAACAATTTAATGAAAACACCGTGAAAATGTTCTATAAAGCTTGCTTGACTAATTACATTAGTAATGACCAGAACTGTTGTTTTTTTAAGGTTTTCACATTCAAATGAAGCCACAGCATCAACATTTTCACCACTATACCCAAGACCAATGTGAGAATATTAAATTTAAATTGAGATTGTTGTGTATCCGATCCACCGTATCTCTATTATCCCTGCAGGTTGGCACATACTGGGGTAAAAAAAACAAAGCGCTCCCAACAAAAGCTTCTGGGTGTGTACCACGCTCTACTGAAGTTCCTTGTTTTCACCGGGAGCAGCAGTGTTTGCCCTCCCCCCCCCCGGCCGACACAGAATAAGGAAATATTCTGGATTAGATGACCAGTGGGCAGACTGGAATTTCTGGTGACATATTTAGCTTTCGCTGTCTTAGAATAACACTCGTCTGGACACCGGCCAAGTCCCACATCCATTTCGGGCCCTTTTCAAGCGGAACGTCCAAACAGGCCCATCTGCACCAGGCACCACACTGCACACCTCGAGGAATAAGGCTGGCGACTTGTGACGAGAGAAACTACAAATCACGAGAACGGGGTCACGTGCATGTTTGGGCGAACATCTTTCACGTACTTCTGGTGAGTTATTAACAGCGGCTCAGAGAGGACGGGTCCCGCTGTAGCTCATTCCCTCTCTCCAGCTACAGTTACTGCGCTCAAAGAGTTTTCCTCTAAGGGCAGACGATCTGAAGAATGCCGCGGAGTTGGTGTTGGTGCGTGGAGAGAAGGAAAGCTGCCGGCCAAATCCATCACGATAGTTTTCTAAATAAGCGTGCTTGAGTGTGCACTGCATGCAAGTGTGTGTGTGTGTGTGGGAAGAGCCTGAACTCGTGGAAAGGCCACAGTGTCTCTATAGTGACTCAGTCTCTGCTGTGGGTCATTCATTCCATTTTTCATGAGGCAGAGGGAGGTGGGGAGGTGGATGTAGGGGGGGGGGGCATCCAGGACACTGAGCTGACAGCTCTGATACCAAATAAGTTCAACACAACATACTTCACCGTCCTATTATTACCCCGAGCTTCGTACCGGAGAAAACTTCACGCAAACTTCCTCTTATTGCTGTGTTTACACTCAGAACACAAGGGGAAAGGAGTAAAGATTAAATCATTATTAGATTTTTAGTCACATCCTGAGGCCGGTGCATCGAGCATCAGGGCTTTATCCAGGAGGGCACATAATCAGTATGCATCTCCTGCACCCAGGACCTGTTCTCTTGTGTTTTCTGAAGTAAAGCTAACGGAAGGGAACAACGCACGGCCGCTGTGACTGTGTGTGTGAACGAGTGGCTCGTAAACAAGGTTTTACCATTAGCACCGAGCGCCACAGTGAGCACCACTTCAAACAATTCTTACCAGATCCACCCTCAGCGTCCACTCGTTCCGCACACTCACAAACTTTATCCTTAGCCGCCCCTACATTTCCTTCCCTCCCTGCCCTATAAGTGGCGGGGTCGTTCGTGGTGTAAAGTACCACTTTGAAAGCCCTCCCACCGTTTTCACGGCTTTGTTCTGCACGAAAAAAAATAAGTAATGCAAAAATTGCTGCTCTTTATCCGCCCTTCAACTTCTGTGACTTGGGAGTGGGAGCTGATTCCTGTGTCGCCGGCGAAAACACACACACACGAGCCGGGCTCACGCACAAGCTGGATTAAAAGCAGGAAGGCAAAATATATAAATAAATCTGACTTTCAAAATGGTTATGGGTGCAGTTTCGTCCCTGCAAAGTGCTGCTCAGCAAACGCAGCAGCGCCGGCGCCGCGGGGAAAAGGCCGTGAAAGTGAAGCCCTCGCACGTAATGTGCAGCCCGACGAGACGGACGTACCCCAGAGTGCTGATGAAGCCGTTGGTCGATCCCTCCGCGTACAGGGAGCAGATGTCCCCGATGTGCAAGAAGCTGGACATCTTATCGGACATGATTGACACCTACAGAGGAGGGACAAAAAAAAAGGAAAGCAGGAGTTAAACTGACGCACCAGGAAAACTGTATGGTCACAGCAGCTCAGATGCACATAAGACCCTTTTGAGAACTACTAGTGAAAATAAAAATATATAAAAATATGTAAACATAAAAAAATTAAAAAATATATATGAAAAATAAATAAAACTATATAAATAATAATATAAAATAGTATAAAATGAAATAAATAAAATAGTATAAAATAAAATAAAATAAAATAGTATAAAATAAAATAAATATAAGCAAATTAAAAAATTGCATGAATATTAATGTAGAAAAAAATAGAAATAGGAGTAAATATATGCTATATGCTTAGGACAGATAAATGACAAAACATTAATTACTTATTTTGTCCTGAAGACTGAGAGCATTATACGAGCAGCAGATTTCCAGTTCTGCTATCATCATATTTGCATCCCAAGCATTCATTTGCAGGCACGATAACGTGTTCACACACAAGTATCTGGCCACAAATACATAGCTGCACAGTTTTAGGTGTTGGGTGGCAGTGCAACTTTGAATGAGAGGGTTCCCTGATGACACTGAAACACTGTCTGGCTGCGTGGATTTGCATAAAAGCGGCAGGAAATGAAAATGTTGCCTCGTCTGATTGTTGGCTGTGACCTGTTGCTGCTGCTTGGCGCTGGCCGGGGCTTAATTATCCTGAGCTGGTGCTGCTGTTGTTGCTGCTGCTGCTGCTGCTGTGCACCTGCAACAGGTCACCATCTCCTCTGAAGCACTGCAGCTCCACTTCACCCGCTTGCCAGTTTTTGAAGCACTGCCTCTCTCAGTGAATCATAAAATAATAAACGAGCTGCAGCTCACAGGAGCTTTGACCGGTTGCACACCTGATATAAACGCACAAATGAAGAAATAGTCACACGGCGAAATGCGCGCAGCGTCTTTCACGGGGTTTGTTTATCTAACCTGCGACCTGAAACTTGAGAAAACGCGTTAGTTCGCATGTTGTCATGCTTTTTTGCTTTTTTTTTTCACGATCAGACTCCATCACAGCAACTTCT
The DNA here is from genome assembly GCA_005024645.1 of Planiliza haematocheilus. Lineage (NCBI taxonomy): Eukaryota > Metazoa > Chordata > Actinopteri > Mugiliformes > Mugilidae > Planiliza > Planiliza haematocheilus. The sequence continues at coordinate 2,860,280 of SRSE01000878.1, forward strand.
GATCGGAGTCCGATGCTCGTTTCTTGCTCTGAGTAAACGAGAATATCACAGCATTTCGTTAACCATTTAAGGAAAACTAAATCTCTTCCCTGCGCCGCGAGGAGATAAAAGAGGATGGCGAACTGTTGTGCGCTTAACTTTTTTTTTTTTTTTACCTCGGTCGTGGGGGTAGACGCTCAGATGTTCAGCTTTCTCCGGGCCAGATCCGACAACATGACTGTGGTTCTCCTCTCCACCGGGGCCGAGGCTGAGATCCAGCCGTCAGCGACTGTAATAATCCAGTTTCGGACACCTCTCCCCCCGCGCCTGTACGGTGCTCCGCGGCTGCGCTGCTCACTGAGGCAGGCTCCGGCTGGCTGAGCTGCCTGGCTCGCTGCCACTTCTCCTTCTTCTTCTTCTTCTTCGCTTTCTCCTTCTTCTTCTTCTCCTCAAACGGCGGTAGTGTTGGTAGCTGGGAAATGATGTCCGAGTGGTCCCATCCGCGCAGCTGAAACAAATCTGAAGTGTGTAATCACTCCTGCTGCTGTGGAGAAGTTGAAAAAATATACGTTTGTGTTGAAAAAACAGCAGGAAATTTATGTTTTTTTTTAAGATTTTTTTTTCACGAATTATATTTTACGCACTGAAACAAGTTACAAATGCCGCCCAGAAGTCCTCATCAAAATTTGCATTTTTTTTTATCCACAAAAATATGCAACACATTTTTTTTTTTACGTCGGGCAGGAAAGAGTTACGATTGGTTACGCTGCGTCCAGCTGACAGCCCACGTGACTTTGCGGAAGTAAGCTTGACAACAACATGAGCAGAGCCTGGGCTGCTTTTCTTAATTCTTTTTTTATTTATTAGCGGGAATGGCGCGTTTCTTTGCCTTTATTGTCTTATTTGGACTTGTGAACGAAGCGCTGTGCCTCCAGAGTTCGTGCGGGGCCGAGCAAGAGCCCGCGGGCCCGGAAGCAGCAGCGGGCTGCGGCTGTGGGAAGCTGAACAGAGCCGCCGTGGAGGACAGGACAGCTTCCGCACACCCAGCTGTTAAATACTCCACGGAGGCGAACAAGGGGACGCCCGAGGCCCCCGGGGATGAGAACTCACTGCAAAGTCAGGTACGGTGTAGGTTAAAAGAACACCAGGCGAAATCACTTGTTGAGATGCTACACAATATTATTATATTACCACAATGTTATGCCTGATAGGTGTATATGCTGACTACGCATGACAGGAAACCATGAACTATATCCCATAAAGACAGCCTGTCAGAATTAAAATCTGAATACGAATGCCCCTATTGTCCTTGTAAAACAAGTTTAAAGTCGCCTTCTCTAAGGTTTTGTGTAAGAGCAAAAGAAGACGGCATAAAATAAAACAATAAGGTACAGATAACCACAACAATTTGACAGTAAACTTTATTATTATTGACATTTATTGCGCAGTAACAGTGTCAAATATTTATAAGATATTGCACATTGAAACCGCACCATGGATCGCACAGTCATTTGCGTGGCCGTTGCCTCGGTTGCTATCAATAAACTAATATAGTAAAGCCGTTTCTTGCTGTAGTTGTTATTTATATAGTTGTTTCTGCTGATACCAAGAGAGAGTGTGTGTGTGATACTCCATTGCGTCCTGAACCGACCAATTCTTAGTTTCTGGGTTTAGTTAGCGGCAGTTGAAAGCCATTGTCGGGGTTTGCCAGTCTCAGTGAAGCTTCCCGCTTCAGAGTGGGCGGATGCCGCAGCAGTTCCTCGTGTCCTGGAAAACCCTGGAAAATCGCCAAAAGTCTTCACGCATCCATCCAAATAATTGAATTCAGGTGTTCCAGTCATCCCAGGCGTATACAATCAATCACCCAGGTGTGCAGACTGCTTCTACAAACAATTGTGAAAGAATTCCAGCGTGGTACTGTGATAGGTGCAACAAGTCCAGTTGTGAAATTTCCTCGCTACTATCCACAGTCAACTGTCGGTGGTATTATAACAAAGTGGAAGCGACTGGGAACGACAGCAACTCAGCCACAAAGTCAGATGCTGAAGCTCATAGTGCGCAGAGGTTGCCAACTTTCTGAAGAGTCAATCGTTACAGACCTCCAAGCTTCACGTGGCCTTCAGAATTGGTTCAAGAACAGTGTAGAGAGCTTCATGGAATGGGTTTCCATGGCCGAGCAGCTGCATGCAGGCCGTACATCACCAAGTGCAATTAGGGATGCTCGATATTGGCTTTTCTGCCGATATCCGATATTCCGATATTATCCAACTCTTAATTTCCGATACCGATATATTCAGTCTTTTTACACCAAAATTATTAGGTAACAACATAACATATCACCTATTATGGAATTAACACATTATGCCTAATTCCCCACTGGATGCAAACAAAATAAGTTACCGAAAAAAAGTGCCAAAAAAGCGCCATTCATTTTTTTGTGTTTTTAGAGAGAAAGTTTTGCCTCAAACAACACTACAGACAATATCAAAACAAGGAAGACGTCTTGTTTCCTCCTCTCATAACCACCTTTGCTTTGCAGTCATTGCAAATTTACCATTAGTAGGTGACACTTGGAAATACTTCCAAACCACGGACATCTCATACACCGGGCGAGCTAGCTTGTTAGCCACGGTTAGCAACCTACGAGACTAGCGTGTTGTTGTTGTTATACATCGTCAAGCACGCGCCTGTTAACGCCCCATGCTGCGTTCACGCAGACTTGGAAATGCTGAACCTTACAGAACAAATATCGGTTATAAAAACCAGATACCGATGATTCCCGAGATTACATTTTAACTCGATATCGGCCGATAATATCGGACGGCCAATATTATCGGACATCCCTAAGTGCAATGCAAAGCATTGATGCAGTGGTGTAAAGCACGCCGCCACTGGACTCTAGAGCAGTGGTGATGTGTGGAGTGACCTATCACGCTTCTCCATCTGACAAACTGTCCTTGCCACTAGTGTGCAAATGTGTGTGTGAATGGGTAGATAGAATTTAATCATGACTGCAAAGCTCTTTAAGTGCCAGTAGGTAGAAAAGCTCTTTATAAATGCGAGATCATAAAAAAATGAGACACGTTTGTTTATTTTTATTGCAGGTAATCCTTTAAATTCTCTTTTTTTACATTGAATAGTTTATACTGACTGTGTTTGCTTGCAAAAAAAAATGCTTGTAGATGGTGCAGATTCCTGGAGGAGAGTTCCTGATGGGAACAGACAACCCAGGCATCCCCCCAGACGGTGAGGGACCTCAGAGACCGGTGCACGTGGACTCCTTCTACATGGACATCCAGGAAGTCACCATCCGCCAGTTCCAGAGCTTCGTCAGCACCACGGGCTACGTCACTGAGGTTGTATTTAAAGAGCATCTTTGGGTAGTTGCCGTTGTAATATTTGCCTCTTCTCAGCTCATAATCTTTTTTTTGTGTGTGTTTTGTTTTAGGCAGAGAAATTTGGAGACTCGTTTGTGTTTGAGGGGATTTTGAGTGAAGCAGTCAAACGTCAAATCACTCAAGCAGTAAGTATGTATGTAAAGTTGCAGATAAAACGCAGCCATGCGATCACTCTCGGGGGCATGCCCACGTTTTGTGGTTGCCACCAAACTCATAGTGCTCAATTAAACCACATGTTCGCCATTGGTATAATATATTCAGATGCATGTTTGGACTTGATTCAATTTTATTTTCAAAGACTAATTAGAAACTAGGCGGTTCCTGTTCACAGGAACACTTTGTAAACACTTTAGATCTCAAAGGGGGAGGAAAAAGATCTTGCTGGATATCTATACTGATATGGGCTGGGGCATGTGTTTGGAACGAAAGGATGTCCCCTCGTTTGATGGAAATGGAAATGATCAACCTAGGGAGGGCTGCAGCAGGCTAGTCCATTTTGTAGAAATTCAATTGCAGCAACTCAAAATGCTTGAGGTGCTCCTAACCGTCCTGATCTAGACCAGGGCATCACTAAGTCTGAGGTGCAGCCTGGCGCCGTGGAATGGGCCAAGACGTGATGTCCCAGAGGTGTTCTATTGGATTCAGGTCAGGAGAGCACGGGGCAAGTCAGTGGGATCAATTCCTTCATCGTCCAGGAACTGCCTGCATACTCTCGCCACATGAAGCCGGACGTTCTCGTGCATCAGGAGGAACCCAGGACCCATTGCACCGGCAGTGTAGCGTCTGACAGTGGGTCCAGGGATTTCATCTTAATACCTATTGGCAGCCAAGGTGCCGCTGTTTAGCCTCCTAAGCCTACACATCCCCAGACCATCACTGCTCCACCACCAAAGCAATCTGAATGATGTTACAGGCTGCATGACGTTCTCTGTGGCCTTTCACTTCTGTCACCTGTGCTCAGGATGAACCTGAAAGCACAGGGCACCAGTGACAGACCTGCTAATTCTGGTCTTCTACAGCAGTGAGCTCCCCGATGCCGGGCAGTGAGCACAGGGGCCCACTGGAGCACTTCAGGCACTAGGCCACCCTCTTGAAGTCTCTTTCTGATTGTTTTGTTAGAGACATTCACACCAGTGGCCTGCTGCAGGTCACGTTGCAGGGCTCTGGCACTGCTCATCATGCTCCTCCTTGCACAAAGGAGCAGATACCAGTCCCGCTGATGGCTTGATGACCTTCTACGGCCCTGTCCAGCTCTCCTAGAGTACCTGCTCCATGCTCTGGAGGCTGTGCTGGGAGACGCAGCAAACCTGGTGATGTGTCATCCTGGAGGAGATGGCATTTAATGCTCTACTCTGATTTAAAAGTATTCCATAATATATATAATATGTTAAGTATTGATTATCTTATAGATCGTTAACGTAAAAGAACCTGTGTGCATATTTTATGCTTCTAGAATATTTTCATCTTCATGTGATCATTTTACTTGAAGATATTTAAGGTCACGTACAGCATCTTCAGGTCACACGTGTTTTTGGCTCTAGATGGACATGAACTCTTGGGAAGGTTCATAGATTGTTCGGGGAGAGGCCCGAGAGCGGCAGGCCTCCCGCCGACGAAAGCCAGACGGCAGGGAGTTCCCTGCTTCATCTCAGCTGTCATGTGCGGCCCGATCATGCGGCCGAGAGGGTGCCACGCGCCCGCGGCCCTGGAAACAATTAGTGCCACCGCGGATCCGTGAAGGCGATTTTGGAAGAGCCCCGAGGAGAGGTCGCGAAAGGGAAAAACAGAACGAGAATATGAGAGAAGCTTAACGTCCATCAGTCACCGCTTTTATCGTCCCCCCTTTGTTGTTGTTGTTAGGTGGCTGCTGCCCCCTGGTGGCTTCCGGTCAAAGGGGCAAACTGGCGGCACCCTGAGGGTCCAGACTCAAACATCACAAACAGGTAGAAAAACACTATGTGGACTAAAAGCCTTGGAATATTTTTGAGAATACACTTTATGTCAATGCTGAATATATTAAAGCAAACCTTTAACTCACTTTTCTTTTGTTGAGGTTTTTAATAGCTCAGTAATTGGCTTTGAACCTTTTTGTTGTTGTTTTGTTCTGTAGACTGGATCATCCTGTTCTACACGTCTCCTGGGCAGATGCAGTTGCCTACTGCTCGTGGGCCAACAAGCGACTACCCACAGAGGCAGAATGGGAGTATGCCTGCAGGGGCCGCCTGAAAGACAGGTGAGACGTTTTCTGACTGTAACACGCGCTCGTGCTTATTCTGTGCTCTCAAATCAACTTCCTGATCTACTGCACCACCTGCACGTACGCAGACTTTACCCATGGGGGAACAAGCTGAACCCAAAAGGAGAACACTACGCCAACCTGTGGCAGGGGAACTTCCCCACACACAACTCCGGAGAGGACGGATACGTCAAGACGTCACCGGTAAGACACACGGTGAAGGACGGAGTGATGCAGTAGTCGCAGGGTTTGTTTGGGGACATCATATTTTTAGATTGGGGTGGGATTGATGGCGGCTCTGTCTTCGGAAGCTACAGGAAATGAAAGGAGCTGCAGATGAGAGCTCATTTCAGGAGATCATTAAGTCGCACCAGGAGGTTGCAGCTTCCAGAGATCACATGAATAATTATTAGACAGCATTATTCCAATCTCTTTCTCTGCACGGGGGGCTTTAAAGTGCCAATTTTAGCATGAATGTATGACTTAAGGTCTTTAAGGGTAGACACGAAGCGCTAAAGAAAAATAATCTACTTTTCTGATCTCGGTAGCTGAAATATATTTATTCCTCACTGATGAAATGGTCATTATTACAAGGTCAAATCAAGCTGATAACAAAGTCTATTAGATGGCTCGCAGGATTAAAGTTGTGCCTCATATTCCAGCGTACATCAACCCCCAAGTTAAGGCTTTTCCATTTCCATACATATACATATACATATATAGTATCTCTGAGCTTCTTGTTAAAGGAGAAACATTAAAAACATTAATGTCCTTTCTTATCTGAACTAGTCGTGCATTTCTTTTTTGACCTAAATAGCTGCACAGTAACTACATTTAGATGATACATGTTTAACAATAACTGCTACACTGATTCAATTCCCGTTATTAAGCTACAGTCTTTGTTATCGATAACAAACTCATTTCCTCAGTGTCTTGTTTAAGGCCCTGGAAACATCAGAAGTAGAGAAACCAGACACAGAGACTGCCTGTAAATCCAGAGCCCTCACTAAATGAGTTTGTGAGCCACTTCCTGGAAAGTTCCCTCAGAGACACACACTCCTTCTCCACACTCAGTAATGGATGCAGCCATAACGCTTAGCTCTCCGCAATGGTTCAAGAGGAAACAGCTTTCATTTTAAGTGTACTCTGAGCTTGCATTCGCGTCACCGTGTTTTCTCCGTTCCCCTACAGGTGATGTCCTTTCCTGCCAATGGTTTTGGTTTATATGACATGGTGGGAAACGCATGGGAATGGACCTCAGACTGGTGGACTGTACATCACACCACAGACCGCCAGCGCAACCCAGTAACAACACATTACAGCCGAGCTCTTCTCTTCGGTTATCTTTTTATTTTTATCTCTTTTACTAAGTCTGCGTCCTCCTCTCTTTCAGAAGGTCCGACGTCCGGCGTGGACAGAGTGAAGAAGGGAGGCTCGTACATGTGCCACAAGGTGAAAAAGCTTAACGATGTTTGAGCTGTTCTGTATCTTAACTGCCTCCACGGGGTGGTCACGTTCTCGCAGTGGGAGTGGATCAATGAAAACAAAGCTGTTGCGGCTGGCGGGGCGAGTATCGAACCTGCGCAACGTGAGCTCTGACGTCGGCGTTTCCATCTGTTTCATAACAAAGAGAAAATAAGGCCTCGGCTATTCTCTCTTTTTCTTTTACTGGTATGAGAGGCGTTCAAAGGCTGGTCACTTGTTCACAGGCTCTGCTGGTATACATGTATACATGTATGTGTAGAGCTGCCCACCATTGATCATCCTAGTTAGTTGCCACTAGCATCGGTTGCCGTGGGAACGTAAGAATAGATTTGTGTTTGCCTGACATGCGTTAATCATGTGAGTGCTTGGCAACTCTGCCCAAACAGGGGAGATAAAAAAAAAGAAGAAGCAAGAAATAAATAAAGCCTCTGCTCAGTTTACAGTCAATCTCTCCCTCTTTTCTTCTCTCCCCCTCAAGTCTTACTGTTACAGATACCGATGTGCAGCTCGAAGCCAGAACACCCCGGACAGCTCAGCCTCCAATCTTGGCTTTCGATGCGTTTCTCAGGAGCGACGGTGACCCGGCCTGCTTTGTCTTGAAAACCTCGAGCTGGAAGGCTTAATCGAGTGTTTGAATTTGATGGCGAGGCTTTGTCCCGCCATGTCGCGACTTTGCCATGAAGACGATTATCAAAGAAGAAAAAAAAAGAAAACGACAGAGAATGAACTTCTTTGCTGTAAATAGATTTTGATAATTTTATATTTTTACATATAAAATGAACAGAAGAACATCTTGTCTGCTGTGTCGGTCGTCATTATCGACCACGAACGGCTGGTTGAGACAGAAGACTAAAATGTAAATAACGTCTAATGACACTGTGAAGTAAAACAGCTTAGTTGAATTCTTTGCCTCATTTGTCTTTCTCTTTGTTTGCCTGATTAGATCCAGATGTTTATTTTGTCTGTACATTTAAATTTTAAATGGCTACAGTAATAAAAAAAAGAAAAGAAAAGAAAAAGCTTGTCTTGATTTGATCATAAGGGTTATTACATATCTAGTCATAATGTGTAGCATCCACCAGGGGGCAGCCTGTATTCATACATGGCCACGTAAAAGTTCGCACCCTTGAGAAAATGACTCGAAACATCAGCGGGGACAGATAGAGACCCCAGTCAGTCAAATGAAACTGGGAGATTATACTGTCATTCCTTTACTGAAGGCAATTAAACATTTGTTCATATGTATGAGTTGCAAAATCCTTGTTTTCAGTATCTGCTGTGGCCTCCGTGTGCAGCAATATTAGGTAATAAAGGTTTCCGGTGACTGCTGATCTGTTGTCTGCAGCGGCTTGTAAAGATTTTATCAAAAGAAAGCCGCTTTAGTTCTGAAATGTCGGCTGGTTTCCTCACGTGAAATGTTTGCTTCAACATTTCTGTTGTCCTGAATTAAGGTCCGGACTTTGGCTTGGCTGTTCCAAAACATTAAGGTTTTTCTTCTTTAACCATTCTTTGGTCAAACTAATCGAGTTAGGGGCCTTCCAATCAACTGGTGTCACGATATATTCCAAATTGATCACATCAACTGAGAGAATAAACTTTGTGTCACAGCCCTCCCAGCATACTGGACATTCTGGGGCCCCCCTCTTGGAGACGCCGAATGGTTTAGTCCGCCCGTAGACGGAGGCCTGTGACAATGACCTGAAGGCTAACTGTCATCATGCCGCTCAAAAAACACAAATTGGGGTATAAGAAAAAGAAATAGGGCAGAATGAGGGGAAGCAACTGTTAACTGCTTTCTTTCCGAAAGGTGAACCGAGTTTACTCGTTGTGTAACTGCATCCAATTAACTTCGTAGTAGTCCAGACAGCGTGCAGTTTGTCAGTTGCCTATGTTTGTATGCTAAAGTTTGCCAACCAGGTTGCTTGCTGTTACAAGTGAAGACGATTATGGGCCAGCTAAAGTTAGTTGTCAACGCAACTAGGCTAAATGCATCAATTCAGGTGGTGAATGAAAGAACCAGTCATCAATATAATCTTTTTTGCTTGCGTGCTTTGTGCGCTGGCATGGATAGGGGCCCACTGACATTAAAGGTGAACAAGGCCCAGAATTTGGTGCTACGCCCCTGTTTACACTAATAACATTATAAAAAATTAAAGACCAGCCGGAAAAGAAAACAGATGTCTGCAAAAGAACCAAAATCGTATTTATTTTGAATTCTTCAGTATACATGTTTGCATGTGAAAATAATCAACTAAGAATTTAGAGAAAAAGTCCAACAAAATAAATGACTTAATCGGGAGGGAGATATAAACGTTCTAACGGAGCTCATTAAAAAATTATAATATAATAAGAATAAGAATAAAAAGAAAAACTTAAAATGTTTTAACCAACATTAGTATTTCTAGCAATTAACAGCACACTTATCGTCAAACTAAAATCCTATTCTCTTGGAAATCAGAAAGTTCAAAGGTATAGTTGATACAACATTACTGCACAATTGCTAACATCCAGTAGACAGTATAACAAGTCTAAATCCTGCTGTCAGCTTTTAGTTATAGTTTGTAAAAACGTCTTCATCTATCAGTGTACAACAGATTTACTGTTTTACAAATCAGAGAAAGAAACATTGATTTCTACTACTGCGGCAAGAAGACCCCTCCACCCCTGCTGCTGTATAATCAACCCAAATAAAAGTGAGTCAAAAATGCACCACAGAAACAGAGCAGAGCAACTAAGACGACCTGAAGGCTAAATACAGCTGCCATCTTGGAGAGTCCAGAACAATCGAGAGATAGAAAGGATCAAACAAAGGCGATACGCTATACTAATAAAAATCCAGCACTTAATCACTCTGCCCCTTTTTTTCCTAGCAAAGCTGAGAATACAAAAAAAAACATTTGCAACTTTATCGACTTTTGCACCAAAATAGCAAAAGTGTGTCTTTTTGTGCTCCTGTAGAGGCGGCCAAGCCTCCTTAGTAAATCCTCACCACATGTAATAACTACGCGTGGTGTCAACTGGAGACGGTTTTCCCTCTGTGCTGCCATCTTTGTCCTTCTCACCGTCGGCCTCCCACAGGTTAATGAGAGGAGGGTAGAGCTCATTAAGTGGGATGGAGGAGGTCTTCAGCATGTACTTCTTCAAGGAGTGGTGGTAGTTCTTTCGCTTCCATCTGCGCGCCATGTAGACACCCACAGTGGCCAGACTGAGGAAGGCCAGCATGGCCGACATGACAACCAGCACAGCTGCGCTCGGGTGCTGGTCTGACAGGTCCAGGGCGAAGGTAGCGCTGCGTGTCGTCACATTAACGCAAGACTTGTGCGTCTGCAGGTGGATGTTGGAGACCGTGAGGCACACCTCGTACTCAGTGGCAGGCTGGAGGTGTGTGAGGTTGTACTCGTGGACGTCTACAGGGACACGAGCAGTGTAGGTGATGTGTGGGTTGTCAATCTTCATGGTGGCTGAGGCCCACTTCAGGTTGGAGGACATGACGTTGGAGTTGACTTTCCAGGAGACCAGGATGGAGTGGGACTCGGTCTGTTTGACGTAGATTTTCATCACCTGACCACTATCAAGCAGAGTCCCGTTGACACGAATGGAGGCGACCCATGTGTCGGCGCCTTCTGTGTTCTGGGCCACGCAGGTGTACCGACCAGAATCCTCCACCTGCACGTGAGAAAGCCGCAGAGTCCCTTCACTGCTCAAATGGTACCGCTCCGACTCTGTGTCTATTGTGATTTTGGTCCCGAGAGGAGTCACCCAGTAGATTTCAGGCTCTGGTTCAGCCATTGCTCGACAATCCAAGCTGACACTCATGCCCAGCTCGAGGCTTAAGTGGCTAGGGAAGGTGTCATGGGATATAAGGGGAAGACACTGTTCTGAGGACTCCAGCAGCCTTAGCTCTCGGACTCGCTGGCCTCTAAGTTCTGGTGGGGAGGTGCACAGCATGGCCAAGGGCTCCATGAAGCGCACCGTGGTCCTGTTGGAACTCATCCACTGAATGACGCAATCACAGCGCAGCGGGTTGCTGTGAAGACTGATCTCTCGCAGATTAGGCAACCCCTCCACCGTGTGCTGGTACAGAGCAGTGAGAGCGTTATTGTTGAGCATCAGGCTCTCCAGAGATGGCATTTCCCTAAATGCCAACCTGTGGACATAAGATAGTTTAGGGTTGTTTGTGGCCTCCAGTTTTGTCAGTTCTGGCAGGTTGTTGAGAGCAAAGCGGTCAATCGACACCAACTCCATCATGTTGTTGATTCCCAGCTCCTTCAGACGTAGCATATTCCTGAAGTCTCCTTCCTGGAGTTTGTGGACTGGATTCTTGTTTAAATCCAAGAACTTCAGATTAGGAACTTTCTGAAGAGATAGTTGAGGGATTCTGACTAGTTTGTTGTCGTAGAAAGAAATGCTCTCCAGATTATCTAAACCAACAAATGCGTTTGGTGGAACATCAGTGAGATCCATGCCAGCCAGAACCAGACTCCTCAGGCTTCCTAGAGGCTTAAAGTTCATGTCTAGAAGGCCAATAACTGGATTCTCCCCAATCATGAGGATCTCGAGGTTGGGTGTTTCTTCAAACCAACGGCTGTCTATGACCTGGAGCCTGTTGGAGTTGAGGTGCAGGCGCAGCAGGTTATGCAGGCCTGCAAATGCGCGTGGAGATATGGAGCTTATCTGGTTGTGGTTGATGTACAGCTCCTGGAGGTTGGAGAGATTTCCCAGGCAGTGGTCTGGCAACCTTGTTATCTGGTTCTCCTCTAGATGCAGGGTGGTCAGGTGATTCATGCCTTTGAGGCCAACGGCTTCCACGGTGCTGAAGTTGTTCTGGGATAGGTCCAGCTCTGTCAAGTTGAACAGTGCCTCGAGCTCCCCCCTGGTGCGAGAGATGGCGTTGCTTTGGAGCAGCAACACCTGGGTATCTACCGACAGATTGGTCGGGATGTGTGTCAGCCTCAGGTCATTGCAATCCACTGTCGTCGCCTCCTTGTAAGTCGACTGGGGGGTGAACCATGGCCGGATCTCACAAACGCACAAACGAGGACATTCTTTGCCATATACAGGGGACAGAAAGGAAAGTAGAGATCCCATGCACAGCCAGATTAGTGGAGGCCAAGGCTGAGAGCTGTGCGCCATATTGTCTGCTCTCTCTGCTCACCAAAGGCTTAGATGAGAGGCAGTGTCTGGAAGAAGCGTATGAAGGGAGGGTTCAAGAACATTAGTCTCCTTTGCGGCAAGCTAGTTGTTGTAGGTCCAGAATGGTGATATCTAAACCAGAGGAATGTATTTGTAAGCGGAAGGGCAGATAGACATCAGGTCCAAACGTCACCTCTGCACCTCACTTCCACACCTTGAAGTTTAGACCTAAAAACAGAAAGACAGCAGATGCAGTTTTTTAATTATTAGTTGCCAAAAAACTAGCTTTATGAGGAAAATTAAAAAAATACCTCAATGTAATGCTGTAAGAAGAATATATGCTAGTTTCAAAAAAGTGATTTCCACAGTGCCACATCAACAAATTTACTGGCATGTCCAACAGAGCAGAATAAATCTGTCAAATTCATCTGGTTGCACTTCAGTTGGACACTCTTTCCTGCCTTTTAATGAGCTCTTACACAGCCAAATAGAGTTTGATAATAAAGCATACATTTGAGGGAAAAGTTACTTGTGGATCTTAAAATTAAATAAACCAGGACCGTGTTCACACCAAAAACTGCTTAAAGGGATTACACGAGTAAAAAATACAGTTTCTTAACGTGTTACAAGAAAGGTTTGGGCTATTGCTGTAACAAAATTGTCCATTTACCTGAGCACACAAACTAGCAGGTAGTTAACTGTCATTATCTAAGTTGATGAAGTTAGTTAGTTTTTAGATCTGCTTCACTAATGTGTCTGTCTCCTTGGAGATTATGAACGTGTTTATTTTTTTCTCTGGGTTGGTTAGATTATCCGCACACCAGCTTAGTATCAGTTATCCTCTTGGACGACTGTGTCGGGTGGGCGCAGCCGGCAGCTTTGGCTCTGAGCCCATTACACAACAGGCTTAATATCCAGGGAATGTGTGCTCTTCACTGTTAATCACTCTCTACTTATGACAGAGGCAGTCGAACACATGCAAAGGAAAAATTATCGCTTTGCGAAATGAGTCATGCGCTGTGTCACCGTACCCGTCGGGGTTTACTTAACTAAGACAAGCAAAGTGAGATTGGAGCAAACCCCTTTTGTCAGTTTAATGTCACCGGCTCTTGCTAAGGTATATAAGGATGACTCAGTTTTCACAAACAGCCAATATATGACCATTTGAGCTTTGCGGGATGAAAAAACTGTTCCAACATGAAAACAAATCAAAACCTTAATAAACTGGACTTGAGTGATCCCTGAAATGTTTAACGTTCTTATTCTCAGACAAGGTTAACTCAAACAGTGTCACATTCCAGTATGACTAATAAAAATTCACATTTATCTTCCTGCACACAGGCAGAGCTTGAGCATTCAGTGTATGAGTGTGTGGTCTTGTTTTTATTGGTGTGAGGCCTGGTTTCTTTTATGGAATATTAACGCTGTCGAGCTCCTTAAAAGTGACGCCAAATCAAGTAGAGCTCCCCCTGGTGGCTGGCTGCAGTATAGGTCATAAGCTCCACCCCCTCCATGTTAGGCCGGGCATACACTGTACGATATTTTAAATCCTTTGACTCAGCTCCATCTCAAAGTGCACGACTAGATCGCTGAGTTCAAAAGGTCACAGCCTACGATTCATGTTCTCACACTCACTCGGTCAGATGCTCTGACGCAACTCGACTGCTCACACTGTACGTCCACATAACACACATCGGACTTTTGTATCCGGAACTGCAACGGCAAAAAGAAATAGAAGAAGAGGAACCTGGAAGTGGGAGATGCACAACCAAGTTGTTTTGACATAACTTCAGCGATCGCGCATGCTCTGTGCGAGAGGTTGAGGCAAATGGGCTTGTGGCGCTGCTTCTACTGTGAGATACCTTCACGAGGAGCGACCAGGATTTCAAACAAGTTTGATTTTTTCTTGCAAGCACACGATTTGTGATCGGGAGGTCGTCGTGAGGTGTTAATCTCTCTTCGTTACCTCATGTATACTGCACGAAGCACGACATGCGATTGAGACGAAATTAGGCCCGATTCCAAAAATAGTCGCACGAGAGGAAAATCGTCTCAAAATGAGCCGACAATCGCACAGTGTACGCCCGGCTTTAGTTGGTGGGACTTGGGCTAAACTATAAAACTAAAGTACATGTAATTTTTTTCAAAGATGGTTTCTATCCTTTTAGGTAGTTAATATAACAGTGTCGCATACTTAAAGTGTCAATTTCTCTATTTGAACCAATAGAAACAGGATGTGACCTCATGATGACTACACGTTGCCATGCCAACCAGTCTATGCGCATTGTTCATATTTATATACAGTCTATGTTTAAAAGCTGTTAAAACCCTGATTAATGGTAAAAGATATAATGTGGTTATGGTTAGATACTTCTATGAGCTCGTTAGTGTCACAGTGAGAGGGTAGGGGGTGCATTATGTCAAAAGAATGTCCTCACTAAGATGGAAACATACGTTTGCATGTGTGTGCACGCAGCACAGAAAGAGAGTGAGAGTTGGTTTCACATCCAAATTGACAAGTTCCTCCGTTATTAACATAAAATTCACACGGATTGTTTTCGTCTTCCCTTTCATGTGCTGTCAGTTCACGCCCAGCGATGTGTTGACACCCTCTCACAGTTTTCCTTCACACAAAAGCAGGCAAACAAAGGGAGCGCACCACGAGGTGACGTTGTTTCTGGTGATTTACATAACGCCACTTCCACGGCGAACGCAGCTTTCAAACTAATTTTACCACAATCAAACAAATAAAACACGCAGCGAGAAGAAGTGTGACCGTTAAAGCATCAAAGATGGTAGCAGGTGGCTGGTCTCTGCAGTGACCTGGTCACACGTGAACTGATCTGATTCCCTCTGTGTGACTAGATTGCAGAAGCAGGGTTGTGCACCTTCTCCGTTCCTAGCCCCATGATAGCTGGTGAACATGTGGCTTTTCGTTCTGCCTTTAATCATCCATCCTCTCGGCCTCTCAAATAACCCACTCACATGTTGTTCGTTTTAATTACCCGCCTATAGATATGCCGTGCCTCCTCGGTGTGTAGAGATTTGCCTGCCCTCTCTCTTCCTGCGTGTGCTGCGCTGCTTGTGTATTAAATCGGTTTAGACAGGCGCAGTAATCATTGCTTTCACGCTGAGGCCATAAAACCGAGGCACCTGGCATCAGGTTTCTGGCAGCATGGCAGCGCTATGGGGGTCTGCATCCGTTCACACCTATCTCTCGTTGTGTGTACGCGTCGACCTCGACGACCCTAGGAAGCTTTGCTGAGCACATATGCTCTTCTTCAACGATGGGCTGCTTCATAATCACTGCAGGTACATAAATTTGTACTTAGGCGCTCCTCTGTGTACCCACAGATTGCTATTGTTGGCTAGAGACCAGCTCCACTGGAGAGGCTGGAGTGGCTTCCAACTGGTTTGAAGAATACAATCCTCTACAGCTTATTTCTGGACAATCACACAAAGTTTCCTTATGTTAAAAGCCATGGTTTGCAAAGTGGAAATCGGCTGCAGAGGGTTCCTGGGCAAGACTACCATCAGGCTGCTTAAGGACTTGGGAAGAAGCAAGTTGGTGGCTCCAGGTGAAGAGGCGAGACCCCTCCTGCGCCCCGAAGTAACACACCAGTGGTACAATAGGGTTGGAAGCAGAGATGGGCACACCTGGGACTCCAGGTGTTGCCAATGAGCCGTTGAAGGTGTCGTGAGCTTATCAGCGACGGAGGGTGGAAGCTTTCACCCCTCCCCTACCACCCCATACAACACCACAGCCTTGAAACCACTCTGATGGATGCATCTGCACCACTCATGCCTCAGGTATAAAGGTTCATCAAGCGACTGTTTCACCTAGTCCTAAAACAGAACCAATCACACTCTACCAATCACTAGGGATGCTCGATATTGGCTTTTCTGCCGATATCCGATATTCCGATATTGTCCAACTCTTAATTTGCGATACTGTTATAACCCGATACCGATATATTCAGTCTTTTTACACCAAAATTGTTAGGTAACAACATAACATATCACCTATTATGGAATTAACACATTACGCCTAATTTTATTGCGACGTCCCACTGGATGCAAACATAAATGCAACATGGCTTTTCAAATGTAAACACTGTCTGTGCAAAATAAGTTACTGAAAAAAGTGCCATTCATTTATTTTTAGTGTTTTTAGAGAAATTTTTGCCTCAAACAAACTACAGACAATATCAAAACAAGGAAGACAAATGTAGCGTATAACTCCTCATGATTCTTCTTGAGGTGGGTGATCAAATTTGATGTATTAAAGGAAGACGCCTTGTTTCCTCCTCTCATAACCACCTTTTGCTTTGCAGTCATTGCAAATCACAAATTTACTGTTAGTAGGTGACACTTGGAAATACTTCCAAACCACGGACATCTCATACACCGGGCGAGCTAGCTTGTTAGCCACGGTTAGCAACCTACGAGACTAGCGTGTTGTTGTTGTTATACGTCATCAAGCACGCGCCTGTTAACGTCCCATGCTGCGTTCATGCAGACTCGGAAATGCTGAAGCCTACAGAACAAACATCGGTTATAAAAACCCGATACCGATAATTCACGATATTACATTTTTAACTCAATATCGGCCGATAATATCGGAGGGCCGATATTATCGGACATCCCTACCAATCACATATACATGTTCTGTTGGTTTGGTTTATTGTTCTTCCAGCACACCCTGGCCTCAGAACACGATCATACCCGTGATGAAGTGCAGCTTGTTGGGACAACATCTTTATGAAAATCTCCCCGTCAGGGATGCGACAGAGATTAGGTGCGAGATTAATGCTCTGTCTGCCAAATCAGTTGTGTACAAGCACCTGTATCCTGAAAATCTAATCTCTAATCTCTCTGGCTGGGGTTTGCGGGGAGCAGACCATAATTAAAAATGCATGCTTACATGGGTTCTCGCGCCACACAAGTCTCCACTGTCCTCGCAAACTACGCGCTTTGCCCCACCCCAGCTCTCCAGCGCTCGCTCTTATTTGACTCACTGATTTCGACATCCACGCAGGCTACTGGAAGGAAGCAGAAGAATCCTTCAACAGCTTGGCATTATCCAGCTGACTGTCTGAACGGAAGCCTCCGGCAGGGAGGGGGACAAGGAGGGAGGGGATTTACACTCTCCGTACACCCAATCCTTATGAGGTTTTAATCCAAGTGCACATAAAACTCTCTGACATCCATGTGCAACTGCAGCACACTGTGTATCCACACTGGCTGGTGTCGGTTTCGTGTAGACCCCCTGAGGATCACTGGCCGTGTGTTTTCAAGCCAGACAGCAAGATGTCATTGTGGGACATAATGAGGTTTGTCTGCTTTATGCCATGACCTCATAACTGTGTTTATAAGACAGGTTCTCTGGACAATACAACGAGCAAGACAATCAGAGCCACTGAGGGAACACAGACCTGCAGTCAGACGCCGGATCATTTCTCTTCGGTGCAAGCGCAGGTCTTTTGCGAGCTTTTAAAGTTAAAAACGACTCCCTATTCTGAAAGGTGGTGTTAGCATGTAACGTTTACATGCTAACGTCCTGGAGGAGGTTGCACCTGAAAGCAGGGTGCGTGATTTTTCATAGGACAGGCGACACTGTTCTATTCCTGGGGCCCTTTTTTTTTTTTGCTGGGTGCAAAATATAAAGCACTGTTTCTGAATCAGTGGCCACACAGCAGGCTCGCGGACATGCCATCGCCATGGCAACGCCTATGCCACCAGCATTTCAGTTTCATAACCAAATAAGAAGGCGCGGAAAGACACGAGAAGACGGCTGTTAGTGCCACCGGGGCAGCTGGAAGAACGGTGGTGCCGCTGGTGTGAGAGAGGGGCGACTTGAGCCCATTTAATGAAGCGGCGGGGGCACATGCACGTGAAAATGCTGTGCTCCCAACCGTGACCGGCGAGCGCAGCCGTGTACTGAACATACGCGCGTGGGTGCAGGCCCGTATTGCAGGAATATGTTGACACTAGAACTTCTGATTTCCCCACGAGAGTCACGGTGCAACGCTGGAGTAGGGGGGTGCCTGATGTTTTCGACATGTCGTCACTGTGCTGGCCCGCCTGAGAGGCATCCTTTTCCCGCCTCCATTAGTATGCAAGCGTCTCACTTCACATCACAGAGGGCTTTGGTGCAGCTGCTGATAGCAGAGGTGTGGAGGAGGAGGAGGATGCACATCCACTCAGAAAGTAAAGAGGGAGAGGATGGAGAGCCACAGAACAAACCTGCTAAAGCAACAAAATCCAACTGCTACCTATGGAATCCGAGGAAAAGTACGCTGCATACCCTCTAACGGCGTTTCCTCGGACTCCGCTGAGGTTTAAGAGTCGCAGGGAAACAAATCGTCTCTGTATTTCTGTTTATTGCAAATCCATATTGCAGCTTTATTTCCCCGTGGAGCAGAGATGGATCTTGACACTATTTTTTCTTCTCTGGCTTTAATGTTTTTTATTTTTTTTGTCATTTTGCCCCCACAGCCTCCTCCCCTCCCGTTCAGCTCTCCCTTACAGTTGCGGCGTCCGTGCCAAGCCAGTTTGTTGTCACTGGAGCATCGATCAATCATGCCGCCTTGCCAGAGCCTCTAATCTCTGGGGAATCCCTGTTTGAAACGACGCAGAGGTCAGGAAAAATGAACCTGGGCTGTTTTAAGCTGACCTACCTGCCAAGGAGATCATGCCAGTAAAAATACGTCTGAAATGGGTTTACATAAATGCACTTAATTGGGATTTTATTTACATAAAATGTGCAAAGTTTTTGCTCATCTTTTTAGCTTTAAATCCTTCACTTATACTTTTAAAAGCACTGCAGCGAATAGATAAAAAAAAGGGCCATGATAAGTGATAATGCTCATCTGTTTTCTCTTAATCGCCAATAGAAACAAAGACAAACCCGCTGTCACAACATCTTGACAAAACCTCCCAGCGGCCCGACGTTGTCCCCCTTCAGATCACCCTCTCAAAGGGAGAAGGTCAAGCTGTTGCGCCCTCGAGGGGGGACCCCGGCACCAGCACATGCTGCAGAGCTACCCCTGTGGGACTCACAATGGCTCCTGCCCAAACACGCACAGACACACCAAGTCTTTGTTTCGGAATTTTCTCACACTCCTCATTACTAGCTGGGACCAGACGTCACCGTGCACTGTGACGGCCGAGGCTGGGGGAAGGTGCCTGGAGCCTTCTCGTTACACTGGGCTCTTTGGGCGACGTCAAGCGTCTCCCTGTAGGACAAAGTTGTGTGCTCGCAAATGAGCAAAACGCTAACGCTCTCGCCTCCATAAAAATATCACAGCACAACAATCGCACGTGTGGCCGAGTGGTCTCCGGGCTCTTTGTGTTGTATTCGTGTGTCTCTCAGTAACAGGTGCTCCGTGATGCAGCAGCTGAAACAACACAGCCTACTTGACAAAGGTGACCCTAACAATGGAGACTCCCACTGCTTTCTCAAACTTCTGAGCAGCAGCACCGGGGCTGTCTGTCTTTCTCCTCTTTGTCTTAATTCCAGACATCTGCCAATTTCCCGACCCTTAGGCATGCAAATGAAGCAGATGAGCCGATAGCTGATGCTCAGCTGTTCCAGCTGCACTCTGCACTGGCGAGTGATGCTGCGGTTTGTGGAAATGTTGCACTATAGGTTGTTATTTTAACCCAGCGTCCAATTACAGGGAGATGTCAGACTGCAGGCTCGGTGTTTGGCATTTGACCTAAAGTCTAATTAGAACATGTTTTAACTTAACTCGGGCTCGTAAAGCAGATTTGGCTTTCTTTGTTTTCTGCACTTCTATCATTTGCTATTCGCCAACTGTCTGCACTTAAGAAACGTTCACAATAATCGTGCATCCTATGGAATGACTGCAGAGCGCATGTGTCCTTGCAAATAACTGCTATATTATTGATGCCATTTAAAAAAAAAAAAAACAAAAAAAACGTTTTGCAGACGCACGTCGTGGAAACATCTTTAATTGTGCATTTTAATTTTTTTTTTTTTTTTTGCGGATCCGTTTTCTGTTTGTCCTTCCCTCTTAAGCACGAGGATCCTCTGCACTTATTGTTTCATTTCACGTTTGTTTATCGGTGCAGTTTTTAAAACAGAAAAAAGAAAAATGATGACTTCATCGCTATCGTTCTGAACCGGACTGAAACACCAAGTGAGAAAATACGGATAACAAATGGACGTGCTCATGTGATGAAATAAATAAATAAATAAATAAATGTCAGCACATGCATAAAAAAGAAACACACTGCTCTCACCTATGAAGCCTTGTATCCTCTGCACGCAAGAATGCAGCAGGCTACTGTATCCGACCCATGCAGCATCCGCAGCTCCGAGAGGATGCGCGAACAGGGGTGCAGATTTGCAAAAAATAAAAAATAAAATAAACAAAAACAGACAGAACAGGGTTGATAGGATGGGAAAACACCTCGCCGGCCGGACGCCTGCCGTATCCTCCAACCGGTGCTGGTAACGCGGTGATACTTCAGAAGTGGAGGAAAAAAAGCAGCAGCAGCAGCAGCAGCAGCTTCCAGAGACGAGCAGCTGCCCTGTGCAGGTCAGCTGGACTGAAACGCCTCTGACAGCGGCTGAGCTTCCCAAACAGGCAACCTCACCATCTGTTCTGTCATCATCGCCACCCTGGGAAGAAAGAAAAGTCCCACCCATACCGGCAACGAGCTGCGATGCGCGAAATGTGATGTGATGGAGCCACGCGAGGAACCAGAGACGTGTGAGTGCATCAGTGGGGTGTCGATGGGATGGTTTGCTTCTGGAGCTGATCACTTAAAAACAAAAATAATAAATAAAAGAAAAGAAAGAAAGAAGAAAGAGTCCTCCTCAAGTCACCCATTAATGCATTCATCATCACTCTTCACTTGAAAGCGTATTTTAGGGGAGGATATGAGAAGACATTTGGGCCCCATGGTCCCAGACTTCATAGAAACTGAATGACTTCCTAATTAATAATTCAGAATAATTATGGAATGAAATGGATTTTAAAGTGGATCTTATGATTCTCCCTTCTCTCCTCTCTCTGTCACACTCACGCACAATCGCGTTACTTGCTTTTTATTTGGTGAAGGCTTTCAACACCTTAAACTCAACCGTCAACAGCACAACCTTGACCCTCACCTTTCAATTTGACAAATTAAATTGTGCGTCAACAGAAGAACCCCAAAGCCTGACTAACACAAGCACTCCCACCAAGCAAAGTTTGATCTCGTCGGAAAAAAAAGAAACCCATCTTTTCTCTCTCTCCCTCTCCCAGACCTGTCACTTGTTTGGATTATTTCTTCCCTCTTCCTCCTCCTACCTGCTCCTCCCTTCCTCCGCGGGGAGCGGTGGAAAATGACAGCGTTTCATCAATTTCCCTTTGAGCTGCTACTCTGGGAGCTGTCAAGGCTGGTTCTTCATCCTCACTGTGGGGGAAATGTGATTGTCTCGGTGCGCTGACGACCAGAGTGTGCCGGGCAGATGTCATGTGCAGGTTGCGTCTGTTCACGCTGGAACTTCGCTGATAGTTACAGACGTGTTTTAATTTTTGACACGAGGGGGAAGGCAGCTCTGTTTTTCTCCCTTAAAAGCGCATGGATGCCTGTAGGCAGGTTATGTCAGTTTGGCGCTATAGCCACGGCTACACAGACGGTATTTAGGCGGCGTAACATACGTACGTAGCCTACGCCGGTACGCGCTAGTCAGTCTGGCTCGCTCTGTAAAAACGGCGCCCAAGGGTTCCCAAGGTTCATTTTTGTTTCCACTTCCTGCTCCACTTTCAACATTGGCGACTGAAACTTTCATCAACAATTCGCCAAAAGTCGAGTCATAGAAATGTTTGTGTTGGATGGATGTGTGCCATCCAGTGGCGGATCTAGGGGGTGGCTCCTGGGGCTCAAGCCCCGGATGTTTTCTGAAGAGCCCCGGATCTCGCATCTGCGCTGGGCTGAGTATAAAATGCAGTACCGGAATTCACCAGAGTGGCAGCATGCGCAGGAAAGCAGCCTGTAGCCTACCTGTCCAGAAGAAGAAGTGTTTCTCGATCTCGTTGGTGCCAGCGTCCCCGAATCGAGCGCCCCCGCGGCAAATTTGAAACAGCATCGGATATCGCTTCGCATCAATGGACATCAGAAGCTTTTTCAAAAAGCGGACAGCTTCACCACCATCGACACCGGCAACAGCCGCTGCAAAGCGTGCTGATGTTCCAGGTTGAAGTACAACAAATTGTAGTTTTGTGTGCACCAAAAAAAGATGTAAAAAATTAATCGGTATCTGCACCGTAAGGGCTAAGCCCCTGATCTCCTAGGATCCTAGATCCGCCCCTGGTGCCATCCATTGACTGTATATAAATATGAACAACACGACTCCACTTTTGCCGAAAAACACGAGATGCCAATGTTTGTATGTCCAAACCTCCTCAGTTAACCTTTCCTCGATGTTGTTCCATCTGTATTGATCCAAAACAATCAATATGAAAATTGCGGAGAAGGATAACCAGCTGGAAATACTAACGCCCTGCTACCAAGAAGATCAACTGCAGCTCTTGCGGTCGCCGTGATGCGAAGTTGCGTACTTAACATCAGACTACAGCGTCAATGGTGTAGCTGTGGCAACAGTGCATAGCTTACACGGACCCTAATGCCATGGTCTGCTAAAGATCATTGAAGAAAGGTTAACTGAGGAGGTTAGGCGATACAAGCACTGGCAACTTGTGTTTTCCGGCGAAAGTGGAGACGTGTTGTCCATATTTATATACGCTCAATGGATGGGACACATCCAGGAAAGGTTAGCTGAGGAGCTTCAGAGATACAGACATTTGTACAACTTGTCTTTAGAAAGTTTCAGTCGCCATTGTTGAAAGTGAAGCAGGAAGTGGAAACAAAAATGAACCTTGGGAACCCTTGGGCGGCGTTTTTACAGAGCGAGCCAGACTGACTAGAGCGCACCGGCGTAGGCTAACAAAAATTAACCCGGCTGACAAAAAAGATACCGTGGCAACTAGCATTTGGGTGCCGTTGTTACAGAGCGAGCCAGATTTCTGAGCCCACAAGTAGGCGTAGGCTACGTACATAGGTTACGGCATCTACGTCCCGCAGAGGTAAAAATCACATCATTAGTATTAGATGCCCTAGACAGGTTTGGATAGATTCATATGTGTCACATGTATTTGAGATGATTTGGGCGACCTGAGGAGTTGACAAAGCAAAACCTTTCTGAACATGTGTGCCTTCATGACATTTGCCGGGGCAAGGCCACCTGAAACTTGTTGCGAGTCCCTCGCGAGGCATAAAAACTGCAGCGTTGGAACAGCTCGCATAATCTTCTACCAGCACAGAGAGCTCAAAGTTGATTCATCAGCAGTCACTCTGTGTGTACGCCGAGGCCCGGCAAATCACAATTTCCCACCGTTAACCTGCAGTGCTTGTGGCGTGGTTGCCACGGCAACAACTCCCTCCCAGGAAGGAAAAAAAAAAAAAAAAAGGGGGCGATGCAGCATATCCACCGGTTTATTAGATCTCCGATCACACAGCTCCCCCTCCACGTGGCCATCTGGGAGACCCAGCCACAAAGAAACGCGTTGCCCCCTGTTTTACCTTTCCAAAGTCTTCCCGAGTTATTTTTGCCGCATTACTCTCCGCCGTCAGGGCCCGTTTTCGGTCGTAGATGGGCGGAATATTAAACGTGAGGAGTGATGAGATGAACGTTGGTGGTGGTGGTGGGGGGGGAGAAAAAGAAAAGTGCCTGCTGAGAAGCAGATAAAGACAGACACATAAGTCTACACTGCAAGTGAACTGATAATGCTCGCCGTCTCTACCAGAAGCATTTGCTGGAGTTCACCCACAGTTTATCTGCGCATGCAAAACCCTGCAACACTTAAAGGAAGACAAGAGGATCCAGGGTTTTATTTATACGGAGACGTGCAGCACTTTTTGTCTGCTCCGGTGTGATTCTCCTGATTGAATCTGATTCTGATTTGGCATCAGTGTGAACAGCTTGATGTGGCCTTGAGAAGTAACCGGAGCAGATGCCTGCCTCTGAACATTTAGCACATTTGCAACCTGGCGTTATGTCACCATCGCACCATTCTCGGCGGCGCTGCCACACGCCAGAGCGAACACTGCCGACGGGCTGCAGATGCCTCGTCACCTAGGCTCCGCCAGCTATGGGCCACTTTTAGCCGATATGAGCCAATGTGTACATGTTTTATTTCATCAATGCTGTGCGAGCAAACTGTGTCAATCGTTACCCGCGATGTACGGAAAAACAGAACGTTGCCATGTTGACCGTTTACGTCCGGCCGTGATGCGGAGCGTCTCACCGGACTCGGAGTTATTAGCCACAGAGGTGATGAGGTCCTGACTCCCGTTCCACGCGTCACTTTGCATTAGCGTCCGCATTAGAGCCTGTTACTCTGCGGCCAATCAGAGCCACTTAACAACCAAAATCAACAGATCCCTTTCTAATTTCTCCCGAGCGCAGCAATTTGGCGGAGGCTCTTGGGGATTGACTTTCATTTGGGTTTGTCAAACGCAGGTTTTGCTTGATTTGCTGCGGCCCACTCGAAGATTAAAATAGTTTCTGCAGAGCGCGTGTGTGCGGCGTGTGGAGTGGCTGTTTGTCCTCGCTGTGCTTTCTGCAAAAGATAAATGAATAAAGATAATTGCTCTTGGCTGTGCTGCCTTGTGATAGAGTAGAATAGGCTAATAATAGCCTCTTGTTAATCCATTTTATTTTTCCATCCATTCTTACGTTCCCCTCTCAGACAAACAAGAACATCATCTAGCTGAGTTCATGTTCTTTCAGTTCATTTCTATTAAAAATAAAAAAACGACCATTAATAATTGATGGACATGTGGCATCTGCAGCTTTTCGACATCGCTGATGTTTTGCAAAGGAGGAGAAGAACATGCTGCAACTCAACTAATGGGGTTTGTTTTTCTGAAACTTCGCCTCTCTCGTGCAGCGCGGGACGCGAGAGGAAAGTGGCACCGGGTTCAGTTATTCCCGAATGAATTAAGCGCTTTTCGATGCCATCCGTTCCAAAAGCAAGACAGTGAGTCACGGTTAAAGACGTCTTTACCATCTGGGTCTCATCATTAAGTAATTATCACCAGCATGTCGAGATCATGGAACCATACATGATGCATGTCGTCTCCAGAGGCCGAAGAAGAGACGGATGGAAAAGTTCCTTGTTAATAATGGAATGAGTTTACTTTGGTTTTTGAGTTTGCTGTGTAAACCGATCAGGCACAACATTATGACCACGGACGGGAGAAGTAAATACCATTGATCATGTCGTGACAGTTCAATGTTCTGCTGGGAAACTTCTGGACCTGGCATTCATTCATTCATTCATTTCATTCATTCATGTGGATGTTACTTAGACATGTAGCACCCACCTAGACCAGACCAGGCACCCCCACCCCATAGCAATGACACTCCTTGATGGCAGCAGCCAAAAAAGTGTTGCCCAGGCGATCCAAGTGTCCATGGGATGGGATGATCCCCTCAAAGGTCCCCCACTAGCAACATTTTGTAACCAGACACCACAGGACGCCCTCAGATGACCCATGTCCATTCTCTGATGAGTTACAACTGCTTTGGAGCACAAAGCACAATATTAAGAAGAAAGTGGCCTTAACGTTATGGCTGACGCCCCATCACTCCCGCTGACGGCATCTGCTGTTTTTACTTTGCATATGACAAGAAAACATATTGAATCTAACATCCGTAAAGGGTTGATAAACTGCATGGTAGTCAAACTTCACCTGAGAAACTCCTGCAGAAGAGCACCGTCGCTATGAGAACATTAGCACCATCGTCCTTTGAACAAAACACCAACACGAGCTCACAGACCTGAAAGCTTGGTGCTTAGAAGTCTGTGCCGTGCATCCCTTTAAGATAAGCTCAGGTCTCAGAACAGAAATATTCTGCATACTTTAACGCATACGTTTTGTGCTCTTCAGTACGAGGATTATATTTGCCGGTCATTAGGCAAGCAAAGAAAAATGTGCTGCTCAGAGTTCTGGGTCTTAACAGGTAGAATCGTGAAGGCGCGCGTGTGTATATATATATGTGACAAGAGGAGGATGTTTTGCTTTTCAGCTCTTTTTGTGTTGATACAGAGAAAAGAAAAATCTGTGTCTCTCCCCATCCTCCACCCTCATCCCTCTTTGCCTCCCCCACTCCCCTCCCCTCCTTCCTCGCTCTCCTGCACCAGCTGAACAAAGACAACTGCTCTTTGTTAGCTACATGCGCTGTCTGAGATTCGGAGTCATGTGTCTTTTTAACCGATGCCGGTAGCAGAGATGGCGGCGGTGCTGCTGATGTGTGTGTCTACGGACGGCAGATTTGTAGGGAGGAACTAATCCCCCCGACCAACCCACCCCGAGGAAAAAAATAAATAAAAATAAAATCTCAGGCCTTTTGCCCACTAGGTCTCTCTTAGAAGGTGTCTTTTTCTTTTTCTTTTTTTATAGAGACAGAGTGGAGAGAGCTGAAGTAGCTGTCTCTATAAAAGCGCTTTACCCAGCACCTTTTCTTGCTCAAAAACACTCCACCTTTTTGTTCTGCTGCTCCGGGTGCTTCGGCTTGAGAATATCTCTGATTTTTTCAAAGGAGCGCTGTGCTTTTTTCTGTCAGGAGGATGAGATGTTGCCAAAGCTAGCAACAATAATAAAAAAAAAAAAGCGCCCAGGGAGCACAAGGATTTCGGTTAAATGAAAAGCACGGGAAGAAGAAAGGTGAATGTAGAGGTAGTGATTAGGATTTGCGTTAGGAGGAAAAGTACGGGCACTGATGGAATTTTCTGTCTCATTGCCCCCGCCCATTTCTGCCCTTATATGGCAGAATTAATGTGCAGGGGTGGTGGGGGCTGATGAAGTGGTTTACCAGTTTATTCTCTGGGGGCATCGTACGGGTACGGGGGGGGAAACAGAGGGTGGATGGCCTCTTTTAACAGTCCGGCTCACTGTGAAACATTTCTTTGTCTGCATTTTTCCTGCTCATAGTTTTTTCACGCTTCTTTACGCTGCTTCTTTGTCCATATTGGTTTGTTTGCAGGAAGAAAAAGCGAGCCGACGGTGGAGTTTAAGCTCGGTGCGCATAAGCAGACGGGATAATGTCTGTCAGGTTGCTCCGTGCAAACGTTGCATTGTGCACGAGTCTCCGTCTGTCACAGGGTAAATCCTATTGACTGTTAATGTTTCTCAGTGAATGAGATAATTTGGCTCCATTTCCTGGCTGGCTGATATCAATAGATGGGGAGTTAAAGAGCGTGAAGAGAGTGGGCGGCTATTAGTCCCCATAAATCACGCCGGTTCTGGAGGGGAAGTAGCGGGCGGAGAGCGGCAAGGACAGGAAAACGCACGAGAATAAACCTGAAGGAGTTTTTTAACTTTAACAGGATGGCCAAACTTTTGCGTGCACGAAACGCTCTGTTGTGGGAATACTGCCGCAGACACGAGATGTTGATTATCTGGTCAAAGTTAGGACGTACGGATGTGCTTTGCCGCGTGAAAATGCTTGTAGGTGCGGAGACTCCATGTAAAAGTAGTCAAAAGTTTTACAAATCAAATCATTTTGGGGGGGCTGGACAAAAAAGATTATGTTTTGGGAACGAAAGAGCGCGCTTTTAGTGCAGTTTAAGATCGAGTATGACCTCTAGATTGACTGGAACGGGCGGAGAAAAGCTGCAGGTGGTTAGCGACCTGGCATCCTTAGCTAGCAAGGGCAATGTTAGCCCAACACGTGTCGACAACATATCTCAACGAGATTATGAAATACGGAGAGGAGACAAAGACAGAGATTGCGAGGTGTAAGGAAGAAACAGAAAAAGGAAAGCCAAGAATGACAAATGAAGAAACAAAGAGTGTGGGGGTGAGGGTTTGGGGCTCATTGGCGCTAAAACTAGCAGTTTGGCTAACAGGATGGACGAACGGAAAAAAAGAGGTGGATG
This sequence comes from Planiliza haematocheilus, assembly GCA_005024645.1. Taxonomy (NCBI): domain Eukaryota; kingdom Metazoa; phylum Chordata; class Actinopteri; order Mugiliformes; family Mugilidae; genus Planiliza; species Planiliza haematocheilus. The sequence goes on from SRSE01000878.1 coordinate 2,888,473, forward strand.
AAACGCTGAATGAGCATTCTGACGTCCAACATGGACAAGACTGAAAGAAATGGAGAAGGAGATATCTGGTCGATGTTAGGCTACGTGCAGTCAGATTACACTATTAGAAACAAAACATTTACAAAAGATTTAGAAATCACCTCATGCGGACGTCGACCCCTGCAGGTGATCATTGCACAGCAGCCTAAAGCACACCATCAGCTTCACAGCTAATTGCAGCTGCAGGATTCATTGCAGTAATTGGAGCGCATTTGGGATTTCAAAAAAAAAAAGAAAAAAGAAAAGAAAACAGAGCTTCATTAGGTTAAATCAATAAAGACTCCTCTTCAAAGGGACAAAGCCGTGCTGCAGCTCCGCCGAGCCTCATTACGTCTGAATAATTAGTACGCACCATACCAGTAAACAAGCAACTCGCTCCTGCCTTCTCTAACCTCGATGTCCAGCCGCGCAATGGCCGGCTCGTGTAAGCGTCGAGCATTAAGTCGACCGCTAAAGGGTAAAAACTAGGAAAAGTACAGATTTGTACCGTTCTCTGGAGATTAAAAAGATTTTTTAAGACGGTCATCGTAAGTAGTCGTCATGTAGCCAGTGAGGCCAATGTGGAAGTGCCTTGAAGCGCGTTATCACTGATCAAGTGTCAGTAAATGTTCTGAATAGGTCATAATGATGTGGCTCTAACATACACTGATCAGCCATAACATTAAAACCTCTTGCGGGAGAAGTAAATGACATCGACCATGTGGTGACAATTCAGTGTTCTGCTGGGAAACTTCTGGACCTGGCTTTCATTCATTCATTGGTGTGGATGTTACTTAGACATGTAGCACCCACCTAGACCAGACCAGGCACCCCCACCCCATAGCAATGACACTCCTTGATGGCAGCAGGATGCATCCGGACACAGACACACACAAACACGCTTCAGGAACAACGCACAGCACAAGGAGTTGACTTGGCCTCCAAATTCCTGATCAAATATCTGTGGGATGATCCACAGAGACCCCCACGCCCCCACCCATTCTGTTACCAGACACCACAGGACACCCTCAGAAGGCCCATGTCCATTCTCTGATGAGTCACAACAGTTTTGGAGGCACAAGGGAGACCTACACAATATTAGGGAAGGTGGTCATAATGTTATGGCTGGTCTGGCTGCTCTGTGCATCATAGCATGTTTTGCAGTCTCTTATCTTTCCTCGTATCTCTCAGCTTGTGTTAAATTCATTAGTGCTCATTCTCTATGTGAAGTCCAGTTTTCGTGCTTTCGTTACTACAACTGATTTCTTTCCCATCCGTGCGTGTTTACGTTTGCTTCTCACCGTAATAAAGCTCGAGCCCTAGCAACTGAAAGTGCGTGGTTCTCACTCCTGCTGTAACCGCGTCGCCCGTCATTACCGCCGCAGCCTTTTCGTGGGCGTCCTGCAGCCCACGCCAGCTCCGGAGAAAGTGATTTTCTGTCACCACTGACACAACCTGTCGTCAGATACCGTCTCCAGCCGGCCAGAGGGTGATCCCAGACCATAATCATTAGCAGGATGTGATATTTCTTCGCCTGGAGTCGCCACGCTTGTTCTGTTTTTGTTTTTTTGCGGGGACAGTCAGATGAATGGGCTTCCCAGGCGTGACGGCGAACAGATGCAGACAGAAACAGAGAGATAAGAAGTCAAACGGCTTCTATCAGCGATGACCTTCTCTCTGATCCTACGCCACGCTTGCCGCCGACTTGTTACCCTGCTCCCTGTCTCCCATTGCTGTGTTTTTTTTTTTTTTTTTACCATTCATCACATCCAGACCAACATGAGATTTAAATATTAACTAGCTCCTCAGACAAGAAAGTGACACGCGCTCTGGGACGCTGGTAGCGGCGGCGGCTGTGACGGCGGCAGGTTGAGACCAGATAAGTGAAACTGCAGCTGTTCATAGTCAAACCCCGGCCGTCTCATTAAAGATTGACACTGCAGGGTGTGATTCAGGTCATAAGAATGAAAAATCGTATCAGAAACAAGGACTTTTAGAAGTAAGGAGTAGAAAATCATATCATTGTAGAAAAAAAATGGTGAATTGAAGACTAGTTAAGCGAGGGGGTGCTTCCATTAGCCTGCTAGGCTGAGCAACTCCGTGAACAATTAGAGACAGAAGCATAGAGAAGGCGAATAAGAACCAAAAAAGTAAATTTCCTTCCTATCCTTCTCCCTTCCCTGCAGATGAGATAAGTTCACGTCAGGGTTACAGTGTCATCAGATTAAAGCGTTATCACCCTCCTCAGTCTACAGTTGGGGGCACATTTGCTCATCTGGCGCGGGGCCGATGGCACCGCGGCCCGTGCCAGAAGTACTCTTAAGATCTCCGGACGACACCTCGAGGTGCCACCGTCAGCCGGCGGCCTCCCTCGCCTCCATCCCATCATGGAAATGAGGCAGCGCGTTGGAGCGCGCCGCTAGCTCCCCAGCGGAGCGCATGCTTCCATTTGGTATTTAAATGGGTCAAACTGTGGTGATTTATTCATGCCCCGAGTCTTTAGTGGCACTCAGTCTGACAGGCGAAGCTTTAGGCTCACCCTCTGTGAACATATACTCTCCGGGCTCTCACCCTGTCTTGATGTATGGCATGTGTGCAGTATATGTGCCTGTTATGATGCGTGTGCTTTGTCTTAATATAATGCATACTCTAATTGTAGAGTATCGTAGTGCAGAATTTAGTTAAGCTGTTATTGTGGCTCATCCGTGTAGCCATACAAAGGTAATATGGCTTCAAACATTACATTATGACCACCTTCCTATTGTGTAGGTCTCTCCTGTGCCTCCAAAACTCATCAGAGATTGGACACGGGCCTGTGCGTTGAGGGGAGGGGCCTCTGTGGATCATCCCAGGCCAGGTCAACACCTTGTGCTGTTTTCTTTGTGTTCTAAAGTGTTTTTGTGTGTGTGAAGGGCTGCTGCCATCAAGAAGTGTCATTGCTATGGGGTGGGGGTGCCTGGTCTGGTCTAGGTGGGTGCTACATGTCTAAGGAACATCCACATAAATGGATGCCACCAAAAACCTTTTGTTGTTTTCATATTGCAAAGAACATAAAGATAACAAACACGCGTAGCTGCACCTGCGCTGACGCCATGTTGGCTCTAGTGAACCTCTGCCTGTGTGCTTTCCATCAACAGGCTTTCAGACAGCGCTGTCAGATGTGGCAACCCTTTCAATCTCCCTTTGAAATCTTCAAGCTGCTGCCTCCGCTTTCAGTGGCTCCAGGTCGCCCGCATCGGCGAGCAAGACAAAGGAATGGGAGCACTGTTTCACTCTTTCCTGCACTCCAACACGAAAAAAAAAAAAACACTCCTGAGACAAATTGACGACGACTCTCAGAGCAGTTCCGCGGTTTTGTTTTCGCTTTTGGGGGGTGCAAATGAGGGAAAGGGTGGAGGTTGGGGGAAGCAAAGCAGAATCACGGCGAGAGCTTGCCCCGTGATTGGTCTGCGGCGAAAGGCCTCACAAAGACCAGCTCAGAGCGGAACAAACAGGATGAGATTTTTATCGAGGTCGCCACACAGTGGGCTTCACTCCATTTCTTAGACATTCATAGCTTACAGAAAGGTCACCGCTCTTTGTTCGTAGCAAAGGTGTCATATAAAACTGTCATGTCACACATAAAGTGTCAGATAGCCCACTTTAACATATAGAGGATTCTATTGTGTGGACGAAATTACACATTGTTACACATATCCAGTGTGTTTTTTGTCTAAACCGTTTGTTAGGGCCTCTCAAATTTAGAGGACACTAAGTACCTCTGTCTGAGAACAGAGGATGGTTACAAGAAACGGAGGAGATAAAATGCAACCGAAGTCCAAGACAGGACTTGAGCGCAGTTTGTGTAGACGCCGTAACCTACGCCTACACAGGTGTGAGCCCAAACACTAGTCAGTGCTCTTTTTTTTTGTTGTTGTTAGTTTTTATTACTTCCTGCTTCACTTTCAACAATGGAGGCTGAAACTTTCTAAAGTTCATCTCCGAACCTCCTCAGCTAACCTTTCCTGGATGTGTATAGACTGTATATAAATATGGACAATGCATTTTGTTGCATTGGCCAAACTGATGCTATTTTCCCAGGGATACGGGCCAGAGTTCGTCAAGTTTGGAGCCAGAGTCTGAGCGGTATGTTTTGCGAGTGGAGCCACGCAGAGCCGGCATATTGATGACCAGACCACACTTCCTCCTGCCATTACATCACATCCTGTTTCTATAGCATCAAACAACTAAAACAAAACTTATCCAGAAAGTTTACACTTGAACATACATCAGTATTATATTAACTACCTAAAATGACAGAAACCATCCTTGAAAAAAAATTAAAAAAACCAGTTTGAAGTGTATTTTAGTTTTTTGATTTGGCCCAAGTCCCATCCACTAGAGTGGAGGAGGCGGAGCTTATGACCTATACTGCAGCCAAACACCAGGGGGAGCTCTACTTGCTTTGGCTTCACTTTTGAGGAGCTGTTCCATCGTCCATATTTATAATGTCTACGCTCAGTCTTTGTTGATTCAAAATAATCAAAAAAAAATGGGAGCAGCCGGAAATACTAAAGCGTAAACCAAGTGGACCAATCACAGCTCTGGGTGGTCTGAATTGGTGTGACGCGTAGTTACATTTCTGGGGAGTTGCACGTCAAGCTACGCCGTTAGGGTCTGAGTAGGGTCTGGGCTAATACCGCAGATTAATCTGAGGCAGATCTAGGGTCACGAGAACAAACAGAACCGTTTTCAAAGCCCCGAACAAAGTCAAAACCGATGACAAAACTCTACAAGGCAAATGTTTTGGACGAGCAAACTAAAGCATGGTTTAAGATTTGAGCAGTGTGATGATTATCTCTTCCAGTGGAAATGATGTCTACGATAAAAGATGCAGGAATTACTTGCAATATCCATGAATTATTAACACTCCACAGAGTGTTAGGGGGCTTCTTTGCTTACATTATCATCAAAAACCAAAAAAGGGGGGATTTCTTGAACGGCGACATGCTCTTCTAGTTTTTGTTCCAAATACATTTCATGCATGTATAAGTGAAAAGACGGACAAAGAAATTCCCTTGCTCTGATTTCGTTTCAGCTTGTGAAACTGGTTCTTTAATCCACCTGCAGTTGCTGAGTGCAGAAGGAGAGCCAACAACGCCTGGGAAGTCCACAGTAATTACACTAATACACCACCCCCTCTCAGCAGGCGCATTTGTTTAGATTCCAACAGAGCCGACCAGATGGTCCCCTGAGCCCAGTGTTCCTCCATATTCATGAGATGAGGTTTGACCCCGCCACCTCTGAAGGGCTGACCTCTAACCCGGACTCTTTAGGACATCAATAGGATATGGAAGAGGGCGGACGGAGAAACATTGCAGCAGGCACACTGACTAGGTGAGCTTTCACATGGGTTCCCAGGCTCTGGTGGGGGCGTCGTCCTCTCGAAGCAAACATCTGTCCCGGCAAACACGGGACAGTCCTACGCACCGAAGGGGTGGACGGGGTTTCGGAGCGCGGCGACAAAGCTGAGGGATCAGACTAATGATGTGAGTGCATGTCATCAGAGTTCGAGTGTGCGGCAGTGAACTCTGACCTCCCTGCAGGATGTTTTCTTGAGCTGGGGCAGCCTCTGGGAGCATTTGGTGGGATTATGAGTCAAACAGTGTAAACAGAGTAACGTGTGAATCAATGATCTGAGTGATTGATGAATGCATCAGCGTCATCTGATGCAAAAAAACAAAAAAACATCTGAGATGTGACCAGCTGCACGCCTCCTTTCCTGTATTTGCTTGTTTGAGAGAGAACATTTCAGTGCACTTTTGCACCGAGGGAAGGGAGCAGGTTGCTTAATAAAGAAAACAAAAAAAGCAAGACTGCTGAGTAAATCAAAATTCTGCTGAGATATCTGAATCGCCCGAATGACGCAACATGCTGCGCTCAGTAATGAAAGTACAGCATTGTTTAACTTTATGGCTGCTACGCCTGGAAGAACTGAATTTAAAATGCCACATTTCTTCTCCAGTAGCGTAACAAGGCCCTGGATGCAAGATGCTGGTATTTAAGGGAAGTCTTTTTTCTACAAAATAAATCCCAATCCTTAAACACTAAAAAAAAAAAAAAAAAAAACAACGACCGAAACATCAATACGGAAGCTAAGCCATAAACTCAGCTTACGCCGGCGTAATGTGCAGCCACGCTCTTGCTGTGGAGGCGGTGAACTGTGGACATAAATCTATAAGAAATAGATGCGGCTCTTTGTTCTGAAAGCGTAGCCAGAAGCCAGATTTAATGACTGTGTCGATTTACTCACAGTCATCCTGCTGTCTCTCATTTATTCCCCATCACCGGCGTTTTCAGGGACCAAGTCCAAGAGGCTCAGCAGTTACTCAGCTGAACCAACCAGAGGAAATGCAACAAGGGAGTGAAGCAGGAATATACAGGAAAAAGAAATATAATCACAACGTATGGATCTAATCTCTAAACGGTTCGATTGCTTTATTAAATGATCTCGCCGCGACCAGTCTACTCAACCCTCAACCCTATGAAGTCCTGTGCTGGTCTACAGGTGCCATTAGGGGTGACCTTAAAATGAAATGAGACATAAAGGGGAACAACTGTTTTTTACAACCTGGAACTTATTTTTCACATAAAATACAATCGTTTACTCACCCATACAACTTTTGTGTAATTTGTACTGGTTCGGGAGATAATTAAATCTGCGTTTATCCATATAGTGGGAGTGAATGGGGCACCCAAACGCAGCCTCTAAATAACGCATTATCTGCTGCAATACTTATTCACCAATTTCACTAATATTCTGTTATGATACGCTAGTGCTGTTCCCTGTTGAGCCCGGAGTTAGCTGTTATCATCACCTGGATGATGTCGTCTCTGAGTACCCTGCACACCCGCGACAGTCGACTTGTTTACCTGTAATTTGCTACCACAGATTTGGAAACATATTCAGCCACGTTGCAAAAAAAACTAGTAAATTACAGGTAGCTCTGTACTGAATGGACTCAGCGCTAGTGTACGATAACAAAATACTGGTGAGTTTCGTAGCAGATAATGTGTTACCTAGAGGCTGCGTTTCGGTGCCCCATTCACTCCCACTATATGGACGTACGCTGATCTAATGATCAGAAATAAGGACCATTTTGTAAAACAACAGTACAGTTCCCCTTTGAGATGTAACTAAGAGAAAGCCTGTGACATCAAACAGGGAGTGTGGAGATCGAGTGTTATGGGTGTTGATCAGATGTGACGGGTCAAGAGGGGTATTATGGGATGGAGAATGAAGGACGTGTTCAAAGAGACCCTGAAGAGGATTCGTGCCATTCCCACAGATTTAGAAAAGCATAGAAAGAAATCTCTGCAGGACAAAGGTTACGAGGCTGTTGCACTTGGTAGGGGTCTACTTCTGCAGTCCATCCTTTGGTGGTCCACAACAATCAATATACACCGATCAGCCACAACATTAAAACCACAGACAGGAGAGGTGACCACGTTCTGCTGGGAAACTTTTGGACCTGGCATTGATCCACGTGGATGCTATAGACATGCAGCACCCACCTAGACCAGACTGGGCACCCCCCCACACACATTCTGTTGCCAGACACCACAGGACGCCCTCAGAAGGTCCATGTCCATTATCTGATAAGTCGCAACTGTTTTGGAGGTACAAGGGAGACCTACACAATATTAGGAAGGCGGTCATAATGTTATACCTGATCGGTGTATAAAGCAAACTACTGTTGGAACTGGCTACTCGAGTCATCTCTCAGTGTATTTTCTTCCAGCGTCTCTCCTTTTGCTTCTCTTCTTTGTACATTCATGAGGCAAACTCATATTTTCAGCTCCTTCCCTCAGTGTGCCCGTTCATTAAATTCAGCCTCAGTAGACTTTGTATGCAGTCGCACTTCCTACACTTCTCACCCTCTGTCTGAACGCAGCGTGGTGAGCAGCCTACAGTCAGGCTACAACCCCCAATCCATATATTCTTCCATATGTACAGGGGTTAGCTAAATTGCCGCGTCACTTTAAGACGTGCTCCCAAAGATATCCTGTGTGTCCACGAGATACTTTATGAACCTGAATTCTCTATTTGGAGGAAGCATTTTTATAGCAGGGGTATACCGTCGTGCAAAGAGAGCGTAGAGGTTGTAGAAAGCCTTTTATTGCCCATTCAATAATGTTGCAGTTCTGAATGGTACTAAGTGATATGATTAGCCGAGCGTATATATGTGGCACGGTAACCTTTGCTTTTGCTCCTTTGCCTGCTGCGATGGCAGGAATATCAGCTCGGCGGTCTCTTTATTACTGATCTTATCTGGGCCTCTTCGGCCGCGGTAGTTTACGGCGACCGCGTGCCTGCGTGGTGGAGATGAGCCAGACTGAAGATAACCCCGCACATCCATCTGACTAATTGGCTCCGCGGTGCAGACAGAGGAGGAAACTCTGATTTATGGAGCCTGAGTGTGCAGCTTCTCCCTTTGAAATAATCTGTCCTTCTCCATCAGCTCGCACTTACATCTGACTTTAGAGCCCATTTGCCAATTAAAGAATATCTAATCCACAATCTCATTTAGGACAGTCTGTTTGCAGTTCCCATTCGAGACGCACCAATCAGGCGTAACATTATGACCACCTTCTTAACATTGTGTAGGTCTCCCTTGTGCCTCCAAAAAAACATTTGTGACTCATCAGAGAATGGACATGGGTCTTCTGAGGGTGTCCTGTGGTGTCTGGTAACAGGATGTTGTTAGTGGGGGGGTCTTTGAGGGGAGGGGCCTCTGTGGATCATCCCACAGATAGAATGGAATAGAATGTCTTTATTGTACAGGTACGATGAAATTAAGGTGACCTGTCACTGTTTGCACTTGAAGGACTCCAGCTTTCTCCCGTCGTCCAAAGACGCGCTCGTTAGGTTCACTGTTGACTCTAAATTGGGCGTGGGTGTGAGTGTGAATGGTTGTCTGTCTCCCCTGTGTTAGCCCTGAGATAGACTGGAGACCTGTGCAGGGTGTACCCCGCCTCTTGCCCAATGACAGCTGGGATAGGCTCCAGCGACGCTCCACAGGAACAAGCGGTTACAGAAGATGAACGAATGAATGCCAGGTCTAAAAGTTTCCCAGCAGAACACTGAACTGTCACAAGATGGTCACTTACTTTCCCAGTCATAATGTTGTGGCTGATCGGTGTATACGTTCATAATAGAGACCTCTATTGCTCATGCTCATTGTCACCTTTCACAGACTAACAGCCCGCACAGAGGAGGGGGGAGTTCAGACAAATGAGAACTTCTCTGGGGTTCATCGTGTAACATTTTAATTTGAGTGCCCACAAATTATCCACCATTTATCTGCACAATGTCTTCTAATTAACTATTCAGCCAAAATTAGCGGACCCTGTCTCTCTGCGTCCTGATCCTCAGTGGGCTTAACCACTGCTGCTTTCAGCTCGTCTCCTCCACGGACCGTACCCCTGGGGCTAATGTCACGCACGGCTCTGACATACTGTCTCGTTGACGCGGGGCAGTCGGCGCTGCCCGGGCCTGTCACGCCGCGCCGTCACCATGGATACGTGTCACAATTTTACACCACCGCGCTTGTCACAGGGATTCCTGCCCGCTGCTGATATGGCCCTCGTCGCAGCAGAGAAGTGAACGTTTTGACAGGGACGTTTTTTTTGATTTTTTAACAGAGCAAGCGCAGGCGGGACTTAATCACTGCCTGGGTCGCAGGGTCAGGATCAGAGAGGAAAACGGCTACATACGTGTCCTTTTCTTACGGAGCATGAGCATCTATGTACGACTTCCCCACGATGCAGATACATCACATTCAGCTGCGGGCTGATTCAAGAAGACACTGCAGCGCTTTACCCGCGCACTAGGCCGCCAGCTACAACCATTATTACAGCCTGAACACAGAGGAGGACTGTGGGGGTTTATTATTGCATTAGAGTCAGAGGGATGGGTTTTAGAGTGCTGTTACACCCCCAATCTGGCAATTCCTGCGCTCCTTCTCATCATAAACGTATTTTCTTGAGGCTCATATCGTCCCACATCTTAAAACATTTGCACTTTTTCTTGTAAGGCAATCTGTGTAAATGGTTTAAATGGCTTGTTAAAAAGAATAGTTTGAAACGTTGGGAAATATGCGTCTTGTCACGCGCAGCAGCAGGGGAGGGAGGGAGGGAGGACCCAAGGGGGAGGCAGGAGCTGACAACATAAAAATGACTTTAATAAAAACTCAAAAAACAGAACTAAATTCAGAACTCGAGGAGGAGCCACAGGGAAGAACCCAAAGAGGAAACAGCACAGGGGGAAATATAACAAAAGTCATGACAGCAAAGAAAGGGAAAGGCACGATAATCACTAGACCGTCTTTAGCTTTGATTACAGCTCACATCCACTGTGGCATTGTTTCCCTAAGCTTCTGCAATGTCTCCAGATTTCTCTCCATCCAGTGTTGCATTCATTGTATTGATGATGAAGAGTCTGACCACTGCTCAAAGCTTCTCCAGCTCATCCCAAAGATTCTCAATGGGGTTAAGGTCTGGACTCTGTGGTGGAACAATCCATCTCATGCTCCCTGAACCACTCTTTGACAATCTGAGCCCCATGAATCCTGACATTGTCATCTTGGAATATGATCCATTGATGGAATAAGCTGCTCATTCAGTATATTCAGGTAGTCAGCTAATGAACCTAGACCTGAGCAACTGCAGCAACCCCAGATCATAGCACTGCCCCATAGCACAGGCTTGTACAGTAGACACTAGGCATGATGGCTGCATCACTTCATCTGCCTCTCTTCTTACCCTGATGCCATGGTTCTCCGCTATCCTTCTATTTTTTAATAATGTGTTGGACAGTTCTTAACCCAGTTTCAGTAGTTCCTACAATAGATGTTTTCTCTGCTTGATGCATGACAATGATTTGACCCTTCTCAAACATCTTTTCCACGACCACAGGATGTGTCTTTAGACATGGTTGTTGAAGAAATGAGAAGCTACTCATTGCATCAGTTGGAGTTAAATAACTTCCAGCTGAAAGATAATCACCCATGCAGTAATTATCCAATAGGAGGCTACTACCTATTTGCTTAGTTAAATCCAGGTGGTGACTTTACAGCACGTATACATGGGCGGAGGAGTAAAGGAGACACAGGTGAGACTAATGAGGGCAGAGAACACAGGGAAAAACCAATCCATCAATCAATGGAGGGGGCAATAAACACCAAGGAAAAACTTTACAAAAATAAAACAAGAAATACACACACAAAAAAAATAAATAAAAAATCATAAGGTGACAGAAAATGTGTATTAAACTAGAACCAGCGTCAGGTCAGATTATTCATAGCGTACATAGAGGGGGTAATAGTTGGCCTGGGTTTAAAATAAAGGTAAAATAAACAAATCTCCACAACAGCACCTCTAAAGATACTAATCACCAACATGTTGTTTTCCACAAACTGTCACTTTTACATTGATTTCATTGTACTGATTAAATAAATGAGATGTAATCTGATTTTGAGTAAGATAAGATAAGATATGTTTATTGATCCCACGTATGGGAAATTTCCTTGTCACAGTAGCATGGAGTTTGGCAAAAATACATATAAATGTACAGAAAAACAGTGACAACTTAGACAGGGAAAAAGTTACCTAAAAAAACACAAATACAGAATTTTTGAAAAATATATACCAAAAAATATACAAGAAATACAATACTCTGAAAAAAAAATATATAGAAAGGACTAGAAATATAAAGACTTTCTGTATATACAGTATGGTGGTGGAGTAAACTTTACAAATAAATAGTTGCTTAACATGTCAAACTCAAACTAACGACAAATAAGCTGCTTTTGGAATACAACTTATTTAAGGTATGAAGGTGTAAAAAGAACAGAAGAGAATAAAATGCTGTCACTGCAGAACGCAGGTTTATTCATCCATTCATTCATCTTCTGTAACTGCTTGTCCTCTAGAGGGTTGAGGGGAGGATGGAGCCTATCCCAGCGGTCATCGGGTGAGAGTACACTCTAGACAGGTCTCCAGTCTATCACAGGGCTAACACAGAGAGCCAGACAACCATTCACACTCACACATACGGCCAATGTAGAATCACCAATTAACCTAATGACCATGTCTTTGGACGGTAGAAAGCCAGAGTACCCGGAGAGAACCCATGCAGACACGGGGAGAACCATGCAAACTCCTCACAGAGGCACAGTGTTTGCAGCTCTGCAGGATACTCAGTAAAAAACAGTAGAAATAAATAAATAAAATAACAGCAGGGAAGTGCAAAAATAACTAAATCTAAAAATTAAAATGGAATGGATCTGAACGGACCGTAATAAATATGAATCCAAAAAATATGACTGTGCAGCAGAAAGTTTGGCTATGGAATATACACTTACATGTACAGTATTGTGCAAATAGTCATCCACTAGCAGCAGCATGTGCACAGTGTACATTTAAAACCTCTTCTTCCTACTACAAGATGTGTTCCTCAGGGGTCTAATGAAGGGCCCTTGAACTGACTGTGACTCCTCGCTAATGCAACGCCGCGTGGGTGTCCGTTCAGACGTTTCAGCTCTGACCCAAGTCTCGTTCCTCTCTCGTGGACGGGCGGGGGGCGGGGAGGAGGGCTCAAGGGCGATATCCTGCAGATGGCGAGGGAGCGATGTGATCCACTCAGCCACTGGAGGCTCTTGACTCATTACCTGGAATGGGAGGCCTGGGGTAAATGGAGAGAAGCGCGAGGTAAGGAGGTAGCAAATGATCCCGCAGCTGTAGGTACAGGAGACGCTGCATTAGTCTTGTAATGAAGCAGCGAGAGGCCTCAGCCGGCGTCAGGTTGTTTTTAGCGTTAAAGCCGAGGGAACTGAGCTTCTGGGAGACACTGTTTCCACTGTCAACGGCGCTGCACTTTACAGCAGCACCATTAGGTCAGTAAGAAAATGTTGAACTTTGACCCCAGCCCATAACTTCAGTCAGTGTGTCTGCCATTTGACTGGCGTGCCTCATTAAGCTGTGCAGTTGGTGTAATCAGTTTAATGGCAACGGGGGCCATTAAGGAAAATGCATGCGCTTGTTTTGCATGCAATCTATCATCCCAGCAAACGTTCTGCAGCGACGCCATTAGTCTATCAGAGCGGACGCATTCATTACAATATATTTTATTTTCAAATTAACCTGAACAAAACACGGCGCTTGATAACTACCGGGGCCGCAGACAACTCACCTCAGAGTCCCAGCGATACTTTGTGCTGCAGGGAACTTTACACGATGATAAAAATATTCAGACGTGTGTATTTTGTAATGAAAGACTTTCACACGCGCAAACACGTGTGCCACGACATGTTGTTCGGTGTATTTACCGAAAAGAGGAGCGGACCCGGCTGCCAATCACAAGGTCGCCCTGTCATGATTGATTGGTTCCACTCCGCGTCCCCACACCATCAGTCGCAGGGAGGAGAAACTGCCTTCATCAATATTAATTCCTCCTTTCTCATCTATATTCATATCCTCATTCATATTCATCACTGGTTACACTGGAGCAGATTAGGGAGCTTTGTGTGCATTTCTGCGGATCATCGTTTGGGATGACAAGTAAAGGACTGCCATAGTCTCGCTTGCTCCAAAGCTTTACGCCACAGTTATTTATTTATTTATTATAAATCCTGCAGAGGTACTGGAGGGAAGTGTTTCCTTTCTTTTCATTTTTTTTTTTGAGATAATCATTCACAATTATGCTTTACTGTAACTGCTGATTATGAGATGACTATTTCAAGAGAATGATTCAATGCAGAGTGTGGTAGTTACTGTGAAGAAACAACAGAATAGGAGGTCATGGGAGACGGCTTTGAAACACAGGAGAAAGTGATGGCGGCTAGCTAGCTAGCTAGCTAGAGCATAGCTACGGCAGACATTCAGGAGCTAAACAATATTGGACCTGCATTCATCAGATGGACACAGATACGGTGGAAACTGAACAATAATAATCAGTTTATGGCAACCACTTTCCACTGTCCGTCCTCTGTGGGTAGAAATGTGTCTGGGGCAAGTTAAAGACGTCTGTTAGCCGTGCTAACTTTGCCCTTTTGCCCGTCTTCGTAGAGATTCATAGAAACAAGGGCGTCACAGAAAACAGGGTGACTACTAAGAGCTCCTAAAGCTTTCAGAAAAGAAAAAGAACATTTTTTTTATTTACATAAATCATGAATCTTCAGAGATAAAAAATAAATAAATAATGCATTCAGTGAGTGTGAATGGTTGTCTGTCTCTCTGTGTTAGCCCTGCGATAGACTGGAGACCTGTCCAGGGTGTACCCCCGCTTCTCGCCCGATGACAGCCGGGATAGGCTCCAGCAGACTTCTGCTACCCTTAACAGGAATAAGCGGCTACAGAAGATGAATGAATGAATGAATGAATAATGCATTCAAATGTCTGCATGAAGCTAGCTCTTCAACTGAATCCCAGCAGACGGGCACAAACGATGCCTTCGGACTCCCTTCCCACTCAATTTTCATGAGCAAATGCAGGCGTACCTGTCCAGGTGTGGTGTTGCCTGTGCCTTAGACTGCCCCAGCCCCACCATGGACTGATCTCCCTACCAAACCTCAGGGGAAAGGTTTCTCAGCACCTGGAGCAGAGCAACCAGGTTCTGTACTGCAGTAACTTTATTCTGCAAGCCCTCAGACTCAGACGTAGCATGCACAATGCAGTATTGCACACACTGCACACACACACTGATCAGCCATAATATTATGACCTAATATTGCGTAGGTGTACCTTGTGCCTCCGAAACAGTTGTGACTCAACAGAGAATGGACATGGGCCTGAGGGTGTACTGCGGTGTTGGGGCTCATCCCACAGATACTTGATCGGTGATTTGTAGGCCAGGTGAACACCTTAGGCTTTTTTTTTTTTAGTTGTTCCTAAAGTGTTTTTGTGTGCATCCTGCTGGGGATGGCTGCTGCCATCAAGGAGTGTCACCTGGGCTGGTAAAGGTGGGTCCTACATGTCTACATGTACACGAATGCCAGGTCCAAAAGGTTCCCAGCAGAACACTGAATTGTCAAAAAATGTTATTCACTTCTCCTGGTCATAATGTTGTGCCTGATCGGTATATATGGAAAATATATATGAGGAACCTTCCCAGCTCTTTTTTACTGTACGAAATGTTAATTATTTTTATTATTGCTGGTATTACCTCAGCAGAGTACTCCGTGGCAGTAAACACCTATCATAATTTACCTTGTGCTTGTGGGTGCAGTAATAATGGCTCCCATAAGTAATGTGAAATTGGCTCATGTAGAAGCACTGTTGTTGTATTCCCTGGTGCTCTGTTTCCATGAGAGGAGGACGTGTTACTCCCCGCACACAGAGAGAGAGAGACAGAGAGAGAAAGCGCAGTCAGACAAGACCGGACACCCTCTCCCTCATCATTCATTATCACTCTCAGAGAATAATTCACTCAGCTGTCTGACTTTGATTAATAACACTCACCGCCGCATAGAGAGAAAGATATGGATTCTTTCGAGAGCGTCCAATTAATTCACAGCTTTACAGAAAAGGGTGTGGGTCTCCTTTTCCCTTTGCTGTTCTTTTTGTTAATTTATATAACCCCTCGCTCCCTTCCTTTCCTCACCTAACAACCTCTCCTCTACTTTCCCATCATGTCTTCCTCCTGTACCCATTCATTCTCCACCAATCAGCCTCTAATTGGCTGCTTCACTCTAAAAGGGCGGCAGAGGCAGGACAGTGTGGAGAGCAGGCAGCGGCGTGGCTGGTAAAGCTTGCTAAAATTGTTCTCATAATCACTTTTATTGATTTGTTTTCCGCTCCCTGGCTTTGCTTACTACCATAATTCTCTCTGTAATAGTTCACCACATGCCATGGATAACACATCTTGATCTTGTTAGAGGATTTTGAAGTGTGACTGCCCATTTGTTGTTGAGACATCTTTTTATATTACTGTATAATTTATTTTTTTACACAATAGACAAAATCAAATAACTAATTTTTTTTGTCTCTTTTCTTTTACTTTGATCTGCATCCTTTTCTGGAGATGCATCGCAATTGCTGTAATCAGCGGAAAATTATCTTTTATTATCTTTTGACAATGCGCTCGTTGCGTCCCTTTGAGACTCGGCTGAATAAGATGCTAAAAGGAATAACAGCCCAGGCAGCAGGTGAGAGAAGAGCAGACACGTACGGGACACGGTGCTATGAACAGGCTCTTCTTGAGAGATTTTGGTACATTTGACATTCAACCATTTACCCCTTTATAGGGCACTCGCTGAAATACCCTGAAATTCAAAATGTCAACGCTGGAGCGTTATTGTAGAGCATTGTGAGATTTTTCAATAATTTTCATGTGGAAAATCAAGATCAGTGAAGTTACCATACTTGGTCCCTTGCCCTTAAGTGGTTTAAAGAAAGAGCCAAATCCCAATGGGAGAACAGCATGAGCCATGCATTGCCAATTAATTATAAAACCATCGTTTTCATTTACCACCTATTTGTTGTAAAATGAGCCGAGACCATGGACTGTATGTAAATATGGACAATGCGTCCCCACTTCTTTGCATTAGCCAAAATATGGGCGGCGCCATCTTGCGACTTTGGAGGCAAAGTCTGCACAGTGTGGTCAGTACGACATGCAGAGTCGTGTCATGGCCACTTCCTCCAGACTCACTCGGTTTTTCGTTGAATAAATACTACGCTCTGCTCTATCCTCCACCAGTTACAAAGAAATGTTGGATTATACGCTGTAATTCTTTATTTTTTCCTACTCTCACAGTCTGCTGCTCACAGAGCGGTTGGCATGGCAACTTGTAGTCATCATGATGTCATGTCCTGTTTCTATAGCGTCAATTAACTAAAACAAAACTTAGCATGAAAATGGACACTTGAAGACTAGATACAACAACATTATCAGGGGCTTATCACCTATACTGCAGCCAGCCACCAGGGGGAGCTCTACTAATCTTGACACTTTGACAGGTCAGAACTTTTTTCTTGTGCAGTGTCCGACAACCATTCTGTTTACAATCAGAAATTGAGAAAAAGCTGAAATGTTGTCATTCCTGGCCCTTTCTGGTTGTGTGAATTGCCAGCCAAGGTGGTGAGAAAATATGAGACACATCTTACAACACACAGGGTTGATCTAATTTGCTAAGGCTTGATATATACATGTTTAAATGGCTTTTTTTAAAATAAAACAATCCACAGCTGAAGTTGTCTTCCCACACAAGCCCCCTTTTTTGGCATCAAGAAAAATCCAGACTCAAAACCTCTTTAATCTCATTGTCTTGGATGTGTATAACTAGTCTTCCTATAGCGCACGTACTGTAGCTACTTTACTGAAGTCTGCAGCAAATTGCTTCAGATGTAAAAAAGTGCTACAGTAAAAGTAAAATCCCAGATTTCTTTTAAGTGCAAAGGCATGGAAAATAACTTTTTCATCGCAACATGAGCCAATTAAACATTATGGGCAATCTTGAACAAACTTAATGTGACTTTGTCGAGCAGGGTGCCCTCCAATATTATGGTCGGATGCGGTGGTAAATCACACAGTCTGAACAAGCAGGGAGCACAGAGACAGCTGCTGACTCCTCTCCATAATACTTTAAGAAGCTCTGTACCATCTGTGTGCTAAAACACTACTTATTTATATACGGCTATCATACAAATTGCACTTCGTCTTTGCAGGCACTGGCAAGAGACCAATCAATGCTGCAAAAGACAAACTAAGCCTCTCTAAGCACTCGGCTAAAGGCACAAAGACAGGAGCGTCAATGCCTTCAAAACTGAGGTTCTTAAATTCAGTTGACATTTACGAGTGCAGGTAAAAAAGATCCTCCACCTGCTTTGCATGCACAAAAGTTAAATGACCGCACTTCTGTTAGGTTTCTGGTGAAGCTGGACCCGAAATGTAAGAAAATAAAGGGGAGAAAGGAGTTGGAAACGAACTGACTTTGATAAAAATGGACAAGTTAGGGAAGAAAAGGCACTGTAGGAAAGGCAGGGTGTCAAAAACCAAGACAAGAACTAAGGAACACAAGGAAGCTCAAGTGTAGGACAAACACAGGTAATACAGACAACTTGACTGAGAACAAAGCACAAGGCAGGGGCTATATGAGCCTGGGCAGAGGGGCTAACGAGACACAGGTGAAACTAATGATGGTTGAGCACACGGGGAGAAACCGAACCAACACAGAGGGGAAAGCAAGACAGGAAACGCCAAGAAAACCAAACAGGGGTCAAAGAAAACAATCAGAATTCTAAACCATGACAACTTCACAATATTGTTTCCAACATATCACATTGCACTTAGTATATCTTGCAATTCTTGGCATGATTCCTACATATTCATCTGATCGTTTAAGCTGATCGTTTTATAATCTCCTCTCCGTTCTAAGGATATGCCTCAGCTTTTAGGTTTGTATGCTCCTGCAGCATGAAACAACCTAAAGTCCAGTCTCAAACTTTACAATTTAGTAACACGGAACGAGTTTAAAAAGACGTGGAAATCTCTTGAGTCCGGTTTGTCAGTGTGTAAATGTTTTACCTGAGCATTTCTACGCTGCGGGCGGCACTGATGACTCACAGCAAGAAGGTTCTGGGTTCGAATCCAGGCTGACTGGGTCCTTTCCTGAGCCTGCGTGGCCAAAAGACGTGCTTGTTAGGTTCATTGGTGATTGTGAATTGACCGTAGGTGAGAGTGTGAACGGTTGTCCGTCTGAAGGTCTCCCCTCCAGACGAGACATTTGATCTCAATGGGACAAACCCAGCTAAATAAAAATAGTGAGTGTTAAGTGGATTCATGCCGCAGTTGCACTCAGGGCAGTTGTAGAACACATCCAGCTGTGATCAATTCTAATAGCTTTACACTGTACTGTGTTGTATTACATAATGTGCATACTGCTCTATGTGCCGACTATTGTGTCAAAGTGAGCAATTAGTTTGATATAGAAACTCTATTAAAATGATTAATGTGCTGCCACTGAAGAACAATGCACCTGTGAGTCCATGCAAGTGTAAAAAAATGATAAATAATAAAAAACAACTAATCAAATGCTCTAATTATTAATTTCTGCATTCACAGAAAACTAAATTCACTTCCAAAAACAATAGGAAATTGTAACCGCCTGCTCAGCTTGCTCCACTTTGTTCCTTCTTCTTTTCCCTCCTCTTCGCTATTGTTTGCTCTGCAACAGGAAGGATCTGATTAAAAACACAATCAGCGGGATGGCAGGCCACGTGCCGTCTAATCAAATCATTACGGGAGTTTACCATGCATTATCCCTGACTGGGATTTAATGAGACTTTAGCGAGCATTATCTCAAAGTGAAATTTAATAGCAGTATCCAGAGGACATTTGCCATCCCATCTGTATCTCTTTGCCAAGTCTGAGTCAGAGGAAACAACAGCAGGGGAGGTGAGGTGAGCCTTGTCTTGAGCTTCGGAGTGGAGCCTGGAAACATCTCGGCGACAGATGTCGAACCCCTGTCCGCTGTTGGGCCCGGGAGGGCTTTCCATCTGGTTGATTTGCCCTTGATGTGTTTTATTTGGAACATGAAAGCGGAGTGGCGAGCAGAGTGACCGTCCTTTGTCCGTAGCCCTTTGGCAGCAGATTTCACCCCGCTGAGGTGTCCTTGGACAAAACAGTGAGTCCTGTGCAGCTCCGGTTGCAGAGTAAAGTAGCTGACAGGTAAAGATTTTCCTCTGATGATAAAGTATTTCACTTAAACACAGTGAGCAAGCTGAGGAAGCATCCTTTTGTTCTCAGGGCTGAAACAAAGCTGCTCACATTAGAAGTGTAATGTAAAAGACACTCAAAGTTGTGGAAAACAAGAAATTTAGAAGAACTTAATTCTCAGAGTCGTGCAAATCTCCGATACAAGCGCCACCACGATAGCATGTTATAGTAACGACGCACCACGTGGCATGCGGCGTGCTTGGCCGGCGATCGAGCGCTCGAGAAAAGGCCACATGTTGCAGGCATGTGACAAAATGACCTCTGGGGCGAGGAGCCTGATTGTGCGCTGGCGCCACGCCTCCATTTGTCCAAACCGCGGTGGAAAAATTGATGAATAATTGATTTTACTCTAATGGATGCACTTGTATTGTTTACGTAACGCCGTGCACTCCGAGAGGAGCGCTTGCTGATATTCACCCCCACCACCACCACCACCACTCGCTGTACACTCGCTTAACAAAACATCATCATCGTTTTGTTAAAGATGTCGACGAGTGACTGAATCGCTGCGTTGTGAGGAGATGGACGGATCCTCTCCTGCATCCTGTGAAGTCCGCACGAACGGCAGGCAAGTCATGACCCCGGCGTGTCAGCCTGTACGTAGGTTCGCCGCTGACATTATTCGTGCAAACCCAATTAACAACATCATACCATCGCCTGCAATCCCTTGAACGCGTGACGAGCAGCCAGCCAGGAGGGGAGAGTGGATCTATTAATATTTATGGTTCCATTCAGCGGTGAACGGACAAATGGGCTAAATTAGCAAGTCTAATGCTTTGCCCTGCAACGGGAGAAAATTGATACAGTATCCACAATCATCACTGGAGTGCTGCCACAGGGGCTGATTTTAGGGATGAGGAGCTCTATTTTGTAGTGTTTACCTTGTGCTCTGCCGCTCATTCGGAGTGCGATGTGAAGCTGTGTAAACTACAGATGGCTAGGGCATCTGCATTACGGCGTTAAGGCGCCTCTTCCTCCCCTTCTCCTCCTGCATCATTCTCCATCCGACAAACTTTTAATGAGTCTGAGTACGGCAGTGATTAGATTTAATGAGGTGCCAACAACCTTGGATTGACTCAACCCGGCTGCAGCACACTCACTAATTTGTGACAGAGCACCGCCAAGAAGCCGTGGACCTTATGACAGGAGAGGCATGCAAGTGAATACAGAATTAAAGCTTGAGCTCATTCATTTCTCTATGTATTTTACTTTAATTGGTGAGAACGCCGAGTCTGGAGAGGACGGCTGAAATAAAAACACTTTCATATTGCCGTATGTGGTCAATAACTCCCCAGGGGCAGGACTGGGGCCTTACTGTGTAGAGCTTGCATGTCCTTCCTGTATCTGCATGGGTTCTCTCCAGGTACTCCAGCTTCCTCCCACCGTCCAAAGACATGCTCATTAGGTTAATTGGTGATTCCAAATTGGCCGTAGGTGGTAGTGTGAATGATTTCCTGGTTGTCTCTGTGTGATAGCCCTGAGATAGACTGGCAACCTGTCCAGGGTGTACCCCAATTATCACCCATTGACAGTTGGGATAGGTTCCAGCCCTCCCGTGACCCTGTGGGGGACACGCAGTTACAGAAAATTAATAAATGAATGAATGAATGAATGACTAACTCCTCACGGCCCAGAGTATGTTATGTGTGTTTCTGTGTGTACGTGTATTGAATCTGCTTCAACTAGAAACTTCCTGGTTCCTCCCCAATCCGCTGACATCTTCATCTATTCCACCAATCAGAAAATCAGAATGCTGTCTCCGCCAGAACATCTGGTTTAAAAGCGTCTTTTTGCTGACGTTTGAGGCAGCTGTGTATAGAGGTAGAAGAACAGCTGGCCTCTAACAAAATAGTTGTTAGTCGCCTCTTTAGAATAGAGCTTTTGAGCTACTTTTGTTACAAAGGTTAGGATTGTCTGCAATTGTGTCTAGAAACATTAGGTTAAGGGGTGCTACCCCCATCTGTTTAGAGTTCACATGGATAACTTCATTTTCTTTTAGAGATAGTCATTACGTACACTAGTTCCCTGTCTGTTGGTTCCCTGTACATTGGTCCCCTGTCTGTTGGTTCCCTGTACATTGGTTCTCTGTCTGTTGGTTCCCTGTACATTGGTCCCGTCTGTTGGTTCAATGTACATTGGTTCCACATACATTGGTTCCCTGTCTGTCGGTTCCCTGTACATTGGTTCCTTGTCTGTCGGTTCCCTGTACATTGGTTCCTTGTCTGTTGGTTCCCTGTACATTGGTTCGCTGTCTGTTGGTTCCCTGTACATTGGTTCGCTGTCTGTTGGTTCCCTGTACATTGGTTCGCTGTCTGTTGGTTCCCTGTACATTGGTTCGCTGTCTGTTGGTTCCCTGTACATTGGTTCGCTGTCTGTTGGTTCCCTGTACATTGGTTCGCTGTCTGTTGGTTCCCTGTACATTGGTTCCCTGTCTGTTGGTTCCCTGTACATTGGTTCCCTGTCTGTTGGTTCCCTGTACATTGGTTCCATGTACATTGGTTCCCTGTATGTTGGTTCCCTATACATTGGTTCTCTGTCTGTTGGTTCCCTGTACATTGGTTCCCTGTATGTTGGTTCCCTACACTGGTTCCTTGTCTGTTGGTTTCCTGTCTATTGGTTCCCTGTAATTTTTTTCCCTGTCTGTGAACCTCTGTGAAGTTCTTCCTTTGTTCTCAGTTTAATTTATTTTTCACTAACAAGACAATGCCTCTTGATATTCAAAGACGTTTATTTGACCAGGTTAAATAGAAGGGAAAGATGGGAGATCAAACAGAAAGGTTGAGGGGTCAAGAGGTCAAGGTAAGGGGAAATAATTGAGTAGTGACTGATGATGACCCTTGGAATACTGGACATAGGAACCCAGGGAGAGAGATTCAGGGCATATATCTGGAGGCGCCGGCTCCTTGACCTCTGTTCCTGCAAAAAGATTGTAAAGGAGAAGAGAGAACAGAGAGGGTTGTGGTGAAGGTGTTTGAGAACTTCCCTGTCAAACAGGCGAGGAGAGGTTGGGTGCACCTATACAGGCAGGGTGTGTGGGTGTTTGAGGCATGGTCCTGTTCCTGAACCTCAGTTATTTTACTTCATTAGTAACATCCATCACCCACTTCTGTTCCTCATTCTTTATGTGTTGTGTTTTATTTTTGAATCATTGTACATTAAGCAAGAACCAACCAATGGAACCTGTTTCATACCTGGTCCGTTTGTGTTACAGCCTTTTAATCTTTAAGCTGCTGGGTCGAAACAGTTGTGAAGATCGAAAAGCGCAACATGGACTATAGGGGAATCCAGAAATCAGACAAAGAAAATAGTTTAGTTTGAAGAAACATTTTAGTTGTTAAGAGTGGTTAACATTTATACTTGTATGCTTGTCAGTCTGGCAAAATACCACTCAAACACTAGTTGGTGCTGTGTCTTTTTTGCCAGTCAGGTTTATTTTTGTTTCTACTTCCTGTTTCACTTTCAACAACGGCGACCGAAACTTTTGCAGAAATTTCGCCAAAGACGTTGGTATTTCCGAATATCCTCAGTCAACCTTTCCTCAATGAACAATCAATTCGAAATCTGCGGAGATGGAGAAGCATCCGGAACCAATCGCAGCTCTGATGCGGTTACATTTCTGGGGAGGTGCACGTCAGGCTACGGCGTCAGGCTGCATATTGACGCAGAAGTGTAACCTGCGCATTAGACATTAGGATTTTAAATCAAAACCTGCTAATCAATAGTCATAAAGACTCGTGAGGTGCAGCTTTGAGGTAGCTGCCTTGTATTCAGACAAGCTCCTGCCTTCACTTTGCACTTTCACAAACCAGTCATGTCAAGCCGCGGGGCGATATGATGAGTGCGGCCTTTCCTCCGGTAATGAGCTACTTTCACAAATCGCCTCCTAGTGCATGTTTTCAATGGGACGTACGCTCACACATTGTACGTAGTGAGAGCGTTCACATGATCCCCGTGTCCTTCATCTGGGTCATGGTCTCAGCAGTTGAGAAGGGTTCTCATTAGAGCGTGCGTATGTGCGTGTGTGTGTATGTGTGGACTCACCCACACACAGTACCAGAATGAAAGCAGCAGAAATGATGCTCTCCCGTTGTGAAATTCATCTGGTGCAGTACAGTGACAAGCAGCGGGGATGGAAGCATCCTGAATAATGAATAATAACACAGAGGATGATGTTGCAGTGCGATGAATCCTGTGGAAAACACACACACACTTCCACTTTGCTTACTGCAAGTACAGCACAAGGCTTACATCTCAGGGGTTTCTATCGATACAGTGATTTTTTTTTCTCCCCCTCAGGTAGCTATAAGAGTCAAACCATAAAATCAATAAAAAACGGTCGATAAATTCCTCACGTTTAACGTTTACCGCGCCCTCGTTAAAACCAATAAGCCAAGAAAATGACAAGCAAAAACTTAATGGTGGAAACTGGTGGATTTAATGACCAATAAATGAACATACAATAGAGAGAGAGGATGCTTTTTTTATTGCTACCTTACATCTTGATACATAAAACGGAATATAAAAGGTTTATGTCATTGCAGGTGGCTTGCAGGTGATCTGATGCTGTCTCTCAGTGAAGACAGACAGACACCGATCAGGCATAACATTATGACCACCTTCCTACTATTGTGTAGCAATCCAAAACTGGTGGGACTCATCAAGGAATGGACATGGGCCTTCTGAGGGTGTCCTGTGGTGTCTAGCAACGGAACATTTTTAGGCCAGGTCAACATCTTGTGCTGTTCTCCGTGTTTTTTGAGTTGTTCCTAATCCATTTTTGTGTCATTGCTATGGGGTAGCGGTGCCTGGTCTGGTCTAGGTGGGTGCTACATGTCTAAGTAACATCCACACCAGTGAACGCCAGGTCCAGAAGTTTCCCAGCAGAACACTGTGTTGTCACAAGGTGGTCAGTGTTATTCACTTCTCCTGTCAGTGTACATAATGTTGTGGCTGATCGGTGCACATTCTTAAAGTTTTCCTACAGAGTATTAAAACAGCAAAGTGCTGAGGTACGGTTTACACTATCTAGTGGGATTAAAAAAAAAAAAAAAAAAAATCTTGTTTACACTTTAACTTTAACCGGTTTATTCTAACTGGGTCAAGCCTTCTCCACGGACGTGCTCGCTTTGGGCTCATTTTGTTGGGAGAGGTGCTCACATTCACAGTGCCTGGATTTCAGTGTCAGTCTGCGTGTCCACTGCTGCGGTCCAGGCTGAAGTGTCTCAACTATTTGAGGAGCTGCCCGTAAATTAAACACAGGGGTTCAAGAATTTAGTGGTGCTCTCACACCTACACCGCTGAAATACCTCGACACCCTTGTGGGCAGTATTGCCATGGACTCCCATGACTTTTCCTCTTGTCCCTCCAGCAGCTTGACATCTGTGGCTTCTTCTGAAATACTAAACAACTGGATGGACTGCCACCAGGCCAGTTGACAGTCTTGCCTGGGCCCGGGACGAGATAATCTTTTATCCCCCCCGACGGAGCTATCAAACTCATCTGTTTCTGTTAAAGTTAACGTGTTGTGTCAAGCTTTTATACAAGCGGATGGACGTTAACGTTAGAGCTACGTTACGTTACAAGGCTGGTAAACGTTGGCTGCGCTGTTTCTTACCTTGCTCCACGTTCACTTTACTAGTCCCAGCTTCATATTTATTAAGAAAATCTTTATGGCCTCTGTTTTCTTCTCTTTTCTTTCCTTTTCTGAGCATCGGACTTGTGCTGACTGGACATTTTGAGCGTACGGAACTTCCAATCAAACGGCAACGTCAAAATATGATCAGAGGCCAAACCATTTTTGCGTTGGGGATGGGGAGGTTCTTGACCACTACTTCAAGGACAATTAGGAAGAAAAGAAATAAAAAGCTTTTATGTAACTCAAATATTACGTTTTTTTCACAAATATTCCTATTTAATTATCATTTTTTAAATTATTCCATAATTTAATGAGGGCCCAGTTCTGGCCCTCTATCCTGGGCCCGGGCAACCCTGCTTGCACCGCTAGCATGCTAACATTTCGGTTAGATCATTTCTCTTATTTGTTTGTTTCCTTTTGCCTCTGCATACATACACTCTAAACTAAAATGCTTAATATTAGCATGTTAGCATTTTGGTAGCCTGCAAAATAGAGAATATTTGCACTTTCTCAACATTAGCATTTAGCTCAAAACGTAGCCTCACAGAGCCGCTACTACAAGTGTAGACTGATCTTGTTTAAACTTGCATGTTTACAGCTGTCAAGACCGCAGGGACCAGAAAGTCATATCTATGTAAATTAATATCCAAGTCAAATATGGATATAAAAGTACTAATGTTACTGGTGAGATCTTTCACCTCCCTGAGGATGAGGAAGTGCGCAGGAAGCAGATAATAAAGACCATCAGACAAGTCCCAGCGGGAAAACAGCACCAGCCATGCTTTGCCAGTAATTATTCCGCTCATTAATACAACCTGTTTGGGTTGAAGTGAAAACATGCACTCTGCATTTTATGGTATAATTTTTCTTTACCCTACTGCTACTGTTGTAAAATGAGCTGAACCCATAGACTGTATATAAATATGGACAATGCGTCCCCACTTCCTTGCATTAGTCAAACTTACACTATTTTCGCAGGGATATGGGCGGCGCCATGTTGCAAGTTTGGAGCCCGAGTCTGCACAGCATGGTCCAAGAGTGGAGGCAAGCGTTACCCATGACCAGACCACACTTCCTCCAGACTCACTGTCATTTTTGTTTAATTACCACTACTCTCTGCTCTAAATCCACCAGTTACAAAGAAATGTTGTATTATACACTGTACTTATTCATTATTATTTCTTTTTTTCATCTCTCACAGCCCTGTGTGGAGCGTTTGACATGGCAGCTGGTAGTCATCATGAGGTCATTTCCTGTTTCTATAGCGTCAAACAACTAACTAAAATGAAATTTATCATGCAAATCGAAACTTGAACATACATCAGTATTATATTAAGTAAGTAAAATGACTGAAACTATCCTTGAAAAAAAAAATTTGGCGTGTATTTTAGTGTTTTAGTTTGGCCAAGCCCCATATGACCTATACTGCAGCCAGCCACCAGGGGAGCTCTACTTGGTTTGGCTTCACTTTTGAGGAGCTGCTCCGTCGTCCATCTTTATTTATGGTCTATGGCCTTCTCCACCCTATCTTCTTAACAGACCAGCCATCTATCTCTCTCTCTCTATCTCTGACTCATTCACCTCCTCCTTATTCACCCAGCAGAGAGCTCACAGGCCGGAACAGATGAGGTGAAGCGCTCAGCGGTGTTGAGATATGAACCCATAGTCGGCAGCGGACAGAGGAGGGGAGGATGACATTGAGCTTGAGTCCAGAAAAATGACTGCCAAGTTTTGAACTCCAGGTTTCATACAGTCACATTGATCTGTGAGAAGGGATCGGTAACAGATCTTTACGAAGCCACGCTGGCTTCCAACGACAAACAAAAAGCCGGCGCGGGGTGTCCTTCCTCGCTGCCGCCACGTCCTTGCAGGAACAGTCAAACCGACTGATTAATGGTCCGGCGGTAAGAAACACACACAAAGGCAAGCAGGTGCTTTGGGAATCAATTCATCACACTTTATTTTGTGTGACCCTGGCAGCACAATCCACTCTCAGCACAAAAGTAGCGATGCAGCGCAGAGAACATATACAGTACATTCACACTCACACTTAACAGATGACAAAGCCGAGTGTTAAGATTTTCAATCATCCTTTCTACCTGGGTTTTATTGGAACAAGTAAAGTGTTTGCTTATCGGGAATGTCCCTTTATCCTTTACACTTCTTTTATTTTCTAGTTTTGAGAGAGATTGCAATTGAATCAAATACGACTGCAGCACAGGAGGGTGAAGGACATGTTGGGGTTAGCCCTCGCTATGTTTAGACATCCTGAAGATGCTTCGTGAAGAGGGGGCTATTGAGGTCACTAGGCCATCCCTCTAAAGGCTTGCAGGTGCTGGTTGAACTGGTCAGCACTTTCTCTGGCTGTGAGAAGTTGCTTTTCGCACCACTGAACCAGAGCCTGCTGCAACATCCGCAGACGGACGCCCTCGAACTGCGAAATCTGGGAGAGACGCGGGTAATTCGTGTCAGACACTGAAGTGAATAATTATGAAGAAGTAAAATAAATAAATAAATAAAAATATGGATGCTGCACGATAACCCATGCAGCATGGAGAGTCGGTTTTACCTCCTGTTTAGCCACTTCACAGATGTGTTCAAACTCTGCCTCCGCTGCTTTCTTCGCTTCTTCCATCTGGATGTGAAGAGCACATCATCACTATAAAATCTGTCTTCATCAGCAGAGTCAACAAACACATTTAGTCTTTGCAGCACATTTCCTGCGTCATGCTCTACGCCGATCAGGCACAACATTATGACCGCCTTCCTAATATTGTGTAGGTCTCCCTTGTGCCTACAAAACATTTGGGACTCGTCGGAGAATGGACATGGGAACTTCTGAGGTGTCTGGCAACAGAATATTGTTAGTGGGCGGCTTAGCGAGGGGCCTTTGGGTCCTTTGGGAAGAGGGGAGGGTCTGGATCATCCACAGATACTTGATCAGGAATTTAGAGGCCAGGTAACACCTTGTGCTATTCTTTACGTTTTAGTTGTTCCTAAACCGGGGGATGGTTGCTGCCATCAAGGAGTGTCATTGTTATGGGGTGGGGGTGCCTGGTCTGGTCTAGGTGGGTGCTACATGTCTAAGTAACATCCACATGAATGAATGCCAGGTCGAAATGTTTCCCAGCAGAACACTGAATTATCACAAGATGGTTTAAATGTTGTTCACTTCTCCTGTCTGTGGTTTTAATGTTGGGGCTGATCGGTGTCGTGCCGAATTATATCAGCAGACCGTTGCTGACACCTGCTGGTCACAAGGCGTCTCCTCCAGCAAAGCGTTTACCATACAAACACTCACAGCAGCCTTCTTGACAGGTTTGGCCTTCTCCGCGTTCCTCCTGGCGTTCTCTAACTCCACCAGCTTACACGTTCTCCTAAAGAGCATTTCCTGGGTCGGACAAAAAAATCACATCACCACACAGGGACATTACACGGGTCTGACACGTAGATGGAAAGACAACACCAGACAGAAACGAATGTTAAATGTTAAAGTAACTATCTAACGCACCTTTTCTGCCTCCTGGTAACGTGACTCCAGGTCCAGGCCGAGTCCGAGGGTGCTCATGTCGTTCTCAGCAACACTCGTCATATTTTTCTGCCCACACACAAACACAGAATTTCTCAGACTACTGTATGTTTGTACTATTACCGTGTACTATATTTTATTTTAAAGAGGCAAACAAGTTACCTTTATAGAATCAAAGACTTCTGATAATTTCACACAAGTCCTTTAAGATAGAACATGACATGATCAGGTTGTCTCCATTCTTACTTTGCTTACTATTTTAACTTGTTTGAAATGTTGTGTGTGTGATCAGTAGTGTTGTGGTCTCACCTAGAGAAAGCCTGTTTGTCAGGGTCCTCCCCTTGTTCCACACAGAGATGCAGAGCAGCAGCGAAGTGCCCACAGGCCACGGCTACTCCTGCACACACACACACCGGACTTGTGACCACTACAACTGGAACAGTTACGCGAATAAATACTACTACACTACTTACACCGATCAGCCACAACATTATGAGAAGTGAATAACATTTAAACCATCTTGTGACAATTCATTGTTCTGCTGGGAAACTTCATGTGGATGTTACTTAGACATGTAGCACCCACCTAGACCAGACCCTCCCTTCAAAGGCCCCCCACTAACACAGTTCTAGTTTCCCAGACACCACAGGACACCCTCAGAAGGCCCATGTCCATTCTCTGATGAGTCACTACTGTTTTGGAGCCACACGGGTGGCCTACACAATATTAGGATGGTGGTCATAATGTTATGGCTGATCGGTGTATCCCAGCACCAGTCCTAAATGACACCAGCTGGCGGATGCTACTTCCAAGCTTAAATGAAACGCTACTTTCATGAAAGCAGCGGTTTTCTTACTTTGCTCGGTCAGCACCACGTCCAGGAATTTCTGCAAGTAAAAGCAAAAATTGGATGAATCTCAGCAGCCGTGTGAGAAATAAACAGGACAAGGAACACACACACACACACACACACACACACACACACACACACACACACACACACACACACACACACACACACACACACACACACACACACACACACACACACACACACACACACACACACACAGGTGAGTGACTCACCTCAGCTGCAGTCTTGCTACAGGCGGTCATGGTGAGGTTTTGATCGCGTTCCGTCTGAAAGAACTCATCCACGTCCTGCCGACACAATCATTAGTGCATTAAAAAAAAAAATAACATGAAACAACAGTCTTCTCATACAGACAGAGTACGTTACCTTATGACCCTCTTTCCTCATCTCTTCCACAGCTTGACTCAGTCTGTTGAAAATGTTTTTCCTTACTTTCTGTCTTCCTGGAGGCTGGACATAAGACGTACTGTATTATTTGTCAAGCATGGTATGGAGTCGTAAGAGTGCCAAAAGTTGATGTGAAGAATGTGACACGTTAATATTTTATAAGCTTTCTTTTTTATTTCTGAATACATATATATTGTTTTAAAAGAAAATTAAATATTTATTATTTATTCATGCATATACATTTCACTAATTTATTTACTTATTTTATCCTGTCATAATATTAATATATTTTTTTATTTACATCAATGTATTATCCCTTTATTTTTGCTATTTCAGTGTCAATCCACTGTTAATCAATTTCTTTTTGTATTAACAGTATTGACTTTAAATGGTAATAAATAAATAAATAAAACATGCTAGTGCTAACAGCTCTGTGCTTCGGTGGTATGCAAACTCATTTATTTTTGCACAATTTGCACAAAACTCTGCTTTCATCAAGGCTTCCATCAGGTAGTTTTTTAAAATAAAATTTGTCCTCCATCAGTCCTAGCAACATGGTTTCATCCGATTCCTTCATTTTTTAGCCGTTAGCCGCATAGACATAGACAAATATACATATATATTGTATATATGTCTATGGTTAGCTGAGCTCTGACGTGTGTGTCAGTGTAATCGGTGTACCAGGAAATCGTGCTCTTCTGTGATGTTTGGAATGCAAAGTGCAATTACAGACAAGAGACAATTACAGACATCTGTCAAAACGACATGGCCTTCAGATTTTTCCATGCCAGTTTTAAAAAAAAAAGTTCAATGATGGAACATATTCAGTTAACGCAACCCCTGATTTAATTTGTCTTTATATTTACACATTTATTTATTATTTTCTCTTAACAGTGGCACATTATTTTCTTCTTATTTAATTTCATGTATTATTATTATTTTTTAATGTATTTATTTTTGGCACACCTATGACTCCATAGACACTGACACAAACTTATACACAATATAGCTAAGCGTTAGTGTCACTACAGTGTTTGTATGTGGGTTAATCGACATGTAAATCTGGATTTATATATGCAAACAGAGACATTGTAATGCACCAAAGTAACCATCAGCTGCATAGTGGACAGTCCCACGGTTGCCACCTAGTGTGCAACTCATTGTTCACAATTATGAGGCTACAGACTCGTGCTCCCAAAAGTGCTATTCTACCTGCCATCTCACTTATATGTGAGGGTATGAAGTGCAAAATATATGGAGGGCACGTATTCTGAGGGTAATGTGTTAGTCACGTGCAAATCTTTCTTCTGAAACATTGTAAAGTTAAAGTTTAACCATTTACAATCTATATCATAAAAAAGTAACCACATTAAACCCTGCTGTAACAGTAAACTCTTTTCTTTTCCTGGGCCCAATTCTAAACGTGAAGCTTGAAAAGAAACAGGCAAAATGTTAAATAAAAATCAGCCTGTGTCCGCTTACGTCAGAGCTGGTCAAGAACACCTCCACTGCTTTGTTTTTGCTGAGTATGCTGTGTGCAGCAACCTGCCGGAGGAAGGTCTCCAGTGCTTTACAGTACGGCTGCCACTCTCCCAAAGCAAGGAAACCTGAAGGGAGACCACCAGCGTATTTGACCCTAACAGACACTGAAATGCATACAAGTATAGTCAATGTGTTTTTGTAGGGAGCGGTGAACTCACCGAGCTGTTTCAGAACCTTGGAGGGTGCATTCAATTGGGCCTTTGCAGGAAGAGGAGGAAACTTGAAAAGGAAAAAGGTCTTATGTTATTCTGCAACGTTATTCTTGGAGAAAAGCTGAATGCATTTTGTTATCCGGTGCTTTGTTAAGTTGAAGTGTGCACATTTTATTTATTCCCTATATCAGATATTACACAATGTGTGCTTTTGTGCAACTTCACAGTAGAGCAACTCGCTGCCTTACTATAAACCTGAACCCTCTTGTCTGAACCCTCTCAAAAAAGAAAACGTGCAGATCTTCTGTGTCATTCTCTGCAGCGCTGCAGCACTGAAGTCTGCTTCCTGATTTCAGAGAATAGGAGGATGCCACGAAGGGAAAGCCGGAAGGATTACAAAAGACACAGAATGCTCTTCGTAAACATGGAGAGAAGTGGCATGTTTAGTCACCAGTGACTGCTGTTACTTGTCCCAGCAACAAAAGCATTGTGTACTTTTTTTTTGTTATCACTTGTAACATGTAAAGAATGTAGCTCCGCTTTAACCCTGAGCTCTGCCGACTCAACACTGGTTAAACTACAGCAGCAGATAAAGATTCAACATTTAGCTTTGTAGCTTTGCCGACTGGACAACCACAATCTCATATTATTAGTCTTCCTCGCGTGTTATTCCCAGAAAAAAAACATGCATAAGTTATGTT
Source organism: Planiliza haematocheilus (assembly GCA_005024645.1). NCBI lineage: Eukaryota > Metazoa > Chordata > Actinopteri > Mugiliformes > Mugilidae > Planiliza > Planiliza haematocheilus. The sequence continues at coordinate 2,921,067 of SRSE01000878.1, forward strand.
CACGATGAATTGAAGGACTCACTATGACGCCCTGTATCCCTGGAACATCTTCCTGGCAGAAGAGGTGCTGCTGCAGCCATTCAAAGTCCTCATAGGTCCGGTCCACATGGTACTCTCCCGTCCCAGACAGCTGAGGCACATGTGAGAGGAAACGGTTTGCATTTTTGCAGAAGTCGAAGCAGCGTACATGCTGCCTTAATCTACATGTAGAGTAAGTAGCAGCCTGCAGAAATGATCTTCTCACCTTCTGGGACACAATTAGGAAGGTGAGAGCGTCCCCGTCTTTCAGCGCCTCTGTCACTGTGATGCTATGACCGTGCACGCTGAGGATGGACACTGGGCTCACTTCTTCCTGCAGTTTAAAACGCGGGAGGTAATGTTATCAGCGCAAGCCGAGATTAAATTCACGTTTGTATGCAAACTTTATGTAAAGGCAAGAAAGAAAAAACTTCACTCTGAGCTCCTGGACGTCGACTGGCTGCAGTAAAAGGTCGTCACATGACTCCAGAAGGTTTTCAAAAACAGCAACACTTACTGCACTTCAGGCGACTTACCATCATTGTTGCGGCTGCGGTTTAATGATTCCAGTGTGTGTTTGCAGAATGTTTTTAAATCTACTTCTGTCTCGAGCTGGAGACCTTTTCGTCTGCTGGCTTTGGTCGCGCTCAAGCTTCCAACTGCTGAGAAGGCACAGGATATCCTCTGGGTCAAAGTGCACAATGGTCCTGAGAGAAATGGAGCAAAGCGGAGCCAAATGCAAAGTGCTGGCGCAGGGAAACAGATGAGTTAATGGTGTGTTAGTCAGTAACTCTGGACCTTGTGACACACCCACACAGGAAAAAGTGGCATAACGGTCCGCTTGCTTATCTAGCCCGCAGCGTTACAGCCTGAATTTACAAGTTTTTCCATAAAAGAGGTTCAACACCAACACTCCCAGGGGAGGGTCTGTTAAAGTGAATTTCTACACACTGAATAAAAACATACAGTTGAAACCGTTTAGAATTTATTATCAATAAATGAAAATACATTAAAACATCACACAGGGTACAGCAGGGTACAAAGATATCTAGTAGTGGTACTCTTCCTCATCCACATCGCCAAAATGGAAGCTGAAGGACGACCCGTCAAAACTGTAATGATCGTAGTGGACGTACTCCTCCTCTTCCTGAGCAAAGCTCCAGTAGACGTGCGGGTCTTCCGCAAACGGCCCGGCATCGTCGTGGAAGTCGCGGAGGAAGTCTGGGAAGCTGAAGTGGAAGTGGGTGTCGTGCACATCCTCGGCCTCTTCGGCAGATGCCTCCTCATTTAGGAAAGCTTCGTGGCCCACGCTGTCGTACAGCCTCCTCCTCTCCTTGTTGGAGAGCACAGTGTAGGCTGAGGGGAACAACAAGGAGGTTAGTTCTTAGATGAAGGGATTTAGTTTTGTCTTGTAATTGCACACACACCGATCAGCCACATTATGACGAGGAGGAGTGAATAACATTGAGCATCTGGTGGCAATTCAGCGTTCTGCTGGGAAACATTCATGTGGATGTTACTTAGACATGTAGCACCCACCTAGACCAGACCAGGCACCCCCACCTCATAGCAATGGCACTCCCATCCCCACACAAAAGCGCTTTAGGAACAACTTACAAATAAAGAACAGCCCTGGCCTCCAAATTCACTAGATCTCAAACTGATCAAGTATCTGTGGGATGATCCACAGAGGACCCTCCCCTCAAAGGCCCCCCACTAACAACATTGTGTTTCCAGACACCACAGGACACCCTGAGAAGTTAATTCTCTGATGAGTCACCACAAGGGAGACCTACGCAGTATAAGGAAGTTGGTCATAATGTTATGTCTGATCGGTGCATAATACTAACTGGACTTTTAAAAAAAGTTTCAGGGTGTAAGATGCATGTTTTTTGTTGTTGTTTTTTTTTACCTTCAGCAATCTCCCTAAAAGTCTCCTCTGCATCGGCGCTCTTGTTCTTATCTGGGTGGTACTTCATGGCCAGTTTGCGGAAAGCCTTCTTTATCTGGTTGTCCGTTGCTGTTGGCTCCACACTCAGGGTGTCATAGTAGTTTGTCCGGGAGGCTGCAGGCAGCAGGGCTGCACACAGGCACAGCAGGAGCACCACGCTGGGCCGCATCCAGGCGAAAGCACCTTGCGCTGACATGTTGAGCGTCTGAGCACCCACGGACTGGAAACCAAAAAGAAAAAAAAAACTCACGCAGCTTTGTTCATTTAGAGACGCAGGCAGCTACCTTGCGGTTTGCCAGCTCATCTCTATGCATAGACAGCTATCTGGTCTACACGTCAGCGGTTGCAGACTTCTGCTTCCGAGCCGTTTCAGCCAGACTATGTGCAGATGCGGCAACGTGGCGTCAAAATAAAGTTATTAGTTTTAATAAACTCACATTTTATGCCACGGACGAATAATTTCCTGGTATATTAAAAAACAACAACAACCAAACTTCAAGTTACTTGTGTGCAGTTCACTGTTTTCACCGCTAGAGGGCATAGAACTACCATTATAGTAAACGAAGAGGAAGACTGTGTGTCTTCTTCGTTGGTAGCGAAAGGTGCGTCAAGAAAATGTGGTAAACAGCACCGGGGCCTTGAAGAACTGCCAAAAAATAACACAAGCCCGATTGCTGTCGTTCGCTGGAATATCTGTGGACATCTCAGTGAGCCGGAGACGAGGCGATTTGTTTCGTTTTGCTTCCGTTGCAACCGAGTTACTCGACTTTTCTCTGAATTCTGCTCTGTTGTTTGATTCGGTAAGATAACATTAGCATTTAGCCAGTTAGCCAGATATCGTTCGCTAGCTCTTAGCTGTTTTGCGAGCACGACGCGCTCGTTGCATCCTTTTTATTTTAAAATTTTATTTTATTGAGGCACATTTATCCAGTAATGTGATACGACAGTTTGTTGCTTTATTCATCCACGACCAGTCTGTGCATCCAGTGCAGTTTGTGTTGTTTTGGTACAGCATTAGCTGCTGCTAATCATCAAATGTCAACAACACCAGAGCTGCTTATTATTAACGAGCCTTTGTCACGTGCTAATATTTCATCCCCAACATTGTTTGGTTTAATTGCACCTCCTATTTGACATGTTTATTGTCAATATTAATATCCTCCTTTACTATAAAACTGTCTCAACTTGGGTTTATGTGTTTATGTGTTTGTCCTGCAGGTAGTTAAATGAACAGCAGTTACAGTTACAGTTAATGACTTCTTGACCCGTGTATGTGAATGTTTACCAGGTCACGACTGCCAACCCTTCACACACATGAGTGCTATTTTCTCCTTGAGCTGGGCCGAGCGCCATGCCTGACCGGGACAGTTCCTACCTGTCAGGTGGTGGGAGTGGCGGTAGCCTGGGCGAAGAAGGAGGACCGGGGTCCGGTTTGGCAGGGGGCTCAGCGGACGGCAGAGGAGGATCGGGAGGAAGCGGGAACGTCTCTGTCTCTGGGGGAATGGGTGGAGGAGGAGCGCTCGGCAACGGCTGTGGGAACGGTGGAGGTGGGGGGCAAGGTGCAGGACTGGCGCTGGACGGCGTCTGCAGGGACTTCATCCGCAATGTCTGCAAGAGGGGCAAGCGCTGCCGCTTCAGGCACCCAGACTTCAACGAGGTGCCGGACTTGGGAGTGCAGAAGAACGAGTTCATCTTCTGTCACGACCATCAGAACAAGGAGTGCATGCGCTCCAGCTGCCGCTTTGTCCATGGATCCAAAGAGGATGAGGACTATTACAAAAAAACAGGAGAGTTACCGCTCAGACTAAGAGGGAAAGTTGCAGCACGACTCGGCCTGTCCCCTATGGATCTCCCGCACAGCCGTGGGGAGGTCCCCATCTGCAGAGATTTCCTGAAGGGAGAGTGCCAGAGGGGCAATAAGTGTAAATTTCGACATGTGAAAAAAGACTATGAATATGAACCTTCCAGGGTTGGGGTGGGCGGTGTTATCGGTGCGGGTACCAGTGGAGTGGTAAACGCAGGGGTAGGGATAGGTGGTGGAGTAGGAGTTCCCTGTGGAGGAATGCAAGGACTTGTGGGAGGAGGGGGTGGCAGTACCATGATGGGGACAGGCTGCCCCAGCTTCGGGGGTTGCAGGGATCCGGGCATCTCAGGAGTTGGGGGAGTGGGTGGAGGCGGGATGAGCGGCTGCCTGTCCTTAACCTCCTCAGGACAGCGGCGTTACGACAGGAGCACGTGCTCGGTGTACGACCCGCTGCTTGAGAGCGGGCTGTTCGATCCCGGTTCCCTGGAGGCGTCTATGGACCACACCACGCTGCAGCTGAAGAGGCGCCGCCTGGAGGGGCTGCGCCTGGCAGACGGGGGTGGGCACTATGAGCTGGGGGTTCAAGCCACCTTGCCTCCTCGTCCACTGGAGTACAGATTCCTGGAGGAGGAAAATTCCCTGCTCAGGAAGAGGGTGGAGGAATTGAAAAAGCAGGTTAGAATAAGACATGAGTACATGTACATGACACAAAGGCATAATGCCGTTATCACAAAATCATTTTACTCATCTTTTAGGTCTTTATCACATAAAATAATCCTTTAATTTATCCTCACAGTGGGAATATTGGCAGTTTTACGGCAACATGGGGTAATTACGGACAATAAACACAAGAAAAGGAGCAGTAATACATTAAAAATAGCATATTAAACGCAGTAGTAGTTCTACTTATGTGGTCTGCTGGGCGCAGGCTTGGTTGTACGTCCTCACAGCAGCGGGAAGGCGCCTTAATGCTCCTCCACACAGCGAGGGTGAAACACACGGCTGCTGAGGAATCTGCCCGCTGCTGTTTGGGCTCCATGGAGGGGGTGGGATGACAGTTTAGCTTCCATCCTCCGATCGGCCCGCCACCGCCACGGGCTCCAGAGGGCAGCCCAGAACACAGCCGGCCTTCTTCACCAGTCTCTTCTTGTCCACCGCTGAGACGCTGCCACTCCAGACTTACAAAGATAACCAAAAATAACACTTAAGATACACTTGATTTGTTTTCAGTCAATGCCAGATTAGTTGTCGACAAAATATGAGTCACATTTGATCGTATAAATCCACCAAAGACAAATATAATCTCAAATAATAATAATTCAGTCAGTACTGACAGGGTGTGTGCTGGCTTCAGTAGCTTTGAGATATAAAATGCGATACGTCTTACATGCATTCCTAAATTGAAAGTTTATCTGCGTGACCTGCTTAAAAAATATAGATCCTGACAGACCGTCGCGTCAGCATTGCATCTTTATGGGTCCAAATGTTGCTGTGGAGGTTTTGTGAGGTTTGCCCAGACTCGAGGATCAGCTACATGCTGGCTGCCAAAGAAAAGCAACACTTTGTTTTTACACAGGCATGATCTTGTTTTGCGAGGTTTTATTTTTAGGCGGTAATGACCCTAAACAGCCAGAGATATGTCTGGAGCAGCTTGTGATTTAGGAGGTCATCTGACAAGCACTCAAGATTTGTGAATATTTACTAAAGAAAAATGTAGCGTCTAACATCATAAGGCCCAGACAGACTCTGAGAGGGGAAGGCGTTCTGGGCCGTGCTGTTCTTACACATTCCTTTCTAAGCCCTGTCTTTTTCTATCTCTCAGGTTTCTAATCTCATTGCAACAAATGAAGTTCTCCTGGAGCAGAACGCCCAGTTCCGCAGCCAGGCCAAGGTGATGACGCTGTCTTCCACTCCCGCCCCCACCGAGCAGAATCTGGCGCCCCCCGTGGGTGCAGTCAGTTCCTACAACCACAGCATTGCCCAGACCCACACCACCCTGAGCAGCGCCGGGCTGCAGCCCCGGCCAGTCACCCAGCAAGACCTGGTGGCTCCCACCGGTGCCCCGGCGGCGCCGCCGACCAACGCAGCCCCTCCCACAGCTCCCCCGCCTCACCTCAACCCGGAGATCACCCCCCTCTCGGCTGCCCTGGCGCAGACCATCGCCCAGGGGATGGCGCCTCCCGTTTCTATGGCGCCGGTGGCCGTGTCGGTGGCGCCGGTGGCCGTGTCCATGACGCAGCCTCTGCCGGGCATCACCATGAGTCACGCCACAACCCCGATGGTGTCCTACCCCATTGCGAGTCAGAGCATGAGGATCACGACTCTGCCTCACTGAACTGTAGGACTGTGGCACTCATGAGTCAGACTGTAGCGTCCTTAATGAGGCTTTTTTTTTTTTTTTTTTTTAGCATAGATGATCTAGACGGATGACAGAGACGCAGACACTTGTAAATCTCCACCAGAGGGAGGAATACATGCTCATCTTCTCCCTGAAGCAACTGTGTGTTCTGTGACAACATTGCAAAAAATAAAACACTATCTCCTGCAGAATAAAAGACTTGAAAAACATTTTCTGCACCAAAATAATAATAAAAAAAAATGGCAACAAATTCAAAACATGTGAATTCATCCATAGTGCTTGAAACCATTTCTGCTGTGTCGTCCACGTGCGAGGACGTGGAGACCCCTGGAAGCAGTTTGTCGTTATATTTTTGTGGTTCGCTCTTGTGTAAATTAACTTTGGTACTTTGCTCATTTAAAACAATAACAACCAGTCAACAATGAGTCTTGTGTGTCTTTCTCTTTGTGTACAGCATCAACAGCTTGTAATTCCTTTTACATTCTCAGCTGCCAGAGGTGGAGGTGGGTACGTCCTGCCCGGGGAAACGTGGTTTCATATTGCAAATGCTCCTGTTAGCATTGCTTGAGCTGTCTGGGAGGAGTCCGGGCTGTGTCAACTTGGATTAGAACCAATGTTTTCCTCAGTGGCTTCACATCCGTGCGGGCACTGGGGCGTTTGGCCTAGTGTAATCAGAGGGAGTAGGCATGTCCACGGCCTGTGCGCTCAGTCCGGATTTAGGGATCGAGGAGAATGCCAAGTGTGCTGTTTTAAAATAAACAGGAGCAGCTGAACGTCTGTTGTAGTGGGTTAACAATGTGCCTGCGCTTCATAACACATGAAATTGTTTGTTTTTAATAATAATAATGAGCTTATGATAGTCTGGGCTCTGCGTAATGCCGCAGTAATAACGGTAATAGATTGACGCAGCGCTTACACGAGTCAAGGATGCGTTTTTTTGTCACGGTGGGCGTGTTTTCGGTTCTGTAACGGGACTACGCGAGGAGCAGAAGTTGCAGTCGCTCGCTTCTCCAGGACCAGATCATAATCAGGCCCACCTCTAAACAAATCAGTCCGATTTAGTACAGTTAAATCAGCAGAGAAGTCGCGGATTAGCTGCGCTACGGGCGGAGTTCTCGTTTCATCTCCGCGTTTGTTGAAACTATCCGGCGCTCGGCATGAAACGCGCCGTCAAGTAAGTTAAGTACGCGGTTTTAATCGGGCCATTTTTCCATCCAGCGACAGCCTTTTGAGTCGTCCCTCCGGATTCAGAAGGTTCCGCCATGCAGAGCGAGAAATCCGAGCCGACGGAGACCAAGGGCGCCGAGTGTCCGAGCAGCGGCAGCGGCAGCCAGGCCGAGAAGAACGCGCTGTCCGTGCAGCCAGACGCTTCCAAACCCAAGGGGATAAGCGCTGTCGCTGTGCTCTGGACGTTTGGGAAATGCCTGGGCGCCCTGCTCCCCGTCTACCTAGCGGGCTACTACCGGGTCAGCACCAGCCTCCTGGTGTGCGGTATGATGGTCTACACGGGATGGAAACATGCCCGAGAAGCCAAGGAGGCGCGCCTCAAGTCAGCCATAGAGCTGCTCAACGACGAGGAGGAGTTCGTGTCAAGGAAAGTGTCCAAAATCAAGAGGGACCATCGAGCATGGGTGAGAGGAGACCACACAGCTGTCAGGGCGATTATTCTATCATTAAAAATACCTTTAATACACTAATGCACTAGTATTCTTCCTCGACCCACTTTGACCTAGAGTAACCTCACATTATATACATTATATATATCAGTGCATCCTGCAAATAATGCATCTAATAGTTGCTGTTGATGGATTAAATATTATAATCAAAAACATTTAAAGTGGTAAAGTGCAGGTCCTCATTGATGCGTGCAAAGTGTGCAGAAATATTTGCATTTTACATCCTACACCGTGTCCCTCCACTTTTTTTTAGTGCAAAGTTTCACTGTTTGCATTTCAAGATCAAACTTGTCTGAAAGCACATCAGACGATGGTCGGTGAACATCCAAGCCCCTGATGTCTTTGCGCAGCTGCAACCGAAGAAGGTGGCTGGAAAAATGTAGACCTGTAGGCCATGGCCTCGTTCACGTCCGTAGGCACAATGGAAGTCCCGTAACCCACATGTGCAAATGTGTTTTGACATATACACTCAGTGTTTGCGACTCAGAACATTTGGCCACACCCAAATGAGGTTCCTGAGGGTTTCTATTTCAGTCAGTGATTTCAGAGATTGCGTGCCTAGCCAGGCGGCACGCGTCTCCTCATTAAAATATGTGAAGTGCTGTCAGGGTTGTCTCTGATTCTGAGGAATATGAATGAGGGTAACATCTCCAGCACTTATAATACAAAAGTATCAAAAGTATCCCCACACCTGACATTAATCCAGCTTTAGCCACACTTTTGGATAAAGCTTCCTTTTGAAAAACCCTTTGAAGAACATCAGCTGTGTTACTGAGGACTTTTCCAGAGCTGCATCCTTTGCGACTGAGTCACTTCCTTATCCTGTTGTGTGTTTACCGAGACCTTCATTCAATCTAAGTGTGTGCTTCTTTCCCTCAGGTGAACTTTCCAGATGTTGAGAAGGTCGAGTGGCTGAACAAGGTAAACTCTCATATCTGTCGCTTTCATCCTTCATGTCCGCTCCTCATTAAGCTCGGCAAACACATGTCCGCCCGTTCAATAGCTCAGCTGTTGTGCCGAGTGACACTTGTTGGTGTGTGTTAGTGTTTAGTAGCTGGTGCTAGCTGACAGACGGTAGCGCTGCTGCTGCTGCTTCTGCTGCCGAGTTCCAGAAAAGACCACACCCTCTCTGCAGAGAGCAAGCTCAGTGCCAGGCAGCCCTCTTAAGATGACACATGGGAAGACACATAATCATCGGCTTCAGCTCCTGGTGATGTGACTCTAGGTCCAGACCTAGTGCAGGAGAAAACAAGGCTAATGGCACATGTGGAGCAAATGGACCTGACATTGTTATGTGGATGAGCACTAATACTCCACATATGCTCCATAAATATCCACCCCCTGAAACGGAGCACTCACAAACGTCCATTCAAAGGGGGCTTTGTGAAAGCAGGCCTTTTATTACATGTGCTCGTTCGGCACCACATGTAGGAATGTCTCAACTTTTCCATTCCGTCGCAGGCGACCCGGCTGAAAGGGAAGGTGGGGGGCGTCGGCGGGAGGAGGAGGAGGAGGAGCCGCTCCGTCCCCGAAACTAAATAAAATTGCAGCTATCACCCTGCCCCCTCCTTCCTCCTTTAGTCTACTTGCCCCCGGAGAAAAGCCCCTAACAACAGAAATAAAAATAATCATGCAAACCACGAGATCTGAGCAAACAAAGCGGAGATTTGAGATCGGCTACCGGAGGGGAAGGGAGGGGAGGGCTGGTCAGCAGATTCCCTGATTGCTCGAGCTTCGTCCTCCACAGGATCAGGCATCTGATGACTCACTCCCCGCTTATGCCAGACTGTAACCACTATAACCAACTTTGGGGCTTTTCACAAGCACACAAACAGAAATGACCTCTGCTTTCACATTCCTTCCCAGAAGGAATGGACGGAAGGCCAAATACGTTTGTAGTCTTAGCACTGATAGCGTGTAAAAAAGTGTAAGAACGCTGCCGGGGCTGTAATTCCCAGTGTGACACAGCAAATAATACAGCCAGACAGCTGAAGAGGCTCAGCTCAGTCCAGCTGTCTCTGTCGTTCTTTTCATATCGCTCATGGAATCCATGGCATCTCGCACAGTTTTGTTTCTAAATAGCCAAAATGCCGGAGCCTTAGCCTGGTTGCACACTGCAGACATGCATACACGTTGAATTCTCTGTTCCTTGCACATGAAAGCATCTTCTCCGCGTCGGTCCGGCAGGTTTTGCAGCAGGTGTGGCCCTTCGTCGGCCAGTACCTCGAGAAGCTCCTGGTGGAGACCATCGCCCCGTCTATCCGGGCCTCGAGCACGCACCTCCAGACCCTCAGCATCACCAAGGTGGACATGGGGGACAAGGTGAGAGCTTAGCTACCGCCGTAGCGCCGCTGAAACGCTGCGCGTCAGTGCAAACACGCGTGCTTTCTGTTCGTTTCAGGCCATGAAGGTCACAGGGATCAAGGCCCACACGGAGAACGACAAGGGTCAAGTCCTGCTGGATCTGCACATCAGGTGACCGTTTACCCATCGCACCTCTGAGTCGCATTTTTATTAAAGCTTCCAGGAGGTGTTTTCGTTTGCTAACGTTTCCCTTTCTTGCGTCCTCAGCTACGTTGGCAACGTGGAGATCAACGTTGAGGTGAAAAGGTACTTCTGCAAAGCCGGAGTCAAAGGGATACAGGTGCGCCCTGACGTTAGCGTATAAAGCATCGCGGTCTTAAACGCTCAACGCTCTGCCTCGTGTCACAGACCTCCTTTGTGTCTCTGTCTTTAGCTTCACGGGATGATGCGGGTCATTCTGGAGCCTCTGATCGGAGACGTGCCCATCGTGGGCGCAGTCACCATGTTTTTCATCCAACGGCCTGTAGGTCCAGCCACTCTCACCTCTGTTTGTCCTTTTCTTGTTCACCTCCTCCACCCCCACTGCTGAGACTATCACATGTCCAAGTATTGCCCCGTATGCTTTCTATGCTATTGATTTCTCGTCAGCCCTGATTGATTTGCTCCACATTCTTCCGTCTTATCTCCTCCCAGAAACTAGACATCAACTGGACTGGACTGACTAATTTGTTGGACATTCCTGGACTGAAGTGAGTCATGGTGAAATTAGCCCCTCTTAGCTTTATTACATTAGATATACCCACAGCAACAATTGTAATACGATTACGTGTGTATTTCTTTATACGGTGAAGGGTAAAGTAGATCCACTGTTTCCTCTTCCCCTCCTTCGTTGCAGCGTCATGTCCGACAGCATGATCATGGACGCCATTGCCGCTTTCCTGGTGCTGCCCAACCGCCTGGTCGTCCCTCTGGTTCCTGGCCTGCACGTGGCCCACCTGCGCTGTCCTTTGCCCAGGGTGAAGACTCAGCGTTCTCCTTGCAGACTGAGAACGTCACATTAGAATATCACAAACTCAGAAAACAACTCTCTGGTTTTCTTTTTTGCCTCAGGGTGTTGTGCGAATCCACCTTCTGGAGGCGCAGCAGCTGGCGGCCAAGGACAACTACGTGAAGGGGGTCATGGCCGGCTTGTCGGACCCGTATGCCATCCTGAGGGTGGGCCCTCAGACCTTCACCTCCAAGCACATCGACAACACAGACTCTCCTAAGTGGGGGGAGATGTACGAGGTGAGGAGGAAGGGGCGTGTGTATAAAATCATCCCTGATTTGTTTCATTTTTCATTCATGAGGCCAGACGCATCTTCCCTGCATATCCCTCTGTAAGCCTTCCTTCATGTCCGTTATGTGTGTCCTGTACGTCAGGTTATAGTCCATGAAGTGCCTGGTCAGGAGCTGGAGGTGGAGGTATATGACAAAGACCCAGACCAGGATGATTTCCTGGGCAGGTACATGCACATAACTCACGTCTGTCTTTTACATTTGTCACTTTTCACCTGTCGTCACTCGTCACCTTACGCGTAAAGTTTGTAATCTGGTAGAATCGTTTCTGTTAATGTTACAGAATCTGGTTTCTGTGCTGATGATCGTCTTTATCTTTTATCTTCTAATAATTCTCCTCCACACAGGACCAAGCTGGATTTGGGCATTGTGAAGAAATCCATAGTTGTGGACGATGTAAGTGAGAAGCCGTTATCGTTTTAGCCACAGATTAGAACAGTGGTTCTCAACCTTTTATGGGTCCTGGACCCCCTGCATATCTTTGATCAACCCTGAGGAACCCCCTCCCGATCGGGGGGGGTGGCGGTGCAATATGATAGAAACAGCAGAAACTGCATTTTAACTTGTATTATTGCATTAATTCACTCTTTGAGGCAAATATGAGCTTTCAGTTGCATCTCAGTCGCATTTGAATAAAATAATCTTATTTCTATAAGTAGGTCTGTGCGATATGGCTGAAAAATGTATCACGATATAAGTGTTTCATATCAGTTGATATCGATAATTATTGATTAATTAATTAATACATTTTTTTAACCCGTTCTACTCAGACTTCTCATCTGTATTAAGCTGCATCCGTTATTTCTTTATATCTTTGATGTTTTGTCGTGTGGCACTGCTGCAGTGCGCTAGAGTTTTTCGTTGTCGTAATTTTAATTTACAGGGTCATAAAAATCCCGTCATAGCCCATTTTTATCCATCATTTTATTTAAAAAAAAAATGATAACAATGACATATTCAATAGCATTTAAATTTCATTCACTTTTAATTAATTCAGTAGCGGTGGAAAAAAAAGATTCTAGAGTCTGTTTAACCGGCTCAGTTGAGTTCTACCACGTTTGATTGATAATCAATAAACGGCTCCATTCAAACATCTTACATCTCACTCTGCAGAGAAACTAAACGTACGACCAGACTTGACCAGCAAACAATACGCAGAGAAACCAAACTTAACCGACTCATAACCGCTGCTCGTGGATCCCTGATTAACCGAGTCAGCAGCCACTCACTCGGCCGCAGAGAAACCAAACTTAACCGACTCTTACACTAATCAAGAGAGACAAGAGACAATTAATATGCTCACTCACCACCAAGTTTGCAGACAACATCGGTCTGACTAAAATAACCAAAATATTATCAAACTGGTAACGTGATCTTACCTTTTTCTCTTTCCATCTCTCATATTCTCCTTTCACTCTACACCGTTCTTTTATTTTGTTGCTGTTCTTGGCTTAGCTGGTCTGTGATAGGTCGAGAGGCTAAAGCCCTTCCTCTGCCTACATCCCCCAGAATGACTTGCAGTTCTGGCTCGGAGTTTTCTTCCAATTTTTCTCTAACGGAGTTCAAGTGAAATTATCAAACATTCTATCGAACGTATTTTCTATTGATAACGACCACGTGTCTATCGCGATATATATCGTTATCGTTTTATCGCCCAGCCCTATATTTTCACGGACCCCTTGCAATTACACTACGGACCACTAGGGGTCTGCGGTTGAGAATCTATGGATTAGAATAAGCATCATGTTGCTAACTTTACATTTCTTTTCCCCAGTGGTTCAATTTGAAAGATACTCCATCTGGACGTGTTCATTTCAAACTGGAGTGGTTGTCTTTGCTGCCGAACACCGATCAGCTTGAGCAGGTTAGAGTCTCGCAGTTTAGCTCACATGTTATTCCCCTGTGTAATATTATGATTGTTGTTGTGTGTTAATCTGCAGCAAGAATAAAAACTTAATCTCTGTCTTCAATTCCGATCCCAGACCATAAAGAGGAACGAAAGCGTCTCCACGAAGTCTGCCGATTCCCCTTCATCAGCCATCTTGGTTGTATATCTGGACAAGGCTGAGGCACTTCCTGTGAGTCACATATCTACCCTCCCGTGCCCACGTTCGTGCTCGGGCTCAGAGTTGCATCCTGTCTGTGGTTAAACTGAGGCTGAGCTGCAACTGCCATCCGTTTAACTTTTTTTTTGGCTGCCTTGTGGTCCGTACCCCGTTCACGCTATGCCCCTACGGCTGCTACACTTTTTTTCTTACTGTTCTCATTTTCCCTTGTTTGTAGCAAACACAAAAGGGAACAGTAGTTACAGAGGCACTGGTGTGAAACCCAGTGCTTGTGGTTTTTAACAGTGTAGCTTCATACTTCCTGATTATGCCAGGCGGCGTGCTGCTTCCCCTCAGCTGTTTGTGCTGTTGCTACGGTAACCTCATATACACGGTTATTCATACCGGCCTCGTGTTGTCGGGGTGGCAGATAAGTCTGTTTATCGCTCGGCTCTTGGCTGCCGGACGTCATCGTTCGCACGCCTCACCGTGTACTCATGTCTGTCTCTTAGATGAAGAAGGGGAATAAAGAACCCAACCCCATGGTGCAGGTGTCCGTGCAAGGCAGCACTAAAGAGAGCAAGGTATACCAAAGCAGATTAAAACACACTAGATGCTCTTTTTCAGTTTTTTCTTTTAGTAAACGCACGATTCTTGTCTTCAGATTTGTTACACAACCGTTAACCCGGAGTGGGAGGACGCTTTCACCTTCTTCATCCACGATCCCCGCAAGCAGGACATAGACGTTCAGGTAAGCGCCCCGTAAGGTGTAGTGCTGCTCGCTGGAGGTGTGTGTGTGTGAGTTTCGCGGTCCGATGTTCTGCTGTGGTTCTCTCGGCTCAGGTGAAAGATGCTGACCGCGTGCAGACGTTGGGCAGTCTGACCATCCCCTTGTCCCGTCTGCTGCCGAATGCCAATCTCTCTCTGGACCAGTGGTTCCAGCTGGACAACTCGGGACCGGCCAGTCGCGTCTACATAAACGCAGTTCTCAGGGTAAAACGGCAGCTTTAACTCAACTCTGCGTGTCTGGTAATACAGAGAAATAAAGGAGGAACTGGGATTAAACTGGAGTTCTGGTCTTCAACGTAGGTGCTGTGGCTGGATGAGGAGCGCATTTCATCGGATGCGTCGTCCAGTCTGGCAGCTGCGCCGTCCAAGCAGCTGTCCGAGCACACGTCCCCCCATCCCAGCTTTGCCACGGAGGTAAAAAACAGAAAGGGCATGCTTTGAAACGTCTTAAGCTTTCTCGCGCGTGCTTTATTTATTTTAAACATTATTTATTTATTCGTTTTTAAGGGCCTGCTGCGGATTCACCTGCTGGCAGGGCAGAATCTGGTCCCGAAGGATAACATGATGGGAGGGATGGTGAAAGGCAAGAGCGACCCGTACGTCAAGATCAACATCGGGGGCGAAACGTTCACCAGTCACGTCATCAAGAGCAACCTGAACCCCACCTGGAATGAGATGTACGAGGTGGTTTTAACCCAGCTTCCGGGACAGGAGCTGCACGTGGAGGTGTTTGATAAAGACATGGACATGAAGGATGACTTCATGGGCAGGTAACTGGGTGTAATTTAATCATCACATGCGCTGATTCTATTCTAGAGGATGCATCCTGATCTAATTTCTCTTGACGAACAGGCTGAAGGTCAGTCTGAAGGACATCATTCAGTCCCAGTACACTGATCAGGTGAGCAGGAGCTGCATTTCATGACTTATACTTACATATATGAATGCAACTTAACCGTTTAAAATGTTTTCAACTCCTTTCCCAGTGGTACAACCTCAGTGATGTGAAGTCGGGTCGGGTTCACATGGTGCTGGAGTGGGTTCCTACGTCCTCAGAGCCAGACAGACTGGAGCAGGTCAGCGTTTTTTAAAATCAAGCCGCGGGTAAAAGGACACTTTGAGGAGGTTTGATTCAAATTCTTTCCGGTTCTTTCCTGCATCTGTAGGTTCTTCACTTCCACTCCAGACAGTCCTACCAGAACAAGGCGGTCCCCTCTGCAGGCCTGCTCTTTGTGTACGTGGAGCAGGCCGATGGCTTACCGGTGAGTCTTTTAAAACTGCTGTGAAGTATAAATGAGCAGGATTAGCAGTTAAATCTTCAACTCAGGATGAATACTAGGGATGTGCGATATTTCATAGTTTACGATATATCGTCAAAAACATTCCCCACGGTAAGAAGATGTCATCCGACGTATATATGTGTGCGACACGCTCGCAGCCCAACACGTGTGGAATATTGACAAATCGACAATGGCGGAAGGGAAGGTGGAGCAGATACACCGGGCAGAGAGGAGCTCGTTCCTAAACGAGGCTCCACCTCCATGATCTGGTTTGGTTTTAACCCCTTAACGCCTGAATTGATATTACAATTATATAAAGTTAAGAAGTTAAATATTTGTATTTTTGCTTACCACTCCGGACGTTCCTACGAGAAACTAGTGCTTGCAAAAAGTTCCTACGAGTTTTTGAATGTGCACAAACCAACATTAGAGTATTACATGCGTTATTTCAGCTGTAGTCTGAACGGAAATAGTGCGTTGCGAATTTGCGACACTAGGCATGAAGGGGTTAAAGTCTGACGCAGAGCAGCAAATTACAACATGCAAGGTTTGCAAACAAATAGTGCATAAAAAGGACAGTAACAGCACTAATTTGTTCCACCACCTCAAACACAAGCACAAACCAGAATATGAAGAAAGACAGAAAATGAGCAAAGATGCAGAAGCAGCGTCGACTTCATCCAAAGAGTCCGGGAAAAAAACAACAACTCAGAGAAAACTTGATGCATTATAGTCAAAAAGATTAGACTGAACTGGTGTTTATTTATCGTCATTTTTATCGTTACCGTGATAAATACCAGAAATTATCGGGATACATTTTTTAGTCCATATCACCCATTCCTAATGCACACCAATAATATTTTTTCTTGTCTCTCTGCAGGTGAAGAAAAGTGGAAAGGATCCAAAAGTTGGTGCAGAGATTACTCTTGGACAAACGTCTCATAAAACCACGGTGAGAGTTCTGCGTTTTGAGAATACTGGTTGATATTAATTCTAAGAGTGCCGAAGTCCTGTTTGTGTCAGTGATGCTGGCTTGACACACACGTCTCTTCTGAAGGTGTGTGAACGCACAACGTCCCCCTGCTGGAACGAGGCATTCTACTTCCTGGTTAGTGACCCCAGAGACGATATTCTGGTCATTAAGGTGAGACGGCTACATAGGCATCCAGAAATAGTGGCGTCGCTCTTTTATAATTACTCCTCTGTTAACGTTCAGCTTTGTGTTTTCCCAGTTCTCCCACACCTGGACTCTGCCCATCGGCTCTCTGGTTGTCCCCATTAGAGAGCTTCTTTCTGAACCAGAGCTGGTTCTGGATCAGTGGTTCCATCTGGATGGAGCGTCACCTGAGAGTCAGGTTCTCCTGAGGGCCGAACTCAAGGTAGGATAACCTCCGTCTGCTGAATGATATTTAATATATTTTTGCCGTTCTTTATATTTGTGTTGTTATAAACACCGATCTTCTGGACTTCTGGACCCGTCATTCATTCATGTGGATGTTACTTAGACATGTAGCACCCACCTAGACCAGACCAGGCACCCCCGACCCATAGCAATGACACAGGATGCAGCCTGACACAGACACATACACCAAAACACTCTAGAAACAACTAAAAAAACATGAAGAACATCTCAAGGTGTTGACCTGGCCTCCAAATTCACTAGATCCCAAACTGATCAAGTATCTGTGGGATGATCCACAGAGGCCCCTCCCCTCAAAGGCCCCCCACTAACAACATCCTGTTGCCAGACACCACAGGACACCCTCAGAAGGCCCATGTCCATTCTCTGCAATCTGAGCCGTTTTATCGCTGACCTTCAAGGTGAAATAATAATCATATCAATTCAATTGCAGATGCTGATTCCTACCAAATGTCCCGGTGCCGTTGATAAGCCAAAGGTCACTTCAAAACCAGACCCTGCCCCTCCTCAACGAAAGCCGGAGACGGACACAGTGCTCAGGTGAGATGCTGTTAATACACTACCTTTTTCTCAGAATCGCTAATCTCTTAACAGTTGTTTTTGAACGTCCTGCTGCTCACATACCCCGCCCGAATCTGAATTTCTGAATTTCTGCTTTAGGTCCAGCTCAGTGGACGTTCCTCCTGTGGAGACCATTGTCTCCTCAGCGATTTCACACGAAGAGGACGTTAGCGTAAAGGAAAAGGCAGCCGACGTGGCTGAAGAAGAGGTGGAGGAACCTCCGACTCCCGCCATAACGCAGCCTCCTCATACCTCTCCTGACATCAGCTTTGCCAGTGAGGTAACACCAACAAATAGTGATGTGTAGCAGCGGACACAAGAAACGCGGCAAAGCAAGCTCCAGTTTAATAAAATATAAAAATAATTTACCCCTCCCTCCTCCCTCCACTTCCTCATTTTCAGGGGCTGCTGAGAATCATCCTGCTGGAGGCTCAGAGTCTGGTTGCCAAAGATAACATGATGGGCGGCATGGTGAAGGGCAAGAGTGACCCGTACGCCAAGATCACTGTCGGAGACTTTGTGTTTAAGAGTCACGTGGTGAAGGAGAATCTGAACCCAGTCTGGAATGAGATGTATGAGGTGTGTATGAGAGGCACATCATTTGAGACTTGTACACTGACGCTGTAACCTACCTAAGCACATAGCCTACGCCGGTGACATTTATACGTGTGCTTCGTCGCCCAAACCCAAACGCTCAAGTCATACAGATGGTTGTACCTTCAATCCTCCTCGGTTAACCTTTCCTTCCTTTTCCATCTTTTTGACCCAAGACAATCAAATCAAAAATTGCGACAATGGAGAAGCAACCGGAAATACCAAAGCAGAATCGTGCCGCTACAAGGCGGACCAATTCCAACTCTTGCAGTCTGCAACGCTGCGATGCGTAGTTACTTTTCTGGGGAGGTGCATGTCAGGCTACGGCGTTAGGGTCTGGGTTAACGTCGTAGCTAGGGCGTCAAACTGACGAATAAGCGCCCATGTTCTTTTAAAGGCTCATTTAAGGTACAGCTGGACAAAGACGCAGTAACCTACCTATGTAGCCATTTATAGTTGTGCGATCCACCCAAACACTAGTCGGCGCTTTGTTTTTTTTTGCCAGTCGGGTTCACTTTTGTTTCTACTTCCTGCTTCACTTTCAACAATAGCGACTGAAACTTCCACAAAAATATTGTAGAGGATGAGTCATAGCCTTTCCTCCATGTTTTCCATTTTCATTGATCCAAAACAATCAATCGGAAAACTGATTGTCGGAAATGCTAAAGCGGAAACACGAGCTCTTGCGGTCTGCGTCGCCGCGGTGCGTAGTTACTTTTCGGGGTAGGTTCACGTCAGGCTATGGCGTTAGGGTCTGGGTTGACGTCGTAGCTAGGGCGTGTTCTTTTAAAGGCTCATTTAAGGTACTGGACGCAGTAACCTACCTACATAGCCATCGCTGGTGCTAGCCATTTATACTTGTGCGATCCACCCAAACGCTAGCGGGCGCTGTGTCTTTTTTTGCCAGTCGGGTTAATTTTCTACTTCCTGCTTCACTTTCAACAATGGCGACTGAAACTTTCACAAATATATTGTAGAAGATGAGTCATTGTATCTCTGAACCTCCTCAGTTAGCCTTTCCTCCATGTGTCCAAAACAATCAATCTGAAAATTGATTGTCGGAAATGCTAAAGCGGAAACACGAGCTCTTGCGGTCTGCGTCGCCGCGGTGCGTAGTTACTTTTCTGGGAAGGTTCACATCAGGCTGCGACTACGGCTCTGCACTGTCGCTGCAGCTGTAGTCTGAACCGCCTATTAGTGTCAACCTGCTCATTATCACGTTATGATGACTGTTGTTGTTCCCTCAGGTGGTGCTGAGGCCTCAGTCGGGACAGGAGGTGCAGGTGGAGCTGTATGATAAAGACATGGACAAAGACGATTTCCTGGGCAGGTGAGGAGTAATTTGATCAGCGCCGACTCGGAGGCTTCTGATCCTTCCTGCCTCAGCTTAATCTTCCGGAAATTAATGTGTTTACTAACTGTAGTAACTAAGACTGTATGTTATGATGTCCTTTATATCGTTTAGTGTTTCTAAACTGATAATACATGAACAAGGCCTGCACCAGAATTTATTCTCATGTCTCGTTGTGCATTTTCTTCTTCAACAGATTCAAAATCAGCGTGGCGGACGTAATCTGCTCCCAGTTCAAAGACGAGGTGGGTATCCCGTCTGCTTCGTGTCTCATTGTGTTCCCCTGGTGTAATTATACGCTGTGATTCAGCGAGTGTACCCCTCTGTTCCAGTGGTACACGCTGACCGACGTGAAGTCCGGCCGTGTCCGTCTGATAATGGAGTGGGTTCCGGCCGTGTCCCACAACGACACCTTGGACGAAGTCAGTGCAAATTCATATCATCTGCTAATGTTCCTCCTCCACATCCGCACCGTTCTCCTCCTGCTGCTGATTCACTGCCCTCACATGGATGCTGAGTCACTCTAATGTATTTTTCATTGGACTGTTTGCTGCAGGTGATGCTGCTGAGGTCTCTGCAGTCCTACCAGAACAAGGCGGTTCCCTCTGCAGCGCTGCTCTTTGTTTATGTGGACAGAGCACACTCTTTGCCTGTGAGTACCTAGCACTGGGAAACACAATGATAAGCGCTTCGTCTTGGGCTTAAAGGATCATTCTAGTATTTTGCGTCTAGATATTTAATAGGCACCAAACAGAGTCCCTGGCTACCACCGAGCGTCTGAGACGGGGCGTGTGACTGCAGCCGCCTTAAGGCACATGCTCAGATTATTACGGGTGCAGCAACATTATGGAAGGGGCTCCTAGAGAGCTCGATGCACACGGATCAGCCACAACATTATGACCATTAACATCAGCCATCTTGTGACAATTCAATGTTCTGCTGGGAAGCTTCTGGACCTGGCATTCATTGGTGTGATGTTACTTAGACATAGCACCCACCTAGACCAGACCTGGCACCCCCACCCCATAGCAATGACACTCTTTGATGGCAGCAGACATCCCCAGCAGGATGACACACAAAAACGCTTTAGGAACAACTAAAAAAAACAAGAAGAACATCTCAAGGTGTTGACCTGGCCTCCAAATTCACTAGATCCCAAACTGATCAAGCATCTGTGGGATGATCCACAGAGGCCCCTCCCCTCAAAGCCCCCTCACCAGACACCACAGGACACCTTCAGAAGGTCCATGTCCATTCCCTGAGGAGTCCCAACTGTTTTATGCCTGACTGGCGTATGTCTGACAGGCCACAGCTCTTGCTTAAGGAGAAATCTCGTGGCCCAATCCGAGTCAGAGAGAGACCGTCTAGGGAAGAGTAAGGTTACAGAGTTGAGAAACAGAAAAGTGCTGTTATGTAAAAAGGTTAAAAAGTGGTTTTGGTTCTAAAATTGTGGCAACAAAGTGACGCCCCTGCACGTCACAAACCTCTTTTGGAGCCAGGGACAACCTGAAATACACTGAGACTCGCCGCACATTGTGTTTTTAAAGACCTTTTTAGACCAGAACATTACAGCCACTCAAATAGAAGAAGAAACATTTGAAACAGGCTATTCCCTGAAGAAAAGGCCCTCTCAGAGAAAGCTGCTGCAGACAGAAGCAAAACACTTATAATCTGAGCCTGTCAGCGAAAGACATCACACTTTAACTGGACAAATAGCTTGTTTGAGTACGCTGCAGCTGTTTACTGGCCCTATTATTTATTCAGAGGCAAACAGATGTTAAAATACGTGGGGCCGGGTTTATGGACAGACGGAAAAAAAGAAAGACTGACTAACAGCTGCCGTTCTCTGAGCAACCGTCGTTCCTTTTACGATGCAACGCTGTGAATCACTCGTTTATTTTTAAAAGAAGCGTCGGATCCCAAAGTATTGTCATGGACTGGGTTTGTCACAGCTCCTCTAATAATGGTGTCTTTCTGTGTCCAGTTCAAGAAGAGTGGAAAGGAGCCCAAGGCTGGAGCTGAGCTTGTGTTTGGTGACACATCCTACAAAACCAAGGTATGATGCAGACGTGGAAGTTGCTAGCTATGGCAATTTAGGGCTGCAGTTAGTATTTATTATTATCATCAACAATGTTTGATCCATTAGTTTATGGATTATTAGTCTCAGTCTCTGCTAACCAGGAGGTAATCGGCTCTGTTTGTAAGATGCTACACTTTGGCTCCCCCCAGTGGTGATATCTAAAAAGACATGAAGTTCGGCAGGAATGAACCCCAGTGTTCAAGAAGTGCAATAAATAAAGTATATCTTTATGTGTAACCTTCTCTACCCCTTTGCTCTGTGCAGGTATGTGATCGCTCCAGGTCCCCCCAGTGGAACGAGGCGTTCCACTTCTTGGTCCGCGACCCCAGAGAGGAGATGCTCATAGTGAAGGTGCCTGCACTGAACACGCCAGCGCTCAAAACCGCCTGCCGTCACAGGATCACAGTAAACACGTCTGTCCTTGTGTCCGTAGCTGTCCAGTGCGTGGGATCAGCCCATGGGCTCGCTGGTCCTTCCCGTGCGAGAGCTGCTCTCCGAGCCGCAGCTGGTCCTGGACCAGTGGATGCATCTGGACGGGGCGTTGCCTGAAAGTGAGATCCTCCTGAGGGCCGAACTCAAGGTATGGCAGCATATGCACACGCGCGCACACTCAGAGCTGGTTAAAGATGCTGTGACTGAAAATAGAGAAACTCAACTGGGAATTTGTTGTTGGTAGATCCTTGACTCGAGGATGACTGAGGTGCCGCAGCCATCTGCAACGAGATCAAAGAAAGAAGAGACGATCGCCGCCGCTGAAAAGGCGCTCAGGGCGGCGAGTGAGGAGCCGAAAATCTCTGAGACGCCAAAGCACGAGTGAGTTGTTTGTGACGGTGATTTTAACACAAAAACTTAAAAGCAGCAAGCAAACGTCCTAAAGGTTTAAATGCATTTAAATCTGAAACAAGCAAGTGTCTGTGCATGAGGGAAGGATTTATAGCCAAGTGAAGACGTCTGGTTAGTTCCTGTCCCGCCTGCCTGTCATGTTTCCTAAGAGCAGCTTGTGTTTTCAGGCCTGTCACGGTGTCAAAACAACCCAAAGCCCCAGAAGCAGATCCTGCACCTGCCGCAGAGCAGACGACTGCTGCCGAACCAGCTGCCACTCACACTGCTCCTGACACAATCCCTGCTGCTGCTGCTGCTGCTGCTGCTGCTGTAAGTCACGTCGCATAAAAGTCAAGCTGACATCACGTCCGAGCTATTTCCACCTTCTTTACTTCTTTTCTTTCAGCTGGTGGAAGAATCAACAGGTGCAGACGAGCATCTCGCCCGGCAGCAACGAGACACGGCTGGTAGAGGAGAGTTTGATCCGCAGCAAAAGAAGAGGTCAGCTCCACATAGCCACATTTCTTTTGGCTTAAAATAAATCACAAAGTGGGAGATAACAGCGCAATAACTCTGTGTCTTTGTATGTGAACGCAGCGCCGGTTTGGGCGATCTCGCCCACGCCACGGTGACCAGTCTACCCACTGACACTGTGAAGCCGGCAGAGACCACAGAAGTCCCCAAAGCGCGCCAAGTTCTTCCACCACACACAACCCCGAGCCAGGACTTTGGTAAAGAGGTGGGTTTAAGGTTACGGTTATGGTGAGAATCGCTGTGGCTATTTCCACCAGCTCTTTGCCAAAGCAAATATAAAACAGTAATGTTCATCAAAGCTGTGCGTCTGATGATGTGTCGCTTTGTTACCCGGGCCATTTCATGACGACCTGTAAATATCCCTCCGTGTCATTTTTTGCCCAAACACCAAGAATGTTCCACTTCCTCTTGTTTTAAAATAACAAGCAGTGCTGGGGTGACTCCTGCTTCCTCTGCTGATTCTGTGGATCTGGCGTGGAGCCTGTTGAGTGTCTGAATGAGGCCGGCCTGTTTTAAAAAAAGGACTTCCTGACATACAAAATAAAAACAGGATTTCAAGTTGACGATGATTAAATAAAGGTTATACCCCTGGATCATAACGTGGTCCTAAAGGCAATAAAATGTGAGATTTTAGTACCAGGAAGTCCAGAAAGACTGATTATATGAGTTGAATTGATATGTGGTGAGTAACTTTACTATACCAAGTAACATACACCAATCAGGCATAACGTTATGACCACCTTTCTTATAAAAACAGCTGTGGCTCATCAGAGAATGGACATTGGTCTTCTGAGGGTGTCCTGTGGCATCTGGGAACACAGTGTTATTAGTGGGGGGGCTTTGAGGGGAGGGGCCTCTGTGGATCATCCCACAGATACTTGATCAGTTTTGATCTAGTGAATGTGGAGGCCAGGTTTGTGCGTGTGCATCCTGCTGGGGATGGCTTCTGCCATCAAGGAATGTCATTGCTATGGGGTGGGGGTGCCTGGTCTGGTCTAGGTGGGTGCTACATGTCTAAGTAACATCCACATGAATGAATGAATGAATGAATGACAGGTCCAGAAGTTTCCCAGCAGAACACTGGATTGTCACAAGATGGTCGATGTTATTTACTTTCAGTGGTCATAATGTAATGCCTGATCGCCGTATCTCACTCCTCACTTCCTGTATATTTCCCCAACACTCCTGTCTTCCTCCTGTAGGGGCTGCTGAGGATTCACCTTCTGGAAGCCCAGAATCTGGTTGCAAAGGATAACCTGATGGGCGGCATGGTGAAGGGCAAGAGTGACCCCTACGTGAAGATCAACGTGGGAGGGGTCAACTTTAAGAGTCACGTTATCAAAGAGAATCTGAACCCAACATGGAACGAAATGTATGAGGTACGAAGCTTTAAAGCTTTGGACCTGTTTTTATATATTAGTTTGGATTTCACTGCATCTACATTATAATTTTTATTTATTTATTTATTTTTAACAGGTTGTCCTGAACGGCCGCAGCGTCCAGGAGATCAAGCTTGAGGCGTTCGATAAGGATTTGGATTCTGATGACTTCCTGGGAAGGTGCGTGTCATGTGAATGTAAATCAGTCGACCACACACAGATCTAAAGAAGAACAAGCTACAAAGAAAAAGATGCAGCTTAGACCATTTTGCTGCATAAAGAACTAATGCAAAAAAGGTTTTCATGATGCTGAAGAATATTTTACTTTCAAAGATAGACAGATTGATGCTTTATTAAGCCCAAACTGTGGAATTTCACAGTTCCTGCAGCAAAGTACAGACACTCGACATCATTTATAATATATAACAAAAAAATAAAATAAAACAAACAATTAAAAAATATATATTTACAAGAAATATAAAAATAAGTGAATATTATCAATTATCTCAGGCCCAGCAAAAATAAAAAATTGTTGGAACTAAGTAATGCTTCTTTAAAATATTAAATTTACTTCTGTTTAACATTTAACCAGTGGAGTTCTGCAGCTGCAAAACATAACTTGAATACAATATGTACTTACTTTATTAAAATAGTTAAAATAATTTCCTTTCTATGTGGATTTTAATTTGTTGCATATATTTTTTTTTGTTTTGTTTTTATTAAATTTATCCTTTCGTGAAGCATAATAATTTATTATCTTGATTAATGTGGGGGCGACTGAAGGCACGTGTCAGCAGTGCAACATCCAAACACAAGACACTTTTAAACACAGGTGTCAAACATACGGATCGTGGGCCAAAAGCGGCCCGCCACAGGGTCACATCTGGCCCGCAGTGTAAAAAAATTACATAGAAGACTGCAATTGTTCAGTGAAAATAACTGTTATCCCTAATTTAGGGATAAGGATTGTTTATTAAACGTAAACATTGTCCTAATTTACTTATTCTGGAGTTGTCGTGACAACATGAAATTGGGCTATATGTGGCCCCCCGAGCTAAGATGAGTTTGACCCCCCTGCTTTTAAGGAAGCAAAAAACAGAACAGTGCACAATGTGTACAAAAATCATGAGATAAATGTTCAAACTATCTATGAAGGACAGAAACATGGCTGCATGAATGAAGTGGATAAAGTGCAGACAGGGTGAGGGTAAACGGAAGTTAATATGTTTATATATTTCACTGTTATTGCAGAGGTAGTATGGATAATAGAAGCAAATAGGTGATTTAAAAGGTGCTAAAAAAAAGAAGTACACTAGAGGAGTGTCCTTAAACTGCTCTAATATTTATTTGTCAAAAGTAAACTGCCCTCGTATGAAGATAAACCCTTGTTGTTGTTGTTGTTGTTGTTGTTGTTGTTTACTGCCTGTTCTTCTCCACAGATTCAGCATTAAGCTGAATGAGGTCATCAGATCCCAGTACACAGATCAGGTTAGTCAGCAGCTCATAATCTCACATTGCACCATGTGATTTCTGAACTCTGTCCCGTGTTATTTCCTCATGCCGAGGGCGTGCCGCTGCTGCTTCTCTAACCGCCGCTGCTGTCTCTGTTGCAGTGGTACACTCTGAATGACGTGAAGTCTGGACGAGTTCACCTGATCCTGGAATGGGTCCCTACGGCGTCCAGTTCGGCTAGACTCGACCAGGTTGTCCCCTTTGTCCTCCGCCTCGTTTATACTTAAACAGGGCGTTTTGAAATGCCTCTATAATCCTCCATGATGCCGTTGAATCTGACACACTAATGCCACACACAGTAATTATCAGGCCTAACTGCTCGTGCTCCAAATCACAGGTGCTGCAGCTTCAGTCTCTCCAGTCGTATCAGAACAAAGCGGTGCCCTCTGCAGCTTTGCTCTTTGTCCATATCGAGGCTGCACATGCGTTACCTGTAAGTGACCTGCTGGAGATTCACACGCTGCACTCTAGTTCCATTCTTTACAACAAGAAATCTTGATTGCTTCTCTTTTTACTGCTCAGCTGAAGAAGAGTGGAAAAGAACCCAAAGCAGGAGCTGAGCTTGTTCTGGGCGAAACGACTCACAAAACCAAAGTGAGACTCTCGATGCATGATGCTGCACGCCTCGGTGTGATGAATACATAAATAACTTTACTTTCACTGTACTTCCTCAGCTGTGCGAGCGCACTGCCAGTCCTCAGTGGAACGAGTCTTTCTACTTCCTGGTCCATGACCCAAAACATCAGATGCTGGTGGTGAAGGCAAGCGACTTATTTACAGAATCTGAACCTGTGCTCTTCCTTATTGAACTTTTTCACAGCAGACATTTCGATTTCTCGCACCAGGAAGTCAAAGATGGATTTAAAGACGTTCTGGATTATTCAGCAGCATCTGTTTTACTAAGAGGATGGCAGCCATCCCTGTGCATCCATGTGCAAATGTCTGCTGTGAAAAACGTACATTGCATTGCGTTTGTAGGTGCAGCAGTGACAGAGTTTAACGTTGGTCTGACACATTTCATCCTCCATTCCTGCATTGCAGTTGTCCAGCGGTTGGGACCAGCCAATGGGATCTCTGGTGGTTACCGTCAGGGAGCTGCTTGCAGAGCCACAGCTGGTCCTGGATCAGTGGTTCCATCTGGACGGAGCGTTGCCCGACAGTCAGATCCTGCTGAGGGCTGAGCTGAAGGTCTGTCATTTCTGACAGAAAGACAGAAGCTATGTTGCGTGTGCTGCAGCCATAGACTGTACATAAATACACACACACTTCCTCGCATTGGTCAAACTGACGCTAGTATCCCAGGGATGCGGGCGGCAGTGAGTTTGGAGCCTACGCAGTATGGCCCGAGAGTGTAGCCACACGGAGTCACGTTATCGATGACCCGCACACACTTCCTCTAGACTAGTCTCTTGCCTTTTTGTTCTACCTCCACCACTTATAAGGAAATGTTGGATTATACACCATACTTATGTATTTTTCATTTATTTCAACTCTCACAGTCCTGCAGGATCACTTAACGGAGCGGTTGGTATGGCAACTGATAGTTATCATGATGTCACGTCCTGTTTCTAGCATCAAATAACAGCGTAAAACAAAACTTATCCCAAAAACTATCCCTGAACAGAATAGTTTGACGTATATTTTATTGTTTTAGTTCAGCCACAGACCCATCCGCTAACATGGAGGGGGTGGAGCTTATGACCTATACTGCAGTTCGACACCAGGGGGAGCTCTACTTGCTTTGGCTTCACTTTAGACGAGCTGTTCGGTCGTCCTACTTTATTTACAGTCTATAGTTTCAGATAATTAATACCGACTCTTGCTCCTTTTCTGGATTTGAACAGATTCTGGATACCAAAATGGTGGATATGATCAGTGCTGGGACCGTGCCCTGCGGATCTGGAAACGGACAGGTGAAGCTATCCGTTTCGTATGCCTCCCAAGAGAGAAAGCTCACTGTCGTCATCCATTCCTGCAGGTGTGTGCATCAAAACAAACTCTCAGTTGCAATGTTTTTATTTGCTTAGAGTATTTAGAGCTCAAACACTGTGCAGCTTGTCTCATTTTTGCAAATTGGATAATGAGCCCTTTGATTAATGTGGGTGTTGCAAAAGGAAGTCAGCATACACCGATATGAACGTCAGTGTGTGACTCTCCTCTGCCAGTTATTGTGAAGGTGTGTCCAGCCGTAATTACTGCGTGTGAAAGTCAATAGAGTTGAGTTTAATAAAGCTCAGCTGGGCTGTAAATCCCAGAGCAAAAAACAAAAATGCAAAAGGGCAAAGAAAAGGCGCTGGAAACTCCAGGAGAAACTAACAAGGGCAGGAATCTGCCTGTCTCTGGGAGGCACTGGGAAAGTTTGCAAAAGAGAAACCCACAAAGACACAAGGCGACACCTGAGAGCTGGCACAAACCATAACACACAGAATGATCTGGCACTGAGTGAGGCCACGGCCAGCCTTTTAAAGAGTGTTGATTGATAACTGGCTGCAGCTGAGTCAGGTGCTCAGGTGAGACTAATGAGAGAGAGAGAGAGAACAGGGAAAGAGAGCAAAAACAGCCCCAGCACTGGAAACTCAGGACCACAACAGTTATAGTAAAACTGAAAAAGATCAGCTTTAAAAAAAAAAAAAACCTACAGAATAAAGGAACTGTTGACAACGTCTAGGGATAATAATAATAATAATAATAATACATTTTATTTCTTGGCACTCAACGACACCGTACATAGATTCATAAAGAAGAAACAGCAGAAGAATAAAATGTATACATATATAAAACAAGAGAGGAAAAAAAAAAAGATGCTTGATATTGGCTTTTCTGCCGATATCCGATATTGTATTATTGTATTATATATATATATATATATATATATATATTGTATTATATATTATATTGTATTGTATATTCCGATCTCTCAATTAACCTGATACTGATAATTCCCGATATTACATTTTTAACACATTTTTAACTCTTGAGACGTTGTTAGGGATATCCGATATTATTGGATATCCCTAACAACGTCTCAAATAACCCATTAGCACACTATAGCACATTGCACTGTACTGTACAATCAGAGTTACACTTCTTGAATATAATGTGATGTCCTAAATTTCATTTTTTTTTCATCTTTTCTTTCTTCTCTCTGCACCCAGAGGTCTCCCGTCACAGGGTAAGGACGGCGTGGACAGCTACGTGTCCCTCATGCTCCTCCCAGACAAAAGCAAGGCCACCAAGAGAAAGACAGCGGTCAAGAAAAAGGACCTTAATCCGGAATACAATGAAAAGTAAAAGCACTGTCTCTGTGTTTCTGTTAATGTTTTATTTTCCTTTTTATTACCCCTTGTTGTTTACGGTTCACGTTGTGGTTGTCTTTTAAGGTTTGAGTATGACCTGCCTGCGGAGGAGGCAAAGTTCAGGCGCCTCAGTGTATCGGTGAAGAATAACTCGGCCTCGTTCAGGAGCAGAGACGTGATCGGACAGGTCGGTCTAAAGCCGTACTCCACCTGCACCTCTGTTAGCGGCTCACGCTCGTATATGTCCGGCCACGGTTTGCTCAGCACTCACACCCGCATCCCCCACATGAAACTAAAAGATATAGATAAAGATACACAGATAGAAAACAAACTGATCAAGTATCTGTGGGATGATCCACAGAGACCCCTCCCCTCAACCTACAGGACCCAAAGCTCCTCTACTAACAGCATTCTCACAGGACACCCGCAAAAGGCCCATGTCATTCTCGGATGAGTCACAACTGTTTTGGAGGCACAAGGGAGACCTACACAATATTAGGAAGATGGTCATAATGTTATGCCTGATTGGTGTTTATAGCTGTCAAAACATCACCAGAAATTCCTCAGTTGGTTGTTCCATTGAACAAGTAGTACCGGCATTGGATCTGAGACAGTCTTTTGTCCGTGCGGCGTTCATATTTCAGTAGGAAAAAGCAAATCAGAGTGAATTTGGAATTTGTTCGGCGCACACTAAAGGTCAGACTAAAGGGTTCACACTTCTCAGATGAGCTGCAGATTTCATTTCAGTTCAGCCAAAATGCACCCAGAGGTTCTGCAACACATACAGCGGTGCCCCAGTCTAGATGTGGTCAGCCAGGTTACCTGAACGGTACATTTCATTCGTAAGTGTCTTCTTTGTAACGTTTTTTCACTCTGAATAAACCTGACATTTCTGTTCATCAGGTCCAGATCGAGTTGGCCCAGGTCGACCTGAAGTCTGGTGTCACAGAATGGTGAGCAGCGCAGAGCAGGCTGGACTCGCGTCAGGCTTTTTGTGAAAGAGCAGCACTGCATGAAATATTTAGTATCGAACCACTTAACCCTGCGCTCAGCTGAAAAGTGGCTGCAAAAACGCAGCAGTTTCCTAAATGATCAATCACTGAAATGTGTGTTTTTTTGTTTTTTTTTCCAGGTTCACGCTGAGAGACGAAGCTGAATAGACGCCGTGCTCGCTGACGTCGCGCCAGACACGATGATTACTCATCGCTCAACCCGGCGCTGCTGCTACTCACACCGATGCCTTCTCCTTCCCACTTCTACATTCAGGGCCACTGTAGCAGCCCTCTCTACATCCACCCAGCTGTCCGTGTATTAATTATCGTATATAGAATAGAAGTGGACTGCACTGTTTATTCACACACGCACACCAGAGACGAGAAGGCCTAAGTAGCTGAGATGAGGACAAAGTGTACGTAAGTCATGACTGAAGGTCACATTTCTTTATGAAGGAATTTAACGACGGAGTAGAGGAAGTGAAAGGTGAACACGGCTGGGGAGAATGAAGTCATATTTTATTGCTTTGTTTGAGCATCTTGTTTGAAGTCCAGTAACGTTTTATTTTTTAGATTTTTTTAACGTATCATTCATCAACGTTAACACTGCCTCAGTATCTAGGATTTGGTTTGACGGCAGGCTTACGTTGGTATTTTTTTTGTTACAGCTCTTTGCCATGTAGCTTTTGACAGTGCCTTCGGAAATACTTTTTCTATTTTTATTGTTTACGCATACATTTTGTTACGTACATCACCATTATGGAAGGATTTTGTGTATATATGCAAAGATTGCAGGTCAGATCGGATACTGCTTGTCAAAGGACGGCAAGAAAAAAATAAACGGATTTTGCACTTCTCGCTTTGTGTGTTTGTGGATTCATTTATGGGATTAGGAAAAATGTTTTGTGTGTGTATTATTCCAATTTTTACTGCATCTTTTCTACATTTGCATCATTTCCTTTCCTTGTTGCTGTCACCGACTATGATCTGCATTATAAAGAAATCTCTTTGCAGCCAATTTAATCTAAAAATGAAAAAGTAATTTGTGGTACTTCACAATGCAAACAACACAAAACTCTGGACAAGTGCGTTTCTAATTAAACAAAAGAATTTCTTGCCTGTTACCGCAGTGTAAAAATACACATACATAAACTACCTGAGGGAAATGTGTGAGTAATTACCACAATTTATTATCTACTTTACTTGGGTATCTCCATGTTATGTTACTTTCTACTCCACTACAGTTGTTTTACAGCCTTAGTTACTTTTAAGATTAACATTCTAGGAAGCATTTTTAAATACTCACACAAAAGTCTAACCTTTTTCAGATGTTGGTGTCTCACAATAATCATTGTGTGACATAATATCCTCTATTTATAATATAAGAAAATGGCCAAAACAATAGGAATAGATGTGATTGACATCTCAGATTTATCTGCTACAACAGTAACGTGCAGGGATGTTGTTAGTGGGGGGCCTTTGAGGGGAAGGGGCCTCTGTGGATCATCCCACAGATACTTGATCAGTTTGGGATCTAGTGAATTTAGAGGCCAGGTCAACACCTTGAGATGTTCTTCATGTTTTTATAGTTGTTCCTAAATAGTTTTTGTGGCTGTGTCAGGCTGCATCCTGCTGGGGATGTCTGCTGCCATCAAGGAGTGTCATTGCTATGGGGTGGGGGTGCGTGGTCTGGTCTAGGTGGGTGCTACATGTCTAAGTAACATCCGCACCAATGAATGAATGAATGCCAGGTCCAAAAGTTTTCCAGCAGAACCTTTAATTGTTGCAAGCTGGTCAAAGGTATTAACTTCTCCTGTCAGTGGTTTTAATGTTGTGGCTGATCGGTGTAGAAGGTGAACAAATAAACACGCAATGCTCTGATACTGTATGGATTCAAATGTTCTGCCATTCCAAGCTGACTTAACTCTGGGGTCATGATCAAATGGGCAGTCGATTATAAAATGCCTTTTATTATGAACCTGGTCCACATCAGGTGGGACCTCATACTGTGACTGAAGGAGGGTTTAGTTTAGTTTATATCCAGATTATTCCCCCCCAATAAAAATAACCTAAATTATTCGAAATTGAACAAATGTATTTTCAGACTTCACACTCTTCACATTTTAGATTCACATCTCACATGAAATGATTGAAAAGGTGGAATTTGTGTGATTTATGGTGGCATGGTATGAGTTGCATGCCAGCAAAAAAGAAAGGAAAAAAAATTACTTTTGTGTCCTCACCAATCCTGACATGGGAAAGGCACCCGGGCCCTGTCCATAGACATGTTAACCGAGCAAACAGCCTCCAGCGTGACTCCTCCTCCTCCCTCCCTCCTCCTCCTCCTCCTCCTCCTCCTCTCCTTCTCCTCCTCCTCCTCCTCCTCCCCCTCCCCCTCCTTCACTGCTTTCACTTTCATTTACGAGGAAGAGCTAGTGTCGGAGAAAGGTAAGTGCTATGCGCCATTAACTCATGTTTAGGTGCAGAAATTATCTCCAGCCAGCAGCAAAACATGACGCAGTGTTAAAATAAAAATGTTCATGTTCAAAATATAAAGACACGGAGAAAACGGAAAGCGGAGAGGCGAGTTAAAGCGTATTTAGCTTTAACCGAAAGTGGACTCGATCGACAGTGCTCCCACAACACGACGACGTATCTGGTTTACGCAAATAAGACGAATAAAAAGTGTTCCTGAGTTTGAATTTAACAAATGCTGCTGTCATGTAGACATATGTAGGCTAATTAATGTTTACTGTGTTGTACAGGACGAAGAAGAGAGACAAAATGGCAAGCGGTGAAGTAGACGAGCCCATGGAACTGGATCCTGTGAGTTGAAAACTAGTACTGAACACTGCATTACTTCTAAGGCGATATATATATACACACATCTATCAGGCATTCTGACTTATTATTATATCTGCTGGGAAACGTTTGGACCTGGCATTCATGTGGATGTTACTTAGACATGTAGCACCAATCTAGACCAGACCAGACCCCCCACGCCATAGCAATGACACTCCTTGATGGCAGCAGACATCCCCAGCAGGATGCAGCCTGACACAAAAACGCTTTAGGAACAACTAAAATAACATGAAGACCGGCACAAGGTGTTGACCTGGCCTCCAAATTCCCAAATTCTCTCTAAAATCAATCAAGTATTTACCTTATACTATGCTATTTTAAAAAAAATCTCTCTTCTCTCGTATTTGTATAGACTTCTACTGATGGTGATCCAGATCCAGCATTTCTTGATACGCATGCTCAGGTAGGTGTTTTCTTTAGTGTATCTGTCTATGTTCAGTAACTTCACCCAGTCTAAAGTCCTGGTCGTACAGGCCTCTGTTTTCTGTAAAAGTGAAAGTAAAACTATTAGAGTGAAGGCACATGATCAACACTGTAATCACAAATACCATCATCTCACCAATAGACTAAAGATGATCCTGTTATTAGCAGCAGTGTGTCACAGAGTTCTGTTCTAGTGAGAACTAGAGAACTTGCCAGATGTGAATTCATGACAGAGTAGCTAACCTGGTATAAGTTAAATGTATTATAATGTGATATAATGTTCTGTTTTTACATAGCTAGGACCACTTTGTTTTAAATACAATTAACATGAAATTATTCACAAAGCTCAGTTAATAAACACTGTGTTTGTTACATGCTTTCAGGCTGGGAAGACTTCACCACATAATGACAGTGAAGGTTTTCTTACTCTGTCATTCAAGTGGTTAGCGACCAGTCGACCACAGAAAATAAAAAAAGAGCTACAGCTACTGCTTCAGAGTTGGTTCAACAATAACAAAACGTCTGTGACCTGCACAATTGTAAGGATCTTAGGAGACACTGAGGCTTTGATAAAGCTTCAACCAGTTCCAGGTGTAGTATGACTGAGTTTGAATTATGTTATTGAAACAGTAGAAACTCACACAAACATCTCATTACACACATGACATCTTTCTGTATTAATATTAGTTTTGAAAGTTAATTCTGTGCTTTTCTTCCCTTTAAGCCCTGAGTGTGCTTCAAACGCTCATTGGACAGACACTGAAAGACAAGAAGGACATGGATAGGGTCACCATAATGTCTATTAGTCTAACTCTACTAAATGAACATACACAAATAGCTGAGGATGCTTCAATTAACATCCCTTCTTCAGTGTCAGAGCCACAACATGTATGTATTCTGTAACAAATAATAACACATTATTTTCAAATCTGTTGCTTTTTAATAAATTGATATGTTGTGTTTTTATTTAGGAGCAAGTGCAACAGGTGGAACAGAGCAGTGCAGCTTCTGCAGCAGAAGAAGATAAGACACCTACTGTTCTTGTCCCAGTGGGTCATTTCTTGTATGTGAACCACATCTACAAGGAGGAAGTTAACCGCATAGAAAAAAAGAACAGAGTTCAAATTAAAGCAGAGGTAAAGGTGTCATTTGAAGAAGAACATAAAGATGGAAGCCCACAGAACGCTGAGGCTGAGTTCACAAGTGTTGTCCAGAAATGCTTAACTGAATACAATGGCTCCACTGTTCCTCTCAAGAACATAGACCCAGATAACTGGAGTGGCATACTGAAAGTCATCCAGAAAAACGACAACAAGCTTTTACTTACTCTGTCCTCTGAAGAAATCAGTATATGTGGACCCAAACCTTGTCAAGATACTGTCTGCGAATTCTTAAATGCAACCCAGACAACAAATACAAATGCATCTCCCGAAGAGTCTAAATGGCCATCTCAAGACACGTCCCAGAAGATTAACATGACCATCAAAGACCCTCTCGCCAATGAAGGAGTAACCATGGAGGAGAGCTGCTGGAAGATGATAAATACTTTCACTGAGCGACTAACAAAGATTGAACATAAGTTTGATGTGGACTTTAACGTGTCAAGAAACAGTAAAGGCAAAGTTAATGTTAAAGCTTGCTACAGAAGAGCTGGAGGAAACCCCTCCATGGAGAGTCATGCTATCAGAGCTCTTCTCCATCTGTACCAGAAGATTTCCACATCACCCATGGGCATCAGAAGTGATTATCAGACAGACATACCATCCAGCAGTCCTATGCTGAATGGAAAGTCGGCATACAGCATGGACAACGCTGAAGAACGCTCAGCAGGGGGAGCAACAGCAGCAGACAAAGACGAAAACTGTGCAATATGTATGGATACGTTTACCAACAAGAAACAGCTGAAGTGCAAGCATGAATTTTGTGAGGAATGCCTGACAAGGTCTGAGAAGTCACTGGGACCCACTTGTCCTTTATGCAAGGACGTCTTTGGTGTGATGAAGGGAGACCAGCCAGAAGGAACAATGTCAACAAATCAATTTCCCTCATCCCTCCCTGGATTCCCAGACTGTGGCACTATAATGATCATTTACAACATTCCAAGTGGAACACAGACGGTAAACAAATTAGTTTATTTTAACGCCCCTTATGTGGATATCACATCAATTGTTATAATTTGGTATTTTCTACATGTGAATTTCTAACAGTGATTGCTCCCCTTTATTCTCCTGATGCAGGAAAAACATCCCAAACCTGGACATTACTATACAGGTATCACTAGACATGCATATCTGCCAGACAACAAAGAAGGAAATGAAGTGCTGCAGCTGTTGAGAAAAGCTTTTGACCAGAGGCTCATTTTCACTGTTGGGACATCCAGAACTACTGGGATGGATGATCAGGTGACCTGGAACGACATTCATCACAAGACATCGATGACAGGAGGACCACAGGGGTACAGTATCCCAATCTCTTTCTTCTATTTCACTAAACACTCATCAGCCAAAACATTAAAACACTTAAAGATGTTTAGGTCTCCTTAGTGCCTCAAAACAAATGTGACTTCTTTGGACACAGACATGGGATCTCTGTGGATGTCCTCTGGTTTGCGTGTCACATGGATTCAAAGTCTGATTTGATATGGAGAGTTTGGAGGATGGGTTAACGTCTTGAGCTGTTCATGAGCAGTTCTCTTGTCCTGCTGGGGGTTACTGTTGTGGTTAAATGCCCATTCTGCGATAATACTTCCGTGGGTCCTACGTATCAAACTAACATCCACGGTTTCATGGCAGAAGATGACATTATAATGAGACAACCTGGAGTTTGACCTTCAACTATCATTAATGTTATGGTTTATTGGCGTACACACCAATCAGCCACAATATTATACAGATACAGAAAGCTTTATTAATCCCCAAAGGGCAATTCAGTTTCTACAGTCCACCATCAAGACATACAACCATTAACACAACAATAGTATACAGCAGGAGTAGCATGATATGGCCTTGGTCCAAGTACAATTATTAATAAAAATCAGAAATAGAATAAATGACAAAAAAAATAAAAAATGGCCAAGTTAAAAAATGAGTAATAAATAACTGAATAAATAAATGGAAGATGAGTTGCACATATCCATTCTGCCTATACTACATTGTACCAAGAACAGATCCGTCAATAATTATTTCCTCAACTCAGTGTTCAGCAGCGTAATAGAAGGAATAAATGATCTTGCATAATGGTTTGTCTTTCTGGGAGGCTCCAAGTAACGCCAACCTGATGGAATGAGAACAAATTAATTTCCAAGAATATGATATTGGTTCTTCAGTCTTTGTGCTTTTTGGACGACTTGTTTCTCCCAAAGAGAATTTAGGTCGCACATTTGGATTATATATTATAATAATTTTGACCACCATCATAAGAAGTAAATAACACTGATCATCTTGTGATAATTCAGTGTTCTGCTGGGAAACTTTTCGACCTGGAATTCATTCTTGTGAATCCTACTTAGATAGCCACCCACCTAGACCAGACCAGACCCCCCCACCCCATAGCAATGCCACTCCTTGATGGCAGCAGCAACAACTCAAAATACATGAAGAACATCTCAAGTAGGGCTGAAACGATTCGTCGAGTTACTCGATTAACTCGATGCAAAAATTGCTCGACGCAAAAACTCTGCCTCGAAGCCTCGTTAAATTCCTATGGCGCGCACTATACACGGATCTGACTTTTCCACACGGACCGTTGTTTTGGAAGCACGGAAGGACCTATGCGAAGCACACCACCAGCGCGTGATACATTTTGAATTTATTTGGCGCGATGGCGTAAAGATGCCCATAAACGGCAAACGAATCACGGAAAGCGCGAATGAAAGTGGCCATGTGGCATTGTTTACAAAACTTGACCGCAGCGCACGTTTGCAGGCAGGCGACGTAAGCTCCTCTAGCTAGCGTAAAACACAAAATGGACCGGTTTTTAATAAAAAAGAGACAGAAACGGGCTCAAAAACCAGACGTAGAAATGCACATTTGCAAAGGTGACGTAGTATGTTGTCGTAAAAGTGGCTCGCCTTTTGATTTTGCACTGCCAATGTGGCTCTTGCAAAAAATGCACCCTCATCTCTCTCACTCTTCCTCACGCACAGCACGCGTTCACAAACACACAGGTTGCTAGGTTACTATAGGGCTCACCCCAGAAATTATGTATTATTTGTTAGTAGCCTAATGGTAAATGCTGCAGCTGTAGAAATCTACATAAAACATGTTATACATGTTTTACAGTAAGTTGGCTTAACTGTATTGTTATTTAATTGGTGTCACTGGCCCTTTTAATGGGTAAATTGCAATAAATGGGCTTAGTTTTGGAGCCAAATGTTGGAGTTGGAGTTCTCTGTTTGTTTGAGAAATAACAGGCAAATGCTTGATCATTTTACAGCCACATAATTTTCGTTATGCGTTATTTGTTTTGGTTGTTTAAAAACGTTGTTTAAAATATCCGATTAATCGATTAATCGATCGATAAAGTGCTAGATTAATCGATTACAAAAAGAATCGATAGCTGCAGCCCTAATCTCAAGGTGTTGACCTGGCCTCCAAATTCACTAGATCCCAAACTGATCAAGTATCTGTGGTGATGATCCACAGAGGACCCTCCCCTCAAAGGCCACAGGACACCCTCAGAAGGTCCATGTCCATTCTCTGATGAGTCACACTTGTTTTGGAGGCACAAGGGAGACCTACACAATATGTTATGGCTGATTGGTGTATGATTCATCAGTGTTTTCTGAAATATATTAACCCCGGCACATATCTTGTTTCCACAGGTTTGGATATCCTGACCCCGACTACCTGAGCAGAGTGAAGGATGAGCTGAAGGCTAAAGGCATCAAGTAAAGACTTTGATAAACATCCCAATCTAAATAGAAAAGAAATAAGAAGATTGTGTAAAACAGACAATTACTGGCATTCACTAATGTTTTTCTTTTTCTAGCAGCATATGATCAGAAAGGGCTTTTCTAAAATGTATCTTTAAGAATATACTATATTATCTTCATATAATGATACTGTAATTTCTTTAATGAAGGATTTGGAAGCATTTTTGTTGATTAGCAAATCAGTCTAAGTCTACAGCGCATACATTGTTTTATATTTAACTCATTCTTAAATTAACACTGACTCGTTGGAATAGATCAGTGAAGTAGCAGATAAGACAGACAATAGACCCCATCCAAATCTTTCCCGTCCTCACATTTAACCAAACATCCTCTGATTCTATTGTTTCCTTTGCAGTTTGCACATAGCTGGTGGCTGTATAGATAATCAGTATGTGGAAAAGTGTAAATTAAACTATTGTTCAATTATTTTTTGTTATTTGTTTCTGATCCGAAAAATGACAAAAGAACATAATATGTACTGCAATCACATGCAAAAGTAATAGTTCACATTTGTGCAGCGTTTTTCATCAGCATGATCGACAGTTTAATAAAGTTTCGAGTTTGATCTGCAAGTGGTGAATTCTTAATTTACTCTTAAAACCACATTACATGTCACAAAGTTTTCTTTTGACGCACTGATGAGCAAGCACGAGTGACACAAACTAAGAGCTGGATTCACAGTAAAGAATTGTTATTAATGAGATGTCAGAATTAAAAGACATTTTCATGAAAAGAATAACAGCAACTGGAGTTTGCATGTTCTCCCTGTGTCTGTGTGGGTTCTCTCCAGGTTCTCCAGCTTCCTCCCACCGTCCAAAGAGACAGTTGGGCCGCAGAGACAGTTGATATTTTTAGGGGAAGGTTAAAAACACACCTTTTTAGTCAGGCTTTTAACTAGATTTTAAATTCTTCTCATGGTTCTATCTTATTTTATGTTTCTGCTTCTATCCGGCTTTTAAGTTGTTACTAACCTTAAATAATTTTACTTGTTTTATTTATTTATCTATTATCTTACACATTTTTATTTATTTATTTGTTTACTTAATTTTTATCTTTTTAAACTGTTTACCCTGTTATCTTACTTTTCAGGGTTTTTATCCTATCTTATGTTTTTACTTTTTAACTCCAGTGTTTCCTCAGGGGGGTCTTCC
The DNA here is from genome assembly GCA_005024645.1 of Planiliza haematocheilus. NCBI lineage: Eukaryota > Metazoa > Chordata > Actinopteri > Mugiliformes > Mugilidae > Planiliza > Planiliza haematocheilus. Next base: position 2,960,541 of record SRSE01000878.1, read on the forward strand.
ACGCTGGGAGCTGTGTCTGGGCTGCTGCTGGGGGCGCTGTCCCTGGGTCCCTTCGGCTCCGCTGGCCGTGGCCTGTCGGGGTCGGGAGGCCTGGGCGCTGGTGCCCCCTGTGGCACGGCCTGCGACTCCTCCCAGTGTGGACGGCCCCAAAGATAGCGCTCCCTCAATCCTCAGTGTCATGCCATGTCTCCCTAGCGTCAGTAGTGAGAGAGAGTGTGTGTGTGTGTGTGTGTGTGTGTGTGTGTGTGTGTGTGTGTAGTATGGAGTGTGGGAGGGAGGGGTTTTTTACTTGTAATTGTTTTTATTTTTTATGTGTGTAAAGCACTTTGTGTTGCATTTCACATGTATGAAAGGTGCTATATATAAAGATTGATTTGATTTGATTTGAAAGACATGCTGGTTAGGTTCATTGGTGATTCTAAATTGGCCGTAGGTGTGAATGTGAATGGTTGTCTGTCTCTCTGTGTCAGCCCTGAGATAGACTGGAGACCTGTCCAGGGTGGACCCCACCTCTCACCCAATGACAGCTGGACCCGCAGCCCTTCAGATGTTTATGTGGTGATACCTTTAAAACTATAGCCTCTACAAAAGAGGATCATTCATTCATTCATCTTCTGTAACCACTTGTCCTCTGAAGCATCTCGAGGAAAATATGCGAGTAATTATCACAATTTATTATCTACTTGTACTTGGGTAAAGTATAAGGGGAGGGGTCTCTGTGGATCATCCCACAGACACTTGATCAGTTTGGGATCTAGTGAAATTGGAGGCCAGGTCAACACCTTGTGCTGTTCTTCATGTTTTTGTTTTTGTTTGTTTGTTTTTTACTTGTTCCTAAAGTGTTTTTGTGGCTGCATCCTGCTGGGGATGGCTGCTGCCATCAAGGAGTGTCATTGCTATGGGGTGGGGGTGTCTGGTCTGGTCTAGGTGGGTGCTACATGTTTAAGTAACATCCACACCAATGAATGAATGAATGCCAGGTCCAAAAGCTTCCCAGCAGACCATTGAATTGTTGCAAGATGGCCAATGGTTTTTTATATCTCCTGTCAGTGGTTTTAATGTTGTGGCATATCAGTGTTGAAGGTGAACAAACAAACACACAATGCTCTGACACAGTATGAATTAATATTTTCTGCCACACAAAGCTGACTTTACTCTGTGGTCATGATCTGATGACCAGTCGAATATGAAATGGGCGTTTCCACAGACATATTAACCCACAGACATATTAACCCACAGACATATTAACCCACAGACATATTAACCCATAGACATATATACGTAGACGCCGCATCGACTGTGGAGGGACGCGCCTAAAGCGCCGCCATCTTGGTACAGGGCTAGCAGAGGCAGCGGTGCATTAAACATACAAAGGAAAGAGGTACTCCTCAATCTCAAAGTAGAATTATTCGCTGAGTTTTGGACCAATTTCCAAACGTATTGATCTGTTAAAAACATCACACATGTAGCTATGATAAAAATATGGTTTTACTACCCAAATACAAAATTTACTGTTCGTTTAGTTTTCCCACTACATGCATTTCTGTTTTTTTTTTTTTTTTTCCTGTAGCCACCAGGTGTCACTGTATGTGTTGTTTCGTTGTCAGCAGTTATTATTTATTCAAGCTGTTATCAGCAGACTAGCTTCTGACAGAGGATTGTACAGAAAAGATGCCGGACTTCAACTGAGCGATTTATGATGATTTTTATTGTGTAGAAACACCATCCCCCCCCCCCCCCCCCCCCCTCCCCCTCCTCCTCCCCCTCCTCCTCCTCCTCCTCCTCCTCCACTGCTTTCACTTTCATTTACGAGGAAGATCAAGTGTGGGGAAAGGTAAGTCCTATACGCCGTTAACTTATGTTTAGGTGCAGCGTTTATGTCCAATCGGCATCAAAAGTTAATATAACATGACAATATGACAAAAAGCGTAGCTGTAAGAAAAGCGGGGAGGTAAAGTGTATTTAGCTTTAACCGAAAGTGGAGTCCATTGACAGTATTACCGCAACACAATATTTCACCAAATAAACCAAGTAACGAGTGTTGATGGGTTTGAATTTAACAAATGCTGCTGTCATGTAGACATATGTAATTAATGTTTACTGTGTTATACAGGAAGAAGAAGAGAGACAAAATGGAAAGTGGTGAAGGAGACGAGCCCATGGACCTGGATCCTGTGAGTTGAAAACTAGTACTGAACACTGTGTTAGTATGAAAAAGAATTATTTTAAGGCAACTCTGGAATTATATACATAACACACCTATTAGCCATAACATTATGACCACAACAGTAGAAGTAAATAACATTTACCATCTTGTGACAATTCAGTGTTCTGTTGGGAAACTTTAGGACCTGGTATTCATTCATGTGGATGTTACTTAGACATGTAGCACCCACCTAGACCAGACCAGACAACCCCACCCCATAGCAATGGCACTCCTTGATGGCAGCAGCCATCCCCAGCAGGATGCAACCTGACACAGGCACGCACATTAAAATGCTTTAGGAACAACTAAAAAAAACAAACAAGAACAGCACAAGGTGTTGACGTGGCCTCCAAATTCACTAAATCCCAAACTGATGAAGAATCTGTGGGATGATCCACAGGACATCCTCAGAAAGCCCATGTCCATTCTCTGATGAGTCACCATTGTTTTGGAGGCACAAGAGAGACCTACAGTATTAGGAATCTGGTCATAATGTTATGCCTGATTGGTGTATACAGCCGTCTGTTCAGAAGTATTTACCTTATACTATACTATTTTGATTTTGAAAATATCCTCTTTTCCCTCATGTTTGTATAGACTCCTAGTTACGATGAAATGCAAAATCAAGACTTTTATGATGCTCAGGTAGGTGTTTTCTTTAGTGTATCTGTCTATGTAAGTTACGTTCAGTAAGTCCTGGTTGAACAGGCCTCTGTTTTCTATAAAGTATGATTACTTTATTTAATCACAAATACCATGATCTAGATGCAATTAACATGAAATTATTTACAAAGCAGACCTTCTCAGTTGGATAACACAGAGTGTTTGTTACATGCTTTCAGGTTGGGACAACTTCACCACATAATGACATAGTTCTTACTCTGTCATTCAAGTGGTTAGATCCCGATCGATCACAGAAAATAAAGAAGGAGCTACAGCTACTGCTTCAGCGTTGGTTCAACAAAATGACAAATTTTGTGGATTGCACAGTTGTAAGGATCTTAGGAGACACTGAGGCTTTGATAAAGCTTCAACCTGTTCCAGGTGTAGTATGACTGAGTTTGAATTATGTTACTGCTACAGTAGAAACTCGTAAAATCATCTCCTGACATATTTTTCAGCTTTATAAATTTAGTTTTGAAAGTTAATTTTGTGCTTTTCTTCCTTTTAAGACCTGAGTGTGCTTCAGAGGATGATTGGACAGACACTGAAAGACAAGAAAGACAAGGATAAGGTCACCATCATGTCTATTAGTCTAACTCTACTAGATGAGCACACACAAATACCTGAGGATGCTTCAATGAACCTCGCTCCTTCGATATCAGAGCCACAACATGTATGTACTGTGTAACAAACAATAACACGTTTCTTTCAAAACTATTGCTTTTTAATAAATTAATATGTTGTGTTTTTTTTTCAGGACCAAGTGCAAAAGGTGGAACAGAGCAGTGCAGCTTCTGCAGCAGAAGAAGATAAGACATCTACTGTTCTTGTCCCAGTGGGTCATTTCTTGTATGTGAACCACATCTACAAGGACGAAGTTAAACACATAGAAAAAAAGAACAGAGTTCAAATGAAGGCAGAGGTAAAGGTGTCATTTGAAGAGGAACATAAAGTTGGAAGCCCACAGAACGCTGAGGCTGAGTTCACAAGTCTTGTCCAGAAATGCTTAACTGAATACAGTGGCTCCACTGTTCCTCTCAAGAACATAGATCCAGATAACTGGAGTGACACCATGAATATCATCCAGAAAAATGACAACAAGCTTTTACTTACTCTGTCCTCTGAAGAAATGACTGTATGTGGACCCAAACAATATCAAGATGACGTCTGTGAGTTCTTAAATGCAACCCAGACACCAAATACAAATGCATCTCCTGGAAAGTCAAAATGGCCATCTCAAGACACGTCCCAGAAGATTAACATGACCATCAAAGACCCTCTAGTTGATGAAGGAGTAACCATGGAGGAGAGCTGCTGGAAGATGATAAATACTTCTTGCATTGTGCGACTAGCAAAGATCAAACATAAGTTCGATGTGGACTTTAAAGTGTCAAGAAACAGTCGAGGCAAAGTTAATGTTAAAGTTTGCTACAGAAGAGCTGGAGGAAACCCCTCCATGGAGAGTCATGCTATCAGAGCTCTTCTCCATCTGTACCAGAAGATTTCCACGTCATCCATCAGTGATTATCAGGCAGACATACCATCCAACAGACCTATGCTGAATGGACAATCAGCATACAGCATGGACAACGCTGAAGAAAGCTCAGCAGGGGGAGCAACAGCAGCAGACAAAGACGAAAACTGTGCAATATGTATGGATACGTTTACCAACAAGAAACAGCTGAAGTGCAAGCATGAATTTTGTGAGGAATGCCTGAGAATGTCTGAGAAGTCACTGGGACCCACTTGTCCTATATGCAAGGACGTCTTTGGTGTGATGAAGGGAGACCAGCCAGAAGGAACAATGTCGACAAATCAATTTCCCTCACCCCTCCCTGGATTCCCAGACTGTGGCACTATAATGATCATTTACAACATTCCAAGTGGAAAACAGACGGTAAACAAATGAGTTTATTTTAACGCCCCTTATGAGGAAATCACATCAAATGTTATAATTTGGTATTTTCTACATGTGAATTTCTAACAATGATTGCTACTCTTTATTCTCCTGATGCAGGAAAAACATCCCAAACCTGGACATTACTATTCAGGTATCATTAGACAGGCATATCTGCCAGACAACAAAGAAGGAAATGAAGTGCTGCAGCTGTTGAGAAGAGCTTTTGACCAGAGGCTCATTTTCACTGTCGGGACATCCAGAACTACTGGGATGGATGATCAGGTGACCTGGAATGACATTCATCACAAGACATCGACGACAGGAGGACCACAGATGTACAGTATCCCAATCTCTTTCTTCTATTTCACTAGACACTCATCAGCCAAAACATTAAAACACCTAAAGATGTTTAGGTCTCCTTAGTGCCTCAAAACAAATGTGACATCTTACGGCACAGACATGGGATCTCTGTGGACGTCCTCTGGTTTGCGTGTGTCATGGATTCAAAGTCTGATTTGATATGGAGAGTTTGGAGGCTAGGTTAACGTCTTGAGCTGTTCATGAGCAGTTGTCTTGTCCTGCTTGGGGTTACCGTTGTGGTTAAATGCCCATTCTGCGATAATACTTCCGTGGGTCCTACTTTTCAAAATAACATCCACGGTTTCATGGCAGAAGATGACATTAGAATGAGACAACCTGGAGTTTTACCTTCAACTATCATTAATGTTATGGTTTATTGGCGTACACACCAATCAGCCACAATATTATACAGATACAGAAAGCTTTATTAATCCCCAAAGGGCAATTCAGTTTCTACAGTCCACCATCAAGACATACAACCATTAACACAAGAATAGTATATAGCAGGAGTAGCATGATATGGCCTTGGTCCAAGTACAATTATTAATAAAAGTCAGAAGTAGAATAAATGATAAAAAAAAATAAAAAAAATGGCCAAGTTAAAAAATGAGTAATAAATAACTGAATAAATAAATGGAAGATGAGTTGCATATATCCATTCTTCCTATACTACATTGAACCAAGAACAAATCAGTCAATAATTATTTCCTCAACTCAGTATTCAGCAGCGTAATAGAAGGAATAAATTATCTTGCATATTGGACCTGGTATTCATTCTTGTGAATCCTACTTAGATAGCCACCTACCTAGACCAGACCAGACCCCCCACCCCATAGCAATGACACTCCTTGATGGCAGCAGACATCCCCAGCAGGATGCAGCCACAAAAACACTTTAGGAAGAAGAACAGCACAAGGTGTTGACCTGGCCTCCAAATTCACTAGATCCCAAACTGATCAAGTATCAGTAGGATGATCCATAGAGGTCCCTCCCCTCAAAGGCCACAGGACACCTTCAGAAGGTCCATGTCCATTCTCTGATGAGTCACACTTGTTTTGGAGGCACAAGGGAGACCTACACAATATTAGGTCATAATGTTATGGCTGATTGGTGTATTATTCCTCAGTGTTTTCTGAAATATATTAACCCCGGCACATATCTTGTTTCCACAGGTTTGGATATCCTGACCCCGACTACCTGAGCAGAGTGAAGGATGAGCTGAAGGCTAAAGGCATCAAGTGAAGACTTTGATAAACATCACAGTCTAAATAGAAAATAAATAAGAAGATTGTCAATTACTGGCATTCACTAATGTTTTTCTTTCTCAAGCAGCAAATGATCAGAAAGGGCTTTTCTAAAATGTATCTTTAAGAATATACTATATTATCTTCATATAATGATACTGTCATTTCTTTAATGAAGGACATGGAAGCATTTTTGTTGATTAGCAAATCAGTCTAAGTCTACAGCGCATACATCGTTTTATATTTAACTCATTCTTAAATGAACACTGACTCATTGGAATAGATCAGTGAAGTAGCAGATAAGACAGACAATAGACGCCATCCAAATCTTTCCCTTCTTACATTTAAACAAACATCCTCTGATTCTATTGTTTCCTTTGCAGTTTGCACAGAGCTGGTGGCTGTATAGATAATCAGTATGTGGAAAAGTGTAAATTAAACTATTGTTCAATTATTTTTCGTTATTTGTTTCTGATCCGAAAAATGACAAAAGAACATAATATGTACTGCAATCACATGCAAAAGTAATAGTTCACATTTGTGCAGCGTTTTTCATCAGCATGATCGACAGTTTAATAAAGTTTCGAGTTTGATCTGCAAGTGGTGAATTCTTCTTAATTTACTCTTAAAACCACATTACATGTCACAAAGTTTTCTTTTGACTCACTGATGAGCAAGCACGAGTGACACAAACTAAGAGCTGGATTCACAGTAAAGAGGATAGATGGGGGGGGGTCGTTAAATTATGGAATAATTAAAATATGCCTATTTGTTTAAAAAAAAAAAGTAATATTTGAGTTACATAAAAGCGTTTTATTTCTTTTCTTCCTAATTGTCCTTGATATAGTGGTCAAGAACCCCCCTATCCCCAACACAAAAATGGTTTGGCCTCTGATCAAAATTTGACGTTGCCTTTTGATTGGAAGTTCCGTACGCTCTAATTGTCCGGTCAGTACAAGTCCGATGCTCAGAAAAGGAAAGAAAAAAGAAGAAGAAAATAGAAGCCTTATAGATTTTTTTTCAATTAATATTTAAAAAAAGGCGGTGACGGTGAAGCTGGCAATAATAAAGTGAACGTAGAGCAATGTAAGAAACAGTGCAGCCAACGTTTACCAGCCTTTATAACACAACGTAGCTGTCAACGTCGCTTGTATAGATCTAGGTGGGTGCTACATGTCTAAGTAACATCCACATGAATGAATGAATTAATGCCAGGTCCAGAAGTTTCCCAGCAGAACACTGAATAGTTGCAAGATGGTCAATGTTTTTTATATCTCCTGTCAGTGGTTTTAATGTTGTGGCTGATCATTGTAGAAGGTGAACAAACAGACACGCAATGCTCTGACACTATTGATTAGTACTAATCTGCCACGTAAAGCTGACTTTACTCATGATCAAATGACCAGTCGAATATGAAACAGACATTTCCACAGACATATTAACCAGGCAAACAGACTCCACCTCCTCGTCCTTCACTTCTTTCACTTTCATTGACAAGGAAGAGTCAGTGTCGGGGAAAGGTAAGTCATATGCGCCATTAACTCATGTTTAGGTGCAGAATTTATGTCCAGACAGCAGCAAAATTTAATATAACATGACGCAGTGTTAAAAATAAATAAATAAATAAACAAAAAAGTCAGAGACGTAAGAAAGAGATAAGAAAGAGGTGAGTTAAAGTGTATTTAGCTTTAACCGAAGGTTGAGTTGCTGGTATGGATTATCAGGGGAAGGTAGGACCCAAGTGCAGGACAAAGAGTGAGGAGGCAGGAGTGATGGAAAAAATGAGTTTAATTAAACAAAAAAAGTGGATTTACATTACTCCCACAATATTTCACCAAATAAACTGAATAAAGAGTGTTGATGGGTTTGAATTTAACAAATGCTGCTGTCATGTAGACATATGTAATTAATGTTTACTGTGTTGTACAGGAAGAAGAAGAGAGACAAAATGGAAAGTGAAGAGCCCATGGAATTGTATCCTGTGAGTTGAAAACTAGTACTGAACACTGCATTAGTATGAAATAGAATTCTTTTAAGAGAACTTTGGACATGCAGCATCCACCTAGACCAGACCAGGCACCCCCACCCCATAGCAATGACACTCCTTGATGGCAGCAGACATCCCCAGCAGGATGCAGCCTGACACACACAAAAAATGCTTTAGTGACAACTGACAAGGTGCTGACATGGTCTCCAAATTTACTAAATTCCAAACTGATCAAGCGTCCATCTTAAGTATGAAGTGTTTTTATGCCTGAGGTATACTGCCGCCTGTTCAGAAGAAATTATGTTATACTATACTATTTTGTTTTTGAAAATGTTCTCTTTTCCCTCATGTTTGTATAGAGTGACTACGAAATGCAAAATCAAGACTGTTATGACTCCCAGGTAGGTGTTTTCCCTGTGTATCTTTCTACATTCAATAAATTCAACTAGTCTGAAGTCCTGGTTAAACAGGCAAACATGTTAAAGTGAAACTTTTAGACTGAAAGACACATGATGAATAACATAATATTGTGTAGGTCTCCCTGTGCCTCCAAAACAGATGGAGCTCATCAATCATTTACCTTGTGGTTTCAAGTTTCAAAAGTTTATTGGTCACATGTTTTGTAAAAAAGAGCATTCTTTATGTACAGTGAAATTAAAAAGGGGTAAAGCAATCTGCCTGTCACTGTGCAAACTTTCATAAATAGTAATGCATTTTTAAAAACAAGCATCTACCAAAGGTTATGCTATAAAATAGTTGACTTAAAAAGTGCAGGTGTTTTAATTTTAAAAGTGCAAAAATCCATAAAGTGCAAAAGTGCCAATTAAAGTCCATCACGGTTGAGAAGTCTGACTGCCTGTGGGGAAAAGCTCTTCTTCAGTCTCTCAGTCCTGGCCTTTATGCAGCATAGACGCCTGCCTGACTGCAGCAGGGTAAAGAGGCCAACATTAGGGTGAGAGGCATCCAGCCTGATTTTCTTGGCTCTCACCCTCGCCCTCTTGCTGTACGTTTCCTCCAGTGTGGTGAAGGATGCCTTGATGGTACGCTCTGCCGAGTGTACCACCCTCTGCAATGCAGCTCGTTCCCGTACAGTACAGCTTCCATACCAGGCTGAGATACAACCTGTAAGGATGCTCTCAATGGCTGCTGAGTAGAAGGTTCTCAGGATGGCGGGAGAGACCTTAAACTTCCTCAGCCGCCGGAGAAAGTACAGCTGCTGCCTTGCTTTTGAGACCAAGTGACCCGTGTGCAGTGACCATAAGAGGTCCTGAGTGAGGTGCACTCCCAGGTACTTAAAGCTGGGGACCCTCTCTACCGGCTCTCCTCTAATGATGAGTGGAGCTCTGTTTCCTCCTGAAATCAACCACTATTTCCTTAGTCTTGCTGATGTTGAGGGCCAGGTTGTTGGTCTGACACCACAGTGCCAGGTCTTCCACTTGGTTCAGGTAATCCTGCTCGTTGTTGTTAACGATAAGCTGGGCAGGGAGGTGGTGATGTAGCTCTTTATGAGCTTCTCAAAGCATTTCATCACTGCTGATGTCAGTGCCACTGGGCGATAATCATTCAAACATGATGGATTACTTTTCTTTGGCACAGGGATGATTGCTGACTGTTTGAAACAGGATGGAATGACAGCTTGAGCAAGGGAGGTGTAGCAGTGTACACTGGTGCTAGTTGGTTTGCACAGGCTTTAAGGACCCTCCCAGGAATCTGATCAGGCCCTGCAGCCTTTTTCCCATTTATGCCCTTGAACACCCACCTCACATCACTCTCGCTGATTATGAGGGGGGGGGGGGGGGGGGGTTCACTCTCCTTGGCCGTATCATTTGCCATGGCTGTTATAAAGTTATTTCCCCCAGTTATACTATAGTATTTCTTGAAATATTAGCTGAAAACTACCACCGACCTAGACCAGACCAGACACCCACACCCCATAGCAATGACACTCCTTAATGGCAGCCTGACACACACACACACATACACAAAAAAAAGGCTTTAAGAACAACTCACAAAGTGTTGACCTCCAAATTCACTAGATCCCAAACTGATCAAGCTTCTGTCTTAAATATTTAGTGTTTTTTTTAAAATCATTTTGAAGTATTTACCGTATAATGTGCTATTTTTTTTAAATCTCTTTTCTCTCATATTTGTATAGAGTTCTGCTGATGGTGAAACTCTGCCAGGTGCAGCATTTCTTGATACGCATGCTCAGGTAGGTGTTTTCTTTAGTGTATCTGTCTATGCTCAGTAACTTAAACCAGTCTAAAGTCCTGGTCGTACAGGCCTCTGTTTTCTGTAAAAGTGAAATTAGACTGAAGGCACATGATCAACACTGTAATCACAAATACCATCATCTCACCAATAGACTAAAGATGATCCTGTTATTAGCAGCAGTGTGTCAAAGACTTCTGTTCTAGTGAGAACTAGAGAACTTGCAAGACTCAAACATTGGTCAAGTTTAGGGATGGCCGATATTATCGGAGGGCCGATATTATCGGCCGATATTGAGTTAAAAATATAATATCGGGAAATATCGGTATCGGGTTTTCATAACCGATGTTTGTTCTGTAGGCTTCAGCATTTCCGAGTGTGCATGAACGCAGCATGGGACGTTAACAGACGCGTGCTTGATGACGTATAATAACAACAACACGCTATAGTCTCGTAGGTTGCTAACCGTGGCTAACAAGCTAGCTCGCCCGGTGTATGAGATGTCCGTGGTTTGGAAGTATTTCCAAGTGTCACCTACTAACAGTAAATTTGCGATTTGTAATGACTGCAAAGCAAAGGTGGTTATGAGAGGAGGAAACAAGGCGTCTTCCTTAAATACAGTGATCCTCACTATTTTTTTTTCACAAGACTCACAGGCAGTGCAAAATCAAAAGGCGAGCCACTTTTACACAACATACAAATTGGACATCCCACAAAAAATAAATAACACGTCCAAAACATTTTCATTTAAGACCAGATTTACTTTAATGAGCTCGTTTCTGTCTCTTTTTTTTATTAAAACCCGGTCCATTTTGTGTTTTACGCTAGCGGAGCTTAAGTCGTCTGCCTGCAAACGTGCGTTGCGGTCAAGTTTTGTAAACAATGCCACATGGCCACTTTCATTCGCGCTTTCCGTGATTCAGCTGCGTGAAATGTATTACAACTTATCGCCACGAGATGGCAGTTTAAGTAGCATTGCCGGTAAATAGTGGATCTCAATTAACGGCAAATGGCAGTGTGATACTGTAAGCTACCATGCGAGCCGCCAATTATAGCTTGACAGCCGCATGTGGCTCGCGAGCTGCGCAATGAGTAACTGTGCTTTAATACATCAACCCACCTCAAGAAGAATCATGTGGAGTTATACGCTACATTTGTCTTCCTTGTTTGGATATTGTCTGTAGTGTTTGAGGCAAAATATTCTCTCTAAAAACACACAAAAAATAAATAAATGGTAACTTATTTTTTACAGACAGTGTTTACATTTGAAAAGCCATGTTGCATTTATGTTTGCATCCAGTGGGATGTCGCAATAAAATTAGGCATAATGTGTTAATTCCATAATAGGTGATATGTTATGTTGTTACCTAACAATTTTGGTGTAAAATGACTGCATATATCGGTATCGGGTGATATCGGTATCGGAAATTAAGAGTTAGACAATATCGGAATATCGGATATCGGCAGAAAAGCCAATATCGAGCATCCCTAGTCAAGTCTGTTTAAAACTGCTGTTGATGTGAATTCATGACAGAGTAGCTAACCTGGTATAAGTTAAGTGTATTATAATGTGATATAATGTTGTGTTTTTACATAACTAGGACCACTTTTTGTTTTAAAATACAATTAACATGAAATTATTCACAAAGCTCAGTTAATAAACACTGTGTTTGTTACATGTTTTCAGGCCGGGAAGACTTCACCACATAATGACAGTGAAGGTTTTCTTACTCTGTCATTCAAGTGGTTAGAGCCCGGTCGACCACAGAAAATAAAGAAGGAGCTACAACTACTGCTTCAGAGTTGGTTCAACAAAATGACAAATTTTGTGCAGTGCACAGTTGTAAGGATCTTAGGAGACACTGAGGCTTTGATAAAGCTTCAACCTGTTCCAGGTGTAGTATGACTGAGTTTGAATTATGTTACTGCTACAGTAGAAACTCACACAATCATCTCATTACATATTTGACAGCTTTCTGTATTAATATAGCTTTGAAAGTTCATTTTGTGCTTTTCTACTTTTTAAGCCCTGAGTGTGCTTCAAAGGCTGATTGGACAGACACTGAAATACAAGAAAGACAAAAAAGACAAAGAAGACAAGGATAAGGTCACCATAATGTCTATTAGTCTAACTCTACTAGATGAGCACACACAAATACCTGAGGATGCTACAGTGAACCGCTCTCCTTGGATGTCAAAGCCACAACATGTATGTACTGTGTAACAAACAATAACACCAAAACGATTGCTTTTTAATAAATTAATATTTTGTATTTCTATTCAGGACCAAGTGCAACAGGTGGAACAGAGCAGTACAGCTTCTGCAGCAGAAGAAGATAAGACACCTACTGTTCTTGTCCCAGTGGGTCATTTCTTGTATGTGAATCACATCTACAACGAGGAAGTTAAACGCATAGAAAAAAAGAACAGAGTTCAAATGAAAGCAGAGGTAAAGGTGTCATTTGAAGAAGAACATAAAGATGGAAGCCCACAGAAAGCTGAGGCTGAGTTCACAAGTGTTGTCCAGAAATGCTTAACTGAATACAGAGGCTCCACTGTTCCTCTCAAGAACATAGATCCAGATAACTGGACTGGCATACTGAAAGTCATCCAGAAAAAAGACAACAAGCTTTTACTTACTCTGTCCTCTGAAGAAATCAGTATATGTGGACCCAAACAATGTCAAGATGACGTCTGTGAGTTCTTAAATGCAACCCAGACAACAAATACAAATGCATCTCCTGGAGAGTCAAAATGGCCATCTCAAGACACGTCCCAGAAGATTAACATGACCATCAAAGACCCTCTAGTTGATGAAGGAGTAACCATGGAGGAGAGCTGCTGGAAGATGATAAATACTTCTTTCACTGAGCAACTAACAAAGATTGAACATAAGTTCGATGTGAACTTTAACGTGTCAGGAAACAGTCAAGGCAAAGTTAATGTTAAAGTTTGCTACAGAAGAGCTGGAGGAAACCTCTCCATGGAGAGTCATGCTATCAGAGCTCTTCTCCATCTGTACCAGAAGATTTCCACGTCATCCATCAGTGATTATCTGGCAGACATACCATCCAACAGACCTATGCCAAATAGACAGTCAGCATACAGCATAGACAACGCTGAAGCACTGGTGGCAAGGGGAGCAAGGTCAATGGTATTCTATGAAATGCAAAATCAAACGTTTCATGATGCCAAGGTAGGTGTTTTCTTTAGTGTATCTGTCTAAGTTCAACCAGTCTAAACGTCCTGGTACAGGCATCTGTATTCTGTAATAGTGAAAGTAAAGCTATTAAACTAAAAGCACATGATCAACACTGTATCACAAATACCATCATCTCACCAATAGACTAAAGATGATCCTATTATTACCAGCAGTGTGTCAAAGAGTTCTGTTCTTGTGAGAGCTAGAGCAGGGGTTCCCAAACTTTTCCATGCAAAGGCCCCCCAAACAGCATTAGCAACTGGCCGGGGACCCCCTTTGCAAACCTACAGACAATGCTACAAAATATGTAAAGAAATGTCATCTTTTATAATATTTCTTACTTTTATTCGCTATTCAATAACTATTACATTTGATTAACATAAGTGCTGCCTCGTATTTTCTGACTTTGGTTGGCCAGGAGTTCTTTTTTGCAGCAGTGTCCTCCACAACAGGGCTGTTGGTCTGTTCTTGTCAAAAACCTGTCAATTTTGTGCTAGCTACATGCTAGCTACATGCTAGCTTGAGGAGCAAAGCAGCTTGATAAATGGTGCAAACCGCCAGGTCTGCACAGATTATGAGATCATGAACGATGTTTTGACTGACAGGGAATCAGAAAGATGAGCAATGCAAATAACATTTAGATATAATATATTATTAATAATTATGTTTTATGATAAATATTTATAAATAATTCGTTTATATTGATAATAAGGATTAATAAAATTATTGGATTATATTTATAATAATGTTTAAAAAAATCGATTACATTTTTTCATTTTTCAATTTTTTTTCTTATCTTCCCTCCAATGTCTGAGGTCCCCTAGCGCCCCCTGGCGGCCCCCACTTTGAAAACCACTGAGCTAGAAAACTTGCAAGGCTGTAATAAGTCTGTTTAAAACTGCTGCTGTTGATGTGAAATTGTGACAGAGTAATTTATTAAATTTAATATAATGTCATATAATATTCTGTTTTTACACTTGGACCACTTTGTTTAAAATACAATTAACATGAAATTATTCACAAAGCTCAGTTAATAAACACTGTGTTTGTTACATGCTTTCAGGCCGGGAAGACTTCACCACATAATGACAGTTTCTTTAATACTCTTTTTATTAGGTTTTCATTTTTATAAACACAAATACAAATAAGCCAGATGGCAAAACACAAAACAAAAAAGTCCCATCCCAAACTAACAATGAACAAAGCGCTATGTATATCCACATATACAAAAAGTAATTAAGTAAATAAAGACTGGAGACAGGTAAACAAGGAAAGCAAACAGTCCTCGTCTTCCAGGGATAGATGATAAGTTATGACTTCTGTAAAAAGGAATGTAATGGTTCCCAAATCCTCCAGAACTTATCCGTTTTGTGATTAAGGTCATGGGTCAACTTCTCGAGAGGAATAAGAGCAGAAATCACAGTGAAGGTTTTCTTACTATTTCATTCAAGTGGTTAGAGACCAATCAGAAAATAAAGAAGGAGCTAGAGCTACTGCTACTGTGGACTGTACAGTTGTAAGGATCTTAGGAGACACTGAAGCTTTGATAACATGTATGTACTGTGTAACAAACAATAACACGTTTCTTTCAAAATGATTGCTTTTTAATAAATTGATATGTTGTGTTTTTATTCAGGACCAAGTGCAACAGGTGGAACAGAGCAGTGCAGCTTCTGCAGCAGAAGAAGATAAGACATCTACTGTTCTTGTCCCAGTGGGTCATTTCTTGTATGTGAACCACATCTACAAGGACGAAGTTAAACACATAGAAAAAAAGAACAGAGTTCAAATGAAGGCAGAAGTAAAGGTGTCATTTGAAGATGAACATAAAGATGGAAGCCCACAGAACGCTGAGGCTGAGTTCACAGGTCTTGTCCAGAAATGCTTAACTGAATACAGTAGCTCCATCGTTCCTCTCAAGTACATAGATCCAGATAACTGGAGTGGCATACTGAATATCATCCAGAAAAACGACAACAAGCTTTTACTTACTCTGTCCTCTGAAGAAATCAGTATATGTGGACCCAAATATTGTCAAGATACTGTCTGCGAGTTCTTATGTGCAACACAGAAAACAAATACAAATACATCTCCTGGAGAGTCAAAATGGCCGTCTGAAGACACGTCCCAGAAGATTAACATGACCATCAAAGAGCCTATCGCCAATGAAGGAGTAACCATGGAGGAGAGCTGCTGGAAGATGATAAATACTTCTTTCATTGAGCGACTAGCAAAGATCAAATATAAGTTTGATGTGAACTTTAACGTGTCAGGAAACAGTCAAGGCAAAGTTAATGTTAAAGCTTTCTACAGAAGAGCTGGAGGAAACCCCTCCATGGAGAGTCATGCTATCAGAGCTCTTCTCCATCTGTACCAGAAGATTTCCACGTCATCCATCAGAAGTGATTATCAGGCAGACAGGCCCTCCAGCAGACCTATGCTGAATGGAAAGTCAGCATACAGCATGGACAACGCTGGAGAACGCTCAGCAGGGGGAGCAACAGCAGCAGACAAAGACGAAAACTGTGCAATATGTATGGATACGTTTACCAACAAGAAACAGCTGAAGTGCAAGCATGAATTTTGTGAGGAATGCCTGAGAAGGTCTGAGAAGTCACTGGGACCCACTTGTCCTATATGCAAGGACGTCTTTGGTGTGATGAAGGGAGACCAGCCAGAAGGAACAATGTCGACAAATCAATTTCCCTCATCCCTCCCTGGATTCCCAGACTGTGGCACTATAATGATCATTTACAACATTCCAAGTGGAACACAGACGGTAAACAAATTAGTTTATTTTAACGCCCCTTATTGAGGAAATCACATCAATTGTGTTATAATTTGGTATTTTCTACATGTGAATTTCTAACAATGATTGCTATTCTTTATTCTCCTAATGCAGAAAAAACATCCCAAACCTGGACATTACTATTCAGGTATCACTAGACATGCATATCTGCCAGACAACAAAGAAGGAAATGAAGTGCTGAAGCTGTTGAGAAAAGCTTTTGACCAGAGGCTCATTTTCACTGTCGGGACATCCAGAACTACTGGGATGGATGATCAGGTGACCTGGAACGAGATTCCTCACAAGACATCCATGAAAGGAGGACCACAGATGTACAGTATCCCAATCTCTTTCTTCTATTTAACTAAACACTCATCAGCCAAAACATTAAATCACCTAAAGATGTTTAGGTCCCCCTAGTACCTTAAAACAAATCTGGCATCTTACGGCACAGACATGGGATCTCTGTGGATGTCCTCTGGTTTGTGTGTCTCACGGATTCAAAGTCTGTTGGGATGTGGAGAGTTTGGAGGCTAGGTTAGTGTTTTGAGCAGTGCTCTTGTCCTGCTGGGGGTTACTGTTGTGGTGATATGCCTATTCTGGTGGGTCCTACTTTTGAAAATCACATCCCTGGATTCATGGCAGAAGATGGCATCATAATGAGACAACCTAGATTTTTAACTTCAGCTATTTAAATAACATTGACCATCTTGTGACACGCTTTAGGAACAACTGCAAAAATACATGAAGAACATCTCAAGGTGTTGACCTGGCCTCCAAATTCACTAGATCCCAAACTGATCAAGTATCTGTGGGATGATCCACAGAGGAACCTTCCCTCAACCCATAGGACCCAAAGGTCCTCATTAACACCATTCTGTTGCCAGACACCACAGGACACCCTTAGAAGGTCCATGTCCATTCTCTGATGAGTCACACTTGTTTTGGAGGCAAAAGGGAGACCTACACAATATTAGGTCATAATGTTATGGCTGATTGGTGTATTATTCCTCAGTGTTTTCTGAAATATATTAACCCCGGCACATATCTTGTTTCCACAGGTTTGGATATCCTGACCCCGACTACCTGAGCAGAGTGAAGGATGAGCTGAAGGCTAAAGGCATCAAGTGAAGACTTTGATAAACATCACAGTCTAAATAGAAAAGAAATAAGAAGATTGTGTAAAACAGGCAAATACTGGCATTCACTAATGTTTTTCTTTCTCTTCTCTAGCAGCTTTTCAAAGGATCAGAAAGGGCTTTTCTAAAATGCATTTTTAAGAATATTGAATTATCTTCATATAATGATACTGTCATTTCTTTAATGAAGGAAGCATTTTTGTTGATTAGCAAATCAGTCTAAGTCTACAGCGCATACATCATTTTATATTTAACTCATTCTTAAATGAACACTGACTCATTGGAATAGATCAGTGAAGTAGCAGATAAGACAGACAATAGACCCCATCCAAATCTTTCCCTTCCTCACATTTAACCAAACATCCTCTGATTCTATTGTTTCCTTTGCAGTTTGCACAGAGCTGGTGGCTGTATAGATAATCAGTATGTGGAAAAGTGTAAATTAAACTATTGTTCAATTATTTTTCGTTATTTGTTTCTCACCCGATAAATGTCAAAAGAACATAATATGTACTGCAATCACGAGTTCACATTTGTGCGACGTTTTTT
The DNA here is from genome assembly GCA_005024645.1 of Planiliza haematocheilus. Lineage (NCBI taxonomy): Eukaryota > Metazoa > Chordata > Actinopteri > Mugiliformes > Mugilidae > Planiliza > Planiliza haematocheilus. Next base: position 2,978,790 of record SRSE01000878.1, read on the forward strand.
CATCAGCATGATCGACAGTTTAATAAAGTTTTGAGTTTGATCTGCAAGTGGTGAATTCTTCTTAATTTACTCTTAAAACCACATTACATGTCACAAAGTTTTCTTTTGACGCACTGATGAGCAAGCACGAGTGACACAAGCTAAGAGCTGGATTCACAGTAAAGAATTAATATTAATGAGATGTCAGAATTAAAAGACATTTTGATGACTAGAATAACTGCAACTGGAGTTTGCATGTTCTCCCTGTGTCTGCGTGGGTTCAGACACCGAACATGCATAACATTATGACCACCTTCCTAATATTGTCTAGGTCTCCCTTGTGCCTCCAAAACAGTTGTGAGTCATCAGAGAATGGACATGGACCTGTTGTATGGGTGTCCTGTTGTAGCGTAGGGACTAAAAACATGTCACACACACACACACACACACACACACACACACACCTATACACGTAACCAGGCTCCACACACACACACACTAATAGTTGGGTGCCAGACAGGAGATTTATAAAAAAGTAAACTATAATCCTGTCAAATTAAATCAGTTATGTAGGCGTGTGGGTAACCTGTAGAAATTTACCGGCTAGCTATTAAACCATCCTACAGAAAGGATCTTTGTGGAGAAATTAACATATAAAGCGTGAATATAAATCAAAGAGCATTTAATATATAAAGCAGATTTATGTTACTTCAAAGAAGCAACAGACCGTTTTGAGAGCTGTGTGTTTTAGTGTGTTACTCCAGTTCAGTTCCAGCGTCAGGTGTGTATTAGCGTGTGTGTCTACACTATTACAATATTTATTCTGCTCTTTTTCCTTCAAACAGCAGTCAGATTTAAATGAACTTGGACTGTTTTTTTCTTTGTTCCTCTCACTCTCACTACTCTCTGTTCTCCTCCTCACTGCTTGTGTCAGTAGTTTCATCCTTTTATAATTCACCTTCTTCTTTTTCTCTCACTCCTTCCACCTCCCCTTTTTCCTTTCAGGGGGTAAAGGGCTATTCTGTTGTTTTATCTTTCTGCCAGGTAACGTAATGTTTTTAGTGAGGGGGTCTTTGAGGGGAGGGGCCTCTGTGGATCATCCCACAGATACTTGATCAGTTTGGGATCTAGGGAATTTAGAGGCCAGGTCAACACCTTGTGCTGTTCTTCGTGTTTCTTTTTTTTGTTGTTGTTCTTAAAGTGTCTGTGTGTGTGCCTGTGTCAGGCTGCATCCTGCTGGGGATGGTATGAAAATATGAATTCAAATTTTCTTCCATATAAAGCTGACTTAACTCTGGGGTCATGAGCAAATGACCAGTCGAATATAAAACAGACATTTTCACAGACATATTAACCAGGCAAACAGACTCCACCTCCTCGTCCTTCACTTCTTTCACTTTCATTGACAAGGAAGAGTCAGTGTCGGGGAAAGGTAAGTCATATGCGCCATTAACTCATGTTTAGGTGCAGAATTTATGTCCAGACAGCAGCAAAATTTAATATAACATGACGCAGTGTAAAAATAAATAAATAAAAAAGTCAGAGACGTAAGAAAGAGATAAGAAAGAGGTGAGTTAAAGTGTATTTAGCTTTAACCGAAAGTTGAGTTGCTGGTATGGATTATCAGGGGAAGGTAGGACCCAAGTGCAGGACAAAGAGTGAGGAGGCAGGAGTGATGGAAAAAATGAGTTTAATTAAACAAAAAAAGTGGATTTACATGACTCCCACAATATTTCACCAAATAAACTGAATAAAGAGTGTTGATGGGTTTGAATTTAACAAATGCTGCTGTCATGTAGACATATGTAATTAATGTTTACTGTGTTGTACAGGAAGAAGATCAAGAGACAAAATGGAAAGTGGTGAAGTAGACGAGCCCATGGAACTGGATACTGTGAGTTGAAAACTAGTACTGGACACTGCATTAGTATGAAATAGAATTCTTTTAAGAGAACTTTGGACATTATATATAAAACACATCTATCAGGCATAACATTATGACCACTGAAGTGAATAATGTGGACCGTCTGGTGACAATTCAGTTTTCTGCTGGGAAACTTCTGGACCTGGCATTGATATGTGGGGATTTTACTTAAACATGTAGCACCCACCTAGACCAGACCAGGCACCCCCACCCCATAGCAATGACACTCCTTGATGGCAGCAGCCATCCTGACACAGACACACACACAAAAAATGCTTTAGGGACAACTCATAAGGTGTTGACCTCCAAATTCACTAAATCCCAAACTGATCAAGCGTCCGTCTTAAGTATGTAGTGTTTTTTAAAATCATTTTGAAATATTTACCTTATACTATGCTATTTTTGTAAATTTCTTTTCTCTCATATTTGTATAGAGTTCTGCTGATAGTAAAACCCTGACAGGTGCAGCATTCCCTGATACGCATGCTCAGGTACGTAGGTGTTTTCTTTAGTGTATCTGTCTGTGCTCAGTAACTTCACCCAGTCTAAAGTCCTGGTCGTACAGGCCTCTGTTTTCTGTAAAAGTGAAAGTAAAGCTATTAGAGTGAAGGCACATGATCAACACTGTAATCACAAATACCCTCATCTCACCAATAGACTAAAGATGATCCTGTTATTAGCAGCAGTGTGTCACAGAGTTCTGTTCTAGTGAGAACTAGAGAACTCGCAAGACTCAAACATTGGTCAAGTCTGTTTAAAACTGCTGTTGATATGAATTCATGACAGAGTAGCTAACCTGGTATAAGTTAAGTGTATTATAATGTGATATAATGTTCTGTTTTTACATAGCTAGGACGACTTTTTGTTTTAAATACAATTAACATGAAATTATTCACAAAGCTCAGTTAACAAACACTGTGTTTGTTACATGCTTTCAGGCCGGGAAGACTTCTCCACATAATGACAGTGAAGGTTTTCTTAAACTGTCATTCAAGTGGTTACAGTCTGATCGACCACAGAAAATAAAAATAGGGCTACAGCTACTGCTTCAGAGTTGGTTCAACAATAACAAAGCTTTTGTGGACTGCACAGTTGTAAGGATCTTAGGAGACACTGAGGCTTTGATAAAGCTTCAACCAGTTCCAGGTGTAGTATGACTGAGTTTGAATTATGTTATTCCTACAGTAGAAACTCATACAATCATCTCATTACATATTTGACAGCTTTCTGTATTAATATAGCTTTGAAAGTTAATTTTGTGCTTTTCTTTTTTTAAGCCCTGAGTGTGCTTCAAAGGCTGATTGGACAGACACTGAAATACAGAAAAGACAAGAAAGACAAAGAAGACAAGGATAAGGTCACCATAATGTCTGTTAGTCTAACTCTACTAAATAAACATACACAAATACCTGAGGATGCTTCAGTTAACCTCTCTTCTTCAGTGTCAAAGCCACAACATGTATGTACTGTGTAACAAATTATAACACATTACTTTCAAATCTATTGCTTTTTAATAAACTGATGCTGTGTTTTTATTCAGGACCAAATGCAACAGGTGGAACAGAGCAGTGCAGCTTCTGCAGCCAAAGAAGATAAGACACCTACTGTTCTTGTCCCAGTGGGTCATTTCTTGTATGTGAACCACATCTACGAGGAGGAAGTTAAAGGCATAGAAAAAAAGAACAAAGTTAAAATGAAGGCAGAGGTAAAGGTGACATTTGAAGAGGAACATCAAGATGGAAGCCCACAGAACGCTGAGGCTGAGTTCACAAGTCTTGTCAAGAAATGCTTAACTGAAAACAATGGCTCCACTGTTCCTCTCAAGAACATAGATCCAGATAACTGGAGTGGCATACTGAAAGTCATCCAGAAAAACGACAACAAGCCTTTACTTACTCTGTCCTCTGAAGAAATTAGTAAATGTGGACTGAAACATTGTCAAGATGACGTCTGCAAGTTCTTAAATGCAACACAGAAAACAAATACAAATGCATCTCCTGGAGAGTCGAAATGGCCATCTCAAGACACGTCCCAGAAGATTAACATGACCATCGAAGACCCTCTCGTTAATGAAGGAGTAACCATGGAGGAGAGCTGGTGGAAGATGATAAATACTTCTTGCATTGTGCGACTAGCAAAGATCAAAGATAAGTTCGATGTGGACTTTAAAGTTTCAGGAAACAGTCAAGGCAAAGTTAATGTTGAAGCTTGCTCCAGAGGAGCTGGAGGAAACCCCTTCATGGAGAGTCATGCTATCAGAGCTCTTCACCATCTGTGCCAGAACATTTCCACCTCACCCATGGGCATCACCTCACACCAAACTTCCACTGGGTTCAGTGGCTCGCTGGATAAGCTGACCATTGATAATCAGGCAGACAGGCCATCCAACAGACATGTGCTGAATGGAAAGTCGGCATACAGCATGGGCAATACTGAAGAACGCTCAGCAGGGGGAGCAACAGCAGCAGAGTGTCCGATCTGTATGGATACGTTAACCAACAAGAAACAACTGAAGTGCAAGCATGAATTTTGTGAGGAATGTCTGCGAAGGTCTGAGAAGTCACTGGGACCCACCTGCCCTTTATGCAAGGACGTCTTTGGTGTGATGAAGGGAGACCAGCCAGAAGGAACAATGTCGACATGTCCACTTCCCTCATCCCTCCCTGGATTCCCAAACTGTGGCACCATAGTGATCACTTACATCATTCCAAGTGGAAAACAGACGGTAAACGCCCCTTATGAGGAAATCACATCAATTGTGTTACAATTTTGTATTTTCAGTAGGTATAATTTCTAAAAAAAATATGGCTACTCTTTACTCTCCGAATGCAGAAAAAACATCCCAACCCTGGACATTACTATGCAGGTATCACTAGACATGCATATCTGCCAGACAACAAAGAAGGAAATGAAGTGCTGCAGCTGTTGAGAAGAGCTTTTGACCAGAAGCTCATTTTCACTGTCGGGACATCCAGAACTACTGGGAAAGATAATCAAGTGACCTGGAACGACATTCCTCACAAGACATCAATGACAGGAGGACCACAGATGTACAGTATCCCAATCGCTTTCTTCTATTTCACTAAACACTCATCAGCCAAAACATTAAAACACCTAACGATGTTTAGGTCCCCCTAGTACCTTTAAACAAATCTGGCATCTTAAGGCACAGACATGGGATCTCTGTGGACGTCCTCTGGTTTGTGTGTCTCACGGATTCAAAGTCTGATTGGATCTAGTGAATTGGGAGACTGGGTTAACGTCTTGAGCTGTTCATGAGCAGTTCCCTTGTCCTGCTTGGGGTTACCATTCTGCAATAATACTTCCATGGGTCCTACTTTTCAAAATAACATCCCTGGCAGAAGATGACATCATGAAGAACATCACAAGGTGTTAACCTGGCCTCCAAATTCACTAGATCCCAAACTGATCGAGTATCTGTGGGATGATCCACAGAAGCCCCTCCCCTCAACTGCCTCCTACTAACAACATCCTGTTTCCAGACACCACAGGACACCCTCAGGAGGCCCATGTCCATTCTCTGATGAATATCAATTGTTTTAGAGGCACAAGAGTGACCTACCTACAAGGGAGATTGTTGTATTATTCCTCAGTGTTTTCTGAAATATATCAACCCCTGCACATATCTTGTTTCCAAAGGTTTGGATATCCTGACCCCGACTACTTGAGCAGAGTGAAGGATGAGCTGAAGGCTAAAGGCATCAGGTGAAGACTTTGATAAATATCACAGTTTAAATAGAAAAGAAATAAGAAGATTGTGTAAAACAAGCAAATACTGGCATTCACTAATGTTTTTCTTTCTCTTCTTTAGCAGCGTTTCAAATGATCAGAAAGGGCTTTCCTGAAATGCATCCTTCAGATTATACTATATTATCTTCATATAATGATACTGTAATTTCTTTAATGAAGGATTTGGAAGCATTTTTGTTGATTAGCAAATCAGTCTAAGTCTACAGCGCATACATTGTTTTATATTTAACTCAATATATTCTAAACTCCTCCTTGAACCATCACCTTATCGTGGTGGAGGAGTTTGAGTGTCCTAATGACCCTAGGAGCTCTGCTGTCCGGGGGCAATTTGCCCCTGGTAGGGTCTCCCAAGGCACACCGGTCTTAGGCGAAGGGTCAGACTAAGAACGGTTCAGAAGACCCTTGATGAAGAACAGCAAGAGTTTGTGTACCCGGCCCGGAGGGTATCCGAGGCCCTACCCTGGTACTAGGCCTGGGGTTGGGGCTCGTGGGCAAGGGTTCGGTACTGTGTGGATTGGGCAGCAGCCAAAGGCGGGGGCCTTGGCGGTCTGATCCTCGGTTACGGAAGCTGGCTTTTGGGACATGGAACGTCACCTCTCTGGCGGGGAAGGAGCCGGAGCTTGTGGAAGAGGTTGAGCGCTATCAACAAGATATAGTTGGCCTCACCTCGACACATATCATCAGGTCTGGAACCCAAGTCCTTGAGAGGGGTTAGACTCTCTTCTTTGCTGGAGTTGCTCCGGGTGAGAGGCGGAAGGTCGGGGTGGGCATTTTGCTTGCCCCTGGACTATCTGCCTGTATGTTGGGGTTCTCCCCGGTGGACCAAAGGGTTGTTTCCCTACGCCTTCGGGTTAGGGAACGGGTCCTGACTATTGTCGGTGCATATGCGCTGAACAGCAGTTCAGAGTACCCGCCCTTTTTGGATGCCCTAGGACGGACGCTGGATGGCACCCCAACTGGGGACTCCATTGTCCTGCTGGGAGACTTCAGCGCTCATGTGGGCAATGACAGCGTGACCTGGAGGGACGTGATTGGGAGGAACGGCCTGCCTGATCTGAACCCGAGCGGTGTTCAGTTACTGGACTTCTGTGCGAGTCGCAGTCTGTCCATAACTAACACCATGTTTGAACATAAGGTTGTTCATCGGTGCTCTTGGCACCATGACGGCCTAGGTCGTAGGTCGATGATTGACTCGTATCATCTGCGACCGTATATTCTGGACACTCGGGTAAAGAGAGGAGCAAAGCTGTCAACTGATCACCATCTGGTGGTGAATTGGATCAGATGGCAGGGGAAGACGCCACGTAGACCTGGTAGGCCCAAACGAGTAGTGAGGGTCTGCTGGGAATGCCTGGTGGAAGAACCTGTCAAGATGGTCTTCAACTCCCAGCTCCGGCAGAGCTTCAACCGCGTCGCGTTTGTTGCCATGGCTTATGAGCCGTCATGACAAAAGGCAAAACTGAGAGTATACACACTTCTCCATCGAGACGAGATATTCTTAAATTAACACTGACTAATTGGATTGATCAGTGAAGCAGCAGATAAGACATACAACAGAGCCCATCCAAATATTTCCCTTCCTCACTTTTAACCAAACATCCTCTGATTCTATTGTTTCCTTTACAGTTACAGAGCTGGTGCCTGGCCCACGGGTCAGTGCATGGAAAAGTCAGCATACAGCATAGACACGGCTAAAGCACTGGTGGCAGGGGGAACAACGGCAGCAGACAAAGACAAAAACTGTCCGATATGTATGGATACATTAACCAACAAGAAACAGCTGAAGTGCAAGCATGAATTTTGCAAGGAATGCCTGCGAATGTCTGAGAAGTCACTGGGACCCATCTGTCCTGTATGCAAGGACGTCTTTGATGTGATGAAGGGAGACCAGCCAGAAGGAACAATGTCAACGAAACAATTTCCCTCATCCCTCCCGGGATTCCCAAACTGTGGCACTATAGTGATCACTTACAAAATTCCAGATGGAAAACAGATGGTAAACAAATTAGTTTATTTGAACACCCCTTATTGAGGAAATCATCTCAATGATGTTATAATTTTGCGTGAATTTCTAACAATGATTGCTATTCTTTATTCTCCTAATGCAGAAAAAACATCCCAAACCTGGACATTACTATACAGGTATCACTAGACATGCATATCTGCCAGACAACAAAGAAGGAAAAGAAGTGCTGAAGCTGTTGAGAAGAGCTTTTGACCAGAAGCTAATTTTCACTGTCGGGACATCCAGAACTACTGGGATGGATGATCAGGTGACCTGGAATGACATTCATCACAAGACATCAATGACAGGAGGACCACAGATGTACAGTATCCCAATCTCTTTCTTCTATTTTACTAAACACTCATCAGCCAAAACACTAAAACACCTAAAGATGTTTAGGTCCCCCTAGTACCTTAAAACAAATCTGGCATCTTAAGGCACAGACATGGGATCTCTGTGGATGTCCTCTGTTTTGTGTGTCTCACGGATTAAAAGTCTGATTAGATGTGGAGAGTTTGGAGGCTAGGTTAATGTTTTGAGCAGTGCTCTTGTCCTGCTGGGGGTTACTGTTGTGGTGATATGCCTATTCTGGTGGGTCCTACTTTTGAAAATCACATCCCTGGATTCATGGCAGAAGATGGCATCATAATGAGACAACCTAGATTTTTAACTTCAGCTATTTAAATAACATTGACCATCTTTAGGAATAACTACAAAAATACATGAAGAACATCTCAAGGTGTTGACCTGACCTCCAAATTCACTTGATCCCAAACTCATCAAGTATCTGTGGGATGATCCACAGAGGAACCTTCAACCCATAGGACCCAAAGGTCCTCATTAACACCATTCTGTTGCCAGACACCACAGGACACCCTCAGAAGGCTCATGTCCATTCTCTAATGAATATCAACTGTTTTGCAGGCACAAGGGAGACCTACACAATAATGTTATGGCTGATTGGTGTATTATTCCTCAGTGTTTTCTGAAATATATCAACCCCGGCACATATCTTGTTTCCACAGGTTTGGATATCCTGACCCCGACTACCTGAGCAGAGTGAAGGACGAGCTGAAGGCTAAAGGCATCAAGTGAAGACTTTGATAAACATCACAGTCTAAATAGAAAAGAAACAAGAAGATTGTCAATTACTGGCATTCACTAATGTTTTTCTTTCTCTTCTCTAGTAGTGTTTCATATGATCACAAAGGACTTTTCTGAAATGCATCTTTAAGAATATATTATATAATCTTCATATAATGATACTGTAATTTCTTTAATGAAGGATTTGGAAAAGTGTAAACAAAACTTTTGTTCAATTATTTTTGTGATTTGTTTCTGATTTTGCAAAATCTCAAAAGAACATAATTTATACTGCAATCACATACAAAAGTGATAGTTCACATTTGTGCATTTTTTTAAATGTTTAAAAACACCTTTTCATCAAGGTGATCAACATCAGTTTACTTTAATAAAGTGTCAAATGTGATCTGCAAGTGAGAAATTCTTCTTAATTTACTCTTACAAACCCGATTTTTTTGACACATTGTCAAGCAAACGCGAGCTAAGAGCCGGATTCACAGTAAAGAATTAATATACTAGATGATCGCAGCGGTCATGAAGGTCATGCCGCGGTAAAATCGCAGAGGCATACGTCAGCAGTAGCGTCACCTATAGACCATAGTGCACGAAATTTTGTGGGCTTGTAAGGAGTCATCCACAGATTATTGTTTCAAGCAGTTTACTGTGGTGGTTTGTGAGATATAAACATGTAGTCGTTATAGTGCCCCCTACAGCCCGAATTGCATGAAACTTGTCATGATTGTATGCAAGCATATTATAATTGCGGTTGCTAAGTTTCATATGGATTGGGTGAGTACTTCAAAAGTTATAGGGCTTAAAGTCATATTACAAATATTCATGGGGCTCAGACTGTGAAAGTTTTATCCCTGGGTCGCTGAGCAACTGCAGCAACCCCAGATCATAGCACTGCCCCATAGCACAGGCTTGTACAGTAGACACTAGGCATGATGGCTGCATCACTTCATCTGCCTCTCTTCTTACCCTGATGCCCCCATCACTCTGGAACAGGGTAAATCTGGACTCATCAGACCACATGATCTTCTTCCATTGCTCCAGAGTCCAATCTTTATGCTCCCTAGCAAACTGAGGCCTTTATTTCCAGTTATCCTCACTGATTAGTGGTTTTCTTAAGGCTACACAGCTGTTCAGCCTCAACCCTTTGAGTTCCCTTCACATTGTACGTGTGGAAATGTTCTTACTTTAACTATTAAACTTAGCCCTGAGTTCTAATACTGTTTTTCTTCCATTTGATTTCACCAAATGTTCAAGTGATCACTGATGACAATCAATCAGGATATTTTTCTGACATCTCATTTCATCCTCAAAGAAGATGGTTCCCCACTATCCTTCCAGTTTCTAATAATTTGTTGGACAGTTCTTAACAGTAGCTTCTACAATCTCCTTAGATGTTTTCTCTGCTTGATGCATGACAATGATTTGAGCCTTCTCCAACATCTTTCCCACGACCACAGGATGTGTCTTCAGACATGGTTGCTTAAGAAATGAGAAGCTACTCATTGCGTCAGCTGGGGTTAAATAACTTGCTGCCAGCTGCAAGATAATCACCCATGCAGTAATTATCCAATAGGAGGATCGTGCCTATTTGCTTAGTTAAATCCAGGTGGTGACTTCTTTTTTTTTTTTTTTTTTTTGGCGAGGCAGTGTATTCTAAAGGAAAGCAGACAATTTATTAGAATGCTTGTTTGAGAAAACATTTTTTTGTGTTAATTTCTAACAATTATGTCACTCTCACTGTGCAAAAAAACCCCTGAAAATCAGGTATCACCAGAATGGTACATCTCAGAAGGAAAAGAAGTCCTGCAGCTGCTGAAAAGATCATTTGACCAGAAACATGTTCTCTTGTTTGGACAGGCGATCCGGCTGCACGTTGTAAACAAAACACAAAACACGGTGGCTTGTTTTCTGTACAATTTTTTAAAATTTTATTTATAACAATATCTGTTATTTAGTTTGCAAAGTACTCCAGCAAAAATTAAACATTATTCTCTTTCCAGAAGAAAGTCTGAGCCTCCATGCATCGTGTACTATAAAAGCTATGTGTCATTTTTCATTTAAAAAAAAAAAAAAAAAGGACTAATCAAAAACAAGTCTGAAAATGCAGGTATGATTTTGCAAAAATGTCCTTTAGGTAAAATGATTGTACTTCTCTCTCAGTTAAAGACAAAACACACACACGACAGCATAAAAATAACACTTTTGCCGACGGGTAGAAGCGAAAATAAAAACTTGTTATTGTAATTACATCAAAGACTTGTGTTACTTTTCACATGCATTAATATGGCTGACACATTTCTCGACAGAAGCAGCATTTTCGGGGGCAGAGGCTGAGCGTAAGGACGTGTCGGGGCGACCAGAATGGCAGCGTTAGCAGCAGCAGGGCACGGAGGAGGAGGGGCAGGGGGGACGGTCGGAAAGAGGAACGCAAAGGACCGAATGGACGTGAAGCACTTAAGACGGAGAATGTACAGACTTTGATTCTCTAAAGGCAGAAAGATAAGATTTTACTCACGAGGCCAGAAGAACGTGATCTGGCTTTTCAAAATGAACCGGAGTAATAGACAAACAGCAGAGCCACCTCAATCTGTTCCGTTTCTCACATTTTGCTGTAATTGAAGGAAAACCCTTTTAACAGACACAGTGCAGGGCGACCATCAAGGCCATGCATCTGCAATGACACTATCCACATGTGGCACAACTACCCACCCATGAAGGCTTTATCACTAACTATCACTTTATTTCTAATCTCCATCCATCACTGGAATGTTTAACCCACAACCGACGTCCTCATTCTCCAGCTCCCACAATCACATCTCGTCTTCTCACTTCAGCAACACACAAACTCCGGCTGTTACACAACGTGATACAAACAAACACATCCGCTTTACATCCTACGGTATAAAGCCTACAGTATACACTACACCGTAACAATGTGATATTCTGTGCAAGGAAGACAACACAATCATTTCATGAACATTGTTCTCTGAGAAAAAAAAAAAAAAAAAAAGAAGAAAATAATAATTATGTGGAGATACCGTAGTTGCCATCCGGTATGGACGTTTTACATGTGCTATACACAAACGGTGCTATCGGAAATTTCGTCGCGCACAATCTCCGCCGAGGAACCCGGCGAGACAACATATGTACCGATTTAGGAGACTTTGAGTTTTGCCTTTCCCGCTCAAAGTCGACACAAACAACAAACAGTTGGCACTGGTGAAATGGAACCATGTTTTTTTTTCTCTTTTCTATACAATTCATACAAAAATAAAAAATTAAAATTGCTCCAAATGATAGCGTCTTTTGTTCGGAATTTTTTTTTTTTTTTTTTACTTGTTTCCATTTCAGTTTGCACAGAGGTAGTGGCTATTTAGGTAAAGGGTATGGGACAAAGTGTAAATTAAAAATCTCTCATAGAAAATGTTATTCGTTGTTTTTTTCTGTTTTTCTTTTTCTTGACCGGAGGAATCTCAAAAGAACAAAATATAATACTGCAATCACATACAAAAGTAGTCCTTCATTTTTGTACATTTTATACAGTGTTCACACTTTTTATCGATTTTCTCTCACACTTTTTATCGATTTTTATTTAATTTTTATGTATTTTTTAGTTAGGTTTTTCTTTAAAAGGCAAGAAGAGGGGTGTGTTTGGAGTAGCGTGATCCAGGCCGATGTGCGGTCTACGCCAGTGGGTCCACAAGAGGCTCCTCGTCGCCCCGTGACAGCAGCTCCTTCTTCTCGTCTGTGCTGGCCAGAGAGTTGCGACTGTTGTGGGCGCCCATGTACAGGGTGGCGTACACTGGGTTTGTGAAGTTGGTGGGCTGCAAGGAGTTAAAAGTCAACCGTTAGAAAAGATGTAGGAGGCCGCGGTGAATATGCACAACAAACAGAAATAACGCGTAATAATCGTAAATCTCTGCGGTCTGAAAAATATTGGATGCTCGGCGGTAACGTTCATTTTTACAAACGAACAACACAAATAGCTGCACATGCTATGCGAGTTGCAGTTTTGTTTGTCAGGTTATAGTCAGCACAGAGCAGGGGCCTCATGTATGAAGGGTACGTACGCACAAAAACGTTACGTACGTACTAGTCAGTGGTGGACAGTAACAAAGTAAATTTACTTGAGTACCGTCCTTAAGTACAGTTTCTGTGTATCTGAGTATTATTACTTGAGTATTATTTTTGGGGGATACTTTTACTTTCACTCCACTACATTTGAAGGACAAATATTGTACTTTTTACTCCACTACATTTCTGTTGATGCTCTCGTTACTCGCTACTTTTGAGCTAACGTCAGCTGATTATTATTATTATTTTTAATTATTATTATTTTTTCAAAATTCTGCGAAAATAAACTGTATCTGCTGATTTGCTACATCATGCCATACAATCCATGCAGGAAGAAACTGGAGAAACACCTGGAGAAATTCCCACCGAGCACCCGTGGCCTTATCTCAAACCCATGTTTGAGATTTTTACCACAAAAACTGATTCGTTTCAGTTTAAATGTTTGTTGTGCTCACCGCAAACAAATTATATCACGGCCTGCAAGAACTCGTCTTCCAACCGCTACTATAATTTGTAAAGTAGCTCATGACGTTAGCTAGCTTAATGTTTGTTAAATTTTAAATGTAATTGTATGAAGAGAGAGAGAGAGAGAAGCTGTGTGCAAGAGAAAGAGTGAAGCCGTGGATTGTATAATGACAATAAAGCTACTTTCCTGTATTTCTTGAGATACTTTTAATACTTTTACTTATTATTAATATTACGTATTTTTTTAAGCAAACCCTATACCCCTAAAAACTCTTTTGACTAAGTTACTTTTACTTGTATTGGAGTAATATTTGACAAGGAGTATCTGTACTTTTACTCAAGTAGTGAAGGTGTGTACTCTGTCCACCTCTGGTACTAGCTCACGGAAAAGTTCAGATGTATCAAGAGTGAAATGTCCACGAACTGGTACATGCCTCACGCCAACACCACGGCTGGCGTACGCTGGCATGAAACAGACGTTGATCCTTTGGTGACACTTAGAGGTGATGCTGGGAAACTGTCATACATGTGAAAACTATTAGTCCCACCGGCTGAGACTGTGCCGGCTGACCCTGTCAGTCAGGTACATCAGATTCCTAAACAATGCATCTGAACCGGTCGACATTAAAGCACAATTTGCAACGAGAGCCTGTTATGGGGTTCCCAAAGATCCTGCAAGGCAGCAGATGTGGATCACTGCATTAAAACGAGAAAACGGAGCAGTGGGATCCCTCTGGACACGGATTTCGATTTCAGGTACAGAATCCAGCGTTTTCCAAGTGTATTGTCTTGTTTACTTAACATTTTTCATAAAGGCAAGATAGGCTGATGCTTATAATGTGGATTACAAAGGGGTGTTGCTCATTCAGAACAGAATCTACTCATAAAAAGAAAGAAATTCGTGATTGAGCAGTTACTTATTATTGCAGATGCGTCACTGTCAAGAACCTCCTGGAAATATTCTTCAATGAACGCTTTCAGTGACTCTCCGGAGTAGAATTTAGGAAAGTTAATGAGGTAGTTATATGTATCTGGGTACTCCAGGTCAGGAACATTCGACGGCTGTTTAATGCTTGTACTAGTCAGTTTCTATGTGCGCAGTAAATAGTCTGAAATCAGCGCTGGTGTCATTTTTCCACAGAAAGTCCCGGAAACCCTTGGAAAACCCTTCTGTATATTCACGTTTTGATGGCTTGTCTCTACCTTGTCAGGGTCCAGCGTGAAGTCCGCGTCCAGCAGCTCCCCGGCGTCGTCATCAGGCTCGCCCTCGTAGATCTTGTAAGCAGGGTTTCCGATTTCAACGTTCATGGCGCCGTTGGTCATCCTTTGGTGCTGGAAGCCCTTGGCCCTACGCAAAATACGGAAGGGGGACAGTTACACCCTTGTACCTTATTCAAGGCTGGAGGAGCCTGAACAGTGCAAGCAGGGAGACAGCCACATTACGAAGGGAGGGAAGAGGCATTGAATGACTCTCACCGCCATCCAGGCTAAGCCACAGCACAGGCACCAACACAAACCCAGCATTCATGTAGCCCAGGTCAGATGCAGACTCAGCGCACCTGCATCCAGGACTGTTAGCGCATCTACTGCTCCACAATCAATCCTCTAAAATATACTGCGGTATATTCTTGTGAGTACAATAAATGCTGGATTTTATTCATTTATTTCTTTTTTGGAGTGACATTTTCCAATCTGAGCTTGGAAGAATGCTGTTGGGCTCTCCACGTCTCACTGCGAGAGACACTACCACATTACAAACCACGACACCGTACAATATGGCACAATACGATGGACAATACTGTATTGCAGATCGATACCACACTGGGTAATACACAGACAGATCTATTCAATGCATCTTTTCAATAGATCTGCCCTGGAGCTGCTCTGAAGAGGGAAGCCGAACGGGACGATACTGCGGGGGCGGGAATGGCCCACGGCTCCCATGAACATCAGAGAGAATGGCGCGACATTCAACCACAGGACCAAACACTGCACAGCAACCAAGACTTATGGTTAAAGGGATAGACAGGAAGAGAGAGAGAGAGCGAGAGAGTGAGAGAGTGAGAGCATCAGGATGCAGGGCTGAAAGAAGGTATGAAGGGAAAAGTGTAACCCTGGCAACCGTTACCGCAAGCGTTTGGAGCCGGTTTTGCCGGGCCGGCTAGACCTGAGGAGCAAAAGAGATGCCATTACAGGGAGGAGGGTAAACAAGTGCAGACTAAAGTAAAGGATAGAAGGAAGGAAGATAAAGAACAGTAAAAGACAAGACAAAAAAAAAGAGATCTCCATTGTCTCGTGTTTTCAGCGCTCTATAATGTTAGCCTCTTACTCACCCTTTCATTCGTTTTCGGTACCAGATCAGTGCTCCTGCAGCAAGGAGAACCAGAAGCAACAGCAACAGCACTGGGATCACTATGGAGGCTGTGCCTGTATAAAAAATAAACATTAAAAAAAACAATAAAAATCAATGCTGAACAATTTTAACAACACACACGATCATCAACGTAAATGCCGACTTACGTCCGCCCGAGCTCGATTCATCACTAGGGGTGGCCACAGTCGCACAGCGATGCCCGTCCCAGCCAGGTGAACATCTAAACACACACAAGAAGAAAGGAAGAATAGTGATAAGTGTGTATCAGACTGTACAAAGAAGGACGGAACAGCTCCTTAAAAGTGAAGCCTAAGCAAGTAGAGCTCCCCCTGGTGTCTGGCTGCAGTATAGGTCATAAGCTCCACCCCCTCCATGTTGGTGGATGGGACAAACTAAAACGCTAAAATACATGTCAAATAATTTTTATTCAAGGATGGTTTCTGTCATTTTAAGTAGTTAATATAATGTTGGTGCATGTTGAAGTCTCATTTTTATGTTTAGGTTTAGCTCATATACTGTGTATATATTTTTGTATTTTAAATATAGTTTCTATATTTATTTTATTTTCATTTTATGTGTACCAACACCAAGGCAAATTCCTTGTATGCACAAACATGCTTGGCAATAAAGTCTCTTCTGATTCTGATTCTTTATGCTACAGAAGCAGGATATAACATATTGGCGACTACCAGTTGCCATGCCAACTGCTTCGTAAAGCGGTCTCGTGGGTCTGTGAGAATTGTAAAAAAAAAAAAAGAAAAAAGAAAAATAAATAAGTACAGTGTACAATCCAACATTTCCTTGTAACTGTTGGAGCTAGAGCAGAGCGTAATGTCAATTTAACGAAAATGCGAGTTAGTCTGGAGGAAGTGTGGGCGGGTCATCTATCGCTGCTCCCCGTGGCTCCACTCTCGGACAAGCTCTGGCTCCAAAGAAGGCTGCACCCGCATCCCGAGGAAACTACCATCAGTTTGGCCAATGCAAGGAAGTGGGAACGCTTAGTGCTTATTTATATACAGTCTATGGTGCGTATTCCCACTGAATGACAACAAGTACGGCTGAATACACACCTGCACTCTGGAAGCCGAGAGATGGGATTTATGGTGCACTGGCCGTTTGCACAGTACTCATTTGAATCACATGTGTAACAGCTGGGTTGGATTCTTCCATTTGTGCAGCTGTGGAAAGAAAATAACAAAATTTGCAGCGCAAGTTGGTTTGTCCTTGACATGCAGTCATTTCTGCATCCATAAGCGCTCTTACCGACAGGTGAAGTCCCCGGTGGATGCAAAGCCGTTGCCGCGGATACACTCGCCGTCCCGACAGTAGTGACACTTGTCAATCTCACACTTGCTGCCGATGTACTGGGGCGGACAGCGGCACTGCTTAGCGCCATCTTCGCTCTTCAGGCACGTACCTTTGTTCAGGCAGTGGCCTTCACAGCTTCCTACACGCACACGTACACATGGAAGGGAACGACTCATGTACTCTCGGTCGCAACAAACATTTCAACATTTTAAACTGCCAGGCTGACAGCGGGACCACTCACTATACTGGCACTGGTCGCCGAGGAAGTCAGAGGGGCAGCTGCAGGTTGGCTGGTTCCCAGCACTGACGGTACAGTTGCCTCCATTCTTGCAGTAATCCTTACACGTGTGCAGGTTACAGTTTGGCCCCGTGAAGCCTGTCAGGCATCGGCAGGTAGGAGCACCTGTGGGTGGACGGATATGTGAAGGAACGTGGAAGCAAGGGTGACGGCGTGTGTCGTGTTACTGGGTCAAGTCATGGCGGTGGACCACAAAAGCTGGATCTGAACCCAAAGCTGCTATTTCCATATCATACCTGTAGGGGATGGTGTGCACGTGCCTCCGTTCTTGCAGTAGTCCCTGCACTGATCAATCTCACATCGATCTCCGCCATAATTAGGCTGGCAGCGACACTTGGGCTGCTTGTGGGCGTTCAGGAAGCAGCTGCCTCCGTTCAAACACTGGACCAAGCAGGGGCCACTGGGGTGAGCTGCTGGCGACAAAAATCATTCAGATGTAAAAGTCGGCAGCTGTGGGTGTTCTGTGTGTGGGAGCGCTTGTGATCGTTCACTCACGGGATGGAGGCAGCGTCGGGGCTGGCAGCTCCACACATGTGCCATTATCCAGCGTGCGCCCATTGGGACAGGTACAGACTGGTCCACTGGGGCTTAGCAGACACAGCCATTCACATTTCTTTCTGTCACAGGGATTAGTCACTGAAGAGAGAGAGAGAGAGAGAGAGAGAGCAAGTCTTAAAAACACTTCCTTGCATCAGTCCACCTCTCTCCAAGGGATTATTGACATCGTTACTCACTTTCAGGTTGCTTGTAACGGTGGTGCAACACTATATCCGTGGCGTGGTTCATCCCGGTTGTGAGGTTCTCAATGGGGCCTTTGCCGAACTTGTTCACTCGGAAGACGTAGTTGTTGATGTAGGTGACGCCGTAGACGTAGTCCTCAAAGATGTCAATGCTGAAGGGGTGCTGGAGCTCTGCGTAGAAACGAACACAGACACAAGAGTTGCGCTCGAGTCCAATGGCCGATCGAGTCGGATTAGCATAGGATTGCGCCACCATTCGCTGCCACTCAACTGTTTTTGATGCTGTTTACAGCCACAACGGCGTCACTGCCGTTCAGTCTCACGCTGCAAATCAAGGAGAGCTTGGCGTCAGACCAGTACAGGCGCTCGTTGAAGTAGTCAACTGCCAGACCTGTAAAAACAGAGACAGAGCAGTCATACTAGGTGAGGTTTGAACACACACTTTCTATTTACAGCAGATCAATGTGATTATGATGTGTGCTTTTGTGTTTTATGAGTGTGTGTTTTACCAGTCGGCCACTGGATGTTCTCCTCTACCAGGGTCTCCCTCATGGTTCCGTCCATAGCAGCTGTTTCAATCTTTGGGTGGTTGCCCCAGTCCGCCCAGTACATTTTCCTTATAAATGAAAATTAAAAGCTTCATTTTTATCACCGCTCTTGCCACACTTCGTTCATTCACATTCTCCCGAGACCCACTCACCCTCTCTGGGGGTCAACTACAATGGAGTACGGCTCATCGATCATGCCGGAGATCAAGGTTTTGCGGTGGTGTCCTCCGCTCAGCTGCGCCACCTCGATGACATCTCTACCGGAGTCAGTCCAGTACAGGTTCCCTGCCACCCAGTCCACAGCGATGCCCCGTGGCATCTTCAGATCAGGAATCTGAACGAAGAGACAGGGAAGCAAAAACCTCCATAAGTCGACTTGCAAGCAAACGCACACAAGAAGCATTTGTTGGAGAGCGTTACCTCAAGGTTGGTGACCCTGGAGTCAGTCTGCCGGCGGTTACGGTTGCTGTTAGGAGAGGAGGAAGAGGACGGCAAATCGTAGGAGGAAATGCGCCCCGTGTGCCAGTTAGTCCAGTAAATGCGATTGGTCTTGACGTGCAGGTCCATGGCATCAATGCGCACGTTGGCATCACCCTGGAAGACCTGCTCGTAGCGCCAGTTTGGCATGGAGGGGTCCAGGCTGCGGATTTCGTTGTCGTCTGCGATGTAGAGGACTTGTCTCTGAGCTGGGGACAAAGGCATCGTTGTGGTTGAGAGACAGCAGAATCACAAGTAGACCAGTTTGATCTTGTATGCATCAACCAACCGTCTCATACAAGTAGAGAGTGAAGGTAACCTTTGACCTTTTGCATATTATCATTCTATCCTACAGTACATTTGCACGACATTTTATCATAATTGGCACAGAAACTCTTAGGTTACAGAGATCACCAAATTGATATCCTTGTGCACCATGGATCTTCTTGTCTGAATACGAGTCTGGTAACACAACATTTGGATTTCCTTATGGTGCAGAAAGCATAGCAAAGCATCACTGCAAAGAGATGGCCCTACAAATTATAATACTTCCAGACCAACCAGGCCAGACCAACAACAAAAAAAAAGTGTAGGCAGGGAAGTCGGTCTTATTTTCTTGTGTCCATTTGAAAAATATCCATCACGACGTTACCAACATAGCGATATCACAAGAATGGGATGTACATGAGAACACAGTGACCTTGGACCACCAAACTCTAATTAGTTCATCCTTGAGTCTAAGTAAATGTTTGTACCAAAATTAAAACACATCCCCTCAGGCATCCCTCAGATATTGCTTTCACGAGAACACAATTCCCAAGGCCACAGATTTGCTTTTACGGAGGCATTCAAATTCTACACAGGCTGAATGCACAAACACAATGTTGGAAAGTTGATAATGTTTCGGAGTACTTACTATCTGCCTTGCAGGTGTCATTGATTTTGGTGAAGTACTTGTGGCAGCTGCACTTGTAGGAACCCTTGGTGTTGTTGCAGATGTGGGAACACACTCCAAACTGCTTGCACTCGTTCTTATCTGTGGAACGCCACATAGTTTCCAGCCTCGGTGCAACTTATAGACACAACAAGTGGTGAAAAA
The DNA here is from genome assembly GCA_005024645.1 of Planiliza haematocheilus. Classification (NCBI taxonomy): domain Eukaryota; kingdom Metazoa; phylum Chordata; class Actinopteri; order Mugiliformes; family Mugilidae; genus Planiliza; species Planiliza haematocheilus. The sequence continues at coordinate 2,998,950 of SRSE01000878.1, forward strand.
TGGAGGCAGGGGAGAGAAGCGCTGTACCTGTGCATATGTTATTTCCACTGGACTGGAAACCAGGCTTGCAGGAGCAGAAGGAGTCGGTGCCGTTCACCACGCAGTGAGCTTCATCTCCGTCTCCGCACACCGTCCTGTTCCTGCGGCAGTCATTCTGCAACGTGTCTGCGGGCAATAAAACAGGGGGAATGCAATCACGCTGAGAGAACGGACACTGAGACGAATGCGCTGCGGCACAACGGACCTTTCTCGTTGCAGCTGATTTCATCAGAACCGTAGTCCTCGCAGTCGTTGAACTTGTCGCAGCGTCGGGCGTTGCTGATGCAACGGCCATTGGCGCACGTGAACTCATCCTTTTGGCATACTGGTGTAGGATGAGGCTCTTTAGGAAGAGAACAGGAGAAGTTATTACCTCGCGCCAAAGCTGTCCCAATAAGTAACTGCAACGTACATCCAGCTGTAATTAAAATGTGTTTTAAAGATAAGGCGCACGTCCAGTATTGATCTGTCCCTTCATGTTCTGTTTCCTTCATCCTCAAATTGTACATCAACACTCATTCTGGGCATGCCTAGTCACTCGACTTTAAGTTGCTTGTAAATCTGTTGCTCTTGGCAGGGCCTGTTTAATTAGCAGCCAATGGGCAACATGCGGCCCAGACGGTGATCCAACCTGCCTGAACAAAACTGAATTGAACTGAATTGAATTCCTAGGAATTCCTACAGTGTTTTTAGACCATGAATGCAATGCACGTATTCTCCAAGGTGCTGACAGCAGTTGTGCCAAAATACAGTGTCTAAAGCATGTCGTTTTCAACTCTGAAACGCAGAACTTACAATTAAAACTGTCTGGACTGACAATCGCTTGTTTATTTTACCATCCAGTTCAAACACCATGAGTCCGTTGGGGCACCAAAAGATTTTCATCCATTTAAATGCACTTTGTAATGTGCCAAGCTCAAACAAAATGTTATTTCTACAAACCGCCCATTTTGTTTTTATGCACTGTGAGAGGACCAAGATGTGAGCAAAATTATTATTTCCAGAATTTCATTTTATTAAAGGGGAAAAAATATTTCTGCTGCCTCAGGTTCCGTTCAATTACGGCTGTTATTGTGCTTTTGTACACTTTCTGATGTGCCTCTGTGATGTCACCAAATATAAAAGGGAGACTATGAATGAAAAGGACATATTTTTCATCACATTGTGTTGGCTCTGTATTGCTTTGAAATGGGTCATTACCAGCAGCTTACTGGACGCCTGCCCTGTCTGGCCCGGGCCACATTTCTTGATTTTAAAACTCGGCCCAAATGAATTTGTAATCGCATAGGCCCTGCTCCAAGGAATCTTCATCAAAAGCCTCCATGCGCCACCTCCACCACCAACTCTGTCTGAACTCTGACAACTATTTTCATTCGTTGTCAGGGATTCAGCTTTATCTTCTTTGCTGTCGGGATACTTTGCATGTAGCTTCAGTCTCCCACTTGATTTCTCCTTATTCAACTTCAATTGTCCATGCAACGTCACATTCGTCACACTAACAGCTTAAACCGAGACTAAATAAACTCACGGCAGTTGACTTCGTCGCTGTTGTCCCCACAGTTGTTCACGCTGTCACAGATTTTTGACACGGGCAGACACACGCGGTCGTTATGGCAGCGGAACTGCCTTGTGGGAGGGCACTGGAATTTAACTAGAAGAAACGGGGCCGTAAGGAAGCAGTGTCAAATGATCTCAGGTCACATGCTTAGAAAATGCACAGATTCTCACCACACTCCTCTGGGTTCTCATCGGAGTTGTCCCCGCAGTCGTCCTCCCCATCACACTTCCAGCCCAGGGGTTTGCAGAGGGTGTTGTTGCACTGGAACTCATCCAGGGGGCAGTGTCTACCCGCTGAAATGTCACGGTTAGAAACAGGAATGAGGAGTGAGCGATAAGATCAGCAGCGGCTTTCGCGGAGGAAATAAGTTTGTTTGCTTCTCACCGCCACTGTCACACTTCTCCTCGTCACTGCCGTCCATGCAGTCGGCGTCGGCGTCGCAGCGCCAGCGGATGGGGATGCAGTGGCCGTTCTTGCACTGGAACTGATCGGTGTCACACCTTATGTCGCAGCCGTCCTGAAGCAAAACCACAGAACCCCTGTCATTAGAGCGCCCACGCCGCCACGGGCTCAAAAGCGGACGTTTTTTTTTACGCTTGGCGAGCGGTACCTCGTCTGAGCCGTCTGCGCAGTCGTGGTCACCGTCGCACTTCCAGCGCCCGGCGATGCAGCGGCCGTTCGTGCAGGAAAACTCGCTCTCCGAGCACTGGCGGGGCACTGGGGACGGAGAGAAACGCGCTTAGAAAGGCGGGAGGGAAGGGGAGACGAGGCGAAGAGCACGGAGGAGAGGCGAAAAAAGGAAAGGAAAATAGAAGAAGAAGAAAAGGTGGGAACAGAGCAGACTGAAAAAACAAAAAAAGAACAAAAAGGTGCTCTGGTGAGAGCGAGACATACACGAATAAAATGAGGTAGATAATTCATAACACCGGGCTGACTGAATGGGAACAGAGCTGGGGATGGTAGGCTGTGTGTAGTTGAGGAACTACTGCAGCTGGTGGGATTAAAGGAAACAAAATAATAAAGAAAAGGAAGAAGGAAAAGGCTGGCGGAACAAAAGACAAGCTGGGGACACACAAACTAGGTACCAGAGTTGATCTGAAACTGTGGCAACACCTACCTCCGGCGCACAGCAACTGGCCAGTGTGGAATGCAAAACAGACATGAGATGATGTGAGATGTGCAGATGGCCACAAAAAGAAACCATGCCCCAACCGTGCCGGCGGTTGGGTAAATGCAACGAACGAACGACAGTGAAAGGTGGCGCGCCGCTTACCGCTGCATTTGAACTACTCGCGGCAGAGCTGGCACAGTTTGTTACAGTAAACCGTCACTCGCACAGTGTCCCGCCCCAGACGGAGGGAACCTACCACACTTGTCTTCATCAGAGTTGTCCCCGCAGTCGTTGTCGTAGTCGCACTGCCAGCGCCCGGGCACGCAGCGGTTGTTCTTGCAGCGGAACTGGTACGGCTCACACGTTCGCTCGTCTGTCGCACAAACGCACGTGCTGTGTTAGGCGCCAGCGCTGCCCTGCTGCTAACTTCCGCTCTACCTTTCGTTCTGCTTCCTTACCGCACTCCTCCTTGGGTTCGTCTGAGGCGTCTCCGCAGTCATCCTCTCCGTCACACTTCCACCGGGCTGGGATGCAGCGCCCCGAGTCCTTGCAGCGGAACTCGTCCACGCCACACGTCATTTGAGCTGCAGCCGAGAGGATTTAACGGATTAGACGTGCTAACGCTAGTCACGAGAACACTGGCTCATTCACATGCACACAAGAATTGTTTTTATTGACGTTGTAAAATTAACTGCTGTGAAAATAATCACTCTTCCGCGGCCGCTGTGCAGTTTAGCGCAATGTTCTCTGGATTCAGATTTCATCTATATTGCTGACATTCACAGCTTTCCATGAATATGACCTGTCAGGTTCTATTAGGAGTAATTTTCCTCCTGCATAGGAGACTTTTTTTTTTTCACAAGAAGAAGTGCTAGCAATAAAACGTCTCTTCCTACTGCAGTTGGCAGGCTCGTCAGATCCGTCCACGCAGTCGTTGTCCCGGTCGCACACCCACACCCGCGGGATACAGCGCTTGGTGTTGGCACACTGGAACTGGTTGGGGGCACACGTCACTTCCGCTGCACAAAACACAAAAGACAGATTTCAGTAAAACAAACCGGCGCCTAATTTCACTGCAATCGAAAAGACCGCAGCGCCTAAGCAGCAGCCGCCGCCGCCGCCGCCGCCGGTCCCAAGAAACGGCACAATTCATTACATAACGACCTGGTGGATTCTCTATTCTTATGGTCTTTTCAGATAAATGTGCTAAAATGCTAATTTTGACCTCAGGATGGATGTTACAAGCGAAGAGTTCATGTGATCTCCCCCCGGAGGAAAATTAATGTGCTCAGCAAATGTCACGGCGAACACATTATGCAATATGATTTGGACTGAGGACATTGCTGGAGAAAAGGTCAGGATGGACAGAGGATCCTGAGGGGGAGCACGAAAGTGTTGAGCAATTTTCGATCTGCTCATTGGATTTTAAGGAACAGCATGTCTAAGGGGAAGCTGTGGACAGAGTGACCCTAACACTAAGCCACGATGACACTAGCAGGGTAGAAACTAAAACAGCTGGAGGACTCACGACAGTCTTTCTCATCCTCTCCGTCTCCACAGTTGTCCTGCCCGTTGCAACGGAAGATGCCTGGGATGCAGCGGCTGGGGTGGCTGCATTTGAACTGAGTCGGCAGGCACACGTGGATGTCTGAGAAAAATAAATCCATAAATAATAAGCGTGTAAATCAAGGGTTCAAACTCTTTCCGAATCTGAATTTAAAATCTGTAACGTGGCTACATGTACCGCAGTTGGCTTCGTCGGAGTTGTCCTGACAGTCATTGTCTCCGTCACAGATGTAGGCTGGGTTGGTACAGATGCCGGTGCCACACTGGAACTGGCCCGGTCTGCACTTAAACTCAGCTACAGAGACAAATATTAAGCATGAACGGCGGCACATGAGAGAGCGACTTTCACAGTCAACCTGGACGCGTTGGGCACTTACGGCAGTCTGCAGGCTCGTCCGAGCGATCCCCGCAGTCGTCCTCAGTGTCGCACTTCCACCAAAACGGAATGCACTTGTCATTTTTGCAAACAAACTGAGGGAGTAGAAGAAGCGGCGGTTATTCTTCGCCCAGTTTGACAATGAATATTTAATAATAAGGATTTATCTAAACCAACAGTCTCGAGCGGGCTCACCTGACTCGCGGTGCAGTTGGACAGACACTGTTTGCCGTCGGCTGCCAGGTAGAAGTTAGTTGGGCAAGCGCACTTGTAGCTGCCTCCAGGTGAGAGCAAACACAGGTTGCTGCAGCCCCCGTTGTTTGTCTGGCATGGGTGGCCGGCCACTGAAGGAGGGGGAAGAAGAATTAAGTACAAATAAAACAAGAACATTATGACCAGCGTCCTAATATTGTGTAGGTCTCTCTCCAACTCATCAGAGAATGGACTTCTGAGGGTGTCCTGTGGTGTCTGGCAACAGATTGTTGTTAGTGGGGGGCATTTGAGGGGAGGGTCCTCTGTGGATCATCCCACAGATACTTGATCAGTTTGGGATCTAGTGAATTTAGAGGCCAGGTCAACACCTTGTGCTGTTCTTCTTCCTAAAGTGTTTTTGTGGCTGCATCCTGCTGGGGATGGCGGCTGCCATCAAGGAGTGTCATTGCTATGGGGTGGGGGGGCCTGGTCTGGTCTAGGTGGGTGCTACATGTCTAAGGAACATCGTCGTACCTTCGGGCTGTCGGTATGGGTGGTAAATGTGGATGTCCATCGGCCTGTGCAGGGTGCTGATCAGCATGGTCTTGTTGGTCCCCAGCGTCTTATGAGCCCTGTTGATGGACTTGGTTTCCCAGTCGGTCCAGTAGATGTACTCCTCGAACAGAGTCATGGCAAAGATGTGTGGGATGTCCTGAGTCAGAACTACAAGGCGCAAACACAAATAAGTCAGTGATAAGAAGCAGAAGCCCTTTGAGTCACTGTGATGTTTTTGTTGATTTTGCATGAGTTACTTGTGTGTCTGCTTGTTCCATCCAGGCTGGCAAAGGCGATGTAGTCCTCCCGCGCGTCAGCCCAGTAGATGCGGTCGTTGACAAAGTCCAGTGTCAGGCCATTGGGCCAGGTGATCTTATCCTCCACAATGACGCTCCTGTTGGTGCCGTCCATCCCGATCCTCCCTATGTGGGGGTTGTCACCCCAGTCAGACCAGTACAGGTACCTGTCAGGGATGATCTGAGTTAGTTGCTTTTTTTCATCCCAGGGAGGAAAACTCCATTATTCTTTATGTTTATTACCACTGTTTACAGTTTTACATTTGTAATTAACTGCATTTGTCTTCTCAGCTGTGTTTTTGTGTGTTTTCTCCTGTACTAGCTGTAAATATATAAAAATATAAAAATATATTGTTGTTTTAGTAATTTAATATCTCCCTGACAACAGCTGAAATTTAGCTATCTGGCTAACACCGTCAGATTTAGCATAAAAGCCTAAAAACAACAAGTTGTTTAGTTGCAGATGCTTTGGAGCCGTTAACTAAAACTATGACTTATAAAAATACTGACAATAGTAGGCAGTTTAAAGGGGAACTACTGTTTTTTACAACCCAGACGTTATTTCTGGCATAATGTATGATCGGTTACTCACCCATATAACTTCTGTGTAATTTGTATTCCTTCTGGAGACAATTAGATCAGAGTATATCCATATAGTGGGAGTAAATGGGGCACCCAAACGCAGCCTCTAAATAACGCATTATCTGCTGCAAAACTCGTTAATTTCACCAATATTTTGTTATCGTACGCTAGTGCTATTCCGCGTTGAGTCTGGAGTTACCTGTTATCATCATCAAAACCGGATGATGTCATCTTTGACCCACGACGGTCGGGCTGTTTACCTGTAATTTGGCTGCGTGCCGGTGCCCCACTCCACTATATGGATATACGCGCCGATCTAATTATCTCCCAAACGACTACAAATAATACAAAAGCTATATGGGTGAGTAAATGAACGTATTTTATGCCAGAACTAAGGGCTGGGTGGTAAAAAATAGTAGTTCCCCTTTAAAGCTTGTCACGTACTCTGCGCAAAGCAAGAATTTGTTCTGTTTCCCATTCAATATAACGATCTCTACCCAGGAGAAATTAGCGGCCGCGTTGCAAATATTAGCATCTGGGCATTAGCATTTCCACTTTTTCGTGTTAACCATGCCTACTTCCAGTATCTGACCAATCAAAGAGTAGTGTTTGGACACCACACGAGAAACAAGTTCTGCAAGAACAAAATGATGTTGGCGTGTTCTTGCACCCTGAGAAGCAGGAACAAACTTCTCACTTCTTGTTGAGTATTTACCAGCCTTAACTAAGAAGAACAAGGATCAGTAGTGAATCCAACTCCAAAAAGTCTTTGCTACTAGTTGCTAGAGTGGCTCTTACCCGTAGCGCACATCCACAGCTACGGCCCGCGGCTCCCTCAGCCCGGTGTTGACCAGAACTGTCCGGTACGCTCCATTCAGCTTTGACACCTCAATAGTATCACGTCCCTTATCGCACCAGTACAGGTTTCCTCCCACCCAGTCGACTGCCAGACCGTCTGGGTTGCTGAGTGATGTGCGGTGAAGGACCTGAAACGAACAAGCAGAATCTGTGTCTAATAGTGAAGGATTAATTTACTTCTTCCTGCGTGTTCATGTCACACACAGAAACAGATTAATTTATAATTTTAAATGTAGTTTTGATGTTGAGAAGGCAGGCAGGTATTTTTTTTTTACAGTCTCCTTATCTTCCTTACACAAGATGCTGCCACACTGACCTGAACATCGCTGCCGTTGATGTGCATGCGTCGGATCATGCTGCCCTGGGTGGTCACGTCCGTCCAGTAAATCATCTGCTGCCGATAATCGAAGTCCAGAGCGACGGCGTTGTTCAAGCCCTGTCAAAGAACAGGGGCCGCATTAGTCTGCGGTGCAGATAAACCCCCTGCAGGATGATTCGCAGGATTTTCCGCATGTATCTGCGGGCCTCACCTGTTTGAGCAGTGTGTAGTTAGAGCCATCCAGGTTGAGCTTCCTCAGGTAATAGCGGTTGGCGAAAATAAGGAAAGGTTCCTCATCTGCAGGGAGCGAGACATCAAATGTGAGTGAGTGGATTTACCTTAAACACCTGCCTGAATGTTTTTAATCTGTCGCGTTTCTTACCAGAGATGGATTTGCATATGGTGGGGTTCTCGGGGCTAAGCTGGAAGCCCTCCACACACAGACAGTGGAAGCTGCCGTGCGTGTTGATGCAACGCTGCGTGCAGGGATAAGTGGTCGTGCACTCATCTATGTCGACGCACGTCTTCCCGTCGTCTTTCAGTCGGAAGCCGGGGTGGCATCTGCACTGTGAGGGAGCAGAGCACGGAGCAGGTAAAGCAACGGTCCACGCTGCTCATTTTTTTGTTAGATAATTCGAGGCATAATCTTCCTGCTGTTCACTTACCTTAAACCCTATCTTGAGGTCCTCGCAGAGCTGGGAGCAGCCACTCAGTTTGCTGTTCAGGCACTCATTAATAAAGCAATTCAGCTCATCAGAGCCATCGCCGCAGTCGTCTTTACGGTCACAGAGCAATGTCTCGTTGACGCAGTTTCCATTATTGCAAGCGTACGCGGTGTCATTGCACTTCTTCTCTGTTCGGTGAAATAAAGCAATGAGATGAGAAATTAATGATGAGTAAATCTCAACTGGGCCAGCGCACACAGTGCTTTCCAGTTGCAAAAAAAGACAAGAAGAAGTCTTTCATTAACATATTTACCCGAAAAGAATGTTTAAGTGTAATGGACGATATCAGGGTAGATTTGATTGTTACGTGTGCCAGTCCGCATCAACGGGGCCAATCATGGTAGATTTGTGTTTGGCTTGTGGTTATTAGTTGTTATATTAGTTGTTAATAGACATCGATTGGTGAGGAAGGTTGTGCAGTGGCGGTGTGGAAGGAGGTGACCCCAGGACGCTGGAAGTCACTGTTAAGCCTTCTCGAGGTGTCGTGGGCCTAACTTAATGAAACATCGGTGAAAGGAGGTGCCCACTTGAAAACCCCAATGACATGCTGCATACTGCTGTTGTTCAGGTCAGGTTCCTGTTGTTTTCATGTTGCTTGGTAGTTATGGTTAGCTGCTGAGCGGACCATACAAGCCAGCAGCATTTAGTTATGTTATGTTTTACAAGGTTTGAAGTATCCTCTGCTGCTCAATGGGCTTACAAGCCAGCAGCTTTTACTTAGCTTATGTAGATTATAGGGTAATTGTCATATCACATGACTGTAGGTTTGGTAGGGCCTCTTAGTCGAACAGGGCCTCTAAATGTGTTTTGCCTTTGATTTTGGCACAAAGGATTGTAACATCCGTGTATTACTGAATGCTCAGTCTGTATGCTTGCTATGTCTTTTATAACGTTACTGGTTCTCGTGAAGGGCTAACCTGGGCCACTGCAGCGCGGGTTTTTGGGTGCTTCATCCGAATGGTCATGGCAATCAAAGTCTCCATCACACTCCCATGAACTTTGAATGAGACAGCGTCCGTTGGCACAGCGGAACTCGTTGGGTCCACATGTCGGATAATCTGCAGGCAGACAAGCGGCACTTGTTGTAAAAATAAGTAAATAAAATCAAAATTAAAAAAGAAGGCGCAAGGAGGTAAGGGCTTTTAAAGACGGCCCATTGGTGATAAGAGGTCACGAGTCCACTTACTGCACTCCTGGGACTCGTCTGAGCCATCGCTGCAGTCGTTGTCATGGTCACACACGAAGTGCTTAGGAATGCACTGTCGGTTCTGGCACATGAACTCGTTGCTGCTGCATGTGTTGTTGAAGACTGAGGCATAAAAATATTTGCAGGGTGAATGAGATAAACTGTTTTTATTCCTCTTTGAATTGGTACGTATCTTTCTGCGTTTGACAGAGTTAATAAAATGTTTTGTATCTTGACTAAATTCAGCCCCAGCTTGCACTCACCACAGCCGGCTTTGACACTCTCGTCAGCTCCGTCGGGACAGTCTTTGTCGCCATCGCACTTCCAGTGCTGAGGAATACACATATGGGACCCGGGGCACTGGAATGCTGATGGACTGCAAGTCTTAGTCTCTGTGGAGGAAAGAGTTTTTTAATGCCTTTGTGATTATCGTCCTGTAGATTAAATGAAGTTATTATAAGGTTCAGTAACTGTTGGTTTCTGTTCTCAAACCCCACTCTTCCCACCCCTCTCTTTTCTCTCCATCCCAGGGGACAAGGATCCAGAACTTCCTGAGCCCCATCCTGGGATCCTCTACCATCATCCGTCTACACATTCTGCCCCCTTCATGTCTTCCCTTCAACCCATTGTCATCCCACCCCCCCAACCCCTATTCATCATTTCTCTTCAATCCCTTTCCATTCCATCTCCTCATCCCATCCCATCAACCCCTTTCATCCCACCCCCTTGACACCTTTCCATCCTATCTTCTCATTCGACCTCTTTCATCCCACCCCCCAACCCATATTCATCATATCTCTTTGACCCCTTTCTATTCCATCTCCACAACATTCAACCCCTTTTCATCCCATCCCATCAACCCCTTTCATCCCAGCCATTCGACCCCTTTAATCCCATCCCCTTGACACCTTTCCATCCCATCTTCTCAGTCATTCGACCTCTTTCATCCCATCCCATCGACCTCTTTCATCCCAGCCATTCGACTCATAAAAAGCCACTCCAGTCCTCCTCTATGTTTATATTATTCATTATTATTATTGTCTTGATTGGTGATGACTATTGTACACCTCTTCTGGTCTGGGTGAGGTTTTGAATTGTCTCTGTCTTTAGAAAATGTGTTTTTAAAAAAAAGCCTAACCCCAAAATGCTCCACTGCAGAGGAAGTTAATTGACGAACGAGCGTTAAAATCTGTAATTCTGGAAAAGTAATTGCAGAATGCTGTTTTGACTGGCAAGAAATGTTAATCAACTTAAAAACGGCTTTGACGCTATTATGCAGCATCCAAGATTTGATCCGTTTTCTATTGTCGCACAAGGCTGGCATTTGGCTCTATCTTTTTTTTTTTTTTAGCTCAGTTAATTAAACCTATTTCCAGCTTTTTATTCCCCACACTGAGGGGATTTGGTTGTTATTATGACTCACTCTAATTGACCACGTAAAAACTGTACAGAAAAAAAAAAAAAATCTAATTTTAATTCAGAGCTATGAATTTTGACACATGAAATTCATAGAACATGGGGATTTGTTTCAGCCCATCCGGCTAGAGATATCCAGAGCACAGCTACTGAAGTGAGCACAGTTTAATGAGTGAGGTAGACCCGACTCCCGCATTGGGCTGCGTCTGCTGGCGGATAAAAAGGTGACGGATGCATTTATAATGTCTTTTGAGCAGGCGCGTCTAACACACACACAGATTTGGGGTAGATCATAGATCATTCAAGCTAATTATTTCCATCTCAGTTGTTAAATCCACATAGATGGATTTAGATGGAAGAAAAGAACTCCAGCTATCCTCCCTTCATTTTCAGAATTGGGAGGTTTTTGGTGGGATGGATTTTTCCCTACTGATACATTATACGCCGACCATGCATAACATTATGACCACCTTCCTAATATTGTGTAGGTCTCCCTTGTGCCTCCAAAACAGTTGGGACTCATTAGAGAATGGACATGGACCTTCTGAGGGTGTCCTGTGGTGCCTGGCAACAGGATGTTGTTAGTGGGGGGGGTATCTGTGGATCATCCCACAGATACTAGATCAGTTTGGGATCTAGTGAATTTGGAGGCCAGGTCAACACCTCCATGCTTTTTTGAGTTGCTCCTAAACTGCATGTGTGTGTGTCTGTGTCTGCTGCTGCCATCAAGGTGTGTCATTGCTATGGGGTGGGGGTGCCTGGTCTGGTCTAGGTGGGTGCTTAATGTCTAAGTAACATCCACACCAATGAATGAATGAATGCCAGGTCCTAAAGCTTCTCAGCAGAAGATTGAATCGTCAAAAAATGGTCAATGTTATTTACTTCTCCTGTCCATAATGTTATGGCTGATTGGTGTACACACACTGAAAGATAACGTTAATACTCTATGTTGCCTTATTCTGCCATGAAACTGGGAATCCCGGCGTTCATGTGGGTCTTACTTTGATACAGACCCATGTCCAATCAGCCTCTGAATCCGTGGGAGACACCAGAACAAGGTCAATCTAAAGAGGACTTAAAGAATCCACTGCTAACGTCCCATGGCCAGAACACGTGAGGACATCCACAGAGATCATATGTGCGTGGCCTAAGAAGTCAGATTTGTTTTGAGGCACTAGGGGAGAACCTAAACATCATAATATTGCATTTTAATGCAATATTATGATGCGTAATTAACTAGCCAGCTTGTTTCTATATTCCGTCAGAACGGCCTGCTGTCAGAAGAACTCACTGCACTTGGTGTCTTCATCGCTGCCGTCTCCGCAGTCGTCCGCCCCGTCACACACCCAGCGGTTGGAAATGCAGCGGTGGTTCCTGCACTCAAACTGGATGGCTGAGCAGAACTTTTCTGGTGGACCGGGGGAGAACGTACGGTGAGAAACAAGAAAACTACATGCACAGAAACAAAAACAAAGGCTGCACTTCAGTTCTTCTCATTTCCGGTGTTTGTCCACTTACCACAGTTGAGCTCGTCCGCGCCATTCTCACAGTCATTCTCCTTATCACAGGTCCAGCTCATTGGGATACAACGTCCACTGGGACAGGCGAAGAAGGGCACCGGACACTTGGTTTTCCCGGCCCCTGGCAGGGTGACAGAAAGGTTTAAGAAGAAAACATTATTAAAAGAAAAAGTTAATCCGGCATGACACATTTTTCAAGGAGAACTACCTCCCAATTTATTGGATGAAAACATTTATTGTATTTGTTCCCATTCCCTTCGGCATAATCCTATTTTTGCTCTAATCCATCTAAGAAAAAATATATTTTCACCTTTTTCTAATAACGTGTAGCTGTGAAATGTCATTACAGTACCTGGACAGTTTCTTTCATCTGAGAAGTCTCCACAGTCGTTGGCTCCGTCGCACTGCCACGAGGGCGCATAGCAGAGTGTGGTGAACTCGCACTTCTGAAATGTCACTCCCTTCACTCCCAGGTGGAAGTAGCTGGAGCAGTCTGTGGCGTCTTTAACACAAGGAGCAGCACGGGTTTAAGCCTCGGGGCGAAGCGCTGACTTCGCCGTCACATCGTTTTAATTACCCGATCCGATCGCTCTGACTTACTGCAGTTCATCTCGTCGCTGGCGTCGTCACAGTCCACTTTCTGGTTGCACTTGCTAGAGTTGGTGATGCAGCCGCCGTCTCTGCACTGGAACTGATCCGCCGAGCACAGTGTGGCTGTCGGGCGTGAGAAAAAAAAGATGGTGTTCATGTCCTTCGGAATAACAAACGTGCCTAAGTGGACGGCTTGACTCACTGTTGCAGAAGAGCTCGTCGGAGTTGTCCCCGCAGTCGTCCCGCCCGTTGCACCAGGAGCTGTGCCCCACGCAGCGGCCATTCACACATCGCCGGTAGCCCCTCTTGCACACGCGGTTGGCTGAAGGCGAGAGAGGATCGACTCGAGTTACAAAGATCAACAATGCCTGAAAGTGTTTTGACTGAGAAAAGCATTCCACTCACCGCAGTAGGACTGCTTCTCATCAGACTTGTCCTTGCAGTGGGCCCTGCCGTCACAAGTCAGGGTGTAGTTCACACAGTCTCCATTTCCACACTCGAACTCATCGATGTTGTTACATGTCGTGTTGAGAGCTGAGGGATGAAGACGGAATAAGGCCCTTAGAACTAAGTTCTTAACTAAGCAAATAGGTACGAGCCTCTTATTGGATAGTCAACAAGTTATTTAACTCCAACTGATGCAATGAGTAGCGTCTCATTTCGTAAACAACCATGTCTGAAGACACATCCAGTGGTCGTGGAAAAGATGTTAGTCTGTTTGAGAAGGGTCAAATCATTGGCATCAAGCAGAGAAAACATCTAAGGAGAACCATCGTCTTCCAGGAAGAAATGTGGTCGATCTAGAACTCAGGTCTATGTTTAATAGTGAAAGTAAGAACATTTCCACACGAACAATGTGAAGGGAACTAAAGGGATTGGGACTGAACAGCTGTGTAGCCTTAAGAAAACCACTAACCAGTGAGGATAACTGGAAATAAAGGCTTCAGTTTGCTAGGGAGCATAAAGATTGGACTCTGGAGCAATGGAAGAAGGTCATGTGGTCTGATGAGTCCAGATTTACCCTGTTCCAGAGTGATGGGGGCATCAGGGTAAGAAGAGAGGCAGATGAAGTGATGCAGCCATCATGCCTAGTGTCTACTGTACAAGCCTGTGCTATGGGGCAGTGCTATGATCTGGGGTTGCTGCAGTTGCTCAGGTCTAGGTTCATTAGCTGACTACCTGAATATACTGAATGAGCAGCTTATTCCATCAATGGATCATATTCCAAGATGACAATGTCAGGATTCATGGGGCTCAGATTGTCAAAGAGTGGTTCAGGGAGCATGAGATGGATTGTTCCACCACAGAGTCCAGACCTTAACCCCATTGAGAATCTTTGGGATGTGCTGGAGAAGCTTTGAGCAGTGGTCAGACGCTCCATCATCAATACAAGAGCTTGGTGAAAAATGAATGAAACACTGGATGGAGATAAATCTGGAGACGTTGGAGAAGATTATGGAAACACTGCCACAGCGGATGCATGCGGTATTAAAAGCTAAAGGAGGTCCAACAAAATATTAGTTCTGCCTATTACTTCTGGCCCGTGCTCATCAGAATCAACACACGTTGTTAAAAAATGCTAAAAGACAAATGTTTTAGAAGATTTAAACATTTGTAACCTCATCCATCATGCATTCCTGACAGCGAGGCGTTCGATCCGTTCCAAAAATATTCAGCAGCGACCCTAAGCAAACAGCCAGAGCCGTACAAAAAATCCTCAGTGATAAGAGTAACAGGTCTCGCAGTACACGGCCCCCCGTGCAGTCCCCCACTCCCCCACTCCCCCACTCCCCCCATCATCTGAAAATCATTGAGTCAGTCCAGGATTACATGGAGGGACACAACCAACGGAGACGTGGCATACATCCAAAGAACTGAGGCGAATTCTCCAAACTACACGGAGCAACTCTTGGCAGGTGCCTTGAAAATCCAAGGGCAAGAGCACAGAGGGAGGTCACAATAAATATTGATCTGAGTTTTTTTTTCCTGGTCTTGTTTTTTTTGTCTGTTCACTGCAGTTGTGTCTTAAAGTTTTTAAAGGCATCCACACTTCACTCTCAGCAACTAAAACTTCTGCTTTCGCCAAACGTCGACATCTCAACCTCTCCTTAGGATGGAAACATATGTGAGTGTATATCGCTTTGGGACTCTGAGGGGAATTTGCATGTTCCTCCATTTAGAGGGTGCTTTATACACCGATCAGCCATAACATTATGACCCAATATTGTGTAGGTCTCCCTTGTGCCTCCAAAACAGCTGTGACTCATCAGATAATGGACATGGGTGTCCATTCTGAGGGTGTCCTGTGGTGTCTGGCAACAGAATGTTGTTAGTGGGGGGGTCTTTGAGGGGAGGGGCCTCTTTGGATCATCCCACAGATACTTGATCAGTTTGGGATCTAGTGAATTTGGAGGCCAGGTCAACACCTTGAGATGTTCTTCATGTTTTTTTTTGGTGTGTCTGTGTCAGGCTGCATCAAGGAGTGTCATTGCTATGGGGTGGGGGTGCCTGGTCTGTTCTAGGTGGGTGCTACATGTCTAAGAAACATCCACACTAATGCCAGGTCCAAACGTTTCCTAGCAGAACGTTGTATTGTCACAAGATGGTCGACGTTATTTCCTTCTCCTGTCAGTGGTTTTAATGTTATGGCTGTTCGGTGTATGATATAGTTTTCAGGCTGTCAGAAGCACTATCTTCAATGGGTGATAAAGGGTTAAGCCAGACGTTTGTCTCTTGGGTTACCTATGCAGGTGTTGTCCTCCAGAAGCTTCCTGTCACCCCGACAGCTGCAGTTGACCCTTCCGTCAGAGGTCAGCAAGCACAGGTCCTGGCACCCTCCGTTGTTAACGCGGCACATGGAGAACTCACCTGTGAAGTCACGAGGAAAGTTAAGACACACAAACAGACGTCGCACTCGATCCCTCGACGCGGGCGGGCGGGCGCATCGGGAAAACAGGCACGGCTGCACGAATGTGGCAGCGGGCTCTGCCTCGGCTGAATGCATAATTCAACGCGACTCGATCGAAATAGGATTTCGCAGCTGTTAGAGCAAAGCTCCCGCCTGGCGCGGCCGGTGCGGGCCGGAGAGCCTGCTGAACGAGGCAGCTCGGGGGGGAAAAGAAAAAGGTAGAGAACGATGTAAAAGTGCATCGATTTAAAATGATGCGGACAAGAAAACGAGGCAGAAAGAAGCAACGTTTAAAGACGCTATCTCAGTTTACGCCTTACAAATAATTCACCGACTTATTATAACAACAAAAAACGGTTATATACAGTATTATAAGATAAGATAATCCTTTATTCATGCCACGGCGGGGAAAGTTGCAGTGTTGCACGCGGGAGATAAAAAAGTAAACGTTAAAAAAGTACAAAATACTGTCGGAGCTCTGTGCATGGTTTACGTGCATCAGTGCAATATGAAGTGAATAATTTGTCATATTTACACTTTTGTAGTGATAATGTTAAAGCCTTTAATCTCTTAAATAATAAATGAATATTAACATTATGTGGTCACTGTGTGCAACACTGTGAATCAGTGGATTAGTTAACAGCAATTAGACCAGTAATAGCTTAATTTATTCTTCTTATTATTATTATAGTTCAGTTTTTTCACCAATGTGATTCCTTTTTTATAAAATGCATTCATCCACAAACAAATCCGGCCTTTTCTTTGCTGTCACACAGTCCCACACCGTCACTGCGCGTATAAACTTACAGCTGTTAGTGTCGTTGGCCACCGCGACAATGCCCATCGGCTGCTGAGGGATGTCGGCACGCAGCACCTTCATGTCCCCGCCCGTGTATTTGTCTGCCCGGAGCACGGCCCTCCTCACCCAGTCGGTCCAGAAGATGTAGTCTCCGTACACGGCCAGGCCGAACGGGTGGACCGGCTCATTCTTCAGCACCACCTGCAGGGGGAAGCGCAACCACAGCCATGAACCTTCACACGAGAGACAGACAAACAGACCTGAAAGGACGAGGCGCACTCCGTGTTTCTGTCACTCACGTAGCGCCTGCTTCCGTCGTACTCGCAGCGCTCGATCTTGTCCAGCGTGGCGTCGGAGAAGTAAAGCTTCTCGGCGCGGTGGTCTATAGCCAGGCCGTTGGGGGTTCGGATGTCGGTGCCGATGATCACGAGGACGTTGGCGCCGTTCAGCGTTGCGCGCATGATGCTAGGGGACTGCTCATTCCAGTTGGTCCAAAACATTAGTCTGCAGGATGGGGAAATAATTAATAGTCAGAGTTTGGGTATAAATCAGGAGTGCTGTGTGTAAAATGCAAGACTGAACTGCTTCTAACCCCTGACACTCGTCCAGGACGAAGGCCCTCGGGTGGTCGTCCCCTGACATGGTGACCACGGTGTGCCGGTCCACGGCGCCCCAGCGGCTCTGATCCACGGTGTGGCGCGTGATGGTGGACGTGGTGTAGCTGGTCCAATACAACATATCCCAGCCCCTGTGGTACGCCAGGCCCTCCACCGAGCCCACGTCTGTAAAAAAGAAAAGAAAAAGGAAACACGTCAATCCCAGTGTCGTGTCAAAAGGCCAAGCGTGGACCATCTGGCAGCAGCTGAGGGTTGGCAGACCACTGCGTGGCGGCGCAGAGGCAAGGCCCCGGACATGACAGCTCGGTATTAATGACCGAGAACACCGTGTGATTCAAGGCTTTTATCCAGCAAATAGCTCAGTGAAAAGGTCACGGTAATGGTTAGCAGCTAGCTTTTTAACTTTCCAGCTCGCTGCCTCGTCAACACGCGAGGAAGCGGGAGGTCGTTTTTTCTGCTCCGCGGCCTTGAGATGAGGTTGTGAGCTCAGTGCCTGCACGGAGGCCAGAGGACAGAGGACATAACGGGGTCAGCCAGGACGGAGGAGCACAAAGACAGAGAACAGCTGCTGTGGTTGAGAAGCAGTCCACACACACACACACACACTGACTCCAAATCCAAATACCACGTAATTGTCTCCTTCTTGTTGCTGCAGTGGAACAGGGAGGCGATCGTTATTAAAGCGGCCCTTTCTTGGAACTGGATATGATCTCACTCGGGGCCGAAGGAGCGGCGAGATTCACCACCAGGTGGGACACTTAACGCTACAGCTCCACATCTCCCGAGTGCAACGGCGGTGACATGAATCATCGCTCGCCTGGTGCCGCGCCGTGAAAAGACTCAAACCGACGGGAAAACCAAGCAGAGCCGCACAACAAACAAAACAAGTCTCCTCCGCTTCTGGCACTCATAAATCAATGGCCTGAAAATCGATCGGAGAGCAACGTGAAATCCATTCACCCCTGTTTCCTCTTTCTTTTGTGTTGTTAATGAATTGTAAATCTCAGGCTCGCAGCGCCCGCCGCTCAGAGCTTCGGTTTATCTCGTTGACCCGAGCCTATCTGGGTCCCTGTGCGTTTTCAGCTTCACGATAACGTGGAAAATCTGAATTTACAGCACTTGAGCTCGGGTGGTTATACTCTGTATTTATTGCAGTTTTGTGCAGGAGGTGTGATTGCAATTGGGAGTTCTGCTATCAGGCCGGCGGTCAATAATTACCCTGATACTGAGGGCAAACACGATTTCACTCTGTGGCTCTTTGTGGGTTTCTGCGTATGTTCTGAACGCGGTGTGTGTGTGTGTGTGTGTGTGTGTGTGTGTGTGTGTGTGTGTGTGTGTGTGTGTGTGTGTGTGTGTGTGTGTGTGTGTGTGTGTGTGTGTGTGTGTGTGTGTGTGTGTGTGGGGGGGGGGGGGGGGGGGCAGCACCTCTAGACAATGAACAGATCCTTTCGGAAAACGAGCAGACACAACAGCGGCATGGGAATAAAACACGTTCGGCCCCGCTAGGCCCACCCACAGAGAGCCGGCCAGCCTATCTCCGTCCCGCTCGATCGTATCCAGTCCAGAGTTCACCTACCGTTTACTCATCCTCTCTTGCTGTCAAGCTATTCGGCTCTCCTCTCTACCTCAGCTGCTGCTTCGTGTCTCGGGAGATTCCCCCTTTTCTTTTTTTTTCTTTTTTGGGAAGGACGGGGGGGGGGGGGGGGACGCTGATTGCGCCTTGATGAGCACGGCGCCCCGGCTGAGACGCCATGTGGAGAAGCTCCCGAGGTGCCAGGAAACCACACAGTCTACGGAGTTTAGCTCCTGTCGGCGTGGGAGTCCGACGGGGAGGGTGAACACCGCGGCGGCTCGGAAATCTTGATTAAGGCCGAGGGGGTCTGATGTTACTTTGTTCCATTCACGACCCTCCACCGCCAATAAGAGGTGGAGCTGACGGTGAGGACTGAATGATTCACTCACAGGAAGACGCTTTAAAGCTCAGAATACTGTTTTAAGGCCATTTTCACCGCGTTGATAGAAACATCGACTTCAGTAAAGTTTATATTTGCTTTTACTTTCATCGTAATCGCTTCAGTTTATTCACCAACAACCGTACCTGCTTGGAAATGTGTGTGATGTTATTTACGAGTACGCTGTTACTGAGCAATCATCAATCATAAGTGAGTAATCATTGCCTCATGTATTATCAGTAGCTTTATGACAGGCTTAAGCGTATTGACCGAGCCTAAGGTAAATGTGTTTTAACAGTAGCAGCTGAACGGGAACTGAGGACGGGGATGCTGCTGTCGAACTCCTCGGATGTGGAGGACCCGCCGGGGAACAGCAGCGACGGCGGCCTGGAGAACGTGGAGCAGATCCTAGTGCCGATACTGGACGCTGTAATTCTGGTCCTGGGAGTCATGGGACACACCGTGGTCGTAGTGATCCTGTGTGGACGGAGGAGGAGCGGACACGTCGGGCAAGCTCCCCAAAACTCGCTGACAGGCACCGGCACGGACACCCTCCTGCTGGCTCTGAGCGCCGCGGACCTGCTGCTGCTCTCCATGCTTCCCTTCCACACCGCCGCCATAGCCATGCAGGAATGGCCGTTCGGGGACTTCATGTGTCGCCTGGTGGGCTTCCAGGGGTCGGCCTGCTCTTCAGCCAGCGCCTTCACCCTGGCCGCGCTGGCCGTGTCTCGCTACCTGACCGTGGTCAAGCCGGCCAGAGCTTACCGCCTCCTGTCCCCTCGCCGGGTGTCTGTAGCCGCCGCGCTGCTCTGGGTCCCGGCGTGCTGCCTCGCCGCGCCCCAGCTGGTTTTCCGCTCCGTGGGGACCCCGCGACGGACGTCCCTCGCCTGCTTCGCGTTCCGCTCCCACCAGGACCAGGTAATCTACGGGCTGCTGCACTTCTTCGTGGCATTCCTGCTTCCCCTGGCTACCATCGCCGTGGCGTACGGCAGCATCTACGTGTTCCTGTGGCGGAGTCAGCAAGCCGGCCGGGCGCCCCAGGTGGAGCGCTACCAGAACAAGGTGACCCAGACCTCGGCCGTGCTGGTGCTGGCTTTCACCCTGTGCTGGATGCCGTCCTACGGCCTGACGCTGGCTTTGCTGGCGTCAAAAAGCTCAAGCGCCACGGGGGCCTCGCCGCGTTACGGGGCTTTCAGCGTGTTCGCACGCCTCATGGCGACCTCCTCTACGGTCATGAACCCCATCCTCTACGTGCTGATGTCCCAGAAGTTCAGAGAGGACCTGCTGAGGCTGTTTAAGAGGACAGGGCAGGGGGAGACGGGAGCGGTGGCTATGACCGCGCCATGAAAGTATCACTACTTGGATAAAATTACACGCACTGAGCAAACACTGAGCAAAACCTGGTAACTGGGAATTACAATAAAACATTTACAAGCGGAGCTGCTGGAATATATAAAACAGTGGACACAACCTTCAGCCTCATGAAAAAGCCTCTGAAACACGCAAACACAACACAACGGCACACACAAAACATCTGTGTCGCTTCACAGCACCGACTGTCAAGTCTGGACATTGTACGGGAGCCGGCGCACTTGACCTGGGAGTCGCCGCTCTACGGACACAGAAGGAGGAAACGATCCTAAATCATGGATTCCTTGTAAAACAGATTCAAGTAAAGTTTGGTAAAACATTAACGTTGCAGCTGTGTTTAGCTGTGCTGAGATAAGGCCAATGAAGGTCTATGTAACTCTGACCTGGTTTATATCGGTATACACCCTGTTGTCAAAGCGCAATTAGGCCGAAAATTACATATACGGATCAGCCATAACATTATGACCACCTTCCTGCTATTGTCTAGGTCTCCCTTGTGCCTCCAAAACAACTTGTGGCTCATCAGCGAATGGACATGGGTCTTCTGAGGGTGTCCTGTGGTGTCTGGCAGCCGGATGTTGTTAGTGGGGTAGGGGAGGTCTTTGAGGGGAGGGGCCTCTGTGGATCATCCCACAGATACTTTGGGATCTAGTGAATTTAAACACCAGGTCAACACCTTGTGCTGTTCTTTATGTGTCTTTGAGTTGTCCCTAAAGTGTTTTGTGTGTGTGTGTGTGTGTGTGTGTGTCAGGCTGCATCCTGCCGACACCAGGAGTGTCCTTCTGTGGGGTGGGGGGTGCCTGGTCCAGTCTGTCAGGTCCAAAAGTTTCCCAGGAGAACATTGTATTACCACGAGGTGGCCGCTGTTATTTTACTTCTCCTAGCAGTGGTTTTAATGTTGTGGCTGATCGATGTATATACACTTTTTCCCCCCTTTTGTTTCCAGTTTGGTTACAACTATAAAAATAAAAAAAATGAAGAACATCCTGTGTCCTGAGATGAGTGGGAGCATTTTCGGGGAAGCTGCAGGACGATTCCTCACCAGGAGGTCTGATGTTTACAGCTAAGGTTCTTTGTTATTCACAAGAAAATGGCATGACCATAAATGACTCGTGACTAAAGACAGGCCTCGTGTTAACTCTGTTGGGGGGGAGGGGATTTAAAATAAACAGGACTGACGAAAACACAAATGTAAGAGCGGGGGCAGGACTCACTCTCCACCACGGTCTTGCGGTCGGACCCGTCGTCGCTGATCTGCTGGATGTTCCCGAAGTGAATGTCGCTGAAGAAGATCCGGTTCGCTCCCTTCCCTCCGCCTCCCCTGTAGTCAAAGGTGAGCGCGATGACGTTCTTCATGTGCTCGGGGTCCTCGAACGGCTTTATGGGGGCGTTCAGGTTGTTTTCGTCCGACAGGTGGACGCTCTTTAGTATGGTGCGCTCCGAGTAGAGGAGGTAGCCGTCGTAGTCGCGGCAGCTGCAGCCGTCCTCGGCCAGCATGCCGTGGGCGCAGGCGCACGTCCGCTGCCCGTTGCCGCGGAACAGGCAGAGCTGCTGGCACCCGCCGTTGTTGTCTTTGCACACGTTTGTTCCTGTAAAATCCAAGAAGTGGCCGTTAAATGCGCCGTGATTGGGCCGAACGTGTCAGAGAATGAACACGCGCTCAGAGCGGACTTTTCTTACCCTGCTGCCTGGCCCTGTTAAAAACCTTGATGTCTTTGAGCTGCACCCCGATGCCAGTCCTGAGAGAGACGGAGTCTGTGGCGTTGTCCTTGCTGCCTCGCTTTATTGAGCCATTAGCATGCGTCCTGGATGACAGCAGGCAGATAAGCGGAATTAAACGCAGGCTGAGGTTTGCAGATGTTAAAACTAAGGACCAGTATCGGTCATTATCGGATCACTCTGAGCGCGTCTGACCTGTCGCTCCAGTAGATGTAGCTCTCGAACACAGACACTGAGAACATGTCCATGTTGTTGTTGGCCAGCACCACTTCCCTGTTTTCTCCCGTCTCCAGGTTAATGCGTTCAATCTTGTCCGTCCTGGCATCGCACCAGTACAGCATACCCTCCTAGGGGCACACAGGGAGACACGGTTGTGATAATATTGCAAGGACGTGCCCCACTCTCTGCACTGTGACTCTAAGATATGAGCTGAGTAACATGGGAAGGGGAGAGGGGGTCGATGGAGCACCTCGTAGTCGATGGAGATGCCGTTGGGCCAGCTGATGCTGACGTTGACCAGGACCGCCCGCTGAGTGCCGTCCAGGCGAGACCGCTCGATGCGGGGATACTGGCCCCACTCCGTCCAGAACAGGTAGCTGCAAAACACAACAAAGCACGGGAGGGAGGGGAGGGAAGGGGGGTGACTTTCCTGGCTAATCGATAATGAAATAAATCACAGACGTAAGGAGGCAGAGCAGGAGCTTGTCGCCAAGCTGCTCCCCCCGCTCACCCTTTCTCCGGGTGGACAGTGATGGCTCGAGGCTTGTCCAGGCCCTGGGAGATCACCACATAGCGGAAGGAGCCGTTGAGTCTGGCCACCTCGATCACGTCGAAGCCTTGGTCTGTCCAGTAGATGTTTCCTGCGGAAAACAGAGATGCATCGTTAACCTCAATAAATACAATAAATTCATGCCTTCAACAGACCGTGTGTGCAAAGACGTTTTATATGCAGAAAGCATGTCCTCTCACCAGCTATCCAGTCCACAGCGATGCCCTCCACCCTGCCGATGCCATTAGTGACCACGTCCTCCCTCCAAGTCTGATCCCTCTTGGCCCGGCTGATGGTGCTCAGGCCCATGTCCACCCAGTAGATAGTGTCATTGTCTGTGGAAAGAAGTGAAAACAGGTCAGAGCTGAGCTGAAATGAACCCTCCAAACAGCACGCTTACTGCAGCTACATTAAATATTTCATTTGATTTTAAAAGGGTCTTACCGGCATGGAAATCTATGCCTACAGCGAGGGAGGTGCCCGACACCGGTACCAGAGCATCAGATTTGTCCAACGGGTCCAGAGGAATACCGCGTATGCCCTCGTGCACCGAGTACAGCAGGAAAGAGCCCACACCTACAGCAAACAAATAAAAGCTTCAAGCTTTTGGAAAGCAGCCGCTGCATCACTTCCTCATCACTTGAAATGAATGCAGTGCGGCGCGTGAACGCGTCGTACCCTCGCAAGACTGCTGCCCCGTGCGCAGGCTGTATCCCGCGGTGCACATGCAGGCTCTGGTGGTCGGGGAGGTGGGGAGACACAGCTGGGAGCAGTCTCCGTTGTTATTGCTGCAGAGATTGGTGCCTGGGAAACCGAAGGGACGAGAACAAACACGCAAAACAAAAAATCAGAGACGGGTCGGGGAGACACGAGCAGATGTGCTCCAGATAAACATGGCGACGGTGAGCGCGGCCCGGCAACAAGGCTTTTATTTTCGTTTTAAGCGCGCCAGTGAGGCTCCAGCACCTTTCTGCACAGTTTCATTGTAGATTTTCATGTGCATCATGGGGGACGTGCTGTTCCTCAGGACTTTCCAGTTGCCGCCGTCGGCCTTGTCACAGGTTCCTATCTGGTCAGTTCCTTGGTCCGCCCACCACAACTTATCCCCTACAGGACACAGGAGGGTGGTTGACATTCTCACACTGAAACATTTATAACCGTTTCTGAGTATTGCAGTTTTTTTTTAAGTCCTACCCATGATGGCCAGAGCGGTCGCCTTGGTCAGCTTCCCCTTCACCCCCTCAAGCACCTCCAGTCCTGAACCGTCCAGATTACAGCGGTTAATGGTGCTGTTTCCTGAGCTGATCCAGTAAAGCTGCTTGGTGTCAAAGTCAATGGAGAGGCCTGAGAGAAAGAAAACGAAATGAATAAAACAGCGACTGACGTGCAGCCACCTGCCCCGTCCCTTAGCGTGCCACTCACCGACGGGGCCTTTCTGGTTCGTGAAGAGGATGCTGCGGTTGCTGCCGTCCGTGTTGGCCATGCTGATGTTGTCCCCGTCCGTCCAGTACAGCTTCCTGATGGAGGAGAGACACACACGAGCGGGAGACAGACGTCATTGACCAGCCACGGCAGCCGTCCCTATCGACAACACGGCGTCTACCAAAAGGCCTCGTCGCTTAGTCGTAAAAGCTTTTATTGACGGTCGGAAAAAAAAATCAGCGGCTCCAGCTCTTTTTCCACCCCACGCATGAATCTCCCATAAATATTACGACGCCGCACATTCCGGTAATTCCTCGGGCTCGGATGGATCTCGCGCTGTACACGCTGATCTTGAAAGGGAAAGAACGGCACAGTTCATCACCGCTGTCGGGTGTCTCGCTTTACATTCTGCGTTTCCGTCGTTCGATTTAAGCGCTTTCGCTCTTTGCTCAAAAACAGCAACAACAACGGCCCCCGACAAAAGGCTGCAGCATCTGTGGAGCATCTGCTCTGTAAGTGATACCAGTGGTTTTTTTTTTAGAGCAATCTGTCGTTTTCACTTCAAGGCCAGCTCGAGTCAACAAAGGCTGAAGAAGAATGACGGGACAACACTGAAAATATATCTCAGGGCGTTTAATTCAGCGGAGATACCTACACGCACACACACACACACCGCTATCACATCTTCACACACACACACACACACGGGGCAGAGCATACAGGACAATGTCACTGTGTGTTACTGTGTTTAGACTGCACGCGGCCTGCGTTTAAAGGGCACCTCTCCTCTGCCCCCGTGGTCCACTTCCTGCTAAACGCCACCACATCCACCACACCCTCCATCCGTTTGTTAACATGCCTTTAAATAAACCCTCTGAAGCACTTAGAGCAAACAGAGCCCGTCCCGCCCCGACTCTCCCTCTCCCTCTTCTCTCTCTTTTCTTTCTCTCTGCGAACCCGCCCACTCTTGGCGGGGGTCAGTGTGTTTGTGTGCCGGAAAAACGAGACAACCTCGGCATATGGACCCGGCATCTGCTTCTCATTTTCCCTCACGCCAACAATGCTCGGGCAGATCGGAAACATTCTTCCGCTCAAGTGGCCTCGCGAGGAGAGTACACAAAAAAACACCGGGAGAAAGGCAGAGACGTCTCAAACGTCTCCGCTCTGGAGGCGGGCTGAGGAGGAGGGCGTTTCAGGAGGGCGGGCACGCAGGCAGGAGGGGTGAAGTGGACATTTGTTAAGGAAAGCAGGACGGGACAGGATGTGGGATAAACACGAGAGAGAAACTGACCTTTTTCGCTTTTGTCATCCGTCTTTGTCTTACTTTGTATATTCTCGCTCAGCCGTCCGTGTCAGCAGCAGAGACACCGGCCGTACATAATTCATGGAGACAGACTGAGCGCAGAAATGTTCAAAATAGTTACGGAGAGAAGGAGCGACGGAGGAGAAGGATGACACGAGGGAGGGGGGAAAGGTTAGATGTAGGGATGCTCGATATTGACTTTTCTGCCGATATTCCGATGTTGTCCAACTCTTAATTTCCGATACCGATATATTCAGTCTTTTTACACCAAAATTATTAGGTAACAACATAACATTTCACCTATTAAGGAATTAACACATTATACCTAATTTTATGGCGATGTCCCACTGGATGCAAACATAAATGCAACATGGCTTTTCAAATGTAAACACTGTCTGTGCAAAATAAGTTACAGAAAAAAGTGCCATTCATTTATTTTTTGAGTTTTTAGAGAGAAAGTTTTGCCTCAAACAAACTACAGACAATATCAAAACAAGGAAGACAAATGTAGCGTATAACTCTGCATGATTCTTCTTGAGGTGGGTGATCAAATTTGATGTATTAAAGGAAGACGCCTTGTTTCCTCCTCTCATAACCACCTTTGCTTTGCAGTCATTGCAAATCACAAATTTAGTAGGTGACACTTGGAAATACTTCCAAACCACGGACATCTCATACACCGGGCGAGCTAGCTTGTTAGCCACGGTTAGCAACCTACGAGACTAGCGTGTTGTTGTTGTTATACGTCATCAAGCACGCGCCTGTTAACGTCCCATGCTGCGTTCATGCAGACTCGGAAATGCTGAAGCTACAGAACAAACATCGGTTATAAAAACCTGATACCGATAATTCCCGATATTACATTTTTAACTCAATATCGGCCGATAATATTGGAGGGCCGATATTATCGGACATCCCTAGTTAGCAGCCATCGATACCAAATTACTTGCACTGCCTACAGAGGGAAACCGCCAGACTTTGTGTTATCCCGCCCGCTGTGTGTGTGTGTGTGTGTGTTGTAGGTTATAGGTGAACTCAGGATGTCTGAGAGCAGTTTCTGAAAACATCGCTCCGACTTAAAGTGACACTTTTATTGAGTGTGTGTGTGATTTATTTCGTGTGTGTAGGTATGACCAACCCCAGGATTGGATGCAGCACCAGACAGTGCGGTTTGTCCAGGCCCTGGATGACGGCGTTTTTGAAGGAGCCGTCCAGTCTGGCGACGTTGATCTGCTTCTTATTGGCGTCGTAGCTGGTCCAGAACAGGTTCCTGGACACCCAGTCCACCGCCAGGCCGTGGGTATTGGGGAGATCTGATGAAAGATAAACAGCACACAGGGAGAGTGATTTAGTAACTGCGCGGTTTCAGGAGCAAATCCCCGAATGTGATCCTTCACTGAGCCTTTCAGTTTAAAATAACGGACTACTGGATTTTATTGTAATATCTGAAACATGTGGTCTTTGATTTTACACGGGGGCATGGAGAAGCTGTCTCCAGCCGACTCACATAGATTGTTTTTAAATCATCCAGAAAAACCTGTGTCTGTTAAATGCGTTAGCAATGCACTGATTACAGGCTGCAAAACTATTAGGACGTAAAGTTATTTTGTCAAACTGTGGCACGTGTAACACCTGGCAGATATTTTAGCATTAATTCAATTCAAATGAGAAAAAAGTGCATTGGTTTCTCTTCTCTGTGAATACATATACGGCACGTTGGTACATCTGGCAATCACGTGACCTGAAGCCGCTCTCTCATTGGCTGCTGCAGATTTTCAAAATAAATCGGCCAGAATCCCAGCTCATCAGCTGATAGTTAATCTAGAAAGCTCAGGTTAAAGTCAATTTAAGTTGCCTAAAGGTGCTTTTAGCGCACTGCAGGACGCCAGTCAGTTTAATTTCTTTCTCTACTTCCTGTTTTACTTTAAACAATGGCGACCGAAACGTTAGCTCTGTACCTCCTCAGTTAACCTTCCCTCGATGTGTTCCGTCTTCACTGATCCAAAACGTATCGATTCGAAAAGTGCGGAGATGGCGAATCAGCTGGAAATACTAAAGCGGACCAATGACATCTCGTGCGGTCTGCGTCACCACGCCGCGTAGTTACATTTCTGTTGAGGCGCACATCAGTTATGCCGCTAGGGTAGGGGTCTGCACTGCTGCTGTAGCTTCTGCGTCCCTTGACACTTCCCTTCCCTTCCTGTTTCTTAGCTAAGTTGATTTGCAACCCGCCTCCACCCCCAGCTCCTCCTCATGCCGTGTCTGTCTATCACTGTCAGTTCTGTGTTACTGATGCATGCTCTGCTGCCACTCTCAAAATGCCCAAAATGATTTCCTGCAAACGCGTACGTTTCTTTGACTGAAGTGTCCCCGACTGAACTGAGTTTCTTTGCAACAAGAAGTCAATGGTAACTGCAAGCTGTATCGACAAGCAGCCTCCTTGAGCACGATTTTATGTCTAGTCTGTGCATCCGTACCAGCAGAGACCACGGTCTCGACTCCGGTGCCGTTGATGAAAGCCCTCTTGATCGTCTGAGTGCGCACGTCCGACCAGTAGATGCGGTGCTCCAGAGCGTCGTAGTCCACCACGGTCACGTTGTCGATGTCCGGCACGGTGAAGGAGATGATGTAGTTGTAGTACGGGTTGTCGATGTCCACTCCTCGGATCTCGATCTGCCGAGCGTACAGCAAAAACTGGCGAGACTCTGCGGGGAGGGAGGAGAAAACAAGACGTTGACACGCGTCCTTCAGCATTCAACGAGCGTAATCGGCAGTTAAATGTACCTTTAAAGCTGGACGCATGAGTACACACTAATTCCAGAGTTGCGGATGAGCGCGTCTGCACATTACTCCTGCCTCTTGAACAAAGAGTTAATCCAATTGCGTCTTTGACTCTAATGATTGTGTCTGGCTGGCTAACTCGATAGAGCGGCCGTGACAGCGAGAGAGAATCCAATCAGTGCAGATGCATTGCAACTGCATTGCTCTCAACAATCAACCATCCTTTAACGGCGCGCAGCCTAAATGATGGACAGGAAAACAAGGCGGCGAGATAGAGACGGCGGCGTCAGGCCGCGTCGGCCAGGCCAGACTAGGTGGTGGACGTGGAGCCTCGAGGCCGCCTGATGCCCGCGTCAGCTCCGTCTGGCTCTCCATCCCATTACCCCCGAAGATAATAGAAAGCGCCGGCCTGAATACTAAACCCACGCGGCGAACAAACAGGGCCGCTCTCGCTTTCCAGAGACAGACACTTCAATACACTCCAGAGCTGTCACGGTAATAGCGCCGTCAGAGTTAAAGCGGGGGGCAGAAAAAATATAAATAAAAAAATCAGGATTGTTTAATCGCCCTTCCTCTTTTTCTCGCTCTGTCTCTCTTACACGCACACGCGAGACAGAAATGTAAATAAGAAGTTCTGCAAGGACGGGGATTACACTGTGGTGTTCGACAACAGATCCTGCCAAGAAAAAGAAGACGGGGAAAGTGGTCTGCAAGCTCAGAGGAGAGTCAGATGGTGCCTGCATTCCTGTAGGCTTACCGTAGCATGTGCGTTTGTCGGGGCCCAGCTTCATGAGGTGGGGACAAGCACAAGAGAAGGTCTGATTGTAGTTGATGAGGCATAGATGGGAACAGGGATCCTTGCCGTCCTTAGCTGCACACGGGTTAGGAGCTAGGGAGAACACGGAGATTTTTTTTTTTGTAAGATTCAGAAGAGTTTTCATTCCCACAGCTACAGTGAAATTATGTTTGTAACGTCTCACCCTGCGGCTGCCTGGACGGATGGTACACCTGCAGGTCGAAGGGTTGCGTGTTGGTCCTCTGCACCACGGTGACGTTGCTCCCGGTCCACTTGTTCGCCTTTGCCAGCGTGTTGGTCCTCCAGTCCGTCCAGTAAACCTCCCCGCCGTACATGGTGACGGCGAACGGGTGCGAAAGGTACTCGTGTCCCCTCAGGACCTCAATCAGCCCGGAGCCGTCGTACTTGGCGGAGTAAATGGCGTCGGACCTGCGTGCGGCACAGTCTCCTGTTACATTTTCTGCGCACCTAACCGGGCGCCAAAGGTGTTTGCGTGTTGGTGTGTTTTACGACCTGGCGTCGATCCAGAGGATGCGGCGCTCTAGGTAATCCACGGTGAGCCCGTTCGGCCAGCCCCCATTACCGGTCTCCTTGTGGATCGTCTTCCTGCCTTCTCCGCTCATGGATGCGGCCTCGATCCTCGGCAAACTGGCGTCCCAGTCGGTCCAGAAGAGGATCCTGCAGAACCGTTGCCAACACATTTAGAAGACGATTGTGGCTTTGCTTTGATACGAGCAGCACGTAGAGCAAGCAGTGCAGCACTTACCCATCCCGGGGGTCCAGAGCAATGGCCCGAGGGTGCTCCACCTCCCCTGCCAGCAGCGTGGTCCTCATTGTGCCGTCCAGCTTGGCCACCTCTATCTGATCCAGGTTGCTTTCCACCCAGTAAATGTTCCCCGCTATCCAGTCCACTGCCAGACCCTCGGGGGTAGCCAGCCCGTACTGGATCACCACATCAAAGCTGGTCAAAGCTGCGGGAACACAAGGCAAACACAACGGCGCGTGGTTTTGAATGTTTATTAAAGTCATCCTACCTGACCTGAGTTCATTCATCTATCTGTCTATCTATATAATAAAGGATAAAACAGTGTGTTTCATCTTACTACTCGGTAAAACAAACATTCCTCCCAGCTGCTTAAGTTTCTTAATTAATTCACGCAGCGCTTCAATATGTGCCGTACGGTTTAAGGCTTCCAAGTGCGGGATCTGCTGACGACGACATTTCGCACTGTACTCTGTAATCTGAAGCACGGGGTCCACTTTCCTTTTAGCGTTTAAAAAACTATGCAAATGCAATCAGGCTATTTGAGTTTCACGCTAACACAGAAATCAGAAAACGTGATCAATCGCCTGCACGTTACATGCATGGGAAGAAAACACACGGCAGGATGCTAAATGAAAACGTAACCGTGTAAAGTAGAGGCTGAAATGACAGAACGGGTCTTAACACATTTAACACTGGGTTTCTAACCCTTTCATTTTCTGCTGGGTCCCTAATCAGAGGGACGAGGTCATTATCCTGTTGGAAACAATGCAAACACACACACACACACTTTCCTGTGGGAGTCTGTGGGCCGAGCATGGAGGAGACAGCAAATGCTGCAGACTTAAACGCATGATTTTCTCATTATTACCGCTGATGGAGCTTGGCTTGCCAGTGCTGCAGGTTGTGACTGACAGGTCTGGCATTTACGATACTGGTTTTCTGATTCTCTGTTAACAAGAAGCCATGGCGGCGACAGTGGAGCTGCAGTATACAGGCTACACACCGATGGAGCACACAGAATGGGGTTTAAGGAGAGTCTGTCCTGGTAGGTGGTGTCACAGGAACAACAGTATTAGCAAAAGTTGAATAAACAGAAGGGGCTGGCTCAGCGGTTCCCAAACTTCTCTGCTTTACTGTGTAGTTATGTTCAGTGTGACAGGTCTGAGTGGGAGCTCGTCAAAAACTTCATCCATCTCATCGCTAGCTGTGTCCTTTATTGATTGATTCATTCCATCTAGAGCACAGGTGTCAAACATACGGCACGCGGGCCAAAAGTGGCCCACCGGAGGGTCTTATCTGGCCCGCAGGATGAATTTGCAAAATTACGTAGATGACTGCAATTTTCCAATGAAAATAACTGCTGTTGCTGTTTGTCTACTGTTTTAGTCAAAGAAGTGGACAGAAGAAAACACTGAGACCAAGGACTAAATAGCAGACACCAATGTGCCCAAATTGCCCTTATTTTTCTTGAGAAATTACTTATTTTTTGAGAATATTTGAAGTTTATTAAATGTCAACAGTCTCCGAATTGACTTGGTCTTCTTTGCATTAAAACAAATATCTTGCGGGTCCGGCCCACTTGAGATCAAACTGGGCTGTATGTGGCCCTCGAACTAAAATGAGTTTGACACCCCTGATCTAGAGGGTGACACGGGAAACAATTGTCGCTCCCATCCCGAGCCCACAAAAATACCCGGCAAAAAAATCCTGACCCGCAAAACCCCGAAAGAAAGATTCCCAAATCCCGTCCCGCTCCCTATGTTGTTATCTAAAGATGGCTGCATTACAGCGCCATTTCTTAATGTAATCTCCTGCCC
Source organism: Planiliza haematocheilus (assembly GCA_005024645.1). Classification (NCBI taxonomy): domain Eukaryota; kingdom Metazoa; phylum Chordata; class Actinopteri; order Mugiliformes; family Mugilidae; genus Planiliza; species Planiliza haematocheilus. Next base: position 3,030,860 of record SRSE01000878.1, read on the forward strand.
TGAAACGTTGTCACCCTCTAATTCCCCCTAGAGGTCGCGCCCACTGGGCTAGCTCAGGAGGGCAAATATAACCCCACTATAAATGTTGGTTTTAATCCAATGAACAACGGTTTTGCAAAAATGCAAATGTAGTCGGAACACGCTTTTATTGACTCTGTTAAAACCGCTCACCTCCGTTCTCCGACAGCTTCCCGCGATAGATCTTATCCTCCACCACGTCCGTCCAATAGAGGGCGCTCTGGCTGAGATGGAAGTCCAGGGCGATGGTGTTTCTCAGGCCAGGCACCAGCACGCTGAACTCGCCCTTGTTCAGATCGATGCGGCGTATCTCGTGGCGGTTGGAGAAGATGATGAAAGGCTTGAAGGGATCTGTGGAAACAGAGGAGGGTGAAAAACAGGAGCCCAAACGGAGGACGAAGGGTTAAAAAAAGAAAGAAAAAAAAAGACGGGCTCGGTTTCGCTGTCGATTGTTGCTTGAAACACTGCAGAGACGGCTCCGCTGCGCAGCAAGGAAAAACATTGCAGCCATGTTCCACTGCAGTGCGTGACCAATAAAAGAGGGGGGGCTACGTGGAAACTGGCTCTAATCCTGGATAATTAAAACACAGTGTAAATAAGACAGGAGTTATCTGTGCCCAACAGGCAGCCAGACACTCAGCGCGATGAATGACAGGATGTTGGTGGCTAGCCTCCGAGGCCTGACGCTGAAGAGCACCGTCAGAAATGAATGTTTCCTCAGCGTCTACTAGCTGCAGGGACATAACGACGGCTTTTATGTCAACGATAAAATCCAAAGCTGATGTTTTTTGTTTTTTTTGTGACTTTAATAAATAAACGTTTCTGCATTTGAGTTTATTCTTTAATATCTCAAATTCTTTACATCCATGAATTAATAACAACAGCTGCCAAGGTCTGCTTATGTTTTCTTAATGAACCTTTCCCCCCGATCATATACTTACATTAAAAGCATGTAAGTGCTTCCTCGTGTCTGTCTCCAGGGCTCTGTCTATTGTCCAAAAAACCAGAGCATAATACGTCTTCTCTAACCACACGGCTTCCTGCTCGGTCTGCCTCTCCTTTAACTCATCTCATAACCACACCGCACGTCTCGAAGCTTGACGGGGGTCAGCCCTCGGCAGTCGCTCCACTAGCTTCCTCCCTTTCTCTACGGCTGCAGTCAGGTAAATGTGCCTTTAAATTCACCACGCGTCTCTTACCTGTGCTCTTGCAGTTCTCCAGGTCGGGCTCCAGCTCCCAGCCCTCGTAGCACGAGCATTTCACGCTGAACTTGTCCTGCTCGCAGCGCTGACTGCACTTCAGGTGTTTGGCGCAGAAGCTCTGGATCTGACAGGTCTTGTTGTCAGAGCCCAGCTCCATGCCCAGCGGGCAGGAGCAGATCACGCCCTCGCCGGGGGCCACCGTGCAGTTATGGCTACAGTCGCCGTTGTCCAGTGAACACAGGTCTATGAAACGGGGGAAATGAAAATTACTGGAGCAACCTACACGACTTTAACTTTAATAAAGCGCTGAAGTTGTGTTTGGATGCAGCCTAACTTGCTGATTTGCGTTCCCTGTGCTGAGACACAGCCCGGGCGCTGTTGTTTCTTACCACAGAGCTTCTCATCGGAGCCATCTGGGCAGTCATCGGTGCCATCGCAAAGTTTCTCCGAGGGCAGGCAGATGGTGGAGTCGTTGGCACAAACGTGGTGAGAGAGCTTGCACACCAGCGCCTCGCAGTTGTCCTCATCCGAGTTGTCCTCGCAGTCGCTGTCGCCGTCGCAAACCCAGGCCTTGCTGATGCAGCGCGCTGCGGCGGGGAGGGGGGAAAGGCGGGGTGACTTTAAAGAAATCAATACTCAAACCTACTCTTTATGCCTTCTCTTAGTCTCCTCACCAGAGTCCCTGCAGCCGAACTTGACAGCTGGATCGCACATGTGCGTGACGCCCTCGCAGTTCTTCTCGTCGCTCATGTCCATGCAGTCGGTGTCCCCGTCACAGCGCCAACGCAAGGGGATGCACAGGCCGTCCATCCGACACTGAAACTCGTCGGTGTGACAGCCTCCGGGCGGACGGGTTGCTGCGAGAGAGAGAGAGAGAGAAAAACAAAAGGACTGTTGCATTAATCAAATCAGGACACGGAGCCTTGAGCACATGTGCGACATCAGAAGGCTGAAAACAAAACTAATGAGCTGACTGTTAGAAATCTGGATGGCAACGGGTCTTAGCAACAAGAAGGACAGACTAATCAGAGTATGCATTCAGAAGGTCATTGTGCCGGCCATAAACACCAGCTGAAAGTGAATCATTTTGGTCGCAGCGGCTCTTAACATGAGACAAATTACTTATACGTAATTATATCTGCATGATGTGTTGATATTTCAAAAGGAGCAGTTAATACATCAAACTACCAGAGAGAGTTATTAGGTGTCGGTGGCTGTACCCATTAGTGTGGTGCCAGTGTGACTAATAGGGACAAAGGACCTATTATATCCACTGAACAAAATGATTTTAGCGCAGCGTGCACTTAAGGGAATCAGTGACAGCAGAAAATAGTGCGGACAGACAACCGACCACCCGTGATAATAAAAAACACCTGTCACAGTTTTCTTAACACTGTTAAAAAAAATAAAATAATGATATTTAGTCTTTAACTTTCGTTTTACTTTCAAGACAGAGGTGTTAGTGCAGTGATCCTCACTATTAGAGAGCCACATTGGCAGTGCAAAATCAATAGGCGAGCCACTTTTACGACAACATACTAAGTCACCTTTGTGCATTTCTACATATAATCCCACAAAAAAGAAATAACACGGCCAATACATTTTCATTTAAGACCAGATTTACTTTAATGAGCTCGTTTGTGTCTCTTTTTTTAAATTAAAAACCGGTCCATTTTGTGTTTTACGCTAGCTAGCGGAGCTTACGTCGCCTGCCTGCAAACGTGCGTTGCGGTCAAGTTTTGTAAACAATGCCACGTGGCCACTTTCATTCGCGCTTTCCGTGATTCAGCTGCGTGAAATGCATTACAACTTATCGCCACGAGATGGCAGTTTAAGCAGCATTGCCGGTAAATAGTGGATTGCATTCAAAGGCAAGTGGTAATGTGATACTAGCTACCATGCCAGCCGCCAATTATAGCTTGACGAGCCGCATGTGGCCGCGCAATGAGTAACTGTGTATTAGTGCATCGTGCGCACGTCGTTTGGCATTTTGGACACAGGTTGGAACATACATAATCAGTGGGTGTGTTAGACGGCGTTTATAACTGCAGTCAGTCTCATTAATATGTGCTTATGCCTTCAAGTTCACATGAAGATGGACTGCGATCTCACCACGGGCAGTAACTATTATAATTCGTCCGTTCTCAGATCAGGGCGCCGTAAGAACCACCAGGTACCTAAAATGACTTCACTTTTTCTTAATTACAGGGTGTGACGTTCTCGGGCAGCTAAGCGAACAACAGCGGGGGGGTCGACACCAAGGCCAAACCAGCTAAGTGAGCCGAGAACATAATGTCAACATAGTCTCAGAAGCACCAAGACTTTTAGCTTACCGAGATTAGGGTGCCCTGACAGTCCCCGTTTTGGGTGACCTGTCCCTGGCTAAAGCTGTCCCCGAAAATGTCCCTAATTTAGAATGAGAAATAAAACTGCATGTAGACTGGAACAACGGTTATTACGGCTGCTAGGTAGCAAGCACGAGTTAGCATGGTGCGAGCATACTAGAGCAAATAACGGTTATTACAGTAGCCGGTTGTCAATCAGTTCCAGGTGGTTCAGCTCGTTTTATTACTGTATTACTCAGAGGTTGTGCTAGACTTTTTCGCTGTCTGTCAAGGCTTCCGTCAGGTAGTATTTTAAAATAAAACCTGAGCCATTTAATAAGGTCAGTCGCCGCCAAGTTCTGCTCTGATCAAGTGGTCAGGTGTGTGAATAGCATTCTGTCAAAATGACAGATGGCCTTCAGATTTTTCTGTCACAGTTTTAAAGAAAAGGTCAGTGACAGTAAATCTTGGGTTAATGCGACCCCTGCTGTGACTGCTACAACTATTACTTTATTCCTTTTATTACTTTCTACATTTCATCCTGATAACATAAAATTCTTTTTTTTTATCTCAGAGTTTTAAATGTCTCCGGATTTCATTTCAGAAATCTGGTCACCCTAATCTAGACAGCCACCATAACCATGAGAGAGAAAAGACAAAGGAAGCTTTAGTGTTTGAGTTTACACGGCAACTAGAAACCATAAGCAAGGAACCATACTTGTTGACTTCAGCACACATTTTAAATTGTGCCTCTCTGTGAGGTTTAGAAGTGTAGACATATATACATAGACGCCTCATTGAGCGCTGGACTGTACGTCAACGTCCCCGCCACATTGGAGGAGGCTGCTCTGCCCCGCGAACCATTGCGGATTAATGGAATGAACTTAATTAAGCGTCTTGCTGTAAGTTCAAGCATAATAACGTCTGATTACTTATCTGAGTGGTTAACGTTACAGACGTTGTTTTTGGTTTCTATCTGTTTCCTGGTGTGAATATGTAAATGAGAGGCATGAACTTATAGTACGTTGTACAAGACGCTTAATAAAGTTCACTCCATTGACTCGTTTTGGTTCGCGGGACAGAGCTGCCTCCTCCAATAAGGCGGCGACGTTGACGTATCGCAACAACGGGCCAACCCGCTTAGTGACGCGTCTATGTGTCTATGTTTAGAAGCAGGTGGCTTTCTCTCAGCCAATCAGCAAACATCAAGGCAACGTTCTCAGGTCAAATATGGTCTGCAGGGTCCTAACCCCTGCATGAACGTTGAGCGTAACTGCTTTATTAGGTACCAAGGAAAGTGGCCGAATGTTGTCTAATGTGTATGTTGACAAGTACCTGACTCAGCACTTATGTTCTCAAGGTCTAAACACATGTTTACCACTTAAGGGAAAGTAAACCATATATGGTAGCTTCTTTAACCTTGGTTTTTCTACATGAAAATGAAAAAAATATATATAAAAAAATGTCTTATGCCTTCCCTACAGCAGGGGTGCCCGGTAGATCGCGAAGGTACATCGTGCGGCATTGAAAAAATGTTTTAGCTGTTATTCTATCATTTATCTGTTGCACTTCTGTTTTTATTAACTTGTTATTGCACCGCGGCCTCAGTTTGGTGCCACACAGCCATGCACAACATCACCAACAACTCAAGTCTGCCGTCTTCCTTAAAGGGACAGAGCTGTTTTTCTAAAGGTGCAGTGCAGGTTTTTCTTCTTAGCAAAATAAAAACATAATGGATAGAGCCAGGCCAACAGGAGTTTGCATGTTCTCCCTGTGTCTGTGTGGGTTCTCTCCAGGTTCTCCAGCTTCCTCCCACCGTCCAAAGACATGCTCATTAGGTTCACTGGCGATTCTAAATTGTCTGTAGGTGTGAATGGTTGTCTGTCTCTCTGTGTTAGCCCTGAGATAGACTGGAGACCTGTCCAGGGTGTAGCCCCGCCTCTCGCCCGATGACAGCTGGGATAGGCTCCAGTCCACCCCATGACCCTCCAGAAGACAAGCGGTTACAGAAGACGAATGAATGAATGTAGGTAGATCACTTTAGCTCGGTCATTGTTAAAGTGACTTGCAAGCCAAAAATGTGTGGGTACCCTTACTCTCTCTGCGATAACACTCCAAGGTTGGGATTTTGTATTTCAATGAGCGCCCTATAAAGGGTTCAAATGAGTTTGCGTGGCAACTAGGAGAGGATGGATTCTTTATTGACCATAATTTCTTATTTCCTACTTCAATAATCTGCTGCATGAACTGTACGTCAATACGTTTAGGAAACTGGATCCGATCAGCAGGCGGGGGGCACTGACCCTGATTGGTGCAGTTTGCGTGGGTCTCGTCGCTGTAGTCCCCGCAGTCGTTGTCTCCATCGCAGGTCCAGTAGTCAGGGATGCAGCGGCCGCTGTTACACTTGAACTGGGCGCTGGAGCAGGAGTGACTACAACCTGCCTCGTCGCTGTTGTCCCCGCAGTCGTTATCTGAAAAACACACGGAGTCAAGCAACACTCGCTCTGCGGCGTTACGAGGCGCCCGCTGCCTCCAAGAGTGTAGAAACATGCTGGATGTGTGCGTGTGTGTGTGTGTAGATATGGAGTGAGGAAGTAGAATTTATTTTTACACAAATGACAAAGTGAAAACAAATGAAACAGAATATGAGAGGTGAGAGTTTTGATATGGCAGAAACTGCATAGATCAGACCATGCACCACGAGGGAATGTACCCAGAGCTGATACATTGAGCTTAGCAGCAGAGCGTCTTGAGCATTTTTTATTTCCTTATTCATTTTAAAAAGATGACTTAATGTAAGAATATAAGAATATTTTCTAGATGAAGTATTTCTTTATAATTTACCTTGCAAGCCTAATAAATCTATTATTCTTTTTTAATAAATAGAATAAAATCTTGCTAATTTGCAAACACAATAATAATTTACTACTAAATCTTACGGGCCACCTTCGATTAGCAGAAAACAAAACAAAACAAAAAAAGCAGCCCTGACTGTTTTCTGAGCCTGCCTGGCCGGTCCTAATGTTAGGGCTAGCGTCAAGGCTGTTGTGGTGCATGTTGATCTATGCACTAACCGGTCGGGTTTGGACAATTCAACTCATCAGAGCCGTCCCCACAATCCTTTTCTGAAAGACAGAACCAACGGAAGACAGCAGAGTGGGCGAACGGCACGAACACAGGACAACAAACAACAAATGCAGACACGCACAAATGAACGAGATGACAAAAATAAAAAAAAGGAAGGAAGGAACGTACGACAATGTGAGGCTGGGGGCTAAACGTGTCCAGAGGGGAGTGAGGAGCAGTCGAAGTACAACATAGTCTGTATATAAATATGACTTCCTCCAGACTCGCTCGCGTTTCTGTTTAAATAATTAACGACGCCCTGCTCTACCTCCACCAGTTACAAAGAAATGTTGGATTACACACTACTTGTTTATCTTTTTTTTTTTTTACAAATTTTACGGAGAGGTTGGCATGGCAACTGGTAGTCGCCGTTATGTCCCATCCTGTTTCTATAGCGTCAAATAACTGACTAAAAACAAAACTTATCCAACAAATTAAGACTTGAGTACCCATCAACATTATATCAGATACCTATAATGACAGAACCCATATCCGAAACCGAATTATTTGACGCAAATCCCGCCCACTAACCTGGAGGGTTATTGACCTATACTGCAGCCAGACACCAGGGGGAGCTGTACTTGCTTTAGCTTCACTTTTGACAGTCTACAGTCTATGATGTACATCGATACAGCAGAGGTAGGGGAAGGGGGGAGGATAAAGAACAGAGACTGACCATTATCACAGCGCCAGTTAATGTTGATGCAGCGCCCATTGTTGCAGGTGAACTGAGTGAGCGGGAAACAAGTCGGGTACGCTGTGGGCCAAGAGAGAATTTCATCTGGTTAGAAATGCACGTTCCCGTGTCCAAACAGTCCGTACGAGCAGGGAGGAAAATGACTCACCGCAGGAGGCAGGCTCATCCGACCGATCGCCGCAGTCATCGTCCAGGTCACATGTCCAGGAAACTGGGATGCAGCGCCCGCTAGCACACGAGTACTGATTCGGGGGGCAGGTCCGGGCTAAAAGACAAGCGCGGCAGAGCTCACACCACATCGCCACGTGATGAAAGACAAAAACCTGTTAGGTTTCTGCGTATGTTCTGTGCGTACCTGAGCAGGTGGTGTTGGATTCGTCCTCGTCGTTCCCGCAGTCGTTGTCCCCGTCGCACAGCCAGCGCAGAGGGATGCAGCGGTTGTTCTTGCACTTGAACCTGTCCGTGGGGCAAGTGTGCTGGTCTGGAGGGAAGAAAGGGCAAGAAGGAAACAGAGGAAAACGAGAAGCCGTGAGCGCAGGGCGACGGGGGCGGGGGGTCAAAGCGCGGAGGCATGTGAGGTGCGATATTCTAGCTGTTCTGGACCTGGTTTTGTTTTGTCTGGAACGGAAACACGTCTGCACTTTTACCACAGACGGGCCTGACAGAAAGCTTTACCAGATCTACAGACGCCGCCGCATTCCTACGGGCACAGGCTCACGCTCACCCTCACCGACTTATAAACACACTCAACTCCAGACCTCCTCTCTCGTTTCATTCTGGCATCAGCGGTTCTGTCAAGGCCAGACAGCCGGGGGTCATCCGACTCCGTTACGTAAACTAAGTCGGAGATAGCATCAGCGCACGGCAACTCACGGCACAGCTCAGGAGCCTCGTCGCTGTTGTCCAGGCAGTCGTTGTCCCCGTCGCACTTCCAGCGCTCCTGGATGCAGCGGTTGTTCTTGCAGGCGAACTCTCCAGCCTGACACTGAGGAGGGGGTATATAAGACGGGTTGGCTGTGGAGGAAAAGAAGGGGAAGGAGGGAAATAATGAGGAATGTAAAACAGAAGCGTACAGTGTGGAATCTTGACAGAAAATTTAACATCTAAAAAACACAGTTTTGAAAAGGTCGGAGCCCATCCCGCCCTTATTAGGACGAAGCTGAGATGAATGTTTAAGAGCATGAAAATCCTGATATATTCAGGTGGACACCATAGACTGTAAATAAATAAAGATGGGCGGAGGCACAGCTTCTCAAAAGTGAAGCCAAAACAAAGTAGAGCTCCCCCTGGTGGCCGGCTGGAGTAGAGGCCATAAGCTCCGCCCCCTCCATGCCAGTGCATCTTTTACGATGGTTTCTGTCTGTTGTTTTATTTGCCGCTATAGAAACAGGATGTGATATCATTATGATTACCAGTTGCCATGCCAACCGCTCCCGCGGGGGGCATGAGAGTTGGAAAAAAAATAAATAAATAAGTAAAGTGTATAATCCAACATTTCTTACACTATTACTTAATCACCTAATCAAAAACGCGAGTGAGTCTGGAGGAAGTGTGGGCGGGTCACTGAATAACACAATGAACCTCTCGGCCAAATGCAAGGAAGCAGGGATGCATTATCCATATTTATATACAGTCTATGGAGGACACTGTGCAATAAATACATTTACAAAGATTTTAATCAATTACTTTTTTCACCAACTTAGTAAAAGGCAAAAATAACACAACTTTCATATTCTGAACTTAGTCTAAACTCAGTATTCAATGCAATGGATTTCATTGCATAATACAGCTGTACTGTACTGTACTGTAGCTGCCTCTCTGTTCACATATTTCAGGGCAAACAGGTCACACTCTGCACACACTCACAGTCACGCTGCTTGACTCATCTTGCCCAACACACTGGAAATAAAGCCTGTGTGTGTGTGTGTGTGTGTAATGGAGCACAATCAGAGCCATTAGAAATACCCTTCTGTCCCACGCACAAAGCGTTCGTGCCCACCTTTGCAGCTGGTGTTGTCAGTCGGGTCGAGTATTTGGTCTTCTGCACACGCACACTGCCTTCCTCCCGGTATGGCCAAGCACAGGCTGCTGCAGCCGCCGTTGTACACCCGGCACGCATTTGAGCCTGCACATGAACGGAAACGGGTTACGCTCCAGTCGTGGTTTGAATTGCGAATTAAAAAGCGCAGACACGTGTCACGTGCAGTGATTTGCCCGCACCTTGCTGCTGCTGGGCGTCGTACATTCGGATTTCAAAGATGGGCGGTCGCTCATTTCGCAGCAGGGTGGCAATGCTGGTGCTGGTGTCCAGCTTGTAAATGCTGCCGCTGCGGTACTCGTTCCAGAACAGGAAGTTTTTGTAGTGGCAGAGGCCGAAGGCGTGGTTCAGCTCCTGACCCTCGTACACCGTCTGGTGATGTGAGAACACAAGGGTAAGAGACGGCGGTAAAAGAATTCTCTGTATCCAGAATTACAGCTGCGAACATGATTGAATTAATTCAGGGTGAAGATAAGACGTGATGACCGCCTCTTGAGTCTACAGCAGGTGAACTTTGCTTAAATGTGCCAGTCAGAAACACTGGGGCTTATTGATGGGTCTAATTAATTCGTACCATATTCAATCCAACTTTCTGTTATAGATAACTTCATCATTGTCATGTCATTGTTTTTCCATCCATATTATTGCAAGTATATAGTGTATATTTATTTCTGTCTCTGTCTTTGTACATATGCAAATTTTGTATTTATTTTTTTTTGCTTATACTATTTTCTTTTATTTATATAATTATTTTTATTATATTTTTCTTTTCTTTTTTAATTTTATTTTAAATATTTAATTTATCTATGTTTTTTATTATAATTTATTTGTTGGCTTATTTAGTACAATTTTGTTTTCTTTTATATTAAAAATAATAATTATTATAAACTGGAAAAAGACACAAAGTCGTTGAGCTGGTTTGCTTTTGACTCTAGGTTTATACCGGGGACGATTGATAAAGGCTTCCAACAATGGGCACATAAGGGAATCACTACAATACAATCATTAGTGGAACGAGGCAAGCTGCAGAGCTTTGACAAATTAAGGGATAAATTTGGATTGGATGAAAATGAAAGATATCGATACCTCCAACTAAAACACTATATTGAGAAAGAAATACAGGTAAACAGTGATAATAAAATAGTTTTGGTGTTTCAACAGGCCTATGAGGGGAAAAAATGTAGAGTGATTTCATTATTATATAAAGGCCTGATGAGCTACAGGGAGACTTCCTCTTTATATGTCAAAGAAAAATGGGAAAAAGAACTGAGTGAACAAATATCAGAAGAGGAATGGTATAACATGTGTAAATCGCAGTGCACATCCACGAGCTCTAGGGTTTGGAAGGAATTTACATGGAAAAATATTATTAGATTTTTCATAACCCCCAAAATTAGAAAAGAACTGGTGTCCGCATCACAACAATGTTGGAGAGTGTGTGGACATATAAATGTTGGCCACATACATGTGTTCTGGTCTTGCCAAAAACTTGATGGGTACTGGGACCAAATATGGCAACACATCCAGAATATCATTGGATACCAGATACCCAAAAACTGCAAGGTTTTGTATTTAGGGAATTTAACACGAGACATCATACGAAAAGAAGATGAATATTTGGTTAAAGTGCTATTGTCGGCAAGTAAAAAAACAATTACTAGATTGTGGTACAAAATGGAACCGCCTACTGTGGACCAATGGCTGAGCACTGTCGAAGACATATTTGTAATGGAGAAACTCACACACAGATTAAGATTACAAGAAATGCAATTCTGTGATAAATGGGAAAAGTGGACTGATTACTGCAGAAAAGAAGAAGACACCACCACTAACACTGGACATTAAGAACAATACGTGAATTGTTTAGAAAAGAAAGATTGATGATCGCTGTAATGACTGTTTGATACTGTAACTGTTGACTTCAATAAAAAATAAGTTAAAAAAAAAAAAAAAAAAAATAAAAAATATTTATTATTAAACTATTTTGCACCTTATTGGCTTAAACAGTACAACTGTATTTTAATTATTATTTTATATTATTTTATTTCATTCAAAAAAACAAATATATCTATTTTTGTAACTATCTTTCACCTATTTTTCTCTTTACTAGCGATTTTCAAGATTTATGTGCAACTGAGCTACTGTGACCAAGCAATTTCCCTTGTGATCACTAAAGTCCATCTAAGCCTAAATCTAAGCAGTGGCAATGCAACAACTGCAAACAACAATGAACTGCAACTAAAATATCCTTTTGTGTGAACATCTACGTTTCATTCATTCAACAGCAATCATAATATTTCAGACAATAACTTTCAAATGCCTAAAACCATCAGATCATGACAGAACTGACGCCACAAGGACAGAGCAGTATTAAAAAGGCTGAAGGCCTCAGAGTTTAATAGCCTGCACTGCTGTGGACCACCCACATTATCCAACTGCTTTAAAAATCTTTCCTCATTAACGCTCTCACAGCTCGTCTGAATAACCTCCAGCTCTGTTTTTGTTTTTATTTGTTAGATGCATTCAAATTATTCCGGGGCTGACCTTTCGTCCGGAGCCGTTAAGGTAGACCATCTCGATGCGGTCGTAGTAGGCGTCCACCCAGTAGAGGATGCCCTGCGGGATGTCCAGACTCAGGCCGTTGGGCCACAGCACCGTCTTGCTGGTCAGGAACACGTTCCTGTTCGAGCCGTCCATCCAGGCGCGCTCGATTTTGCCACGCTTGCTCTCCTTGGGGTCCTCCTCCCAGTCTGTCCAGTACATCCACCTGAGGACGCAGCAGGAGGCGAACCGTCACGGCCGCGAGTTACCGAATGAAATCAGACAGCAAGGCATAAAAATAAAAAAAATAAAAAAACGTTTGTTTGGGCCTTTTGAAGAATCTCTCTGCTCTTTATCTGGCTGCCCTTCAGGGACCAACACTCATCAGAGCCTCCACTGATTCCCAGCTAATGTTCCCACAAGCACACTGATGTTTTTCACCAGGTGCTTGTCAGTCTGAGCCACTGATCCAGGCACAGGCTGCGACTAGAGGCTGTCTGCAACATTAGAAATACTGCTGGAAAATGACTGGCATTAACATTAACATTCATATTTCCTTCTCCATCTGTCTCTTTTCGGGGCTTTTCCTTCCTGCAAAGGTCTCCTCCGCCTCCTCCTCGCTCTTCTCTCGGTGCCTGATTGATTACAGGCATTAGTGGAAGCGAGTGCCTTTCCCCCGGGAAGTGTGTGGACACACATCACCCTGTCACTAGCAATCCAAAGAGAGAGAGAGAGAGAGAGAGAGAGAGAGAGAGAGAGAGAGAGCGTGCCTGTGTGTGTTTACGAGGATGTGTTTTTCAGGCCCGGGAGGTCTTATCAATAAGACACATCCATACACGGCAAGATTAAGAGCTGTTTGAAACAGTGAGACAGACAGAGAGGGAGGGAGGGGAGCGCCGGCACACACGTGAATAAACGCGCGGAGGAAATCTATCATGTTACACGGACAAAATGCCTCCGTCTGTTTTAATAAATGGTGCTTGATAAGTGTAATCAAAAAGACATCACAGCTCCGGGGGACGACGGTCAACAGCGCTGACTGAAAAGCGATAAAGGGCTCACGGCTGGGCATCAGGAATAATACGACGCGAAGGGACGGAATCGAGAACGAGTGGTGAAATGAAAAGAACAGAGAAATGACCACCCATCACATACACCGACCAGGCATAACATTATGACCACCCTTGTGACTCGTCAGAGAATGGACGTGGGCCTTCTGAGGGTGTCCTGTGGTGTCTGGGACCAGGGTGGGCCTTTAAGGGGAGGGGCCTCTGTGGATCATCCCACAAATACTTGAAAAGTTTGGGATCTAGTGAATTTGGAGGCCAGGTCAACACCTTGTCCTGTTCTTCTTCCTAAAGTGTTTTTGTGGCTGCATCCTGCTGGAGATGGCTGCTGCCATCAAGGAGTGTCATTGCTATGGGGTGGGGGTGCCTGGTCTGGTCTAGGTGGGTGCTACATGTCATCACAAGATGGTCATTGTTATTTACTCCCCCCCTCAGTGGTCATAATGTTGAGCCTCATCGGTGTAGCCTGCCCTGCCTCCCAGCGCTCAGCCGCTCTCGTCCTCCTCCTCTGGAGCAACCTCCCCCCCTGTCCTCCTTACCCGTGAAGAGGGTCCACCACGATGGCCCGAGGGTGAGTCATTTTGCCCTCGATGAGGGTTTTGCGCGTCTGCGAGGCCTTCTCGAGCCGTGCCACGCTGATGGTTTTCTTGGGCCCGTCGTCCGTCCAGTACAGGTTGTCGGCCATCCAGTCCACAGCGATGCCCTCGACCGTGTGGATCCCTGAGGCGGAGGCAAACGGGCGGTGAGGAGTGAGTGCGGCTGTTTTATCAAGGCTCTGATACTGGAATACCGGATTACAGACTTTTTTTTATTAGCAGTGTGTTTTGTCATGCAGACTTGTGTATCTTGGATTTTTAAGTATGGACGGAAAAAGGGACTTTTAGAGACAAAAATAGTTCAGCTTAATGAGGTTTTGAGCTTGTGAAATCATTTTAAAGCCTTGTTTGTTAATCCTTGTAAACTGGGCTGTTGCTGTACTTTATATGTGTAGTTTATAAGGGGGTCTGTATGTGCAAGTTTTCTAGTTTTCATGCGATTCCCCGACTGTTTTTATACACATCTGCAGTTACAATCACAGGCCTGATTCCTCTCAAGCGAGCCGTTGTCTCCCTACCTTCCTTCAGAATGGTGTCCCTCTCCGTCCCGTCGATCTTCTGCCGCCCGATGATGTAGCTGGTGGCGTCGGCGAAGTAAATGAACTCGCTCTCGGCGTGAAAGTCCAGGGCTCTGGGGTTCATCAGGTTCTCAATGGGGATCATGTACTCGTCCGGCACCTTGGCGTTCATGTCCATGCCCCGGATGACACCCGGGCGACCTTTCCCGTAGACCAGGAAGAGCTCGTGCTCGGGTTCTGCGACGCACGACACAAGAAAGCAAAGTCAGAGTGGTGGCAACAGCTGACAAAAAAAAAATTAGGTCCTGACTCGTGCTGACTCACCTGATCTAAATAATTTGTATTGATTAACAGAAATGCAGGATTGACAAAAGCCTAAAATTAAAATGAAGTGTTCCATAATTGAGGGACACAGAAGAGGAGGGGGTTGCCTTAAGGTAAATCCGTTGTGACATTCTCAAGGACGTTCAGGTCTGCATAAGCCGATCAATACGATGTTATTATTGGTATTACTAAAACACGTCTCGGGGAAAAAGACGAAAAAGGCGGCCGACAGCTTTATGACCGGGGACTTTAGAGAGACACAAGTTACGCCGCTGTTCAGCTAATTTGCTCACAGTTCCTTCGCAGTCTGCAGCCAAAGGGGGACAACCCGCTTCCCTGATCCAACCTTGACTGGCCTTGGCTTCAGGTCAATACGGCTGAATTACTGCGGAGCCCAGTTTAGAAATACTGTTACGCTTGGAGGCATCCGTCCGCTGCACACACACACACATCAGCTGTGGATGTGCTGAACCTGGGCTACAGGGCTGCACTGCCTTTGTCAAACTTCAGATCAATAGCGGAGTGTGGTGGTGGTGGTGGTGGGGGGTGGGGGGGCTCATGGACTCTTCGCCAGCGCCGTCCATCATGCTCCGAATGGACCCAAATGAATTGTATAACACTCAGAATGATGTAAACATGGATAATGTTGTCCAACTGACGCCAGTTTGTTCAAGTTTGCATTCTACTGGAAGCTTTTATTCATTCATTTGTTTTGCGTAGCCGCTCGTTCCTCTAGAGGGTCACAGGGGGCTGGAGCCTATCCCAGCTGTCATAGGACGAGAGGCGGGGTACAGCCTGGACAGGTCCAGTCCATGACAGGGCAAAAGCCAAAGATATTTCAACCTTAATTGATGACTGCTACCTAAGAGTTTATAAAGGAACAGTTAATCTGCCTGCAGACACCGTGGCAAACAACAGCCGTGACGGTAATCTGTATACGCAGGGATTTATGTCACGACAGCGGACGGAAGCAGGTCTCCAAAGGCAGAGAAAGAGACGGGCGAACTGAAGACGAACGGAAGGTTAAACATCGTTTGCGGCGAGAAGGTAACTCCATTCGTTAGATCGACAGTAATCTAAGTAAGACAGCTGGGGGTTGCTGCCAATATCACACTCAGAGGGAGAGAAAGAGGGAGAGAGAGCAAATTAAAAAATACATTTTTAAAAAACAGGCGAGAAATAGCGGCAAATAAATCTTTAGGAATCAGCGTCTCTCTAGATATAACTCTGGCCATTCGAATGGAAAAAGAAGTCGTTTTTATATTAATAATAACAGAAAAAAATATTATACAATATTAATAATATATTTAAATTTGTATTTAATATATTCATTTTAAATAATTCTAAATATTTTATACATATTTTATGTATATAAATCAAAATGTTATGGGTTGGCTTTATATTATATTATATTATATTATATTTAGGGATGCTCGATATTGGCTTTTCTGCCGATATCCAATATTCCGATATTGTCCAACTCTTTAATTTATTACCCGATACCGATATATTCAGTCTTTTTACACCAAAATTATTAGGTAACAACATAACATATCACCTATTATGGAATAAACACATTATGCCTAATTTTATTGCAATGTCTGCGTCGTGCTGCGTTCATGTAGACTCGGAAATGCTGACGCCTACAGAACAAATATCGGTTATAAAAACCTGATACCGATAATTCCCGATATTACATTTTTAACTCAGTATCGGCCGATAATATTGGAGGGCCGATAATATCAGACATCCCTAATTCTATTATATTATACAGTTGTGATTTATACACATTGGTATTTTATCCATTATTTTTCATCTTCATCATCTTCAAACTTTCTATTTGCTCCCTAGTTTTAATAGTTTCTGTTACAACCAACTCAATATAAAATAACTTCTTTATTCAAGTTAGCTGAGCTACTCCTCAACTATCCGTCATGACTTATTCTGGGGATCCTCTTACTAGAACGGATGTCTGGATGAAGACGAGATGACTTCAGAAGGAAGGAAGGAACTACACCCACCACCCTACTCACTTTTGCAGGACTTGCCATCGTTGCCCAAGCTGAATCCAGAGCGACAGCGGCAGGTCCGGGTCTTGTGGCCGTTCCCCAGGAGACAGATGTCAGAGCAACCTCCAGCCTTCCCGAACTGGTCCACCTCGCACGCGTGGCTGCGCACTGTGAAGAATGAAGGAGGAGGGGACAATCGTATCTCATGACCTGATAATGAACGGGCTGTTAATGGGTGCGTGCGCCTGCGTACCTGGAGGCTGGCGTCTCTGGTGGTAAACGTGCAGCGCTCCGCCCTTGTCCACCCGGGTCACCACTTGGTAGTCTGTGCTGTTGAAGCGGTTGACCCGAATCACGCTGGTCTTGGGCTGCATGTTAGCGTTGTCCGAGTTGGTGGCGTACAGGTAGTTTTCAAACACGGTCAGCCCGTACAGATGCTCAATCTGAAACAGGACACACAAAATGATATGAACCGGAATGTGAAATAATAATCCAAAGAATCCACCAGTTAGTGATATGTGAGGATTTTAGTGAGTAAACACGTTTCTATTTCTGAATACTTCAAAAACTGTGTTTCTGATATCACAGGCTTCCAATTATCCTCCATGTTTTCTCCTTGTGTGAACCATAGACTGTAAATAAAGATGGAAGACCGAACAGCTCCTTAAAAGTGAAGCCAAAGCAAGTAGAGCTCCCCCTGGTGTCTGGCTGCAGTATAGGTCATAAGCTCCGCCCCCTCCATGTTAACGGATGGGACTTGGGCCTAAACTAAAACAATAAAATACACGTCAAATAACTGTTGTTGATTAATGTTCAAGCGTCAAGTTTTAGTTAGTTATTTGACGCTATAGAAACAGGATGTGACATACTGTAGACTACCAGTTGCCATGCCAACAAAAGCCGTAAAGCAAGCACCTGGCTCCAAAGTTGCAAGAGGGTGTCCCCCCTATCCCCGAGAAAATAACATCAGTTAGGCCAATTAATGCAAGGAAGCGGCGACGCGTTGTTCATATTTATATACAGTCTATGGAGTGAACTGGTTTTGTAGCATGAAATAAAATACCCGTTGCCACGGTTACGCATGGTTTTAATCAAACCAGGGGCAGTGGTTACACCATTTACTGTAAGTTTATGAGGTGATCTGATTCACAGTTTAAACAGCCACTCGCTCAGAAAGTAGAATTTTCCATGGCACAAAGTGGTGATCCTGCGGAGACCGAGACGAGCAGGAGAGCTTCAGCAGGCCTCGAAAGATGATAAATATCTTAAAATCTAGCAAAAAAACCTTCTCAACTGAGCCGACACGGACTGCTGACTCTCTGTCAAGCACCAGTGTAAAACCTGAGATGGCATCGTGGTCAATCAGAGCAGCCAGCGTGGAGCTCAGAAAGAGATACACAGCATCAGTATCATAGTCTGCAGGCCGGTGCTCGGCTGAGGTGATACAGCGGCTGGAACATGACTATGCATTAGGTCACGAAATCTACACATGGGAAAAAACGTTGATGTGAACTTTGTGAACTGGCTTTACAGAATCTGCAGCCTTAGGTGTGCTAAACCTCAATAAACAAGTCAGGCATAACATTATGACCACTTGACCATCTTGGGACAGTTCAGTGTTCTGCTGGGAAACTTCTGGACCTGGAATTCATTGGTGTTACTTAGACATGTAGCACCCACCTAGACCAGACCAGGCACCCCCACCCCATAGCAATGACACTGCAGGATGCAGCCTGACACAGGCACAAAAACACTTTAGGAACAACTAAAAAAAACAAGAAGAACAGTACAAGGTGTTGACCTGGCCTCCAAACTAATCAAGTATCCGTGGGATGATTCACAGAGATCCCTCCCCTCAACCAATGGGACCCAAAGGTCCACCCACTAACAACATTCTTGTTGCCAGACACCCATGCCCATTCTCTGATGAGTCCCAGGTGGTCATAATGTTATGCCTGATCGGTGTACACACTGCACGCTCTTTACCAGCCAAATAAGGATGATCAATAACCATTTCCTTTCAACCTTTACGCGAAGACAGAGGCTCTGCTAATGGCCCATCAGACAGGCACACAAAACAAGAGGTGGTGCTTTGCGTGTGCATGTCCTCAGGCTCGGTGAGTAAATGAAAGTCGTTACTTTCTCACAGATCACAGTAAAAGCCATGGTAACAGGTTTAAGAGCCACTGTGAGCTTCCCCAGCGCTGCAGCGTCAACAGCCTCAATATTGAAGACTATTAATCAGCTCGTTCAATGAAAAGGCAAATGTCCACCATGTTCTCTCTGCTCATGATTCACCGGCCAAGGAGGCATTACAGGAGCACACAGGGGTAAAATAAGATGTATTATAGATACATAGGGAACCCTGAAGAACACCGAATGTTTTAGAGCATTGCGAGTGGACACTAGAGAGATCATCTTGGTGCTAGAGGAAGTTAATGTGCAGCTCCTCTCACCAGGAGGCCTTGGATGATGGTGTGCCGGTTCTTTCCTTCGTAGTCCACCACCTCGATGTAGTCCAGATAGGCGTCAGCCCAGTACACCAGCCTGCTGACCAGGTCCAGCGTGATGCCGTGGGGGAACACTATCTTACTGTCCACAAGCTTGGTACGGTTCTGGCCATCCATGTCACAGCGCTCCACCTTGGGGATCTGACCGTAGTCTGTGAAGAACACTTTCCTGTGGAAACAAATAAGAAGTGAGTGGGGGTGGCGGATTGACAAATCAGTTGAATAGGCTCGTTTGTTTTGATTTTCACACCATTTGGGGCTTTAGTAGACAAAAAAAGAAATGTAGAGAGACTTTCCTGGCAGCGAACACTGGCAGGCAAGATTAATTGTATTCACTTTCATGCAACAACGGTGAATGTTTGCAGAGTAAATTTGGGTTTTTGGTGTGTTGGTTGAGCAAAACAAGACGTCTTAGATGCTCAGTTTGGTTTTAGTAATGCCAATAACGCTGTTAAAATGTTCATTTAGAAGATCTTTCAGAGTATTTGAAGGCTAACGTTAAAGGACCGGTGTGCAGGATGTGTTAGTGACACCTACTGGTGAAGCTGCAGACTGCAACTAATTAAATACCTCTTATAAAAGCTTGAGTGGAGCCTGTTTAACCTGGAACCTGCCACTTCAGTGTAAACACAATCTCTGTTCAGATCTACTGGTTGGCTTGCAAAATACTTTCCATTCAAATGATAGTGTCGTGAAAAGCTTCCAAGGCTAACGGTTAGCAAGCTCACGACTGGGTGATAATGAAAAGATGAGGTCACTTGGAAAATCTAAATCCATTCATTCATTCATCTTCTGCAGCCGCTTATTCCCATGATGGGTCGAGGGGGGGCTGGAGCCTAACCCAGCTGTCATCGAGCAAGAGGCGGGGGTACACCCTGGACAGGTCACCAGTCCATCGCTGGGCTCATATCACGTATTATAACCCTCCGTACACCTAAATTACAATACGTTAACTTTCCATTCACTAGTGTAATTTCTGAGAACGTCAGCAAACACGTCACAATCTCGTGAATTAGGGTCTTGTCTAAAATTTGGGGCCTGTTCATGTGGACTCTCCTTGTGAACACGGTCCTCACAATGGTTCAACTAAATGGTTCAAACAGATCCGCAACGCTGATTCTTTAAGCTTTTTACCACTGCCAAAACCAAAATTGTGATATATTTATAGCTCACACCACACTAACAACAAAAAAACACAAGCTGTTGTGTCACAGAAGCTAGGAACCTCACAAAAAATCCTTTGTCATAACAGAGAAACTCAACAATCGGTAACGACAAGATAAAGAAGAAATATCTATTAATATTGTGTGGATTGTGGTTTGTGGTCACTCATTTAACAGCCCAACGAGGAATCATTTTAGCTGCTTTGTGGTTGTTAATGTTGTTTTTAATGTCGTGCAACGTCTTATGAACTGAACACACAAGTTCCTTAGTCACTCTTACATACGCACACAGCCATGTACCACGGATACACACTTTCAGGAATTCTGTTGGAAAGTTTGGCCATAAACAAAAGAGCTGAAACAAAAACATGCTCTCGCACTCCAAACCCGTAGTCAGTGTACCACAGGGCACACCAAGCACATCTGTGCTCAATTACTCCAACGTCCAAACCTCCATTTAGCCTTTTTTTTTTGTTTTTCTCCCCCGTTTCCACATGATGTCTTAAAGCTGATTAACGGCGACAGAAGTCCAGCTGCTGTCATGGAACCGACTTGACTCGAAGCATTTCCCTAAAGGAGTGCAGTAAGAAATACTCCAATATGTGTGCGTGTTCACAGCGGGTCGGGAGATCAAACGTACCCCATGGTGGGGTCCAGAGCGATGCCTTTAGGGTTGTACAGCTCCTGGTCCAGGAGGGTGACACATGTCTGCCCATCCTTGTCACACACGAAGATCCTGTCGTCCACGTCATCCACAAAGTAGAAGTTTCCTGTGAGCCAGTCAATGGCCATCTGCTCCACATCTGGACAGAGGAGTGGGAAGGGGAGAGGATGAGACACAGATCAGAGAGCACAAAAATGTGTTTCCAGTACCTGAAGCACTGGCTTGTCCCAGATGAACAAAAAGTCTGACTCACAGCTGACGCGATGAAGTCAATTTGTAATATTGTGTAACATCTTTCTCACACGGACCCGGGGGCGATTTATCAAGACTGACGAACGAGACGACAGCCGGCATCAATAAGCGACTGTCAAGGTAATGTACCTGCTATTCAAAGTCACTCAGACAGACAAAGTATGAGACGGGCTGTTTGTTGCTTCGAGGCCTGCCATGTCGCCGCAGCGGTAGCTAAGCGATGACGGGAATGCGGTTTCCACTGGGTTTATTTTACTGAACCTCTGCTCGCATGGAAGACCAGCGCCCCACCCACAGACGAAAATCAAACACCTATTCATGTGCACCGCGCACCGGCTTTATGGAACATTTAAAGCCGAGTGAAGTTCGACGTAAAATCAACATAAAGCTCCTAATGCGCCTTCTCTATCAAAGCTGTCCTGACTGCGGTTGAGGAGGGAGGGTCTGAGGGAGGAGAAAATAGTGTTATAAGAATAACACGAGACATTAATAGACCCCTCGCGCCTTGGTTCATTCTTTCCCTCCTCTTCCTTCCCTTTCTCACACACCAGACTGAGCCAGTGGTCCGGGGAAAGAAAGTTAAAGCTGACGGAAAGAAAATGTGAGGATACTATTAAAGGTCCAGGAGAATCAATGTACATTAGTGCGTGGTCGTACGTTAAGCACATTTCAAATAAACACATGGAAGTACTCCACTGTAAGTATTTGGCAGCTTTACAGTAGCAGTATACTCCCTCGTCGTCTGACTTTAAGAATGTGTGAGCAATATAAAAATGAACCCAAATGTACCTTTTATAGACTTTAATGTAAAATACGGATAAAGGAAAACTACCAAAGGTAAATTAGTCTGTAAACCACTGATAGGTGACGTCAATAATTACCTTGTTATAGTGCAATGTGTTGTTGGCCTATTTAAATACCTATCACACACCTAAATGTTTTAGGGACAGCACAGAAAACATAAAAAGCAGTTAATCCGGCCTCAAAAAAACTCCCAAGATCCCGAGCTGATCGAGTCCCGGATAAGCTGGCGGCCCCCTCCCCGCAACCCAGAGGACCTGAAGGCTCCCGCTGTCAATGTCCTGTTGCCAGATGCCATGGGACACCATCAAAAGACCGTTCCCCTGTGGGTCGGAGCTGCTGTGGAGGCTGAAGGGAGGTGGTTTTAATGTTGTGGCTGATCAGTGTGACGTGAATAGCGTTGATACTTATCTTGCTACTGTGCAATGTTTTGTTGGCCCACCAGTGTAGTGCGGCCAGACGCCACTGGACACCATGTGGAGGCTGAAGGGAGACCCACGTAAGATTAGCTAGGTAGGTTTAATGTTGTGGCCGGCCGACGAGTGTGCGAGCAGCGTGCTCACCAAAGGAGCTGCGAGAAGTCAGAACTGTCAGCGTCTCAGCACCGGGCTGATGCAATAACCCCACCCCAACGGCCGGAGCCATCCTCCCTAGACGTCTATTTTTATCTCAGAGTCTCCAAAATAAGCAAATTACCAGAGAGGTATTTTACATTCCCGTCCTGCTCTACAAACACGAAAGGTAGCGAGCAGCGTCCTCTGACAGCTGTGATGTACGTTAGCTCGGTCGGTTCAGCCTGGGACCCACTATAACAACCGTCAATATAAAAACCAATTCAAATAAGTAATATAGGACATGCAGGCTTCTGCCAGCCCTGCCAGTAGTATTTCAAATATTAATCTTGGCGTGAGGGTTGAAAACTTAAAATGTGCATGTGAGCTATTGAAAGGAAGAGAAAGAGAAAGTATCAGAAAGAGTGGTGGTGGTGGAAGGGGGGGGGGGGGGGGGGGGGTCCCAAGCCTCAGGACTTGTATTTTCACAGCTGCTCCAAGCTCAGGCTCTGCAATAGAACCATCCTGACACACGTATACACAAACACTTCATATGTAGGGCTAAAGTCGTACTGCAGGGGTCCTTGTGGGGGGGGGGGGGCGGTCTGTGACTATGGGTGGGTCCACCAGGGCGATCAGGTCGCTTTGCTGTTTTAGGGGAGACCAGAGGATCCGTTTCTCCTTACGAGGAGCAAGAAAAGGGCTCAGGAAATGATGAAGCAGATTCCTCGGCGCAAGAGCGCAATAAAAGCTCTCGTAGTGAAAGCTTAGCGAGCCCTGGACCCGTAAATCTGACTGTAATTCCAGAGGAGCCCTCTGTGTTTAGAAAAACTGACAATTTTTTTTTTTTTTTTTTTTTTATCTGCAGGGCCTGACGAGCAAGAGGGAAGGAGGCAAGGAGGGAAGGAGGGAGGGAAATGGAGGCCTTTCAAATATTCCTGGGTCCGAGTAAAAGTGGAAAACGGATAAAAGAAAAATGCAGCGTGAGGGAGAGGACGGGAAGAAAAAAAAAAAAAAAAAAAAAAAGGGAAAAGGGTTGGGGAGAAAGAGAAGACAGGGGAGAGCGAGAGATCTGATTTCCACAAGGGAAACTTGGCCATTGTGCAGCGGCATTTCTGAGGTTTTATGGGAATCAGGGGCCGTCCAGTCCCAAAGGTGCTCTTAATTTTTAACACAGAGTTCTCTGTTTAAATGCTTCCAGCTGCCCCGCAACTCCCTGATTAAGCAACGGATAAACAAAGGGGGCAGAGAAGAGAGGGTTGTGCAACGTTAGAAAAGTAAGTGCGCTGAAAAACAGTGGAAAAAAAAAAAAAAAGTACATGTACATGTGCGTGGCCCTCGGACTCCTCGGACAGGCCCCCGCTCTCCGTTTTCCTCCACTTCTGCTAAACACAAACGGCTCCAGCAAAAGCCAGAGACTTTTCTATCTCCTCCCATTCTCCTTCTCTCCTCCTCCTCCTCCTCCTCCTCCATGCATCATCCCCCCTATCCCTCCCCCTTTGTCTGTTCCCCAGAGGTGGGAAAACAGTCTGGATTCATTAACTGCAGCTCGGTCTGTCTGAAACTATGCTATAAAAAACAACACGGCATAATTGAAAAAACAGAACCAGCTGCCTTCTTCATTCACCCTCCCTCTCGCTAAACAACTTAGTTATTTTTTTTGCGTGTTTTCGTGTTCGTCTCTCTGCTCCCAGTTAGTCTAAGAAAAACAAGTGCATGTCTAGGTAATATATCTAAGACGTGTTTCTAAATGGAGCAACGCTAGACAAAGTTTTATAGCAGGAGAAGAAGAAGAAGAAGCAGCAGCAGCAGCGAGGGGCATGCATCTATACGTGTTTACATCTTTGCAGGCAGCCAGGTGTAGTTCAGTCGGGATCCGCCAGGGCTGCACGGAGCTAAAAGGAAAGAGAGGGGGGACGACTCAAAGGGCCAAAGAGGTGGAGGGGTGGAGGGGGAGGCGAGGAGAGTGCGGGAAGCTTAACGCCGACCAAAGTGTTGAATGGAAAGATTTGAAAATGTGCTGACTGGCTTTGCCTTTTAACAGCACATGACCTCTTAAGGAGATTTCTCAGGCCAGTGTCGGCGCTACGCAGCAGACTGGTGGCTCGTTGTGCAAGGGCAGCAGGTAGGGCGACTCTTGACAGCCGAGGCCGGGAAGCGAGGCTTAGTGACAGCTCTGAGATGAGCCCTCCCGTGCACAGCATGGAGCGGCGTTTCCTGCTCTTTAATGGAACGTACAGCGGTTTAATTCCTAGGCTTCCAACAGGGAGAGAGTTCAGTAGCTGTATATTAACAGAAAGCACGCCAGATGAGCTCATCCCTCTTCTTATGTATAAAGCGCATCCTTTTTATTGATCAGGCATAACATTATGACCTTTCTAACATAGTGTAGGTCTCCCTTGCGCCTCCAAAACACCTGGCGTTCATCAGGGAATGGACATGGGCCTTCTGAGGGTGTCAGCAACACGGTGTTGTTAGTGGGAGGGGGCTTTGAGGGGAGGGGCCTCTGTGGATCATCCCACAGATACTTGATCAGTTTGGGATCTAGTGAATGTGGAGGCCAGGTCAACACCTTGAGATGTTCTACCCAATCGTTCTTCTGTTGTTCCTAAAGTGTTTTTGTGTCTGCATCCTGCTGGGGATGTCTGCTGCCATCGAGGAGTGTCATTGCTATGGGGTGGGGGTGCCTGGTCTGGTCTAGGTGGGTGCTACATGTCTAAGTAACATCCACATGAATGAATGAATGACAGGTCCAAAAGATTCCCAGCAGAACACTGGATTCTCACAAGATGGTCAATGTTATTCACTTCTCTTGGTCATAATGTTGTGGCTGATTGGTGTATATCCGCAACACGCGATTAAATATGCACAACATGCACGGCGTAATTAAAAAAAATTGTCTGACATAACAGAAAGTTATTAAAAATACAACAACAACAAATGTTTAAAATGCATCATGCATGCACGGTCAAACTGTATTTTTGAATCCAATCATCGCCCTGATTGTACTGAGCGCTAAATGAGCACTGCACATTGCTCAGAATGGGCAGATTAACATTAAATCTTAGATCCAGTGACCTCAGACGAGCCTTTACTTAAAGAACAGTGATTTTGATGACTGGAATTGTAAAGATGGAGTGTGAGACTTTAAAAAAAAAAAAAATGAATGGCGATTATACTTTATGTCAGCCAGCATTAATCGTCTCGCCAGATATGAAGAAGGGAGCGAGAGGAGAGACGGAGACAGACTAGCCGAGAGCCCGTAGGACTAAGACGATGAAAGTGAAACAAGAGTTACGGATGTAACCCGGGTTCTGTGAATTCACAGCTTCTGGCAAACGGGAAGAATTTTTCATACTAACACGGAAACTCAGAGACAGGATTACAGTCAAAGCTAGGGCTCATTCTGAAGGTCCACCACTTTGGTCTGGACTCAAATATTTCAACAACCACTTTATGCTTTGATATAACATTTTATGGATGCCAGTCATAACAGATAACACCATGTTACTGATGTTAATGCACATTATTGCACCTTATTAATAATCCTTCCTATGTATATAATGTACATTTACTCCGATCTCTATTTCTTGAACATACGCAAATTTTGTAATTTTTTTGCTTTTACCATTTTATTTTACTAGAGTTTTACTTATATATGATTTTTTTTTTTTACTTATTTTTTTCTTTAACTATCTTCACCTATTTTTCTTTTTACTTCCTTTCTTTACTTACCCTTGTTGTCTATGACCAAATATCTGTGATAGCAAAATTTTATATTTTCGTTTTTACAAAATTTGGAAATAATAATTTAGAAGAAATTTAGAATATAATTTATTATTATTATTATTTATTTATTTATTTTTCAAAATTCAAAGCCACTGCTGTATGCCTGATCTTCACCGGTATAATAAGCAACCCCCAAATATAGCATGAGACTTGAGTGTATGTTCCATAAAATTTGGCAGCAGAAAAAAAACACGTCCAAGAGGGAATATGTTGAGAGTAAGAGTGTGAGCGGGTTGGTGGTGGTGGTGGTGGTGGTGGAGGGGGGTGGTTGGAGAAACATCTGGACAAGTCATCTGAGGCATACTGAGGTCATGAGTCACTCCAACCACATGTGCATCATTTCCTGTATGTTCGCCCCTGCCACTGGCTCCTTCCAATGTCGAACGGGATCATAAACCTTGCTCCTCCTATTCTGTCACACTCACGTGCCAGCAGGCCGCCCAAAAGATCAACCCGTCCCAAAACGATGGTCTGGAACGCGCGAGGATAAGACCTGCTCTCAGGCTGATGCTGTGTCAGGTATGAAAGCATGCAGCCACAAAACATTCGTCTAATGAATAATAAACATGAAGGCCAGTCCTGTTTGAACCGCTTCACCCTGACAATTAAAACTCCTTCAAACTGCTTTTATTTCATCACATCAATGCTGCCATGAAAACACCAATACGGGGACTTGGACACAGGGCGTCTAGTTCCCTTCACTTGCTTCCTTATTTCAGCAAATACAGTCCTAATCCCTCATCATCTGCCGCCGCACATCCTGTCCTTGCTCCTCAGTTGCGGCGACTTCTCCATTTTTGTAGGCGTGTGGGCGCGCACACGTGCGTCCCACGGCGTTGTCTCGGTGCAGTGAGCGTGGGAGTGCGTGCGTGCGTGCGTGCGTGCGTGCGTGCGTGCGTGCGTGTGTGCGTGCGCGCGGAGGAGGCCAGCTGAAGCTGCTGGAATTTCCTGCAAATTCTTCTGGTTCCCAAAAAAATTGTCGGGCCGCTCTCTGAGCCGCCGAGGTTCTGGTTACAGCTGCGCGACTGAAAATTCTCGCGAATGTGATTGCACGTCATCGCAAGTGGAAGAGCTCGAGCCGTTTTTTGTGGTAATTCTGTTTTTCTGGCAGTCGATGTTTTTTTTACTCTGCATTAGTCTGACTGATTAAGGCATGTACCGTCTAATGTGCTAATAACAACTGGGGCAATTTCTGAGGCTGATAACACAGAGAGATGCATTAAGCCTCACAAAAAGACACATTTTCCATCTGATATCGTCTAGTTCAAAGCCAACACATTTTAAAATGACAGCTATACCGACCATGAGCAAGGTGCAGGTGCTGGACTGTCGTCATCCTGCATTCACTCATCTATCCGTGATGGTGCGCCCTGACTAAGTCATTTCTGCCATCTTAACGCATTCTTTAGTCACAGGGTATAAGGATGTGAAGCGAGACGAGCCGCTGCACACTGAGCAGACGCTCGTTCACACTGGAAGCGCAGAGAAACAGAAGGATGAGGGATAAGGCCGTGCCATTATATATAATTACAGCACCACAGCATTACGTTAGGCCTCGTACACAAGGGGAACGAACCTTAGCGAGGGGAACGCTGCTTTCGTTCTGCAAAAATGCTGCTCTTCATTCCTTCACCGGGTCATAACCCCGCTCCGTTCATGGTTCACGATGAAAAGCGCGACTGACCAAATACTCTTCACATATTTCTTCAACATTTGCTGCCAAATAAAAGCATTCAGGTATCTTTCTCTTGTTTGAGTGTCTCCTAAGAGTTAAGGGAGCAGAGAGAGATGCAGGGACAGAGTCATCCAGCTCACAGTGGACACTATAGGACTTCATTCATCATTCTCAATCCATATCATATCAATACCTCATCTTTGTGTAACTGATCATTGACAGTTATTCCTGTCAATGCTTTTCCATCCATATTATTGCACCTTATCATTTTATTTTATTTTAATTTAATTATATTTTTTATACTTTTTTTTTATTTTTTATATATTTTTATATATATTATTTTATATATTATTTTTATTTTTTATATATTTTTATATATATTATTTTATATATATTTTTTATTTTTTTATATATTTTTATATTTATTATTTTATATATATTTTTTTTTTATATTTTTTTATAAGCAAATGAGCTGCCGTTAACAAGCAATTTCCTTTTGTGCAACAATAAAGTCTAAGTCTAAAGAAAGGATGAGGATATAAACACCGTGACTAAGTGATTACAGAAATTCAGTGTTGCTTTGATTCAAAGCCTGATTAAAGTGTGATACGAATATAAACCAAAAATCTAAACGACAGCAGAACGAGGCATCCCTGATAAAGTGTATAATGATAAAGTGAAGGAGGGGAGGGGGGGGTGTGGGCGTGGAAGTTTCTGACCCGCAGGTGGCCCACCCTCCAGAGACACACGAGCACCATTAATCACATCCTCCTCCGATGTCGATGGCCCGTCTTTTAGTTTCGTTTTTACGGGGGAGACAACTCCCTGAAAGTATTTCCTGAAATGAAACCTAAGCTGTGGAAAAACACGTCTGTTTCTAACGGGCTGCTGCAGAGCAGGGACTAGAGCGCAGAGAAGAGCGGAGGAGATGTTTGACTTGGAGCGCGTTTAACCTTTTAACGCGCAGATCCCCCTTTTGTTTCTCTACAAGTAGCTTTAAGAAACAAAAAGACACATACCTGAGCTGTGGAACGCACAGATGAATAAGAATTAGTTTGAGGATCGTCTCACAGTAAAAAAAAACGAAATTAAATCTAGCTGTATTTCATTTCCAAAAACAAGGCCCGCCTGCTGCAAGAGCAGTGAGGTGATCGGGATCCCGCTGCGCCATCTTGGCGCATATTCTCTTTTAACACGCGACGGATGAATGCATCAAGTCAGCGCCTCGTTTCAGTCGGACCTGCATGCATAATACAAGCGCTCTTCCCTGCAAAACCCGACAGAACTACAGAAATCTTCCAAATGAAAGCGGAGAGTGTAGCTTCACACGTCCTCAGGGGTTCAACAGATCGCTAGCTAGCAACAGGTGGCTCACAGCGTGTCAGTCTTTTACCCAGCTAATTGCCTTTTAAGTGGAGTATGTGGAAGAAACACGACGCAGCAGAATCAAACGGTTTCTGTGTGACACAATGCATGCGCAGAGAGCTCCTGTACTCACGGTGCAGGCTGAGGGAGATGTTGATGACTCTTTCCTCTGTAAAGCTCTTCAGATTGGGGATCAAGGCACATTTGAGGTGTGTGGACGAGGGGGAGTCGCCGACGTGGATCCAGCAGACAGTTTCCTTGGCGTACAGGAAGTCCATGGCCGTGGTTTGTTTGGTGCTGGTGGACAGCAGGCTGTGGACGGTGGTGCCGCTCAGGGACGTGGCCTGGATGTTTTGGGAATTGGCGATCAGCAGGACGGGCAGGCGCTCTACGGGGACTGGAAGAGGGACACGCACGTCAGTAAACAAGCACCCGCGCACGCCGATTCCTGCTGCGGCCTCGTTACTCTTACCGTTCTTGGCCTTGCAGGAACGGTTGTCCGGCTGCGGCAAGTAGCCCTCCACGCAGGAGCAGGTGTAGGAGCCTTCAGTGTTGGTACAGGACTGACTGCAGGTCCCATACACGCTGCACTCATCAAAGTCTAAAGCACAGAACCCACAGATGCTCTCATTACTCAGTTAATACACACAACAACAGAACAAACAAAACATTAAAAATAATAAAAAAAGACTCCTCACAGATGGTATATGAAAATGCAAATCATTATTCACTTTCAGCGAAACTGACAGCACCATGCTCGGGCGCAGCGCGGTTTGTTTTTGTCACACTTGCTTCGTAATTCATTAAAGGTGCGATATTCCATTGGCTGGCTGCAAAAAATAACCACTGCATGGCGGGGAGCTCTGAAAGCGCGGCTCATCTTTTGCCAGTCACTCTCCTGCAGCCCTCGTCGTCTGCTGAGATGTGAAGTGTTTTGGGGGGAGGCTTTTACAGGAAATTCTCCGCGCTCTCCTGCCCCCTCAACTACCCACTCTGCACTTTTAGCTTTCTGGAAAAACCGCAGCAAACTCGGGCGCATGATGAGAAACAGAAAAATGTTTTTACGCTATGTTTTTCTCAGAGAGGCAGTTTCATCAGCCCTTCCCGGCAATGCGTCACTGCGTGCAGGGATATCAACATGAAGACGAATCACTGTGACTGTAGCTATCCCGTATGTGGTCCAAGACTAAGGGTGTGGCTATAATTAGGCACCTTTCCTAAACAGGTCAGGTGTTCCACCCAAGAATTTTGGACAGTCTGGGACTATGTTTTGTTCGTCAGTCAATCTGAATTCTTGCGTGGTAACACCTCAGTGGCTTAAAGCGTTTGGCTTAGCTTCTATAGTGGCTTATTGTTTGTGTGTTTGCTAAGAAACCAAAGGTAACACTGAGGAACGGTGGGTGGCCGGGGCTTACAGCGGCTTACCTTTGCATGTCTTCCCATCGGCGCTGATCTCGTAGCCGCTCTTGCAGTAGCAGGCTGGCCCCACCGGAGTAACGGCGCAGTTTTCCGTGCAGCCCATGAGGGAGCAGTTGGACTTGAACTCTGAGAGGAAAAAGCAGCCAAGCGGAGGGGGGGGGGGGACAGACAGGGCAACAAAACAAATGAATGCAAGAAGGCAAGGAATGAAGAGGCTTTTAATCACGCTCGTCCCGTCACTGACAGCGTAAACACTGTTCTAAGTGAAGGTGGATTTGTAATAATGCTGTAATAACGCATCCGGCGCTTCACTGTAAACCCTCGGATTATAACGCGGTCGCTTTCCATTGACATCGCCGAGCGCGGCGCTTAGAGCTCGCCTGCAGGTATCGGCGCAGATGCAGCTGAAGCCGCCGCCGCCGCCGCGCGCTTTCTATTTAAGGCTCAGCAGGGCGCCTGACTGGATGAATGATGACGTGCGTCGCTAAGTTGTTCAATAAATAAAAAGGAGTTGGCTCTATTTCTACGCAGGAACTAAATGAGACGTTTTTCTCTGTAAATAGCACAATAAGAAACGACACATCAGTGTAACACCGGTAAAGAATTAAAAGAACTTTAGCCTTCGGAGAAAATGTTCAGAACATGTGGCATTTATTAGGTTACTCTGCACTTTACGTCCGTGACTGTATTTTTCCGAAGGTGACTTGGGCCCCGTCCACGAGGAGACGCTTTTTGGTTTAAACGCAGATGTTTTGATTCTGTAAACGCATCGTCTTTAAACCCACTTTTCTTAAACCTGGTCCCAGGGTGAAAAAAACACAAACGCAGCTCTTGAGTTTTCATGTGGACGAAAAAACGCATAGAACGTTTCGATGACGTCATCACCACGCCCCTCGAGCAGCCTTCCAACTGAGACGTCTCCTAACAACATCAACAACAATGGTGCACTACATGCTCGTGTTCCTGCTGGAGAAGATATTGAGCCTATTATGGTTACTAGGGCTAAATATCATTTCTCCTGTGCCACCACGCCGAGCAAAAAAGGCTGATGGACAACCGCAACATTTTACATCCACCGTTCCGCCTCTTCCTCTCCGTTTTTGGTGAATTTCTGAAACTGAAACAGCGCCACCTATAGGCCTGGAGTATGAAGTAGCGTTTTGAGTCGTGCAGAGACGGATCCGTGTGGACGCCAGGGAAAACGGAGGGGGAAAAGATCGTGGCTTCACTGCCGACAGCTCTGGATGTGAATTAGGAGCTGACGAATTTCAGGCTGACGGGTAAATGATTTCAAATCTGATTACGGGAATAAACCATCACATATTCCAGCGCCGAGGACAGCAGCGGAGTCTACGGTAACGTAGCTCACACCGGTGAAACGAGGAAGGGGATTCCACCGGAGGCTGCACGGTGCTTACAGACAGACTGCAATCGTGATGCGATCACGCGCAATAAACCCGTAAGGAAGTGAAAATCAATATTGTTTACTGAACATCGTGCTTTCACACTCACATCAGCTCAGTCAATAAAGCGTGACGCTTTTAATCTCAGGGTCCCCACATCGTGCGACACACCGGGCGTTCGGGGGGGAGCTGCAGCAGCCCCGCTGCTCCGAACACGTGTTATGGGTCTGGTGGGTTTGCGTGTGTCATATGCACAGAGAAAGAATTTCCTCCATGTGGGATCAATACAGCGTAAGCTATTACAGGCTACACAGCATTCAGCCAAATCAGATAAAGAGCCAGCTAGCCGTCTGCGAGTAAGGTGGGAGGAAAATCTGGCACATACATGTAAATATACATAGCCTTCTGTGCTTTGTGGTTCTCAGAAAACAAATGGGGTCGGGGTTTATGTAGTTCAGTCGCGCGAAGCTAAGGCAAACAAACTGTTACAAACATGCTAGAAATCATGGTGGCTGCAAACTGAATTCTAAATGGACAAATAAAACAAATTCAAAACGTTTTTGACTAGATTTTGCCACACAAGCATCGTCACAGATCTCTCCGTCTATCATATCATTCCTTCCAATGCTTTCAAGCTATCTTAGGTCAGAGTCTTCCTTTTAAAGTAAGATGCGCTGCAGATGCGAAGCCGGCGTCTGCAGGAAATACAGTCCCAGCTCCACAAACGACTTGTGCGGCGCGCTCCAGGGCCAGTACCCTGACTATCTCCAGGGCTACACAAACACACACATCAAATACAGAAACATAACACTCCACTGTAACACCTTCTAGTCAGCCGACAGATTTCATGATGGATTTCATTTCTGCAGCGCGATGCACATCCTGTGTCATATAAACGAGGCCGCAGTGAGTCACGGGCAAAGACACGCAGTCACGTCAAACCGGGCTGAGATCTATCAGTCACAAGTGATTCACTTTGCCCAGAGACACTGGCAGACTGTTTCACGCAAACAAAACACCACAGAAGAGTCTCAGGAATCTCTTCTTCAAGGCGTCGCTCTGTTGCAGCGCCGTGGCACGCGTTTGCACTGCTGCAGCAAAGTAAACGCCACGATCTGTGATAAAGTTAAGCGTAAATGTTTCTCGGCTGCAAGTGCTGATCGAGAAAAAAATGAAGCTGTGTTTTTTTTTGGCATTTTTAGCTGGTATCCCAAATTCCAACATCGTATGACATGCAACCCCCCCGACACGCTGCCGGTCTCTGTGCAATTCAGAGTCTACACCAGTCTTCCCGCTGTACTCCAGAGGCTTGCTGAGACAACCGCAGTTCAAATTACAGACATGCCCGGAATTTTCCAAAACAAGTCTGAGCACCGAACAACAGAGGTGGGTTCAGAAAACCAACACGGGCAACAATGTAAACAACCCGCAGAGACGCACGGCGCGGGCTATTTATTTCCGAGCAATTAAAATGCATAAAAGAAATGCTCTATTTTGGTTGAGAATGCGAACCATTCAAGCCAATGAGACGACGCCTTATCTGACAAAACAAATCAAGAAGATACGTTTCAGGCACGCGCGCGCACGCATAAGCAAAACGCCTCGGACCTATCGCCGCTCTTTAACCCTAAAAACCCATTCTGGCCAGTGTTTTCGCTTGAGAGCTGCCGCAGGAGAGAATTCTGTCCCGAGTATGAGGCGAGAACGCGCGCGCACGCCGTGCAGATGTCCAGCCAGGCTGAAAGTGCATGAAAATTTGATGCCCTCTCCAATGCCTCTCTGTGCTCCTTCAATAAATATTGCATCCCAGCTCGTTTCTTAACTGCTGGCGTAGTGGGGAGATTTGGAAAAATAAATGAACGGACAAATAAAATAAAGGAACGCCTAAGAAAAGGGAACGGTTAATGATGCAGATGAGCCAAGGTGGCGGCCACGATAACGAGATCACGCAATTCATTCCGATTCTTAGGGATAATATCTAAGAGCCTCGGAATACGGTAATTAAATCTCCTGTTTTCATTCAGCAGCAGACGGGTTTCGCACCAGCTGGAGCTGCGAAATGGAGCATTTGATAATAATCAGGGTCGCACAAAAGCGATGCACACTTCGAAGCACGTTAGTGAAATGCAGACGTTCACTGTATACGTTAGGGAGACGCTCAAGGTTTCAGGTTGAGCACCACCCGCATTCTCCTCACTAGTCATTCGGATGACTGGCCAAAGGTTGCTTCAGGATGCGTCAGGGCCTCTCTGGTCGATCCTCCACATTAGCACGTGAAAAGCGGAAACCAGAAAGGTTCCATTTCAAAAGTCTCCGTCTCGTGCCTGACGATTCTTTAAATTTAGAGGATTTGCACAATTATGTTCCATCCTTCATTACGCTATCGTCCGCCCGGTCAGCACATTCTTTAAATGGACATTACATTCCTTAGACTCATCAGAAAGTACTTCCTCGTTTCACGTTTCCTACTTCCCCAATTGATGCAATATCTTCACAGCTCATGCGCCTTGTTCCACATTTGCGCGTCATTTGGGGACACAATAAAGGATATGACCGCTGGAAAGAACAAATACAGAAGGATGCACGGTGCGATAACTCTAGTGCGGTAAATCAATCATTCACGGTGCAGATTTCATGGATGTCCCTGGATCCATCTGTTTCACACAGTTGGCATCTACCTGCACATGAACCGCGCTGTTAACCGGCACGTTCTTCCACGTCTACGCCTTTTAAACGCACCCTCACGTGACGGCGAAACACAGTGAAGCCCTACCTCTGCAGTGCGGCCCCTCGTCCCAGCCGTCGGTGCAGTCCGGGGCCCCGTTGCACAGCTTGCTCATGTGGATGCACAGCTCGGTTCCGCCGCACTGGTACTCGTTGGGGGGGCATCGGGACACGGTGCTGTGCGGACCTGAGGAGAGACGCGACACAAAAAAAGTGGGTTGACTGAAGAGGCCAGAGGTCAAAGCAGATTCGTGGGTGTGCGCGGGAGTCTTGAAGCGAGCGCTGATAACTGCGTGAACATGCTGTTCTGACGACGCCCTGAGAATTGCATTCAGCGTCGTTTATCAGGATGGGAAAGGGGTCAGCGTGTTCCAGCGTCCCGGCAACATCCGGACAAATCTGTGCTTTTACCGCAAGTAGATTTCCGACTTGTTTAAACACTTCTCACGTAAATATTTGCGTCTCTGATTCAA
The DNA here is from genome assembly GCA_005024645.1 of Planiliza haematocheilus. NCBI lineage: Eukaryota > Metazoa > Chordata > Actinopteri > Mugiliformes > Mugilidae > Planiliza > Planiliza haematocheilus. Next base: position 3,066,109 of record SRSE01000878.1, read on the forward strand.
GTTTATGAATGTAATCGGTAAAATATGTTACCTCCCAGAACAAATGGTCATCTGCTGAAGGGCTGTCTCTCAGATATGTATTTATAAATTCAAATAAATGCATGCACATAAATGCATTCTATACAGGGATTACATCTTTGCACATTTGTTCTATTTTCCTCCCAACTATTGTACAGTTTCCCTATATTGCCAAACCGTTCTCATATTACCTTACACATTTAATCTGCCGTATGCCGTACTTTGTATGATTGCGTACGTGTTAAATAAACTCTGAAGTGAAACTTTTCTAAAAGGGTTCTGTTGATTCAGAAGTCTGCGCCCGCGCCTCTCTCTCTCTCTCTCTCTCTCTATCTATCTATCTCTGTTTCCCCGTCTGCTTGGGTTGCCACTAAGAAGCGCTCACAGCAGGAAGAAACACAAGTGCAATGTCAAACCAAAATGGATACCAAAATTGCACTTCATCGCCTATCTGTGAACACACCTCCAGCTGCGCTGCTCCGCACACCCTGCAGCAGGCAGGTTTCGCCCGGAGACGCACGCCACGCAACCCGTGATATTTTTACCCCAGCACCTTTTCGTCTTTTTCATCCATGTTGTCGTGACTATGAGGCGTTCAGTGGAAAGGCAGAGGCCCTTTTTTTTTTTTTAATCTGCCTTTACAAATGCGCTGCGCCTCCATTCTGTCGGTGGATGGCAGACTTTCTGAGAGCCTTTCTGTGTGGCTCACAACATATTTGTCAGACTGAGGCAACAGAGATATGTTTCTCTGCCGTCTCCCTCGGCGAGGGCACGTCAGCCTGTCCGTTCCTTAATAGCCGTGGACAGAAGCACCACTGTTGTGCGTTTCATCACAAACCCTCGTTCGGCCGGATACGAGTCAGAGCAAACCTGCGGCGGCAGCGAAGCAAACAATTTGGCTGCGAGTACACGAACAGCAGGAGAGATGCTTTTTTTCCAATGAGTAATTAAACAATCAACAGGCGGGACCTTGAATTATTATCAGATAATGACGTATTCAGGAAGATTCCTCCACATGGAAACAATCTATGAGTGTATGTGTAATCTCTACCGCCACAGCAGAGAGCCCTGACACTCAGCACAGTAAAAACAAAAGATCTAAATGCGTGTTTGAGAAATTAAACATGAGCCTTAGCAAAAAGTGTAGATGAACTACACGGATAAGCCACAACATTATGACAGGAGAAGTAAATTTCCCATTGACCATCTTGTGGAAGTTCTGCTAGGAAACATCTAAACCTGGCATCCTGAAGGTTCTCAGTCATCCAGGTCGTGGTTTTTTGAACCTTTTTGGACCTGGCATCCATTGATGTGGATGTTACTTAGACATGTAGCACCCACCTAGACCAGACCAGGCACCCCCACCCCATAGCAATGACACTCCTTGATGGCAGCAGGATGCAGCCTGACAGCCTTAGGAACAACTCAAAAAAACTTGAAGAACCACACAAGGTGTTGACCTGGCCTCCAAATTCAAGTATCTGTGGGATGATCCACAGAGGCCCCTCCCCTCAACCCATATTCTGTTTCCAGACACCACAGGACACCCTCAGAAGGTCCATGTCCACATTCTGATGAGTTTTGGACGATCTACACAATAATGTTATGACTGATCAGAGCATAACTGAAGCAAAGGTCATTTATTTAATGACTGAGCCAGCTGTTGAGTAACTATAAATTTAGTAACCAGCTGAGAGCATGTAAATGAGGAACGGACTCATAGGAGCGATTTATCAATCTCTTGGTACATTCGCCTTGGGACAGTTAATCAGAGTTGTAATGTTGTAATGTCAGAGAATTTAGCAAGTCAGGAGACGCGGTCCACCGCATCCTGTCCTCTGCATCTGGTCCTGCTCTTGTACCACGTCCCATTCGTCCACCCGGCGTGTTTTCATTATGCATCTCTTCCATAGAGGTATACTCATGCCTTCCAGCTCCCGTCCTCGTCATGGATCCACGTCCACCTTTCCCGCATGCCGGCTTAACAGGCATGACCACAGGGCAGACATCCAAAGAACCACTGTGGCAGCAAGAGAGGGCCACTGGAGAAAATTAGGAGGAACTACAAACACGCCATTATCCTAGCTTGGGCTAGCCAAATGACTACCTTCAGTGCATCCATCCCAGAGGCAAAACACCAACAATGAGCACACCACTGAGCTGTAGGCCTGCTGTACGGCAGTGGTATGCGGGCATTTGAGGGAAGGGGATTGGGATTTCTGGAAAAGAAAACATCTTGGGTAAATGTGAGTCTGTCCCAAACTCCTCGTCTTCTAAAACACTACATTTGTAAAAGCTTTAACTGGAAATGGAGAAGAACATACAGCTAAAACCCTCCACTGAGGGCTTTTCTCCTTAAATACTTTACTCCTGAACATTTTTTTCTTGGATGAAGTTTCCACGCCTTGTGACCAGACTTTTATCCACAGTCTAATGCCTCCAACCTCTGTCCAGCATACTTAGGCATGCCCGCAACTTTATTCGGCATCTAACAGCAGTTATCGCTAACTACGGCTCAGGATCACATGCAGAACATTCACTGCGCCGTAGGATCGGGGGGGGGGGGGACGTTTCTGTTATATATCTGCGGAAGCGGATGAGAAAATTAATACCACGCTCACACGTGCGGAGCAAGCGTGAAGCAAAGGCCTCGCGCAGAGACTCGTACCTCTGAAGCTCACGCATTGTCGGGATACGTGTCGTTTATTTTGCACACATGCCAAAATGCGAGAAAGGAAAAGCACCTCTGTGACTACGTGTTGGTGACCAGTTGCCCAGCAACCTCGCAGAGACAGCAAAACTACCCTCTCGACTGAGAGAGTAAAAATGTCAGAGTATTTTATTATTTGTATTTAAAGTTGGAATGGTTTCGTTTTCAGACACATTCCTCGATTTATTCCTATTTATTCCTTCCCTCCAGCCTCATGGGCAACAGTGTACGAACACATATTGCAGCCAGTTGCATTAGCTTTTCCCTCTTTGTTCGATGCATGAACTTTGCGAGCGATCATCCGTCTCTACTTAGCTCATCTTTCTCTGCCGTTGTGGAAAGTTAACGGTTGGCTGTCCTTCCTCCTCATTACTCATTCTTTATCTCCTCCCATGTTTTTTTTTTTTCTCCTCCAACATCTGTTGACCCATTTACAGTAAAAAAAAATAAAAAATAATAATGAAAATATATAAGAGAGAGAGAGAGAGAGAGAGACAGAGAGAGAGAGAGATGTGTGGAAAACGAACACAATAAGAAGCCAATCAAGAGAGAGAAAGCCGGAGAGGAGACACGGAAAAACCATGTGGAACACCTTATCCGCAGGAAGTGGACGGAAACCTCACAAGGCTTCATTCTTGCTCGAGCTGGCAAGCAGGCGGTGGTGGCGCACTGGAAAAGGCATTGATAATTTAAATGAGACAGGGCCTTTTATTCAAAATTCCTCTGCTGAGAGTGCGCCAGGTTAGCAGGCCTTGGAGGAGTTTCTGTTTGCTCTATTGCTCTACGCAGCATGTCGACTAGTTCAGGGAAAGATCCACAGAGGCCTCTGCAGCTCAGTTACGGCACCCGAGGAAAAGGGAAAACGATCGTGGCGCCTCCGTCACCGATGCAAACAAATCATCCTCGTGACTGTGCAAGTGGCTGAAAAGTGGGGCTTCTTCAGCTTCACCCCTACATGTGAGCCCAAACAAAGCCCTTCTTCTCTGAGCATCTATCAAAACAAGATTGCGGCACGCAGGATTTCAGACACCTTGCACGAATGGAGTCTTTAAGCCGCCGCACACAGAGGTAGATCACATGCGCTTGGCGTGAGGGCAGAAGGGGGGGGGGCGGCGGTGGTGAGGTGGCGGACGAGTGAACTGAGGCCATTGTTTGGGTCGCACAAATCGCCAGTGGCCTCCTACAAAGCCGAGGCTGAGCCGCGGTGTTGTAAGCAGCGTCACGTGCGAAGCCTGATCGGAACTGTGGCGCGGACACATGGAGGGAGAGCTGGGGTCACGGGGCGCAAGGGGCACAAGTGATGAAACGGGAGCGGGCGCTTTGCAGTTATGTGCTGTTTTAGGGATTAACGTTTTAAAGCTGCAGTGCGGGACACGTAGAGTAGCGTCTGTTACGTTCAAGCCGCCTTGACGAACGGGTTCGTACAACGACGGTTAAGCTAATCTTAAAACTTTTGCACATTTCAAACACAGTTGTTTTTCCTATTGCTCCCGGAATCATATCTCCCTGACCTTCCCTCCCCTCGCCACCACAAAGCCGCCACCCCCCAGAACCTGTGCTGTATTTAATCTATCGGAGAAAACGGCACGGGCAACTCGTGTAGCGTGTGAAGCTAGGTGCAGTTCACTAATGAAGATTTACTTTTTAAAAAACGTTTTTTGTTTGCGCTTTTTTTTTAGATCATGGAGATTTACAGTTATTTTAAGAGGGTTGGTCAAAAGCCAAAAGAAACGACTCAATGTGAACTAGGTACATTTTTTAAGAGCTAGCTAGCAAAGTTTATTATCAATTAGATTTGCTCACTGATATTTAATCTTACATATCTTACACGTCTCAGCAGCATTATGTTTACTACTCATGTAGATGAACTACACAGGCTGCTGATGTTAAATCCAATATCTGTGTTGTTACGGTAATTTAAAGATACATAACTCATATTTTATGTGCCACATACTGCAAAAATTGTGTAGGGGCTAGAGATAGGCGATATGGTCAAAAAAATGTATCCCGATAATTTCTGCTATTTATCACGGTAACGATAAAAATTACATTAAATAAACACCATTTTAGCCTAATCCTTTTGACCGTATTGCATTGGCAAGTTTCGTCAGAGTTGTTTCTTTTTTCTTTTTTTCTTTTTTTACCGGAGGCTTTGGGTGAAGTCGACGCTGCTTCTTGCGCATTTTTTTCATATTCTGATTGTGTTTTAGTGGCATTACTGTCCTTTATATTCACTATTTGTTTGCAAACCTTGCATGTTGTAAATTGCTGCTCCGCGTCAGACTTTTAAAACCACATCAGTTGAAGATAATGTAGTTGGAGCCTCGTCTAGGAACAAGCTCCTCGTTCCCTGGCGTATCTGCTCCGCCTTCCGCCGATGTCAAGTCAATACTCCACACGTGATGGGCTGCGAGCACGTTGCGTACATATATACGTCAATTTATCGTTTTTATCGCGGGATGACCGTGGGGAATGTTTTTGACGATATATCGCAAACGATGTAATATTGCACATCCCTCGTAGGGACCTCATGAAATTTAATGGGAAACACTGTTCCATATAATCACACCATAAAAAAGATAGACGGTACCGCTGTTGACGGTAAGGACAAGCATTGGTACAGTTGGTTTGACTTTTTCTCATTATAGAGCAATGAAAGTAGAGAAGGGACCAAGGGACATTTGACGGTAGGTATACGTCATACGCAACCTCATTGGAGTCGTCACCCCCACTGTCTGAAGACGTGAAGCTTTAAGACACATCTTCTGAGTTTTGTATTCACTGGGACAATTTTCCAACTCTTGGGATGCCTTTTACTTTCACAACCATATTTCAACAGAATTATTCATCATCTGAAGCTGTCTCTTCATCTGCGTCTCCTCTCCGGTAACAGAAAGAAAGAGGCCCAGCTGACTGAGAAGGAGTCGAGATCTGGGTCTGGATCAGGCTGTCCCCAAGCCCAAATCTTGTTAGGCTGTGGGGATTTTCCATTCACTAGTTCGTGCCCCCCCCCCCCCCCCCCTCGTCATCCCTTCCCCATTCCCCACATATGCTAGTCAACACAATGCTTATTCAACCAACAGAAAACACACAAACAAATAACAAGATGCTGCCAGAGCTGCAGCAAAACATAAAAGGGACTTTATGTGAGCCAGAATGAGGCCATCTGTAGAGAGCAATGAGGCTAACCACTGCCTCCAGTTTTATGTGAAATACAACAGTAGGTTCAGTTTAAGCAGCAACATAGATATATATATATATATATATATACATACATAGTAGGTAGTCTAGATATATACACCGATCAGCCACAACATTAAAACCACCAGAAAGGAGAAGCGAATGACATTGACCATCGTGTGATGACACAATGTTCTCCTGGGAAACGTTTGGACCTGACATTCATTCATATGGATGTTACTTAGACATGTAGCACCCACCTAGACCAGACCAGGCACCCCCACCCCATAGCAATGACGCTCCTTGATGGCAGCAGCCATCCCCTGCAGCCTGACACAAGCACACGCAAAAAAATGGTTTAGGAACATCAACAAAAACCAAAAAACAAAACATGAAGACCATCTCAAGGTATTGACCTGGCCTCCAAATTCACTAGATCCCAAACTGATCAAGTATCTGTGGGATGATTCACAGAGTGCCCCCCCCCCCCACTAACAATATCCTGTTTCCAGACACCACAGGACACCTTTAGAAGGTCCCATGTCCGTTCTCTGGAGACACAAGGGAGACCTACACAATATTGGGAAGGCGGTCATAATGTTATGCCTGATCGGTGTACATACACAGTCAAATAAATTATAAATCCACATAATACCACTCACAGACTTACAGTCCCGTATAGATAAGTCTCCTCTCACTGCAGCAGCTGCTAAACACGTTAATACTATTTTTTCTGACCACATATGACTGTGTCCTCATTCACAGACTGGCTGGCCCTTCCTGTGAAGCTCTTAGGCCACATGACAGATTCTTGGATGGAGGCCCCGTATCCTGACCCAGCATCGCCGAGACACCCCTTGACCCCCCCCCCCCCAAACTTAGCCTGCCCTGCCAAAATACAAAACTCCAAACAACTAACTAGGACGCAGCACCGAAAACAAGAAAACACCGCTGCCTCCCCGATGCTAGGAGGAGGGGGGGGGGGGGGGGGGGCGCCGAGGCTGACCTGTATTCTGAACGCTGCTACTTATCGCAGCCTTGTCAAAAAGCAGAGTGCTGAGGAGAACAATGCCTGCGCGTCACCAGTGATCCCATAAACACTTCACTCTGCAGGTGGAAAGCGGCACATTAACCTGCCACTCCGACGACACCTCCGGGGAGCATTTTCCGTCACCTGTGTTTCCTTCGACCGAGCAAACCGCCGAGCAATCTCAGAGCCCGTGCACAAATTTACAGCACAAATGCGGTTTCACCCAACAACAAGCCTCCGACTCCAGCTCTGGTGGAGGACTGTGCGCCCTCTGTGCACTCGGCGGCTGGATCTTTTGGGCTTTGGCTCGCTGCTCAGTCTTTTCCCTTCCAAGATATGAACACCACATTTTCATTCCTTCTTGGGGGGGCTTCTGGGGGTGGCTGGCGGGGTGACAAGCAAAGCAGGAAGGCTAAATCTAGCTCTCAAAAGCACAACAAACAGAGCCTTCTCCAAACAGCACCACCACCGCTGCTCCTCGGGGCAGAGCGACTGCTGAGCAAACAGTCCTATCGGCAAAGTAAATTGCGAGATCCACACACAAGACAACGTCAACAGATAAATAGATTGAACCTACACTGGTATTGGCTAGGAAAGAGGAAAAGTAAACCAAAACACACAAAGGAAATGAGAGGTGAAATTTAAGTTGTGTCATTCTGTCTCCCACACAAGCTTGAAAATAATAGATAACAAAACTCACAAAAAAAATTGCTCTTTTTCATTCTCTGTCTCTCTTTCCTTGACAGAGCGGAAAGAAGAAAAAGAGATCTACTGCTTATTGAATAAGGTTCTTAAAAGAGTCTGAACAGTCATTTTTTTCATTCATTTGCCTTTTATTTCCTCACAGTGGACTGAGTATTAACCTCAAACTATAAGTTTTTCTCAAGTTTCTGTTCCAAGACCGCTACGCAGGTCCTAACGCCACAGCCTGACCGCAAGAGCTGCGATTGGTCGGCTTGGTAGTAACGTGTTTCCGCTTTAGTACTTCCTGCTGCTTCTCCATCTCCGCAATTTTCAAATTGATTGTTATAGATCAATAAAGACGGAACACATGGAGGAAAGGTTTAGTGAGGAGGTTCGGTGGCGAAACCGTCGGCCGTTGTAGAAACAAAAATGAACCCGATCGGCATGAAAGACACAGCAACAGCCAGCCTTTGGGCAGAGGGGTAGACTATGTCCCATCTTCTTCTTCTTCTTCTTTGCCTAGCGCTCCGTTGTGGAGCATAGGCCATTGATCACGGTCTGCCAGAGTCCTCTTTTCCAGTTGTTTCCATGTCATACCACACTGCTCGATGTCAGCCTCAAGGTCCCTGCGCCATATGTTCTTAGGTCTGCCTCTAGACTATGTCACACAGAGGTATAAACCACGCTTAAAGACTAGAGAGGAGAAGACATGTTGCCATCCCTTAGTGACAAAATATATAAAAGGCATTTCAGTCTGTTCTGGATTAGACTTCTAACCCATAAAGCAGAAGAGTTGCTTTAATCATCGCTTATTAGCAACCTGCCCCCCCCCCACCCCACCCCACCCGTCCTCCCTTCTCCAGACAGTTGTTTTCATTTGTTGCACAGAGCATTAGAAAGGGGAATCCAAAAGACAGATTACTAATTACCGCACTATGCAAATGAAAGGAAAGGCCCAAGGGGGGTCGGAGGGGAGGACGAGTGCAGTCGTCATCGTTAAGAGCCAAGGAACCCGGAGGAGACCGAAGTCAAGCAGACAAGCTGTGCGTTCAATAATGCACTCGCACACAGGATGTAGTCATTTATAACAGCTACTAATCAGATGCAGGTGGTTCATCGCACAGAGAAAGACGCGCCACAGGGCAAAGCCAGGTGTGCAGCATCTGTGTGCGACATGCAACGGGGGGGGGGGGGCTTCGGTTGCCCTAACCATCGCATTAATATTGTTCCTCCTTCTCCTTGTGCTGTGTTTCTTTATTTGTCCCAGGCCTGTTCCTGCCTTCCCCTACGGGTGCCTCTGTCCTGCCCTGCCCCCTCTGTGGAGAGCCTCGCTGAGATTACATAATAGTCTTTTTAAAAAATTTAAACCCCTGACACGCTTTTTCTTGGCTGAGCACAGGCCGGGCCCTCTCGTCCTGCTCCGGGGGCTGGCTTTGGCCTCTCAGCTGCCCCGGCCTCAATTTAAAAATGGCTAACTGGTAGCTGGTCGTTCCCGCCCCGGCTCACCACACCCTTAAATAGAGTACATATATACAGAATATGCATTCCTGCGATGTAAAAAAACAAAGCCGCACTGCTTGCGACTACTCAGCAGGAAATGGCAGAAAGAGTGCTCAGGACTGTTTAGTCAAAATCTGAAATATTTAGCAGTAACAGAAGGCAGTTTGTTAACCAATGGTCTGGAGACCCCTACAAGGATTTGGGACTATTTCAGCAAACGAGTTAAGGATTTGGTCAGAATTAGCTAGTTTCCACAGCGCTGAGAAACACAGCCATCATGTAATACCATAAGGGCGGCGTCTAATCGGCCCCAGACGCACTTTGCAGGCTGTCAATGGGCCCAAATATACAACCAGAGACATAAAGGACTACCTTCAGTTACAAGGAGACTCAGGCAACAGGTTACAGCCCTCACAGAGCACTGACCTCGACATCACGGAGTCGGGCTGGAGGAGACGTTAAACTAAATCCACAGAGCAAGTTCTCCAAGGTGCAACAAACAAACGTTTGCCAAGACGAATGGAAAACTTTACGCAAGTGTATGTTGAGGATGTAGGATGTACATTTACGATCTACACATCAATAATAAGCAACCTTTGGGTCAACTCAACCTTTTAGTGTCTTTCAGCAGATGGTTTCGGTTTGGGGTTCTGTAACGTAATCATCTGGTTTCAGGCAACTGTTCTTATTAGTGTTGTCTAATAAGAACAGTTGAACGCAACTGTTTTAGGAAAAAAACCTTCATCAAATTATAATATAACTGGCAAAGAAGAAGGAAAAAAAACATTACTAGAGGTTTTACGAGCTAAAATGCCAGGTAACTGTCTGAGCAGCATGTGCAGTAATGTGAACATCGCACATTATCATTAGCCATCCCACTGCTACTAATGATAATAACAATAATGGCAACACTTCAGTTTGTTAGGTCTGATGGCTTTAAGTTGGAAAAAGCAAAAACATATACCCAAGGGCAAGACAGTAAGAGGGAGGCAGGAGCAGACAACAAAACGACTTTAATAAAAACTCAAAAACCAGAACTTAAGACGCTGCAGGGACGGCAGGGTTATCCAAACACACAAATCCAAAAGAAACTGGTGAAGACCAAAAAAAACAAGGACGAACCACAAGGAAAAATACAAAGAGGTAACAACAGCACAGGGGAAAAATATAACAGGCGGCTTGAAAGAGGGCAGCCAGAACAAAAAAAAAAAAAAACAGTCTCCACCTGGATTTCACAAAGCAAATAGGCACAAGACTCATTACTGCATGGGTGATTATCTTTCAGCTGGCAACAAGTTATTTAACCCCAACTGACGCAATGAGTAGCTTCTCGGTTCTTTAACAACCTAAAGACACATCCTGTGGTCGTGGAAAAGATGTTAGTCTATTTGAGAAGGGTCAAATCACAGAGGAAGTAAAACTAGACAAAAACACCAAGGAAGAAGTTCACAAAATAAAATCAGGAACCATGAGGAAAACCAAACAGGGCAAAACCATGACAGCTACGTCAGTGTTTCCCACAAGATTTCATGCGACCCTGTTGAGTTTTGCTTGTTTGTTTATTGGGGTGGAGGGGTTCTACTGTTTCAGGTCCTAACCACATGGAGACGCTTTGCATCGCAGATGTTTTGCATCGTTTTGTCCGATCGTCCACACGAATCCTGTGAACTCATCGCCTTAAACGCACTTTTCTTAAACCTGGTCCCAGGGTGAAAAAATTCACAAACGCAGCTCTTGAGTTTTCGTGTGGACGGAGAAAAACGCATACGTGCGTTTCGATGATGTCATGGCCACACCCCTCGAGCAGCCTTCCACCTCTTATATCCCGGGAGACGTCTCATAACAACATCAACAACAATGGTGGACTACATGCTCGTGTTCCTGCTGGAGAAGATATTGAGCCTATTATGGTTACTAGGGCTAAATATCATTTCTCCTTGAGTTTGGTTTCTGCTAAAGCCGATTTGTAAACAGTGCTCAAGCTTTATGCGCATGCTCCGCCTCTTCCTCGCTGTGAATTTCTGAAACTGAAACAGCGCCACCTATAGGCCTGGAGTATGAAGTAGCGTTTTGAGTCGTGTTGAGACGGATCCGTGTGGACGCAGATATTCTTGAAACGATGGCAGGGAAAACGGAGGAGGAAAAGATGGTTTTGGTACATGTGGACGGGGCCTTAAAAAGCCCCTAGTGGCCAATTGTGAATCTCCGTGGTCTAAAATGTTAAGTGAACTGCGCAAATAGCTTCCAGCACGACCATGATGGAGCAAACTAGACCATGGTGGGCCGCTGCTACATTATTTAGAGTTAAAACGATTTAATGCTCACACTGCTTCTTGCCCCTACAGACACATTATCTTCTATGGAAGTTAAAGTGTTGATTTACTGTCTGTAAAGAAGAGATCGCGCAGTCACACCTGCAGCAGGCTCTTGTGGGAACAAGGTGCCGCGAGGCGAGGGGTTATTTATTTACGTTGATCGCAATCTCTGGCTCCGTTTAGGAGGCACATCACTTCCTGTTCCATATCATGACTGCGTGACTGATAAATGGCGCCACCGATAAAAAAATTAAAAAAAGCAAACGATTACCCCCATTATGTCGAGCATAACGGGGCTATGTGCGTGTTTTGAACGCACCTTCTGAGATTTGAGATCAAGGATGAAACTCAATAGATTTCATTCATTTTTAAAGACATCTTTCATTTCTTTAGATAAGTGACACACATTACCTGATGAAGGATTGTGTTGTTTTTTTTCCCACGCACTGACAAAAGCGTTTTATCTCCTAAAAAAGATCAGTAAAACTGTCCTCGTTATAGCCCAGGAGCAGAGGACAGCATTTCAGAGTCGTCTTAATTACTTGGCTTTCAAGCGTTCACCGATTAGAAATGCAGATCAAAGTTCTACATAAAGGTCATATGCTTAGTCCACCGTTTTCTTTTTGTTTTACTCTTTCAGTATCCCTCTATGCCAGTCTGACCCAGCACCCCGAGGTACAAAGAACAGCATTGTGGGGGTTACACAGCGGGGCAAAGCAGCTGCACTGGACAGTGTCTGACTTCACAGGCAATGGCCAACACCCCAACAAAGGCCACTGTGAAGGCCCCGTCCACGTGAGCGAATAAATAAACCACCTCATGGATCTTTCAGCCAGATGCATCTGCAACAGCTCCTCCACAAAGAGCACATTTATCACAACAATAAAACTGCACGTTACACGCTGTTTAGCTGGAGTGTCGGAGACGCGGGTCTGTAAAAATATGACAGCGTTTCAATTTTCTGCCTCCTCAGCTGAGGAATCCGGGTACAGCTGTTTCTGAGTTTCCCATTCGAGCTGTGTACATACTACGTGCCGAAATGCAAATTAACCACCAATTTGCTGGGTTGATTAATTCAGCATCCAATAATTCAGCAGGCGGCATCATTTCTTTTTTCCAAATGGTATTTTGTTTTAATTAGATCATTTGAAAAAACAAAAACAAAAAAACAAACAGCGCAACACAGCACATATTGGGAAAGAAATGGAAGAAGTGTGACCAAAGTCAATCCTTTAGCTTCCGCGGTAGTTAAGGAAGTGAAAATATTAGTCCTTAGTTGTCAGTAACATCCATATAAACATACCAAAACCAACATTACAGCACATCTCTTCATACCAGCCACCTTCTCTGCGGCTCTCAGACCCTAGAGCATTTGTTTCTACTTACAAAAATAGGTCACAGTAATACCCTTTAATTTTTTAAGAAGGCTCGCTAATTTCCTTATAGAGCACAAGTCAGAAAAAAAGGGCTAGTTAGACATGAGGAAGTAGTGACACACAGATTGTATTAATATCTATTATTACAGGACCCAGGTTTATCCTGATAAAGAACATTTCAGCCAGAGCAACAAAGTGGGTCACTGCTATGTAACATCTTTTAGCAGTTCAGCGTTGGCTTGTATTTTTATTTTTTTTTGTCGCGGCTCCAGGAAGCGTTGGCAATAATTACATTTAATAACATGGATTTGCTAGAAGCATCAGCTCAGTTAGTTTTGAATTATCTTATGAGATCTGATGAAAAAAATCCAACTACTCAAATTAAAAGCTACTCGGACGCTCTGTTTAACCTTCTGTATTGATTTCTGTGCTTGGTCGTATTCACAGACTGTATATAAATATCAGGGATGCACCAAAATGAAAGTTTTTGAAGCGCACACGGCCGAAAACCGAAACACAGAAAGAAATTTTCATGGCGATTATTAGCGCCGTTGCATTTATGGCTATGGCTGCGTACTAACCTCGCTAAAATCAAAGCATTGCAAGTTTCATAAATTCATATTAATGTTTCAAAGAATAAATCAGTTACAAAATTATTAAAATATTTATTTAGCACATTCCAACAATGCACAATATAAAATAAAATTCAAAATGAAATGTTTAACACAACCCCACTCACGTGTACGTTAAAAAATAATGGAGCAGAAGCTTTTGCAGCTGGAAATCAGCATCAACCCACTGTGCGGGTTAGACTGAGCATATTTGTTTTTATTCTTATTAAGAAAAATAGGTGCACTGCACCTTTAGAAAAATAGCGCCGTCCCTTTAAGAAGGAGTCTGAACTGAAGTCGTGTGCTGCCGAACAGGCACGTCGTAATGAAAAGTGAAATAGCAAAACAAAAAGATGAACGTTTGTCTTGCTGTTTGTTTTGGAGGTAGAGCAGATAAATGATTAGACTAACATCTAAAACATCTTTTTTTTTTTTTTTTTCTCCCAGTGGCACGAGATCAACCCGCACTGCCTTCACGATCTACCGGTCGATCGCAATCGATGTATTGGGCACTGGCGCCATCACTGGGAAACTTCCTTGCTTGGATGTTTGGATTTCAGGTGATAAATTAAACACGGAGAAATTCTTTGTAAATCACTATCAGTGGATCTTTATATAACATAACACTTTATATATAGAAATACGTCCACACGGCAGACATGTCCATGCTGGCTGCGGTTGTTGCTTGCGTCCATAACCACTGCACTAGACTCACTCCGTTAATAGTGTGCTCTGCTCTACCTCCACTATTTACAAAAACATGTTGGATTATACGCTGTACTTATTCATTTATTTAATTTTTTTCCGACTCTCCCACGGGACCGTTTCATGGAGCTGTTGGCATGGCAACTGGTAGTCCTCATGATATTACATCCTGTTTCTATAGCACCAAATAATCTTTGTCGTATACTTTAGAGTTTAGCCCAAGTCCCATCCACTAACATGGAGGAGGCGGAGCTTATGAGCTATACTGCAGCCAGCCACCAGGGGGAGCTCTACTTGCTTTGGCTTCACTTTATACTAGTCTACAGTCGTATTCCACAGAAAGACTTTAGGAAAGCTAAGGATTGGCATTTCTTTTGTCTCTCTGAGTCACTTGTTTTGTTTTCCGACCCGATGCGAAATCCAGGTCCGCCTGGAGCGTGAGTCCTGTAGCTGTTGTTTTTGAAATGTTGGCAAAAGCTAAAGGGAGTAGCATGAGACAGGGCATGGAGTGACTGTTGTTCCTGCCCCAGATAGAAGAGGCTGGCCCACAGATGGGAAGGAGGGGGTACAGGTTGTGAAAAACAGCAGGTTTCTCCATTGCTCTGGGCGAGTCTTTAATGACTTCCAGACCCCACTCTCACACAGCCTCCTGCGTCTAGACTGCAGCTACAGCTCTCCACCCCGAGCTCTTCTCTCATGTCAGCCCCTCCAAAAAACACCCCCACCCATCCAGAGCTCCGTGTCCTCTTAGAAAAACTAAGGGCATTTTAGTCGTAGGAGCTGACCAAAAAGACACTGCTGCTTTCATCGCCTCCCCGAGGGAGTCAGCCTCAAAGCATCGCAACTCTAATCAAGACTTTGAAACCACCGCTGTCTTTTTTTTCTAGTACTTTCTGTTCGCCGTCGTGTCATGACTGCATCCTCTGTGGCCCTGAATGCAACAGGAAATCACAGCTACCAGAGAAAGACAAACACAGTAAATGCCCTAATTGGGCATGACAGGGCTGTTTAATGGAAGAACGACCTCTCTCGCGGGCTGATAGAACATCCCATTGTTTTTCCTCTCGTGTGGCTGCGGTTGGCTAAATACATCTAATAGCCCTTCAAATCTCAATCCGTTAGCTGCCGACTGCGCTTGAAGGGATCACAATCTACCGCTGTGCCGGGATTAGTTTTTTTTCTGAAGTGGGTCAACACCTTAGATGGCGGACATAATTTCAGCAATGAAATGAAGAAACATAATGTGGGCTGCACAGATAAGTTCAAGATGATATATACTGTATCTCCTCAAATAAAAGCCGGGTGTCAGATAATATCAGGTCTGAGAAAATAAACTGTTCAAGCTGAGTGTAACGCACATTTCAGCTGCTGTGATATAATTAACTCAACAATATAAACATGCTAATTTCATCACTTTGACTTTGCTGATCTGTGATATTATTGTGGGTGTACACTGATCAGCCACAACATTATGACCACCGACAGGAGAAGTAAATGCCATCGACCGTCTTGCGACAACACAGTGTTCTCCTGGGAAACGTCTGGACCTGGCATTCATTCATTCATTCATGTGGATGTTACTCAGACATGTAGCACCCACCTAGACCAGACCAGGCACCCCCACCCCATAGCAATGACACTCCTTGATGGCAGCAGACATCCCCAGCAGGATGCACACACAAGGAACAACTCAAAAAACATGAAGAACATCACAAGGTGTTGACCTGGTCTCCAAATTCACTAGATCCAAAACTGATCACGTATCTGTGGGATGATCCACAGAGCCAGCCAACAACATTGTGTTCCCAGACACAACAGGACACCCTCAGAAGGCCCATGTCCATTCTCTGATGAGTCGCAACTGTTTTGGAGGCACAGGGGGACATGCACAATATCTGGAAGGTGGTCATAATGTTATGCCTGATCGGTGTGCGTGTGTGTGCGTGTGTGCTTTGTCGCCCATCAGTTCCTCACTGCCGTTGTTGCATGAGGTATGTCTGGAAAGGTTTCACAATAAAAGCAGTGATAAGACACTAAAATGCTACTGGGCTTTTAATTTGAAAGGAACACAGAAATGAATGAGCTTGCTTTACATCTTAATGCAAATGAAGCTTACGAATAAAGAAAAATCTAGAAAAATATTTCTGTTTTTTTTTTTATTATTATCACAAAAAATGATTTAGAAACAAAGAGAGGCCGACAAATTTATTGAAGCACCTAAGGTAAGTAAAGGATTACCGTTTAAGACAGCCAAATGATGGAATACGAGTTTATTGAATTACGTTTGAATAATACTGAGTTTTATAAGGTTTTTTAGAGAAAAAGCTCTCTGCCTTAGCCTGCCTCAAACACACCCTTTACTCGCATCGAAGAAGATAAGCAGAATGAACTTTTATTCCACAGACGTTATCTGGCAAAAAAAAAAATGCTGCTTAACATATCTACCTAGATTGACAAACAGTTTCTAGACTCACTGGACTAGTTGTGCTTTATATGTAATGACGCACTTTTTATACTTTAAATGGATCCTGCTCCATGGATACCAATGCTGTGAAGTTCATTCATCATCGACAACAACAACAACAGCAAGGACTGTTTAAAGTCTTAGACTTACAAACATCCGGCTCTTCGTCTGAGCCATCTGGGCAGTCCTTCTCCCGATCGCAGCGCCAGCCCTTGGAGATGCACGTCACCCCATCTTTGCACACAAACTGCTTCGGGCTGCAGCTCCTTGGGGCTGAAAGGAGACGGAGAAAAGCAAAAAGCGGTAAATGAATAGATTTTCAAAAAGAAACGTCTCCTTTTGTGTCAGTGATCTTTTGTTCCGAGGTCTCATTAGCTTTGTTCGCCGTCAATAGTGACCCTAATTGGCTTCTGGAAAGTTGCTACTTGAAGAAGGAAACAGCGAACAGAAGAAATAAAACAAAAAAAACAAAATAGCTTTGCATAAAGATGCTGCGCGGACACGGGGGCCATGACGGAGATGCAGCACGTCTGGAGGATATACCAAGAACATCCCGTTTGGTGAATTGCCCCCTTATCATCCATTTCTCCTTCTTCAGTCCACAGTTCCAGGGACGAGGGAAAAAAAACAACTGCCCACTCGAGCCACAGCCAAATGGCAGCACATCTCAACACAAATCTGAGTCACTCTAGAACATTCGGCGGAGGCTAACCCTAACCCTAAACGGTGTCTGGTCTCACTCAGCGCCGTAGAAATAACAAAACGAAAGGCTGCAGAATGCTAAGCTATTTTAATATGGCTAAAATGAGTACCGGAGCTTAAAAATAAGTAATCTTGGCATGCCTGTGATTTTTACAAACTCAATGTGGAAAATGTAAGCACTGACCTAAGCCTTGTAGTCGTGTTTCAATCAGCAGGTGTTTATCTGCCAATGAAACATAAGAAAAACAGGGATTAATGAATACAAACACACAGACTGCACACAGCCGGACTCGATTCTTTTCAGAATATGAGTCGGGTATCACTTCATTTGGATTTTATTACAGGCCACGTTTCAAACAATACATAGAAGAAAAAAAAAAAAACACACTGAATGGTCCTACAACCAATACGAACCATTTTCTCTGCAGTGCTCAGATGATTACATGTGTGGTTTTGGACAAAACTAAATATTGCTATGCTATGTTTATGACAACTTTCTTGAGCAGTAGCATTATCTGTTCAATCGACAAGTTTGTGACTCACGACACAGTTGAAAGAGGCAAATGGGATTTGTCGCTCTTGAAAGGGAGTCGAATCTTGTGGATCCGTTCAAAGAGGAGTCATTCAAAAGACTGGCTCAATTTGATTTATTTTTAAGATGCTAGCCCGGGGATAACTCATTTTATCCTGGAAAAACGCCATTTGGATCAGAATAATTCAAACTTGTTCAAACTTAGACATCCCACCAATAAATATTCTTTGTGTGGTATATCTGAATCTACATATTAAATATAGACAGAGGCTTTATTTATCGCCAAACCCACTCTCCCCACTATACCATCTCCGTCACCAACACCGTCTCAAAGCAAAGCAGAAGCTCCTGTGAGCATCTGTGTTAAATGCAGCAACTGCGACTCGCTTCCCACCGTTCGCTTTAAAGAGCCTGTCAACAGATTCGATTCGTTCGCGAACGTCACATCTCTTAACACTCAGCAGACCTGGTGATTGCCTGATCTGGACTGGTTTCACAGCAGGGTGGTGCTAAATCATTAGCGTAACCCAGGAAAACCGTTTCAAGTGCTGCTTTGAATAAACTGTTAAAAAAAAGATTCTTTGGGAAAAAAGCCTGAAATGAAAAACTAGTTTTGACATTTAAAAGAAAGCAACAGCCCAAAGAATAATCTGAATTTACTCATGGGTAGCGTGTATATTGATCTCCAGCCTGATGTTTCTGTATCCCCCTGAGCTTGTGTTTCTCTCAGCACTTTGTCAGGTATAAAATAAATAAATAAATCTTAAACACACACTCCCTTCATTTCATTCTGTCATCAAGTTGAATTATGTTGACTCTCGGCAGACTGGAATCATTCCACCCACCTCAGCGCTCTGGCACAACCAGTCATTTACATATTTAGTTGTTTTATGGGCTAAAGACAATTGTTAACATATCCATTGTGAAAACACAGATTTTTTTTATAAGTCAGCCACTTGTGGGCAGAATAAAATTCTCCAAGTTCTTCGCGTCCATCATAACGAACAGGGGAGGGGGAAGTAGAACAGGGGTGGGTGATGGGATGAAGCAGGATAAACAGTATTTACATGTAACGCTAGCCTCCGATTCCAGCAGCGAAAGGAATCTAGAAAAGGGGCTCAACCTAAATACCATAAATTCAACCTGACATAGCTGCACACATTCACACACTCCCCACTTATCTTCCTCTCTGTACCGCTGTGATCACTGTGTGTGTGTGCGTGTGGATGTAGAGGGCCGTCTTTTTCTCAGAAGTCACAAGGATTTGAATTATTCATGAAATGCAACCAGGCTCGTGTTAAAGCGTTTCCTCTTCGCTTCTCATCCCCGCGCTTTGGAGCGCGAGTGCATGTTTGTTTGTTCATTCGGAGGCATCAACGCCAGCCGCGGCAAGTTGAGCTAGCGGTGTCGCGTCTGTCTATTGTCTATTGTTTATTTAGATGCCGACATGCTCCAGCTCGAAATGGCTGTTAACTAGCGCTTCCAATCTTCCAATCGTGGCTCCGGGTGGAGCTCACACCCACCTCTGACTCAGCCACGAGCTGCTGCTGACAGAAGCCTATCAGACGAAGCAGAAGGAGGCAGGTCAAGAGGTTAGCCAGCTAAAGACAAAGCCACGGCGGGGAAGGTGGAGGTGGTTAGAGTAGGTCACTTCATCCAATCAAAACTAGACGTCTAAAAATGCTTTTCCGCTCGACACAAACTGTTTTTGCATTTCTGGTGGATACCATGGCAAAAAGACAGATGATATTTTATAGTTTCTTTTCATAAATACTTTTAAATTTGATCAATAGTGAATCATTGATCACTGATCTAACATTCTGAAAACTAGATGCCTGCAGACTGTTCAAAGTTAAGGATGCGTTTGAGTCTTGAATGCTGAGTTTGGTTTTGGCTTTCCTAAAATAAACATATTGCAGTAAGGAAGTAATACGTAGGCGTATTTGCATGGCAAAAAAAAGGCCAAAAAACCCCAAAACATGTGGTCTGTGGAGGCAGATGTTAACACCCAATTTAGATGCGACAACAATCTATGGTCGACACATTCTGGGTTTATCCGTTTAAAAAGTGCCATGTCAAGGTTTAGAGAGGAACAACGATAGCTGTGTTCGAGTAAAACCTTTCCTTGACACTGAAAAGAAAGAAGGTGTGTAGGACACGGGATGACACGGCCCGCGGCGGTGAGAGCAAATGGAGAGTGGGTAGTGAGCTACAACGCGCAGGAGGTAGGGCTCTCGCAGCTTGGGACAGGCCTGAAGGTCTGAGAACAGACTGAGCTGGGATACTGAGATGGGAAGGAGGAATGTCACACATGCTATCAATGAGCCGCCTGTGTGTTTACCGAAGTGGAGGCTGCATGAAAGCGCTTTGGGTCATCGCCATTTGGGCCGGACTATACAAATCCGCTGCCCTCTGCCCCCGCCACGGTCTGCTAGTCCTCCCAAGATGATCTCAGTCTGGTTGGGAGGAAGAGTCCTCACTTAAAGCAAACACGAACCTCGCCCCCCCGCCACAGCACCATTTCCTCCGACACCCACGGCACAGCTATAAATAAGTTGCAGGCCTGCCCTCTGAGATCAACCGGGGCACTACAAAGCTCCAGCAGACACTTTGACTAGTGCCTCATCGCAAACCACTCAACAGCGGTTGAGGGGAAGGCGGACTTTAAGGACTGTCTCTGCGGTGGCGCTAAGAGGGGGACTGAGACGTTTCAGTGCTGCGTAAGGTTGCAGCTGGACAGCCACAATACAAATGTCCATGAGGGGGACAATTTGTAGCTCCAGGGGTGCTGTACCGTAACTCAGAGAGACCTGAACTACCTACTCAACAACCAGTCAAAAACAGAATTCACTGAACATCTGCTTTAGTGATCACGCTAAGCAGATACACAGATCAACCCTAACATTATGATATTGTGTAGGTCTCCCTTGAGTCTCCAAAACAGTTGTGACTCATCAGAGAATGGACATGGACCTTCTGAAGGTGTCCTGTGGTGTCTGGCAACAGAATGTTGGGGACGTTTGGGGCCTATGGGTTGAGGGGAAGGGCCTCTGTGGATCATCCCACAGATACTTGATCAGTTTGGATTGCAAAGGAGTGTCATTGCTATGGGGTGGGGGTCCCTGGTCTGGTCTGGGTGGGGGTCCCTGGTCTGGTCTAGGTGGGTCCTACATGTCTAAGTTACATCCACACGAACGTATGTCAGGTCCAGAAGTTTCCCAGCACACCATGACGTACATTTCCAACGACCATCCTCTTAGTTTAGCATGTTAGCATGCAAACATTCACCTGATATTTACCTATCCGAGCTGTCATTGGGCATGAGGCGAGTTACACCATGGACCAGCGTCATCTCAGGGCTGTTACAGAGAGACAGGCACCGTCGCATGCAAACCTACAGCGAACTATAAACACTAATTCACCTAAAACGAACGCTTAACTGCGGGAGAAAGCCGGCGTACCCAGAGAAAGCTCACGCCTGCACAGGAAGTTCATGCAAATGCCAGCCCCTTCCCACAGCTGTGTGACAGCGCTAACTGCTGCACTGCGCACATGCAGTTATACTACCTTACTCACACTAAACCGCAGAAGGTATAGTTGAGTCTGCCAGAAGATGATGCAAGAGGAAAAATGGAAAAATTACCACAACTCCTCCTGATGGGCAAATGAACCAATCAACCCAGTGGAATTTGAGACATTTCGTCCAAAGAGACAAATATTACAGTCAAGAGGGTCACCCGAGTCGGTAGGAAAAAGTTATGGGAGTCCGTTGAGCAGATATTAATTTTATTCCATATGTACATTTCATATATCTGCAGCACAAGTCTTATTTCAGAACGCTGGAATCTACCTGGCACTGAGATACGTCAGCGCTGGGTTTTCCCCTGAGTTTTGTCACCTAAGTCAGCGAGGCAAACAAGAAAAAGGAGGAGGAGGAGGAGGAGAAATACAACACAGACACGAAAACGTATTCTGTAATTAGCGCCTCTACATTACGGCGGCTGTTTTTCCGTCTAATGCATGCAAACAAACTAAACGCCCTCAGGCCACAGCTGCTCTGATCTGAAGATGCGACCCTTTCTGGCTGCAGACGCTCCGTTACTGGTCCTGATTCATGCAAAATCAGCGAGTGTAATAATGGCAGGCAGCAAAAAAAAAATAGCCCCATGTGGGTTTGCTGGCTGAAGTCTCTGCATGGTTAAGTCATTTACAAGGGAGAATGTTGAAACGCGTTGTGGGAAAAGAGTTTTGTCTACTGGAGATAAGCGTGCGCTCTCAGAACTAAAACACTTCCACGGTTTCTCACAGGCAGAAGGTTGCGCTGCTCTCCCAAATACTTCTCGCTGCTAGACACGATAAAACTTCATTATGTTTTCAAATATTTAGGAGAGGGAGGTTTATGTGAGGGCAGGATAAACAACTTGAATTGTATGTAATCAATCTCCACATTGACGCCCACTTGGCAAACCTTGATTTGCACTTTATCTTCGGAAGGAGCCACAGACCTGAAAAAACTGTAACGCCGCCAGTCTGAGCCATAGCTAAATATCTTTAAAGAATCTCACTAAATAAGAACTCCAGAAATGCTGCGGGGGATTAACCCTGAACGAAATGTCAAGTGAAATATGAGTTTGTACTATTTCCTTGCCCTGATGAACTTTCTCTGGAAATTTAGACGACAGAAAACCAACATGGGCTGGTAATGAGACAGCAAACAGCCGCAAGAGCAAAAAAGGGAAGAAGAGATAAAAGAGAAAGGGCCAGTGTGTTAACCACCGGGCTGACCTAAAGGGGTCAGGGTTAGGGTTAGAGTTAGATAAGGCTGGAGTACGCCGGCCCGTATGGTTGCGTACTCTTCACCCATCGCCGGGACACAAACACTTCAGGGTTTTGTAATGGAAGAGAATGCGAAGAAGGAAGAGGGAGGGAACAAAAAAGTTTTCCAATCTGTCATGTTACAAAACAGAGAAGAAGAGGCCCCAGCTGTGCCTCTTAAATAAAACTCTCCAGCAGGCTTTAGAGCTGGAGCTGCGGCTGCTGCTGCGTACGTCTAGTCAGTGGTGGCCAAACAGAGATACATCAGAACAAAAACTCAGACGGAAATGAAATATGGATTAACACGTATAAAAAGCTGTTTTATTATTTATTTATTTTGGGGGTTTTTTTAACGAACAAGACGAGTAAAAGTTTGTGGAAGTTGTCGACTCCTATTACAGTCTGCATTTGAGTCTATGTAAGTGTGTGTTATGCTTGTACTCTAGGCTGAGAGGAATAAACATCAGCTGTGTGCGCTCATGTCTGAGGATACCTGCCAAGTATAACGTAATGCGGGACAATACGGCCCTGCCGACGACTGGGAACCGAGCGAAAACTCTACAAGCTTGTGTTGTATCGCAAAGCAGGACCCATTAGGGGAAACGGGGTAATCAAATGTGAACTTAATGGAGAGCTACTCGGACGTCTGGCCGAGATTTCAAGCCCATAATGGTAATCAACCACGACTGCTATTTGTTCTAAACTCAGCGTTAAGAGCTCGATTTAATCCACATAGGGATTAAATCCAATTCGGCAGCTGAGTGGGGACGAGGGAGACGAACCACGAGGTGTGATCCACCATCATCAACCTAGTCAGTTTAGACAAATCCCTTTGCTGTACCACCATCAGAGCGCACACTGTACGCTGCAGCAGAGAGGGGTGGTGGTGGTGGTGGTGTTGGGGGGATGACAATTAAGCCTGCTTAGTATGCTGCCGAGGGAAACATATTAAAGAAGATTATATGAAATTCTTTGGTGCCTTTTCATAAGACCAGAACAAATTTTCAAGTCTCAGGGTGACGCATGAGCTCCATGTAACAGGACTAGCTTCTCTAGAATGTTCTTTAACGTTTGGCTGAAGAAAACGCAGCACATTTAACTGCTGACTACGCGATACGGCGTGAAAAAGTGCCGCGCCGATGTGGCGCTGAAACGCAGAGCAAGACGACTGACGAGTCACAAGTGAATCCTCATCGTCGATCTCGCACAAATACCACTTTACAAACTTTTGCTGGAAGCAATGCCGGGAGTTTGACATCCAGATTGCTACCACTGTCATGTTCTATACGTCTGTTGGCTTAGCTTAGCGTCGTTAGAGAACCATTCATAGGGAAAAGAACAGGGACCAAAACAGTCCCTCCACCCTCTACAACAGGTGAGTACCCAGTTGTTAGTGGAATTAGCTGAACCAGTTTCTGTATATTAGCATAACAAGCAAGTTTTTCAGGAGGAGTTCCTATTTAAACCTTCCCACCAGTCCCTTAGAACTGAAGAAGCTACTCGGATGAGTGGTGAAACGTCTTCTCTAAAAATCTACAAGTCCAGTTGCCTTTTTTGAAACTTTTTTGGATTATCATGACCTGGATGACTGAGAACCTTCACAGACATGTAGCTTAGCGTAAATAATGGAAACAGGGTAAAACGACTACGCAGTCTCTCGCTTTTCGAGGGCCAATTCAGAAACGGTTGCCTAATCTTGAGCCGACTTCTCAGTCAGATTTTAGACATGCAGGTGAAATTCAGGTGGCAGTGCTCCTTAGAGGAAACAAACAGTCTCCTTGTGCGGTGGCACTCAGAATAAACTCGAGGGATCTTACAAGAGGACATAAAAATAGCTATAGCGTGTGGAAAAGCAAACCGGTTCGTAGAAGGTTTGCAAGTTGAATGAACGTCCAACCAACCAACCAACGAGATGCACCCAGTTCACATTATTAGGAATGGGATTAGATGGGGAGTTGTTACCTTTCAAGGAGACAACGCTAAGCAATCATCATCATCTTATCTTAGATTAAGACATACTAGTCAGCCATTTCAGCCAATTCAACACGCAAACAAACCCTCTCCCTACGTTCATTGTACTTCTTGTTGGTAAGGAAAGATGTTCCGAGCCCGTTTACGAAACATGTTCCATTTAGTTGTGGTGTGTAGGCTAATAATAGTGGAGCAAACAGCCACCCATTCTCCTCCCAGAATCACACAATACACATAACCAGAGAAACCACACTGCCTCCACACAGACACCCGAGTGTGGGAAATCTTTCCAACTAAATGTGAAGATCAGCTGACAAGAGGGTTTTCTGTCATATTCATGGAAATGTACTGAATACGGTATCACCTTAAAAAAATGTCCAGCATAAAAAAAAAAAAATATGCCATGAAAAGGTCATGTGAGGAGATTTCTGCCGTGGAGCGAAGGGTGAACGCCTGCTTCGGATTAGCGTTACAATTGGGTTTATGTGAAGGTTAGGGCGGGCTACTTTGGATTAGAAGTTTGGAAATAAATCTAAATCACTGCAGCACCAATAGCGACCTTGGTGCTGATGGCTACTGCACAGATGTATTTTTTTTTTTGTATGCGTCAGAGCCTGAAAAAAAAGTTCACCCGGATGCACCAGTGTTATTGGTGTCCAATTGTGAAGGCCAGATGTGCACTGCGCTTTATCAGGAAGCACTGTAGAGAAGAATGAGGGGTTTGTTTCGCTTGGGGAATGAATTCACAATAGGTGTGAGTATGATCTGTCACCAAACAAATTCACATGGAGAACCTTCAGTGATGTGAGTTAATATATTTGTTTGTTGTCTGATGCTGCAAATAGACTACATTACTATCTGTCGGAGCAACTGCAAATCAACTGGCATATAATGGAATATACCTAGCTAATAAATACAATCATGGTAACTGACTGTATTGCATGCGGTGACATTTTACCACAATCCTGCATTACATAACCCGCAAGGGATCCCGCAACCCGGCAATGCATGAATCGAAACAGAAACAGTCCTTTCAGACAGACACAGAGGAGTGAGTTAAGCCTGTGTTTGCTGTCGCTACAAAAGGGTCAACACAAGTCACTTGACCTGACCCCGATACCGCCCGGGCTTCCACATGAAAGGCTGAACTGCAGCTATCTGTCACTTCAGGGTTACGTTCGAGACCTAAAGAGACGCTCAGACAATGCATGATGTTTAGCGGCATTGTCCAAATGTGGCATGATCATGAGAACCGAGCGGTTGAGTGGTCGCTGACTGCATTTAGCGTCTTGCTTCATGCAAAGAGTTGATGTGTGTTAGGTTTCTCAGGACAAACACGCAGTTTCGTAACACAACGTTTATCCTACGAGTTCATCAAGATTCTACTCTTCGCTACCTGACCAGCACCAAACTGAGGATACACAAAGTTAGCACCTACTTACTGAACTCAACAGAGCATTTAGTAGCTAATAAGGCAGATATTTCCCTCAGGAGATGGTGAGGAGCAGAACGGAGCTCCGAAAGACAGCGAGTCGCAGACTTGCCGTGCGGCCAGAAACGCCACTTCAAATGCTAATGCCGGCAGATGCGTAAGAGCAAAAACAACTGCATGCCAAGATTATAATTATGGAACACTGTGAACTATGGAGCTGTCTGCAACTCGCTGCTACTGCCCGCAAACTATTCTTTCTCATGAAGCATCGTCAAGCTCAACTGCCTCCTCGTTCTTTCACGTTCTTTTTTGAACTGTTCCGTATTTAAATTACTCGTTTCTGCTCTCCACGACGTTAATGTGCCCATTATGTAAAAAAAAATCACTTTTAAACCGTTGGTCATTGTCAATAGGGATAATAGCTGCTGACACACTATGCGGGCAATACGTTAGGTCTGCACTACAAGGCAATGGCTGCTGACAGAATTCATTAGGGAGCTTTTTCCATCCTTTCTATAATGGTGTAAACGGTGTTAAAAGGTTCCCGGTTCCTTGCTCATTTTCTTTCGGGGCACCTCCCAAGCTATCTCCCATCCCTAAATAGCTCCATCTAGATAGTGCATCTCAGTCAGTGTGTCACAAGCTGAAAGTGGGTCACGGGGCTGTTCTGATAAGTTTGTCCACGTGTACTGCGAACCATGTGGCGAGACAGATGTTACCTTTTAAAGGACTCTATGTGTGGAGTTGTTTTAGTTTTGCGTTCTTGCTAAAAAATTCAGAAGAGAAACCAATCGCACTCTTGTCTTTCAACATGCAAGCCTATGAGCTCCAGGGGAATGCTAGCTTTGCCTAGCTTAAAGACTGGCAGAATGTGTCCCGCATCGTATGCGCATTGTTTGTTTGTACAAAATACTTATCGCAGCAACTAAGATTTGCTTTTACAGTTCTGATACCTGTTTCAAAGGCCTCTTTTCATAACTGGCAGAAGTGATTGCGTCTACATGGTCTTTAGTATCCCAATTTTGAGGCTTATCCCGGCTTTGAGCATATTCGGGATATGGTGTTTACATGGAACACAGAGAAATCCGGTTATTCATATCCCCATATACATGATAAATACCAGTATCCCGTTTTCCGATAACTGCATCTTATCTGTGCATGCGTGTGTTGCGTCTTTTGTTTACTTTACAACAGACTGCGCGGTGGAAAACTAGCGTCACGTAGCTTTTCCGGTGTTTTCTGTCATCTAAACACGTCGTTATGTTTACTTCTCTCATTACTTTAAGGGAAAATTAGGTCTCTTTGTCGCTCCAAAAGTGAGAAGTTCGCGTTGCCGCCATGTTGTTTGTATTTCTAGTGCACTTGGCGTCCCTCGCGCCTGCGCTGACAGTGGGCAGCCATCAGAAATCGGGATAAGGTGTATACATGCTCCAGTATCCCGGCTTCTATCGGAGTACTCCAGGTGGCAAAACCGAGTTTCTTGAAATCAGGAAATGGGCATATCCCGATTTCTGAATTCAGGATATGGTGTTTACATGGACAAACACAAAAACGGGATACTAAAGACCATGTAAACGCAGTCAGTGACTTCACAGGTTTTGCTGGTCGCCCTAGGCTTCATCCACTGGTACATTTTCATCCCACTCCACCATTTTAGGGCCCATAAAACTGTGACTTTTGGAACGCCGCTAACTTAGTTTCGGTTTGAAAACTCCAGGAATGTATTTCAGTCTAGACAGCCAGATATATAGACTTTTCTGCAGAGACGATGACACAGACAGCCACACTGGCTTCCCACACAACCACTCAACTCGCTGATTTGTTACCCCCCTAAACCCGTTGTTGTGACTGTTTTACATAAACAGAAAGAAAAAGAATCTGCCTGTGCTAGCAAATTATAGTCGCTGATGACCCAGCTGTTAATAACTGTATTTTATCATGAGCCCACGGCCTACGTGTGCCGGATGGGCATGAGTTATCGGGAGTGATTTCAGAAACGATGTTTGAAAAGATGCCTGAGATTGTTTCCAATTTTCTCAAACATACTAGTGTGATTGCAGCCATAGAGGAGCTGGTGGGCCAATTTTGACCGCCAGGTTAGCTATAGCTATTCTTTATGCTAAACTAAGCTAGCATACTGAACATAAAGACGTTAGCATGGTGTTGAAACTTTCCATTAGCTCTCAGAAGAAAGTAAATAAGCACGTTTTCCATAATGCCAAGCTTTTAATTTAAGGTACAAAACATAATATTGTGTTTCATGGAACAAAAATGAAGTAAGGAAATGAACTCTTGAGTGCTTTGAGAAATGTGGAATCTTACCGCGCACAATACAAATTAAACCTCATGGACAGTAAGTCTTGACAACGGTTGAAAAGTGAATTATATCGTGTTAAGGCTCACGCCACATAAAAATGGATCCCTACAGCAAAACAGACTACAATAGTACAGTCCAGCCGCACAAACCATGAGTGTAATGATGCAAATGAGTTTTACTTAACCTCTGAGTTGTTTTTCCTCTGGGTAATCTGCTCAGTTATGCAGCACTGGCTGGTTTAGAGTGTGTCATATAAGGTATTAAAGCGCCACTGGACTAATCTTAACCTCCGGCCATTCGTATCAGATTTAATCATGCTTCACTTTATATTTGTTATTTACATCGTCCACCTTTTCCACTTGTAACACGAGGTCGACAGCGTCAATGTATGGTTCTCGGCTGTCAGTAAACAGTTAAGTGGTAACCTTTTGGCCCTGCAGATGTCATCTTGATGGCGGTATCACCTCACAAACAGCCAAATGCTGGGCCCGGTCTGAGGCCTCCACCAAAATGCTGCAGCGGAGAAGTCCACAGGGGGAAGAAGTGCCAGGAGGAACAGGCTCACTGCACTGTGAGATAATCACGAAGGAAGGAAGGAGCTTGCGCTGCTTTAAATAGAGGTTCAACATTCAAGACAGGAAGATGGCAGAATACGAATTGACTGACGCAAACGTGGTACGCTATTTCTTTCCTTTAAAAGCCTTGGGCGGACAGCTCTGTCCATTTGCAAAGGGCCAGTGATCTCTTTTTTTTTTTTTTGCAGCCACATTACGTGAAACCATGTGAATTCTTTCATTAGGGCCTTTTCCAACTGGGCCGCCAATTAGCAGAGCTCTCTGAACAAGCTGACACTGTTCATGGACGTTTCATCTGGGAAACAAAGGGCAGTTTAGACCCAGTTATACTTAGGGTTTGCTGGCACCCCAAGGCCTTTACAGTGGCTACGGCGCCGAGACAATGAGAGAAAATCTTTAGAGGACAAAGAAACTGAAGGCAAGGGTAGCAGGTGGGGCTCAAATGGCCTTTAAAAGCAAAAGAGGTTAAGATCTATTTTGCTGCGCTCGAAAGGGATCAATGCGGTGTAACTTTCTGCAAAGCAAGGGACGTGCCGGCTAAAGTGAGCTGTTATTAAGATACTACACTGATAATTGGCTAATTTACTTTGTGTACTGTATAAGAATCGAGTCTATCAGGTAAATGTCAGGGGTAAACATGGTCTCGGTAGATTTGTCGTGCACAGCAGCCTCCACATCCCAGTGGGTTGTCAGGCAAAGCTAAGGTTTGGCGATGTCCTCTGTTCTGCTGCACAAGGCTGACTCATCAAATCAAGACAATACGACTGAGAAGGAGGGAGATTTCACTAAAACAACAACCGTGCGTGGAGGCAGTTTGTTTTCAGGCGCGAGCGGGGAGGGAGAAGCTGCAGGTGATTGCAGGCCACCGCCGGTCCACCTTCGAAGTGGTAATATGTGTGGATTTCGCTCCCTAAGAACCTCACAACGCTGGATTTCAGCAGGAGAAATGAGATGACTTCAAAGGAACAGGGTGGGGGTGGGTGAAGGGGGGGGGGCATTTATGGCTGGATGATGAACCTCACAAAGCGCAGCTTGCGGTTTGAATCAGTCCTACAGAACGTGATGAAATGCCACATTCAGAGCCCTGATTAGCTCTGCAGCAACCAGTGCTCCTACAGTAAAACTCCTCCGGTATGCACATGTCAGGACGCAATCACTGCGTTTTTCACCTGCAAAGAATTCCATCAACTCCTCTTTGATAGCTCTCCTTTCTTGTTTTCTTTTTTTCCCTCCCCGTTCTAACCGAACGCAGGGACGTGGACTGCGAAGCTTAATAGTTTCCAGAAGTTGCTGCAGTTTGTGAAGGTGTGCGTTCACAAGGTCGCGGGGGGGGGGGGGGGGGGGAGCGGTTTTGTTTGAACTATATGCACGCACAACACAAATGTTGGCATTCGGGGGGGGGGGGGGCTGGAGCTGGTACAGCGGTGTCGCACATGCCTGTTGATGGATGGCAGCACATCTGAGCTCACAGTCGGGGCGCATTGCTCCAAAATCTGTCCAAAATCTGATCAGCAGAAGGTGTTTGTGCAAAATGCACAAAAGATAATAAAAGTATTGTGTTTTGATGGGGGGGGGGTTCGAGCTGCTGTCATCACATCAGCCCACTCTGTAAAAACAGTTGAACGTGAACTGACTGTAGACACACCGGATACATAACAGCTGCAGGCTTTCTTGGCTCTTTTCCTTTTTCTTTTTTTTTTAAGGCATCCCAGCGGCTTTGCTCCTATTCTCCCTGAATCTAATGCATGTGGCAGCTGCTCCCATGTCTAAATGGATGTATTGACATGTCAACATGTGGTTAAAGCAGGTATTGGGGCCTCTGTGTTACAGCACCGTGGCTGGATGTCACTGCAAATGCATGAGAGCCAGTGTATCCAGTGGGGGTGGAGGGGGGAGAAAATGTGCAGTCTGTGCGCTGTGACATTGCATATTCACATGGTACACGGAGAGACAGAAACAAAAGAGCGCTTTAATTGCCTCGCCTCCACGTTGCTTCACTACCCAGCAGACCATTCCTCCAGAACACAGACAGTGCGCTCTTTGCTGCATGCAGACACAAAACTACACAAACCCCCTGCGATAATGGACATGCACACACTTAAAGAGGGGGGCTACGGTTATTCCTTTCACTCAAGACTCCCGGTCGGCTCTGCTTACCATCAACAGCCCTCGCCGGAGCGATTACTTCCAAACTGTGCAAGAATCCCACGAAAAGCAACCCCGCTGCCAGCACGCCGGCCGTGGTGCGCAACATCGTAGCCTAAATCTTTTTTTTCCCCTTCTTCTTTTAAAGAATATTAGTCATCAATCGTCTCTGGGTCCTGTCAGGCTTGAAGGTGCAGACAGAGCGACGACGTGTAACCGAGTCCAGGCGGCCGATGATGATGATGATGATGGTTATGATGCTCCTCGCTCGGAATCCGCTTTCTGGGTGCGCAACGGAGCTGACAGGGCTGCTGCTGCTGCTGTGCGCCCGCTCCCAGGATAAATTTTGCAGACTGCCAAGGAGAAGAAAAAAAAATAAAAGAAAGAAAAGAAAGCCGAGGATTCTCCCAGCCCGGGGTAGCCTAGGGGCTCCTTGGATGCATGGGCAGCCCTGCCACAAAGGCTAGCAGGCTGAAGTGAGCATCAAGCTAGCCCGTCTCACAGTCGAGGTGCAGGAGAACTGGCGCCTGTAATCATGCAGTTGTCCGTCTTTTGTTCACCCTGCCCCGGTGAAGAAGCCACAAAGGGGTGGGGGAATGAAGAAGTGGATCAGATGTAGCTCTCCTCCCCACCAGCTCTGCTGCCGCCGCCGCTGCTGCTGCTGCTGCTGCTGCTGGCCACAGATTGAGCCTGGAGCCCGGAGCCCAGTCACTCAGCCCTCTGTGACGTCGCAGCATCAGCGCTCAGCTGGCCCTCCCTTCTTCTCCAGCGCACGGCGCCCCCACCTCCACCTCCACCTCCTCTCCATCCTCCACCTAACCCCACTCTCTCATGTCAGCTTACATCTGGAGTGCACTCACTGACCAGTTCATTAGGTACACTAGTTAAATGTATTATAATATAACAGTCCTGGACAATGTTTGCACTGCGATATTTCATCGTTTACGATATATCGTCAACGAATATGTCATCCCACGATAAAAACGATAAATTGACTTCCAACTTGATAGGAGGAGCTCCTTCCTAGACGAGGCTCCACCTACATTATTGTTAACTGGTTTGGTTTTAAAAGTCTGATGCGGAGCAGCAGCAATTTACAACATGCAAGGCTTGCAAACAAATGCCACTAAAACACAGCTCAAACCAGAATATGAAGAAAAAGAAGCAACGTCGACTTCACCCAAAGCCTCTGGTAAAACAAACAAACAAACAAAAAACTGGTGTTTATGGTGTTTATTTATCGCCATTTTTATCATCATTTTTATCGTTACCGTGATAAATAGCAGAAATTATCGGTTTTTAGTCCATATCGCCCATCTCGAGTTTGCACTAGTTTAGTAACATCAGGTAGCTACTGCTTCTGCCGATCTCCCTTATTGCTCACTCGCCTGTATATACGTTCTCATTTGTACATAGGTTTGATCTGTAAAAGAACAACCTATATATGTGATACTATTTATCCCACGTGCACTTACTGCCTATTGCACTTCTGGTTAGATGCTAAACTGCATTTCGTTGCTCTACATGTGCAATGGCAATAAAGTTAAATCTAATCTAATCTAATCTAATCTAAAAAATAAAATAATCTTATCTCTACTAATGTTATGGTATTAAATTTAGACAGATGGTCACAGTAGCTCAGTTGCACATAAGAAAAACTCTTGCAACCACTCAAATAAAAAAATACAATAGTTTAAGCAAAGAAAAAGTTTAGCTATACAAGATTTGCTATACAAATAAATATATACACAGGAAGGATAAATGATGAGGTGCAATGATAAGGTGAGAAGATGGAAGGTGAGCTGGACTGAGCAAGAATGATGTCCCATATCTGGGTGAGTCTGTTAAATTTGTTTAAAATAACAGAGGGAGCTTTTGGTTCGACCGTGTTTTCTTTTTGGTTTGAACTTTTAATGTGTGTCGTACTGACGCATGTTGACAACTCCCTTTTAGTCAGCGGGCTAGGCTAAACAACAGAAACCGAATCCTCCTCCTTCCTCACACTGTTTCAATGGAAACTGGACATTACAACGGCCACAAGGCTAAGATTTAGGGCAGGGCTGCTGTATTGGAATGCGTTCGTTTTCACCAGTGCACCTAATAAACTGGCAAGTGAACGCGTGTCACCTTTGTAAACTGGGAAACTTCACTGTTGCGGCAGCAATGTATAAGCACTCGGCATACCATACACACTCAGTAATGATAGAGAAATATATACACTGATCAGGCATAACATTATGACCACCTTCCTAATATTGTGTAGGTCTCTCTTGTGCCTCCAGTACAGTTGGGACTCATCAGAGAATGGACATGGACCTTCTGAGGGTGTCCTGTAGCGTCTGGCAACAGGATGTTGTTAGTGGGGGGCCCTTGAAGGGAGGGGCCTCTGTGCACCATCCCACTGATGAAAGTGTTTGCAAGATTTTTGTGTGTGTGCCTGTGTCAGGCTGCATCCTGCTGGGGATGGCTGCTGCCATCAAGGAGTGTCATTGCTATGGGGTGGGGGTGCCTGGTCTGGTCTAGGTGGGTGCTACATGTCTGAGTAACATCCACACCAAAAGGTCCAGAAGTTTCCCAGCAGAACACTGAATTGCCACAAGACAGTCAGTCAGTGTCATTTACTTCTCCTGTCAGTGGTCATAAAGTTATGGCATATGATGGTGTATATAAGATATTTGCAAGAAAATGTATAATTATTACTTGAATTAAAAAGGAAGTGAATGAATGAACATAACACACAGTCAGTCTGTAGCCCTGGAACTAACGGCCCACAATTAATAATTAATCTTCATTGGGTCTTTTGTAAAGTTTTAAATAGAGGACCTCTAGAGCAAATCGTTACAAAAACCCACTAAGCAGTTGTGATTAGCATTTAATTAGGTAGCAGATAAAATGGGATGAGCAAAGCACTTTTCAGATAAATAAATAAATAAATAATAAAACTGGTCCGACTGGCCAAAAAAAAATTAAAGATTATGAAGCAATCAGTTTGGAAAACGAAAGGACTCGATGAGGGCAACTTAATACAGCAAAATATAATTAAATTCAATTAATTTGCAAGAGCAATTTGACAATAAAAATACCTAAATGGGTAAATTATTTCTTAGTGCATTTTAATAAAAGCTGCATTTTTAAAAATGAATTACAGCGTAGACTACTCGATTCAAACAGTGTTTCGTTCAGTCCGACCATCTTGAACCAACCATTTTCCACAGTCACATTGTGTGCACCATCCATTGAATGATTTATGTGTGTTTGATAGGAATCTGAACGACGGCTATCTGGACTCATTAGGTAGCCGCGTCAGTCTCCTTCTGGATGTGGCCTTCATGGGACCGGGAAGGTTGCATTTAATGACTCTTCGGAGCAGCCTCCATCTGGCTTGGTAAACTCATTACCATTCATGCAATCTTCAAATGAGGACGTCTGAGGAGGTGATCCCTGAAATGGGACATGAAATTTTAACAGAGAAGTTTCTTCCTCTAAAGCGCTAGAGTCGCGTTCACTGCTTACCGGTCTCCAAGCCGACGACTTCTCGTGGAGCAGCTTCGCACCATGACGACCACAGGAAAAATATGCACTTACAAATCTCTGTAGTTGCAGCAGTAGGAATAGTTTTTACATATTAAAAGAGGCCGAATGCTAATATGTTCTCAAGGAAAATAAACCAAAATGCCTCCAGAGAAGCTGCTATCCTCCCTCTCAGAGTGAGAAAGACGGAGGAGAATGTAACACGAGGGAGGAAACTTCACCTTCAGCACCCTTATCAGTCTATGGTTAGACATGAACAAGCACAGGATCCACTGGTTTCCTGTCCAAACAACTTATCGTCCAAGTTGTCTTGGCTTCTTCTTAATTTAACCCTTTGACTGACAAACCTTTCTGTATTTTCAAACCTGCTAATGCCCCTAAAGCAGATTTAAGACATTCAAGGTTCCCACCATCTACCAGGACAGAGGACCGATAGGCGGTTTAGTCTTCTGCATTAAGTTGACAACCCTAGCACCGTAATTAAGGTGCACCTCCCCAGGAATGGTCCACTTGGTTGTTGTGTGTTACAGCTGCTTCTCCATCTCCTCAATTTTGGTATTGATTGTTTTGGATCAAAAAAAGATGGAACACATCTGGGAGAGGTTAACTGAGGAGGTGCAGAGATGCAAACATCATGTAAGATGCATCTTCTGCAAAAATTTCTGCAAAAGTTTCAGCTGCTATTGTTGAAAGTGACGCAGGAAGTGGAAACAATAACTACTGGCAAGAAAGACTGTATAAATGGCTCACACCGGCGTTGGCTACGTACAAAGGTTACGGCGTCTATGTCCCACAGTAAGCCTTAAGTACAATACAAAGGACTGAGCATAAAGTGTGTGCGTGTGCATGCTAATGCAGACAATTAAAAAAACAAAAAAAAAAACAGTATGAAGGGTGCATTAAGTGCAGACGCTGCAAGAATGAGAGACAGTGCAAAGGCAGCGAGACAGACACAGACATGTAAAACACTTGGGAGACAGCACACCTACAAAAAGACATTTCACAGAACAGAGAGCAGCGCCGATGAATAAGCAGACTAACAGACTGTGAGTCAGGGCGGCTGTGATCATTTGACTGATTTGCAGCATAATGTGCACAAAAGATGGCAGGTTATGATATTACTGAACTCCGTCACAGTCACCAGTGAATTAGAGCACGTAGTACGTTTAATTTATTATTTGGGGCTAATTTTAAAGAAATAAAAAAAAAAAAAAAAGAAGTTGAACAGATGCGTTTCCCGAAGAGCTACTCTACCAAATAAAAACTCAGATCTTTTTTGTTGGATATGATTAATATTTAGCAATTCATCTTTAAAGCACATTTTAGTATAAATGGGATAAACCTTGAATCTTCGAGCAAAATCATGTCGGATCAGCGGAGGCCAAACTTTGCCTTCACAACATTAAATAAGTGCCTTTCTTGTCTGACAGATGTGAAACTGTGAATCCACGTGAACCAAGACACGCACGCCGAGAGTCCTTTAAGTGCAGAGTGAAACCTTGGCAACAGCTCGTGAATACAGCTTGTAAGAAACGGCCAAGACCAAGGATGCATACCATTCATTTTTCTTTTTTTCTTTTTAAACACAATCGACAGACAGCCCTATTCTGGCATGTGCAGCAAAGGAGAGCGTATCGTAATCACAAACCATTTATCGCGGGCAAAGGAGAGAGCTTTAAATCACCTTGGGTACAGTTGAAACGCTTTGCTTTGTATATGTCTTTTCTGTTCTTTTTATTTTTGCGATAGCTTTGCCTCAAGTAGCCTACGTAATATCCCAATATCTATTAATTTCAAGAGCATAATTTCTCTTATATTCAGTCTTTTCAACTAACACCATTATTGAAGCACAACACGAGCTTTTGAAATTTAATGTTAACCAAATAACAAAGGTCTTTTTGAATTTGTGATCATTTCTCGCTTTGAAAAGCTTCCGTCTGTTGTGCAATTACGCTTTTGCAGCCGCTCGCAATCATGCACTCATGACAACCTTCACCCTCGCGCTGTTCTGAACTTCTGCTTTTTTTTAAAATATTTTGCTGGTCAGTATTGTATTCTTCCTCTCTGGGCTTTCGGGAGCAAAAAAAAAAAAAAAAAAGGTCATTCAAAGTTCAAAAAGCTGCTGTAATTTTGAGTTTGTCCCGCGAATAAATAAATAAATAAATCTAAAAAAAATTTGATGAACAGGGCTTTTCAGGTAATTTGCAACCGCCCAAATAAAACAGGCTTTAATGTAATTCTACACCACGCCGCCATCTGTTATTTAGATATCAGTGACCGCTTGGACCTGTGCGTGAAATGCTGTACGGCGCTGACACCTAGTGGGTCTGCTCCGCCATCATTACCCAAAGCTGAAGAACAATGAGTCCTTTGTGTCGAAAAACGGAATTAAAGCAAAATAAATGCATCCACCGAAGTGATTTAAGGCTCTGAGTTGCTTTCATGCTACAAATAAAATCTGGCCAAACCCTTTACAGGGCTGTTTTTGAGAAAGAAACCAATTATATTTACTGAGCTCACTCTTCAGAGTCAAAGAAGTCAAAAAAGTCAAAAACTTTGCAAGAAACTTAACTAAGAGAAGCAGGCAAAGAGCATCAGGAATGCCACATCTTCATCCTTTAATGTGTTTTTTTTTTTTTTACATGAATTGTAGTGTTTTGGAAAGAGCCGAGAAGCTCAACTTGGAGCTTGCCGTGTTGTTTACATAGCAACAGTCACACAATACCACCTCTTAATCCATCAAATGCAGAGTTTCCGTCCAAAAAATGTCTTCATACCAGGAGCTTTTACGCAACCGCGATTTAACTAAAAACAGACAGGCCGCGATGGAACATGGAAAGACTTTCGAAATGAAGAGAGTTTCATAAACGTCTCCGGCACCATCAAATACACACACAGAAACCACAGGCATGCACATGTGCGACACCCACGCTTCATGCTCGGCCCTGTCGCATAACTGTGGGACCAGTGTTCCTCGGGGTGGCACTGTTCTCCCGGCGTCTTGTCTGGAAGGCTTCCTTCTTAAATTCCTCCTAATGTGTTTTTGCACCACGCAGCGTCACTGTCCGATCAGCCTGCGGGTCTCAAGAACTCTGCCTTCATGCTTTTGTTTGCGTTTTCAGCGTCTTTGCAGAGCGTGGGCCGAATCGCACGCATCCTCAGCAGTTTGGGTTTTTACCAGATGATAGACGAGAGGCGTCGAAGACAGTAAGAGAGAAGGAACCCATTTTAGGAGACAGATCTGCACTATTCTAGTTAAGTTTATGTGGGATTTGTCCTTTTGAGATGTTAAGGTATTAACAGCGATCAGCCACAACATTAAAACCAGTGACAGGAGAAGTAAAAAACATTGATGTGACAATCAGTGTTCTGCTGGGAAACTTTTAGACCTGGCATTCATTCATGTGGATGTTACTTAGACATGTAGCACCCACCTAGACCAGACCAGGCACCACCACCCCATAGCAATGACACTCCTTGATGGCAGCAGGATTCAGCAACAAGGCGTTGACCTGGCCTCCAAATTCACTTGAGTATCTGTGGGATGATCCACAGAGCCCCCTCCGCTCAAAGGTCCCGCCACAGCACCTCTGCTGCACAAATTTCATTCTCACTTCTTTTTCATGTAAGTGTGTTTACTTCAAACCAGTCCTCCAGCCTCAAACCATCCAACACATGCTTGGCTTTGGACTGAATCGCTGAGACGGAGCACACTGTGCTGACCCGTTACTGAGAATATGACTGCTAGTAACGCAGCTCTTTACCCAAACATCAGGCTTCTTCAAGAGGAAAGATCTCGATCTGGTTTTGGTCAAGGGTGAGATGGTGTTTTTCACAATCTACCAGCAGATGGAAGCATTACACAGACGGCGGATCAGGACGGCGCCTCCTCTTAAAAAGTCACTTTCTGTTTAGCAGTCTTGGGCATATTGAATCAAAACAAACACTGTTTCTGTTCCAGAGACAGGATCTCTTTTGTTTTGTTTTTTAAAAAAAATGTGTAACAGAATAATAATAATAAAAAAAATAGGTCAATCCATACCAAACCAAGTTAACTTTCAGAATTATTTGTCCTTTTAAGACCTTCTTGTGACTATTCAATGTTCTGCTGGGATACTTTTGGACCTGGCATTCATTCATGTGGACGTTAGACATGTAGCACCCACCTAGACCAGACCAGGCACCCCCACCCCATAGCAATGACACTCCTTGATGGCAGCAGCCATCCCCAGCAGGATGCCAGAGATACAAAAACACTTTAGACTCAAAAAAACCATGAAGAACAGCACAAGGTGTTGACCTGGCCTCCAAATTCACTAGATCCCAAACTGATCAAGTATCTGTGGGATGATCCACAGAGGCCCCTCCCCTTAAAGCCCCCTCCCCCACCAACAATATCCTGCTGCCAGACACCACAGTGTACCATGCTCTGATGAGTCACAACTGTTTTGGAGGCACGAGGGAGACCCACACAATATTAGGAAAGTGGTCAGGAAGGTGGTTAGGAAGTCCTCTGTTAACCCTGCTCCATCTCACATTTTACCCATCCAACTTGAATCCATCTCAGAGGATCATGTTTACTCCCCTCTCCTCGGGTCGGGCGCGCATGCACCGCGTATGAAAGACGGACAAAGAGAGAGAGCTAGAGAGAGAGCGAGAGAGAGAGAGATCATCTCTAATGGCCTACGGTGATATCTGACCCCGCAGCCATTAGAAGGCGACTCGCTGATACCGTACATACGCATCTTTCATTATGCTGACATTTTGCGCAGCATTTAAAGCCTCACCTCATTCGTCCCAGGCCAATTTTCTTTCCCATCTGCGACTCCTGCATTGATCTGCACCTCTGAACTGGAACATCAAGCTCGTTCTGTGCATCTCTATCCTTCCAGCGTGATTGCCTTGCCTTGTTTGATGTTATTTATTCCAACAACAAACCTTCAAATTGCATAATTATGAACAGAGAAGACATAAAATGTAGGATAGCGTTAGTTTTAAGCAAACCTATAATCGCTTTTAAAACCTTATAAACATCTAAGAAGACATCAACGATAATAGTCAGATGCCAGTGAACAAAACCGTCATCTTTGCACAGCAGCAGAGCGTCTTTTCTTCGCCCAGATCTATCTGATAAGACTGACACCGATTGATTTGTTCCTCTCCCTGTGAGATTGATTTTTTACGTCCCGGGGTGGAAAACCATCGGTCTCAACTATCAGGCCACTGCCGGGTATTAGTCTCCCGCTAAAAGACCTCTGCTGCTCTGCGGGCGAGTTTCTTTCCAGCGCAATTTTTATTGTCGGAGTAAGTGAAAACACCATTCATCTGGTCTGTGTCACGACTGGAGCAAGTATTTCATGCGTCATCCTTTCATCCGCAAGCCCGGGCCCACGATGCACCTCCGCCCAGTTTACTGCAGCTGTGATGGAAGCCAGGTTGAGGTCCAGGGCGGAGGACGAGTCGGCGGCGGTGCTCGTTGGAAGTTAAATACTAGCATGCACGTTTGTTTTATTTTATTTTTTTCTGATTAAGGATCAGAAATCAGGCCGGGATATTTCTCACTGACCGTAGATTTACTTCTGCGAGCGTGCACACATGTGTCAGTGAACTACATCATGATTTGGACCTATACGTGCATCATCACTCATCTTCTGCTCTCCCCTTTTTTTCCTCCCTTCGCTGGTCCTCCCTCCCCTCCCCTCCCTCGCTTCGAAGCCAGATGGATTACCTCATCAATCAAAGTTCCCAGAATCACGTCCTGCAAGTGTGTGTGTGTGCGTTTCCCACCAATGCGGCGTCTACCTTCAGCAGGAAGACAAGTACGAGGGCCTAGCAGCAGCCATTTTGAAGGGAAAATAATAATAATAATAATAATAATTACTTAATCCTTTTTCCTCTAATTATCTGGACGCATGCAGGAAACTGTGAATCCTGGACATGCACAAACGCCTCTTTAAGATTGTATTTACTGAATGCGTGTGTGGTGATGGGCGGAGACGGGTTTCGTTGGGGCCTTTTTTGTAATTTAATAAATATAAAATGCTATTATTATAGATTCACATTAATTCTCACTTTTACAAGCAGCAGAAGAAGCAGAATTACAGCTTATTGCTTATAAACAGAGCAAGTGTGCACGCCCTTTCACCGGAATGCATTTAGCTTTTTGGTAGCTTTTAATAAAGTTTAATTTTAGCAATGCAAGCGAAGCAAAGTCAAAAGCGTTTTAATTCAAAAGGTCCCGACCTGCCGAGTAGAAGTCTTCAAACTCCAGAGAGAGCAGGAAGCTTTACAGTGTTGTACAATCTTTTTTTTTTTTTTCCTTCCTCAAAAGGAACAATTATGGAGCGGGCAACGCTGATAACACCTAAGGAATGCGAGGCATGCACAAACAGCCCTTCCCCCATCCGCTTAGCTCGCTCTCCCCCTTTCCCTCACCCCCTTCTTCCCTCCTTTCCTCCCCTCTCCATCACCAGGCTTTCTTTCTTTCTTTCTTTCTTTCTTTCTTTCTTTCTTTCTTTCTTTCTTTCTTTCTTTCTTTCTTTCTGCCTCTTTACGCTCCAATCTGTTGCTCAGATCACTTCCAGCTGGGGCATTAGGTAAATAGCTCACTCAACACAAAATAATAACAATAATGATAATAAAAGAATGTGATTGACGCAATGAAATGAAAAGCACAAATCTGGACATTAAATAAATAGATAAAAACTTTCTACCAGGTTCTGCAGAACTTGATCCGAATATTTTGGAGATGTGTTGAGGTGAGTCATTTTTCTAAGGCCGGGATGAAATGTTATGCCGTTTCAAGCAGCTGGAATGGTTCCCCGGATGAAATAAGTTCAACGTGATTACTTTTGAGGGCGAGCTCTCATAGTATTAATGCATACAGGTGTCAAAGTCTTGTTTTCGTTGAGCTGTCAATCTACCGCGCATCTTACGCGTGGAAAAATCTCAACTAAACTCACTCGGGAGGAAGAAAAAATAAATAAAACGGAGAGAAACTGAAGTGCAATGCTCTGAAGTTCACTGAAACATGAGTTTATTTTATTTATTTTAGGCGGTGCACATGGATGACCTTAGATGACGGCAGATTTGCGACGGTGGGTGCAGCTAAACCGGAATAAATCCGAATCAAAACCATGACTTGCACACGTTGTAAAGCTTTAAGATAAGATAATCCTTTTTTTGTTTGTTTGTTTCGAAAAAAGGGGAAAAGAAATAAAAAGAGGAAAAAGTAGTAAATTAAAACTGTGCTGGTGCTGAATGCTGAACACTTGGCAGGTTTGGCGCTAACGTGAAGCCGGTTGTGGATCAAAGAAGGGTGAGGATTTTGGCAGCCGGGGAGTCTGACTCTTTCCTTCGCCAAGAGCCAACGTACCTTGTCTAAAATGTAATTGTTTAGCTTTTACCGGAGCAGACGGAGCTGGGCGCTTACACAAAATCATCTCCTACTGCGGCATGCGGGAGTTAAGAAAAACACATATGCTGTTTTTCCCGTAAGGATGGAATACATTTTTTTTTTTTTTACCTCTTCTCATGAAGTGATTGTGACAGTGTGATTTATTTTTAGTTAGAAAAAGTTTAGATCTTCTCAAAACTTTATTAATCAGCCTCGTCCAAACATGTAACTGATGTGTATAAACAGGACCAGGAAAGGGAATGCGTCTGAAAACAAAATTATTCCAACTGTATGGGCAACAGTGTGTAGAATTGTATTTACACCAATGCACCATCCGTAAAATTATGACCACCTTCCTAATATTGCGTAGGTCTCCGTTGTAGTGAATCAGAGAATGGACATGGGCCCTCTGAGCAGCAAATTGATTTAGTTGTAGTCATGGTCTTTTGACGAAAACATAATTGTCAGTTTTAGTCATAATTTAGTCATCTAAATCATTTTAGTTTTAGTCTAGTTTTAGTTGACTAAAAATACAGTCATTTTAGTCAGCTAAAATATTAGCAGAGATTTCACTCATTCTATTTGAACAAACTGCTATGGCTAACATGCTAACATGCTGAGCTACAGCTGGTTAACGTAACCAGAGTTGCTAGTTATTGCACCTGACCAAATTTGATTAGAGCCTCAGTTGTATTTTCACTTGATAAACCAAAACTAGCGAGGGTAGCAACTCTTAACAAACTTAAAACACTGAACAGCACACAGTAGTAGATACAGCCATGACATGCATTTTGGAGCTAACGAGCTAACTAGCTTACCTGCGTATTGATATCAGGATAACTTGCTTGCAAGTGTCACTTCAAGTTTGTTGTGTTTTTACCGGCGATAGCAGGTCCACACAGTTTGAGTCTTGTTTTCACTAATGGTAAACTGGAAGTGAGTCCATATATTTTGCCTCTGTTTTCTCCCGGCTGTGACATGTCAATGTTTGAGGGGAGGGGGTCTCTGTGGATCATCCCAAAGATACTTGATCAGTTTGGATCTAGTGAATTTAGAGGCCAGGTCAACATCTTGTGCCGTTCGTTGTTCCTTGTGTGTCTGTGTCAGGCTGCATCCTGCTGCCATCAAGGAGTGTCATTGCTATGGGGTGGGGGTGCCTGGTCTGATCTAGGTGGGTGCTACATGTCTAAGTAACATCCACATGAATAAATACCAGGTCCAGAAGTTTCCCAGCAGAACACTGAATTGATTTCTCCTGCCAGTGGTCATAATATTATGGCTGATGCATGTATTATTCACCCTGAGAAACAACGGATGTTCCAAGTATTTTTTTTAGGACTTCAGTGGAATTTGCAATCACACACGGGGTATATTACATTTACTCAGGGCTTACTCTCGGCACACACAGAGCTACCGACATGTATTTGTTTTTTTTGTTTTTTTTTGTCAGACGTTCCCCTCCAGACCTCCCTCCCCAAACTTCCTCTTTCACACTCTCCCTCAAGAAACACATTCCAACCGCAGGGAACGCCTGACTGATTGTCTGACGAGTGTGTGTGGTCTCGCTCTGCAGACATGTCGCTGGTGGCTGCTCTCACGTGAAGCGAGCGGCCGCGCATCCATTTCTCCCGCCTGCGCTTCTGATCACGCAGCATTTTATTGCTCCTCGTTCGCTTTAATAGCGCCAAAACGTCCTTCACGCGAGAAGCGGGAGTTCGAGCGCACGTGTCGTTCGCTAGGACTGCACCCAGAACGAATCCTAAGCCACTTTTTATGGCTTCATTATGTGGTTATCTGTTTTTTATTGTGTTGTATGTTTATGATCGTG
Organism: Planiliza haematocheilus; assembly: GCA_005024645.1. Taxonomy (NCBI): domain Eukaryota; kingdom Metazoa; phylum Chordata; class Actinopteri; order Mugiliformes; family Mugilidae; genus Planiliza; species Planiliza haematocheilus. The sequence continues at coordinate 3,109,946 of SRSE01000878.1, forward strand.
AAATTATTCCTGGCGCTAACCAGCGAGGCGATTTTGCAAACCAAAACTATTGCTGGATGGATGATATAAATGAAATGGATAAAGAGTGGATAAAGGTTTTCCGGTTCATTTAACCCGAGCTACACATGCTTGGAGAAACTGCTTCTGAGTGCCGTCAACAGTTAACTAACTCCTGGCGTAAAGCCTGAGCCGGAGTTTGGTCAAAAGTAGGAGGTTTTTAAATTAAAGTTGTTGTTTTTCTACGCTCAGCCTCAACTGGTGTTTGTGTCTGTGTGCTCTCTTGTCTGAATGGTAATTCTGTGAATGGAGCCTCTGCTTTCGCTCCCTCCTTTGGCCCATATGTTCGACGCTGATTTGCCGTCTTCCTCCCTCTGTTAGGCATTTTGACCTTGAACCCCCCGCGCCGACAGCCTCAATGACTGGGACCCTCCATCACGCGTGAACTCCCTGAACCCTTCCACGCCATTCACATCCACTTTCCTTCACACACAAACACAGGCTCCCCTTCCTCCTGAACAACAGGCCACTTTGATGACAGAGGTTCACCCCCCACGGCATTGATTCTGTTGTGTGTGTGTGTGTGTGTGTGTGTGGGGTTGGGTGTGGATGTGTGTCGATGCAGGCAAAGGGTGGAATTTCCTCAAACGTGTGCTGTCGTCCTTAAATAGCTGGGGTGGTAGCTGCTGCCGCTTGGTTGTGTTTAATGCTGAAACTGCAAATAAAAGAGTTTTATGTGTTCTTTTAGACGCCGACCGGCGAAAAAAACGACAAAACTGGACCACCAGAAGCAGCTTTAACCCTCCTGCTACCTTTGGGATCTCTGGGACCCCAAGTGAATGGACAGACAGATAGAGAGCATGCGGGGTAGCACTAGGGTTAAGTTCCCGTCAAAACCTTTGACGTGTGTGTCAAAAAACGTACGAATTCCAAGAGTCTCCCTCATGACGGATTAAACATCTTTTCTTCCCTAATACGCGACATTAGGCAATTTCGTTGACGCCCCACGCCCACTATGAGCGCACACATGCACGCCAACGGCCCAGCTACCCCGGAGGTAATAAGTATGGATTCACAGGCGGCTAGAGCACTTGGGGTGGAGGGGGATGGGTTACTTAGCAACTAGGCTGTTGATGTCCAAACAACGTCAGCGTCGTCAAAGTGGCTGCCTGTGCCAGACTGAGGTTCTGCTGAGTGCAACTGTGTCACTGGTGTGTTCCCGAACGCGAATGAATGGAGAGAGGCGCAGGCGGCCAGGCGGGACGGAGCGACACAAGGACGAACACAGCGTGCTTATGGCTCCGAGTCATAGAAACACTGGTCACGCAATTTATTTTATTGTTTATTGCACAGAGGGCTCGCAGTGTGCAGGCCTAGAGGGGCGGGGCTGCCTGCGGAAACGGGAGACGCTTCTGCTCCCTGAAAATATGCAGGGGACACGCAAGTCCTCACATATTCTGCAACCTGTTCGGGTATTTCTTTACGAAAATGTGCCCGAACACATTGTGCGAATGGAAGCAGAGCAGGTTTTCATTGAGAAAGCGTCGGTTTTTAGCTGCTTCGGTGTGCTGGTGCCTTTTTTTTTTTACGCGGGCCTAATTGCAGGCAAACTGCACAGAAGATGCAGCAAACTTCGGTTTTAACGTCTGGAAAAGGTCACACAGCTCGGCTCTCTCATTTGAAAAACAGGCACACGGCTCTGAGGGGGAAGTCGGCTCTGCCACAGCAGTTGTGAGACTGTGTTTATACTTTTAACAGATGCCTCGCTCTTAAAAAAAGAAAGAAAGAAAAACTAAAAAACACCAAGTCATGTTAAGCGTCACCTCTACGCTTTGGTGTTAAAAATATGATTTACACTTTTCTTTTTTTTTGTTTTGCATGCAGTCCCTGACATAATAATGCTAACAGTGAATAATTAGATATGCTATGTGTGCAGTAAACTCTCCATGAGTCACCGGCGGCGCTTACGACTTGCTCGTTTTATAACTGCTGGCTTCAGTGTGAGATTTGCTGCGTCATCAGCGTGTATCATCTCTTTGTAATACAACCAGCGTGGATTATTTTGAATGAAAACTGCATTTTAAGCATCGTGTTTCAGCTGCCGTCTGTGTTTGGATATATAAATATATTTATATTCCAGCCGGTCGCTGGCAACAGGAGAAGGTGTAAAGACGTTTAAATGCGGCAGTGGAGAGCCTGCGACTGGGAAGACGTGAGAGGTGACTCCGGGACACTGCTCGTTGGCACTCCGATGCCAAATGTTTAGGTTTAGTGCCTCTCATGCGCGTCTGCTCTTTAACGGCCTTCGTCTGTGACCTTCAGAGGAAACTGCAGGACATCGCCGGCGTGGGCACCACACGCCTTTGACCCAGTTTGTTGCTCGGTCATGTTCAGCTCAGGCCGCTGACGGCCCGATCGCATTCGCTGACTCCGGCCTAGACGGTTTATAAAAATGTCATATTCCATGTGTCTCGTGTGAAAATGCGTCGCGTGAGTGTTGTGGCTGACGCTGATTATCAAATGGTGAACTCTCACAGAATAAGCTCTGGGTTTTAGCCCAAGCCACAATATTATTCTACTTAGAAGGACAAAGCACTGTTTGTACTCCTACTTATCTTACAGTAGTGGAAACACAGAATTTTTACTACAGATATAATGCGCCACAATTAAAAAACAAACACTGAATCACAAGTAAAGGCTGTGTGAGCATAATCAGAAAAAATGGACCTCATGTACATATGTTTTTGCACATTTGAACAGCCTAAACAATATCTGCATATCTGAGGCCCCGTCCACACGTAAGAAAACGATCTTTTTCCTATCCGTTTTCGCTCTACGGTTTCAAAAAATCCGCGTCCACACCTGATCCGTCTTTACACGACTGAAAACGCTACTTCATATCCCAGGTCTATAGGCGGCGCTGTTTCAGTTTTAGAAATTCACCAAAAACGGAGAGGAAGAGGTGGCGCATGCGCATGAAGCTTGAGCACTGTTTACAAATCGGCTTTCGAAGAAACCAAAAATTAGATTTTGCAATGAATGTCCTACCAACTGCACCTTATACACTTTCTCGCCTATTTATTTATTTGTCTAACCAGGCGGCACAGTGGTGTGGTTGCTTAGCACTGATTCCTCACAGCAAGAAGCTTCTGGGTTTGAATCCAAGCCGACTGAGGCCTTTTTATGTGGAGTTTGCATGTTCTCCCTGTGTCTGCGTGGGTTCTCTCCAGGTTCTCCAGCTTCCTCCCACCGTCCAGAGACATGCTCTTTGAGGTTACTGGTGATTCTAAATTGACCGTAGATGTAACTGAGACACTCAGACATTTATACTTGTGCGCTTGTCACGTAAACGCTAGTCGGCGCTGTGTCTTTTTTTGCCGGTTGGTCTAACTTTTGTTTCTACTTCTTGCTTCACTTTAAACAATGGCAACCGAAACCTTTTGAAGACCAGGAGTCGCAAAAAAAACGTCTGTATCTCCGAACATCTTCAGTTAACCTTTCCTCACACTGCAAAATAACAAAATCTTACCAAGTATATTTGTCTCATTTCCAGTCAAAATATCTCATTACACTTAATATAAGACACAGTTGCCTAAAGAGTACCATTTCAGCAAGACACAGGGACTTGTTTTAAGACAATACATCTTAATACTGAGACATTTTCACTAGTTCCATTGGCAGATTTTTTCAAACAATTTTTGCTTGAGCAGTCGAGTCGCATCGGAGCGTCTGACTGAGTGAGTGTGAGAACATGAATTGTAGGCTGTGAACTTTTGAACTCAGCGATCTAGCGCGTCTCTTGTCGTGTCTCTTGTACAGTACAGAAGAGTTCAGCTTGCCAAATTTACATATACAGTATCTTTGATCGCTGGCAGTGTGACTGAAGCGCGGTAGGTTTGCAAGTTATTGAGAAAAGTAAAAAATTTCGCCTTTCGCGGGTTATTTTTAGAACGTAACTCCCGCGATAAATGAGGGACCACTGTTTATGTAGATATATAGTGGATTTAAAGTAGACAAAGCACAAATTTGAAATATTCACAACATTTTCAAACACCTTAAAATAGTGTTGAGGCAGCAGTTGAGTAAATTAGATACGTTACATTGCTGGTTAACATTACAGTTAACCTGCACTCAAAATATACTGTAATTAATTGCATGTTTTCTTCCCCAGTAGCTTGTTTCAATCAAGTCATTATCTATCTAAACCTGTGTCATTCACTGAAAGCCATTCAGCCACGACAAAGTTTGGACCACAGCGCTTTCTCAACACATAACCAGAACTGTATCTGTGTAGAATTTGATTTGTATACAACATACTCAAAAGTGTTTTTTTCCCTGTGAGTTATTTTTTTTTTTACTCATGTGGTTCAGTAAATCCGGGAAATCATTTCTATCAGGGCGCTTTGACGGTCTCCGTGGAAACAAATAAACTACAAAAACTAAAAAGTCAGGCGTGTTAGAAGTGTTTGATGACTACCCAGCGCACTGACAAGCGGATTTTGCACATTTTTACCCGTTAAAGAAGAAGATCGCCCCGGAAGATTGATTGATGATTCAGAGAGAGAAGCAGCAGCCTGGAGCTCTCAGCAACGGCTCTAACCCTCTTGGGCAAAATACCATTCAATTAAAAAAGAATTTAAAACATTCGCTGGAAGAACGCCTGTAAGTCTTACTTTTATGGCGCAGATGAAACTGATCAATATGAAGAGAGCCTGTCAGAAAACTGTAAATGTGATGTAGTACGTTACGACATGTGTGAACTGTCACAGATTTTACAAAAACTGTTCCTGACTGGTGATTCCCGTACCTCCAGTGCGTACGCGCGTGTTTGCATCGCCAACGTATTGAACAAAGTTTAATGATTACTTCTCAGCCGGTGGGAGCAAACACAGGGGGAGGGTTACACAAGCAAAGAGGCGGATGGCGGCAAAATCACAGAGGGTTTGTTCTGTCTGGCTGGGTTAAAGGGTGGCAGAGTTGATGCACATTTAGCGTGACCTTGTTACAGACAACAAGCCCAAACATCTATCATGTTTCGTGTTTTCAGCCTTTTCACGTCTTGCAGAACTTAAAGAGATACCGTTGTTGCGGCTTTTTTATTTGGTCTAGATCCAGCGGAGCGTCGTGTATATCCATATGGCAGGATCGTAGCCTCTAAGGCCTCGTCCACACGTACGAAAATGATCTTTTTCCTATCTGTTTTCGTTGGCACGGTTTCAAAACTATCCGCGTCCAGACGGATCCGTCTTTACACGACTCAAAACGCTACTCCACGCCTATAGGTGGCGCTGTTTCAGTTTCAGAAATTCACCAAAAACGGGGAGGAAGAGGCGGAACATGCGCATGAAGCTTGAGCTCTGTTTACAAATCGGCTTTAGAAGAAACCAAACTCAAGGAGAAATGATATTTAGCCCTAGTAACCATAATAGGCTCAATATCTTCTCCAGCAGGAACACGAGCATGTAGTCCACCATTGTTGTTGATGTTGTTAAGAGACGTCTCGCGGGATATAAGAGGTGGAAGGCTGCTCGAGGGGTGTGGCCATGGTGGAGATGACATCATCGTTTTCCAAAATCTCCGGTTTCCCCTGTCCACACGGATCCACAAGAAGTGCGTTTTGGAATTTTTCCACCCTGGGACCCGGTTTTAAAAAAGTGCGTTTTAGGGCTATGCGTTTACCGGATTTGTCTGGACGATAGGCAGACGAATCCCCATTCTGTTATGACTTGCAATTGATATTCCCAGTTGAGTTACCAGTTATCATCACATGTCTGTAGATTGACCTTCTAACCTCTGACCTGGATGATGTCATCTCTAAGTGATCCTTACTGTTTTGAACCAGAGTACACAGCTGAGGAACTTGTTGAAAGGAGGATGTGGAAGCAGAGAGAGGAACAGCTGACCAAAGAACAACAAATCGAACACATAACAGGTGACTCCAGACTCAACGGGGAATAGCACTAGTGTATCATAACAAAATATTAGTGAAATGAACGAGTTTCATGGCAGATAATTCCCCTTTAACGTCTTTGCAATGTGTGTGCAACAACTATTTCTTCATAAATTTGACGTTTTCTATTTCAGATCCAATAAAAATAAAAATAAAATAACAACGTTAAAGAAAGGCAGATGGACTGCTTCTTTTTTTGAAGCCGTTTCATCCAAGTAGCTTCTTCAGTCCTAAAGGACTGGTGGAGGGGTTGGGGTTTAAACAGGAACATCTGTGGGTGTTACCCGTCAGAAACTCGGATGATGGCATGCAATAACACGTAAATAAATAATCCCTGTTTACCTTTACCCCGTCTGCGCTTTATCCACTTTATTCATGCAGTCATGTTTACATCCTGTTTGGAAAATTTCAAACATTTATCGCCCAGTTTTTGTACATATTGTGCGTTTGTTTCTTTTGTTTCTTTCCAAGTGTCTTGTTTCTGCGCGTCATGCTGTTCACATGTGTCTTAAACTGCCCCCCGGGGACAAATAAAGCTTTCTGAATCTGAAGTAACTCTCTATTTCATATTATTTATTTTTTTATGTTACTGTATTTTTGCGCTGTCTCTTCCAGATGTTCCCTTTCTCTAACCTTATATCATTTTATAAAAAGATAAGAGGTGAGTTTTTGGAACTGTCCTGTTGTAATTTATTAGAAGTTATTATCCATACTCCTTCTGCAATAGCATGCTAACATATAATCCCTGTAACTCCTGTTCATACTGCGTCCTGTCTGTCTGTTATAGCGTAGTTCTTGCACATATTGTGTATTGCTCTATTTTTTTTGTTGTTTCTTTAAAACTGTCTTGTTTACTTTCTTTTTGTTAATCTCAACTAACTCTTTTTCATATTACTTTTTTTTATTATTATTATTTAACTATATTTTGCACTGTCTTGCACAACCTTCCAAATTTTCCCTTCGGGGAATCAACGAAATTTTATAAAAAGATGAGAGGTGAGCTTTTGGAACTGCCTCCTCTTGTAATTTATTATCATTTACTGTCCTACTTCTGCAATAACATGTGACTTAGGTACATTTACCCGCATATTTTTTTCAGAATCTTGAACTAACTCTTTTTCTCATATTATTTATTTATTTATTTATTGCATCTTATGAAAAGATTACAGGAGAGTTTTTACAACTGCCTCCTGTTGTAATGTATTATTTATTATCCATACTACCTTTGCAAAACCTGCAAATGTATAATCCCTGTAACTCCTGTTTACATTTACCCTGTCTGCACTTGATCCACTTTACTCATACAGCTATGTTTACATCCTCTACAGATGGTTTGGTAAATTTTATAGCCTAGTTTTTGCACATATTGTGTATTAGTCTAGTGTCTTGTTTTTGCACGTCATGCTGCTCACATGTGCCCAGTGTCAAATAAGGTTTTCTGAACTAACTCTCTATTTCATGTTATTATTTTTATTATTTTGGAAAACCTTGCAAAGGTCTAACCTTGTATCATCTCATGAAAAGGTGAGAGGTGAGGTTTTTTATGCAGCTGTCTCCTGTCGTAATTTATTATTTATTAACCATACTACTTCTGCAAAAGCATGCAAATTTATAATCCCTGTAACTCCTGTTTACACTTACTCTGTCTTACTTGATCCACCTTATACATAGTCGTGTTTACATGACAAGTGTTTATGCACCTCATGCTGCTCACATGTGCTTTGAATCAAATAAAGTTGTTTCAGTCTGATGTAACTCTGTTAAGGATGATTTTATTCATCAAAGTCAAGCCTCATATCATCTTATCAAAAAATAAGAGGAGAGGTGTTTCCTGTTGTAATTTATTCTAATTTATTATCCATACTACTTCTGCAATAGCATGCAAACATATCATCCCTGTAACTCCTGTTTACACTTACCCATGTCTGTACTTGATCCACTTTATTCATACAGCCATGTTTACATGGTGAGTGTTTTATTTTTGCACCTCGGGGTGCTAAGATGTGCTTTAAATTGAAACTGTCTGTTTCATATGATTTTTTATTATTATCATTTAAAGAGGAACTACTTTCTTTTTACAACCTGGACCTTATTTCTGGCATAAAATACGATCATTTTCTCACCCACATAACTTTTGTGTAATTTGTATTGCTTCGGAAGATATTTAGATCCGCGTATATCCATATAGTGGGAGTGAATGGGGCACCGAAACACAGCCTCTAAATAACACATTATCTGCCGTGAAATTCGTTCATTTCAGCAATATTTTGTTATCGTACACTAGTGGTATTCCCTATTGAGTCCGGAGTTAGCTACGGTTCGTCCACAACCTCAGAACTGGAAAAATATTCAGCCATATTGTAAAAAAAATAGCAGTAGCAAATTACAGGTAAACAAGCCGACAGTCACGGGTGCGAGATGACATCATCCAGGCCAGAAGAAATCATCCAGGGTCTGTAGGTCAATCTACAGACCCTGGATGATGATAATATTTAACTCTGGACTCAGCGCAGTATAGCACTAGTGTACAACAACAAACTATAGGTGAAAGGAACGAGTTTCGCGGCAGACAATGCGTCATTTAGAGGCTGCGTTTGGGTGCCCCAGTCACTCCCACTATATGTACAGTATATACGCTGATCTAATTATCACAAGAAGGAATACAACTTACTAAAACTTATATGGGTGAGTAAACGACGGTATTTCATGCCAGAACACTGTAAAAAAACACAATCTTACCAAGTATATTTGTCTCATTTCTAGTCAAAATATCTCATTACACTTAATATAAGACACAATTCCCTAAAGAGTACCATTTCAGCAAGACACAGGGACTTGTTTTAAGACAATACATCTTAATACAGAGACATTTTCACTAGTTCCATTGGCAGATTTTTTTGCCTATTTTCAAGCAGTTTTTCCTTTTCAAACAATTTTTTCAAGCAATTTGAAAATAGGCAAAAAAATCTGCCAATGGAACTAGTGAAAATGTCTCCGTATTAAGATGTATTGTCTTAAAACAAGTCCCTGTGTCTTGCTGAAATGGTACTCTTTAGTCAACTGTGTCTTATATTCTATAGTCTAATGAGATATTTTGACTAGAAATGAGACAAATATACTTGGTAAGATTTTGTTTTTTTTTGCCGTGTAAATAAGGTCCAGGTTGTAAACAACAGTTGTTCCCTTTTAACTATATTTCATTTAACAGAATCTAGACTTATATCATCTTATGAAAAGACAAGAGGTGAATGAAGGACTCCCCTGTCACAGTTATTAGATTTTACAGCTAGATTTTTAGCTTCTTGTCCAGTTATTCCTGCACAAATCCCCTGGTGAGTGAAATAACAGTGGGCGGTGAATGAATCTGAAGTAATCCCCTCTTCCCCGTGGACCCCCCACCCCTTCACCCCGTGTGAGGGCCCCCCTTGAAGGAGCCCGGGTGTGTGTGTGTGTGTTTGGGGGGAGGGTGGGGGGGCAGAGGGGGCCCCTGTCCTGCTCTCAGCACCAGCAGCAGCAGCAGCAGCAGCACCACTCTCCGTCGAGCAGCGGGACTCCAGGCTCTCACTTCCCCAGCTGCTGACGTCAGCTGGCAGCCTGGGCTGTGCTCGCCGCTCCGGACATAGCGCCGAGAAAAATGCTGCTCTCCGTACCGCCAAGGGCAGGAATCAACCCATACAACGGCTATAACAGCAGAAACAGCAAAAAGGTAAAGGCTTTCGTTGGGGTTTCCCCCCCACGCTTATTTTTCCGCCTTGTTCGCACTGCGGGGCAACACGTCCGCGTCTGTCGCGACATTAGAAAAAAAAAAGAAAGAAGAAGAAGAAGAAGAAGAAGAAGAAGGGGGGCTTGTGACAGGACAGGGAGCTGCGGTGTCCTTGGAAAAGAGAGGAGGGTGGGGGGGGAAGCTTTAAGTTGGGACTCGGTGGAGTGAAATCCACGGTCCCGGTCCGTGCTCTTAGTCTAGGTAGGACATTTCCCCCCCTCCGCTCGGTTTGTGTCACGCTGGACGCCTGCTGGTGTTTTATTTTGTTTGTGCCCGACTGTGTGTGCGTGCGTGTGTGTACTACAGTAAAAAGGGATGTCGATATGGCTCTGCTCACTCATTTGAAAAAGTCAATGGTGGAGAGAGGGAGAGGGAGAGAGAGGCTGCAACTTTTACGGAGGGGGGGGGAGAGAACTGTGCCGTGCGGCCGGGATAGCGCGTCCGTGCCTGGATGTGTTTGTGGAAGTGGGGGTAGGGAGGGAGAGAGAGAGAGAGAGAGAGAGAGGCTGAAGGAACATGCTACAAAATGAATTCTGCCTCTTCCTCCCGAGCTTCTCCGGACTCTCTCCTCTTATCTGCTTCCCTAAATCGCCTCTTCATTGTCTCCGATGCTGCCGCGTTAAGTTCGCAAAGTTTTTTCCTTTTTTTTTCCTCTTTTCTTTTTTTTCAACCCCTCCTCGTTTAAGATCTGAAAGCGGAATATGCCCCACCCCTTGAAAATCCCACCACACCACGATGACTACATTCCCAGAATTATGAATCGCGCCTTCGTGGTCGCGTTTCACTGTTGTCACCTCAGTAACAGGCGTGTTGGTGGGTAATGCAAAATGCGCAAGGCACTCCACTCCAATCCAATACCTTACTTACTTCCATCTTTAATGGCTCCCTGTGCCTATTGATTTTTGTTTTTAGAAAAATAACTTCCTATCATCCAATTTCCTGAGTGATTCTGTTTGGTCATGCAGAGGCTGTCCTCCCTCCGTAAGTGATGCTAAAAAGCTCTTTCGTTTAGCATTAGGCGGACTCGCAGTCGACTCCTGCTTTCCTGTGTTGCTCCTTCAAAATGCATATATGCCTTTAAATAGCTTCTTTTACGCTCACCGCTTATTTAAAGCTCTCTCACTGGAGCCTAACTGAACTGCGTTGTAGTTGGGCTTCGTTTCATTCCTTTAACAAGAGCATCTGCCAAACAAGTCACTTCACAATCGCGAATTAAAATATCAAATTTAAAAATCTGCCAAAATTTGTCTATATTGTCAAACAGCAGCAGCAACTTCCTCTTTTTCACGTTTCTCTGATGAGTCATGTAAAAAAAACCAGCGGATAAATCGGTTGTTTTTGCCGCTTATAGCTTGGGTTAGATCCGTTGGTCTGCAGATGTTTTACAGTGCGTTTTGATAAGAGTCGGTCTTTTCTCACAGGAATGCTCAAAATTAAAAAAAAAGGGGGGCTTTGAACGACCTAAAAGCAGACTAAGAAGTATGAACAGGTGCTACAGTGGTCCCGAGCTCTTCTTGTTTTGTGGAGCTAAAGTTCAGAGAGAGGTCAAGTTCCTGTGATGTGATTCTTAGCATTTTCCTCCTCCTCCCGCTCCTCCTCGGTCTTCCCGCGCTGCCACACCTGAGCTGCTCGAAAGTAAAAGTCTGAACGCAGCACGGACCCGTCGAAAGGGGCCGAGAAAAGCGCTCTTTGTGCGTGCAATCACCGGGACGGGCGACTAAAAGGCGCTTGGTTTCGGTTGTGCTCAAAGCCAGCCGCTCCTCCCCTCGCTCCACGCCTCATTTCCTCCCTCAAATAAATAGAATTAATGTCCTCAAATCAAATTTGGTCGGTTTCCGTGTAAAGCTTCCTGGATGGAAAACTAACAGGAGGCGGCATGTCGCTCCTTAAGGTATCAAGGGTCTCAGTCAGGGCCTCGTCGTTTTTTGTTTTTTTTGTCATTCGCATTTTTGTTCTCTTCTTGGCGGGAGCCCTTTTCAACAAAATGTCAACTAACTGCTGTGATTTTAAGCGCGTGGATTCCTCAGCATAGACTCCACTGAGCCAAGGCACGACTATATATGAAAAGAAATGAAAGAAACACATTGACTGGAGCCTAAAAGTCGTCACATGGAAGCAATGGGTCGCTCTAAAAAGTCCTTTCATCGACGACAGGAACGCCAGAAATGGGGTCTCTTATGCTTTTTAAAATCAATGATTTCATCGTTTCACTTTCATCTCTGCAGCTTTCAAATGTCACCATATCTGAATCCTTGCCTAATGTGACCCTGCGCTCAGTTTTGAGCATATTTCTGCCACAACGTTTAGAGTTTAACGCCTGGCTACGACAGACGTTGCAGTTTTGCGTTTTAAAGTAATGCTTCCAGACAAAAGAAGATGGTTTCTCTCTCAGAATTAACTGGTTCGTTCATCAAGTTTGATTTTGATTGGAAGAAATGGTCTCTAATTAACACGAATGGCATGTTTCTGGTTTTGTGTCTGAATATATTGGACTAATATTCTTCCCAATTAAGCAACGCGCTTGTTAATGGGGTTCAGTTTAAGTCAAACATTTATTGATTGCTCATTTCAAGTAAATTAAACGCAACCTTCTTGGGCAGCTGTGGCTCATTCGGTAGAGCGGGTTGTCCATGAACCAGAGGGTTAGCGGTTTAAAGTGTCCTTGAGCAAGGGAGCAACACTTGTGTGTGAATGCTTGTGTGAGCGAATGGGTAGATGAATGGGTGGATGTAGATGTGACTGCGTCTGTAAAGCACTTTGAGTACCAATAGGTAGAAGAGCGAAGCCGTTGTCAAGACCGTTCCAGCCACGACTACGCACGCCCAAATGTTACGTGGAAATCTGGGTGAACAGGGGGAGTTTTTCCCTGCAGCAATTGTGTAATATTGGCCAAAAAACTCTATAGCAAACCAAACTCTGAAGTGTTTTTACAGCAGCCTGTCACAACAAGAATAATCGAAGCAAGCCTCAGTTTAAGAGGTGGAAATCTTTTAGTAAAACACGAAGAACCTGCTGATATTGTCTTTTAGACGTTAACCGGAAGATTGACAAGCATCCATTTAGATCATCGAATGCTATATTTGACCTCACTCATCTGCTAGATGTCATAAAGTCGATCTCGGGCACAAATTGTTTTGCATTAACAATCGTAGTTTGTTTAAATCATAAATACCCCTACAGCAATGACGTGACTAAAACCTGAAAGGTAAAATGGCACGTGGCCCTCACAGATATAAGTCGAGGCTAAATTTCAAGGTTTCTCTTTCAAGGTTTTTTTTTTTCCATAAACATGAACATGAGGTTCATAGAAGGGAACGAATAAAAGCTATTCTTTTTCATTGATTCATTTTACCTTTTTTCGTTTGTTTTATACAGCTCATATATTTTCCCTTAGTGATTAAGTCTCCCGGCTCTCATTAATCCTACTTTGAGCAAACTACGATCTTAAAAACCTGCAGTACAGAACCTGCCCAGCAACTAAGTCAATATTATTATATATTATTACATAAACTGCACCACATGGAATGACGTGTACTGAACTGAACTTGCTCGCTTTGGATGCCGCATCCAGCCGTCTTGTCTACGAGCTGTTTAGGTTATTGCAAGGTGATTTCTTCTTTTACTGCAAATGCTTTGTGACACTGTTTGCATACTGACGTCCAAGATCATCGGACTCAAATGCAAAATATCTCCATACACGACTCTGCTTTTTCCACACATTGGCAGCGGGCGGCTTGTTGCACCAACACAGCAATTCCAACCGTTGTTGTTACTTTCTGGTATCTCCGGTACTTAAGCTATATACACCCTCGCTTGCCTTGCCCTTACTTTAGCAACCTCACCAGCAAGCAACACATGGGCTGGAATGAAATCTGCGCCATCATAATGAGGACAGCACTGATCAGCCACAACATTAAAACTACTGACCCAAAGGTCCACCAATAACAACATTGTGTTGCCAGGAGCCACAGGACACCCTCAGAAGACTCATGTCCATTCTCTAATGAGTCTCAACTGTTTTGGAGGCACAAGGGAGACCTACACAATATTAGGAAGGGTTTTTCTCCAATTTTAAACCTTTTTACATCACTGCAAGGCAATCATTTGTAAATCATTGTATTTGACAAACACTAGGGACACTGCACTGACAAAGAAGTAGTTTGTAACATGGATTCGTTGTCATGGATTATACCAAATTATCTTTTGGTATCAATGATCCGTAAATCCCTAAAAATTGGACTCTTCCACCAGTTTGCCAGAAACATGTCTCCAGTGGGTTAACACGGTTGCTCTGTGTCCGTCAGATATGCAAGCAGGTGATTGTTAATGCAAAAGCCACCTCAGCTTTAAGGAAATGGGTTGCGCGAGTGTCAGCTTGATTTAGATTTGATTTTTACCTTCTCCCCTTGCCTGGAAGCCAGCCCACAAAACTTTCGTGCAAAGGAAAGTCGCGCCATTAGGAAGGAATTTGCCAGGTCAGTCAGATGGTTTGGGTGGACTATATGGAGTGACACACAAAAAAAAATTACAACAAAATGGCTCCGGTCGGCTGCTGAACTGTCAAGTTGCGAACAGTGGTATTTTTCTGTATCGGTTGAAACACGCCCCAAAATGAAATCCAAACGGCGTGTTACCATACTCATATTATCTCACATACTTATAAGAGTGTAGCTACACCAGGCTCGTTCTCCCCTCGCGGTCACAGTAATTAAATTTGGCTTTAAATTAGGGGAATTACGTCATGTCATTGAAAATCTTAGTTGCTAAATGGCATGTAAGACTTGAACAGGCAGTTTATGCTGTATACGTTGAAATGTAAGTCTTGGATTATTTCATTGGAAAAGAACTACGTGCTGCAGCTGTCTCAAATACCAACATTAGTTTTAGCCTTCATATCTGTTGGGTTGTCTGGACTGATCTCAGGCTGAAATGTCAGTGTGAATCAGACAAGATCCAGATTTTTTTTTCAGATATGCCCAAAAATGCGTGTTTATACCTGGGGCGTACACTATCTGCTGTACTGCTTTGCATATAAAACCAGCTGTTGGCCTGCGTTGACTTTATCCCGGCTGAACTCTCCCGTACAGCCACCTTTGTCCCTGCAGCTCTTTGCCAGGTATATGTTTATCTGTCTCTTTGTTTAATGTGTCAGATGTTTTGGATTCGTCTCCATTTCGAGTGCCAGCTGCATGAACCAGCCAAGGTGAGCAGGTAGAGAGAGGGAGGCTGAGTCCTTGGAGAAAGCACAGCTGTCAGAAATTCGATGCCAAGTACTGCAGCGATGCCAGACACTCAGTGTGTCTCACATTTTGTTAGATCTCTAGCTGAGCCGTGAGCCGGTGTTTGTAGGTATCCGTTTCCAAGCTCTCCAGCCCCCGGCCACCTGACCCGGCTTGAAAGCCACGCATGCATGTGCATTTTGCGCCGTGCATGCGTGTGAAGGTGTGATCGGCGAAGACTGAGAGGCCGACAATTTGATGATTAATGGGGGGCCTGTGACGAGACAAAGGGAAGCGGACTGT
The DNA here is from genome assembly GCA_005024645.1 of Planiliza haematocheilus. Classification (NCBI taxonomy): domain Eukaryota; kingdom Metazoa; phylum Chordata; class Actinopteri; order Mugiliformes; family Mugilidae; genus Planiliza; species Planiliza haematocheilus. The sequence continues at coordinate 3,125,178 of SRSE01000878.1, forward strand.
TAGACGCACAGGGGGAAGGAGGATTCAAGGACGAGTCTGGACGTGAGTTTGGTGTCCCTGTCACCTGGTTGGAATGCAGAGCGCCTCATTCAAATGGTTGCGTGATAAGATCAGGAGCAGACACAGAGGATTTCCTGTCTGCCGCCATACTGCAGCTCACCATTTTACTATACATGCAGTCCTGAAATTACCCACTGCTAACATGGAATTACCTTTTTACAGACAGCTAGCCTCTTTTTTTTAATGTTTGCCCTCTACATATGGCACTGTTGATGAGACAGAATTAGGTGTAGTATGACGAGTTAGTAGTTCGGCTTCTCCTCATGTGATTTTTATCAACAGGACAAACAGGAAATGGTGTGGTTACAGTCAAACCGCTCTTCCAAATGATTGTTGATGGGTGAAAATGTAAGTATTGCATTCTCGTGATAACTCATGTTTCACGTTGGCCCCAGAGTGAAGCAGATGCAAAGCTGTAGCAGCTCAGCAGGGTAACTCTATACGAGGCGGAAGCAGCGTCCGGCCGGGCTGTATGTCTGTGCATTAGCATTTAAGTCAGTCAGCTGGTCAGACAGCCATGTCTCTTTCCTGCCTGAGGAGAAGACAGATGTCTCAGTAGGGAGCAGCCAGGCAGGACGCGGGAAGGTGGACAGACCCCCCAACAGAAAGGAAATCCATGGAATTCTCCGGGTCAAACAGGGGTCGAAGCCAAGATAAAAACAGAGGTGAAGTAGGACTAATGAGTGGCGACTCCTATCAGACGTTGTAAATGTGTTGGTGGAAGATAATGCACGCGCTATCAAACCATTAGACACTGTTCTGCTAGACAATAAATCTCAATTCAGCCACTGAAGCCCCATTATGCACGAGTCACTTTTTTATCGGCACACATACGACCGTGGAGAGCATTTTTGATATTATGTGAGATCAAAGGAGATGTCTTCTTGTATTCGACACATCCTGCCAGCTTTATGGTACTGATATAAGTTTAGGTTAAGACACAGGAAGTGCTTGTATTTATAGAAAGGTTCTTGACTGCTATCTTTATGTTGGTTCTAAAACTGTTTCTAGTCCAGCAGAGGAGGAGAAATGTAGCATTTTTTTGTAGCAACAAACAGGGCTTCAAATAATGTCTTTGTCTCTTATATGTTACATTTGATTAGTTTGATGTGTGTGTTGGTGTCATATACATGCAATACCCGGTGATTTTATATTGTGTTGTTTGAGAGACTAAGCACCAAGCCACAAAATTAAAACCACCAAACAGGAGAAGTAAAGAATATTGACAATTTTGGACCTGGCATTCATTGATGTGGATGTTACTTAGACATGTAGCACCCACCTAGACCAGACCAGGCACCCCCACCCCATAGCAATGGCACTCCTTGATGTCGCTTTAGGAACAAGTAAACGCTTTAGGAACAAGTAAACAAAAAAAAACTCTGAAGAACAGAAGAAGGTGTTGACCTGGCCTCCAAACTCACTAGATCCCAAACTGATCAAGTATCTGTGGGATGATCCATAGAGGACCCTCCCCTCAAAGCTCCCCCACTAACAACGTCCTGTTCCCAGACACCACAGGACACCCTCAGAAGGTCCATGTCCATTCTCTGATGAGTCACAACTGTTTTGGAGCCACAAAGGAGACCTACACAATTTTAGGAAGGTGGTTTTAATGTTGTGGCTGATCAGTGTATATCAATCACGATCAAAACGAAGCCTGACATGACTTTCTTATTTCAGTTTCTAAAATGTTCCGTAATCACTGACTGATTGCTTCTCGATGATGTTTAATCTGTTAATATCCCACGTCACTTGTCGACATATTAAGTTCCACAGTTGCAGCTTTCATATTTTAGACTCAGCCTGTGTGCATGTGTATGTGCGCCAGTGGCACGTGTGCGTGCACGAACGCAAGCGTGTGGCTGCAGGCCGGTGATTTAAGGGGTGTTGTCGCAATGACATGCCTCTGGTACGTTCTGGAGCTTGACTGAGACTTGGCACTCGGGTAAAGAGTGTATGAATGAGATTATAGGTCTCTGCTGTCCCGTTCTTTCATTCACAAATTAGCTGCCTCCGAAAACGTATTCATCACGAATTACAATGTGACATGTTAGATAAACTCCTGCGAGCGGACTCGTGCCCGGCAGGATGTGTGTCGTGCACGGGGTTTGTGGACTGGCAGATTATACAGACGATGCTTAATTTATGATGAAATTCATAAAGAAGGCAGCGCATGTACAAGATAGATGTGAAACAAATGCAAAAGATAATTATGTGGAATTATTTGGTTTACTGAAATTACTAAATGACTGGTCGCAGGGGGAAGCAAATCTGTCATTATATCTGGATTTATTAAAAATCCACAGTGCACCCTCGCCCCAGTAGCCTCATTAGCCTCAACAGATTATTTAAATTAAACACAAAAAAGCTAGTACTTTCAGCATATTAAACAATATGTTCAAACTCCCTCCCTTCCCTCCTATAAATGATCTGCTCCGGTGTTTTGTCACTTTTTTTCGCGTAGCAGTGATTTCACCAAAGATGTTCAACGTTTCTCAACTCTGACACGAGCTGCTCAGTTCCAATTAAAATACACAGAGAGTCATTCCTGCCGACTGGTGTTTTGGTGGCGTGATTACAGAACAACGGGGACTCACCGTCATTGCAGGGCATGGCGAAGCCTCTGCAAATATCCTCTGCGGAAGTAGAAACCTAGATTTGACCTGCCGTTTTCAGGTGATGTGCTGAGTTGCCCGTTTGCCAAGTTTACAGTCAACTGTTTAATCAGCCACACTGATGGCTTTCAGTGATGTGGTGTCGGTTAGCCTGAAGCAGACTCTGTGTGAATGTTCAGCAAAATGTTAAATGAGTTAGAACTAGCAGTCTGCTGTTGCCGCGGTTGGGCAGGATTAGCGTTGTAGATGAAAGTACTACGAGAATCTGATCCTTAAAGGGGAACTACTTTGCAACCTGGAGATTATTTCTAGCATAAAATACGATCGTTTACTCACCCATATAACTTTGGTGCAATCGTTTGTCCAAAACCTCAGAATCGGTAAAATATTCAGCCGTGTTACAAAAAAACTAGCAGTAGAAAATTACACATAAACAAGGGATGACATCATCCAGGTCAGAAGACAGATGATAACTGGTAACTCCGGACTACTAGTGTATGATACGCACTAGTGTATGGTAACAAAATATTGGTGAAATGAAGGAGTTTCGCTGCAGATAATGCGTTATTTACAGCCTGTGTTTCGGTGCCCCAGTCACTCCCGTTATATGGATATACGCTGATCTAATTATCTCCTAAAGGAATACAAATTACACAGAAGTTATATGGGTGAGTTAACGATTGTATTTCAAGCCAGAAATTAGGTCTATGTTGACATTAGTTCCCCTTTAAGAGAGCACTTGGACAGATCAATTGACCTGGAGAATGCGGACCAAGATGTGTCGCTTTTTTAGGTTTTGTTGTGTCGTGACTTTGGGGACAGTTATTTATGTCGGTATTAAGCTGCTCTGAAACCTAGGTTGTTGTTTTTACGAAACTGCATTTTCCTGCTAGGTCGGTTCAGGTTCGGGCTGGTGTAAACAGAGAACATCAGAGGTGAACGTACGTTACCTTTACCTTGATTTCCAAGGATTACTTACACGTCACAGTTACCATAAAATGCTCTGAACATTATGTCTGCTTATGATTCCCTGTGTTCATAGACATGACTCAGTATCCTTGGAATGAAAGAAATTAAAGTACACACACCTGCACTCTTACTTTACTACCAGCAGAAAAGCGGATCATCCTCAGAGGAAAGAGTCTGTTGTTGTCGAAGCTGCTGCCTCGCTGCTGCCAAACTAGAGGTCAGAGGGTCTGTGTTGGAGGGGCTCTGTGCCTTATGGATGGCGTCTAATTAGCGGGATTGGCTGATTTTGCTGGTGGGCCTGGTATGACTGTGTCTCCCTGCTGGGCTTTTCCTAAACACCATCAGGCTGATCAGTGACCCTTCCCTCTCTCGTGAAATGAGCCCATTGTCCTCCTGTCGCCTCTGTCCAATCTGTCTCTCAAATGAGACACTCCAGCCTCACAGCAGCGCTCTGCGGAGCTTAGTTAGACGGCATATCTGTTCCGATTCCGTCATACGCAGCTTTTGAATTAAATAAAAGTTGGCTGTTAAATTGACGTGATTGGGGTCATTTTCTCACAGCAAACAGACGCAGTGTTTGGCAGTTCTGTAGCCTGGTCTGGTCTGAAGTGCTGCTATTTATTGCATCAGTCTTATTTGGAAAACAGCCACCGGATCTATTCCTGGAGAGAATACTTTTTTTTTTTCCTCCTCTTCTTGTCATGCAAAGTAATAATGAAACCACATTTGTCCCATTTTAAATGCAACTGCACGGTTACACAATCATTTGTTTGATATGTCCAAGTAAAGGCTACGTCCCACAGCGAGATGAGATTCGATGAAGCACTGGTTGTTGCACAACATCTTTTCATGTTCCTGGTTGTGAGTCAGCGCAGAGTCGACTGCGGTAGTTTACAACTAGTGTTTGCTGGTTCTTCATCCCTGAAGACAGCCCAAAGCTGGAAACGAGCAGAGGCTTGGTAATGGTTGGGATGTGTTTGTTTGTGTTGTCGTGAAGTAGTTCCAGATACTGTCATTTTTCCTCTCACTAAATTTCCTTTCAGTTTTGTTTTGCGTAATTTTGCGTACACTGTGGATTGCTGAACCCTGTGCTTGCATCTTTAACACTTTGGTTAACTTTTCATTTTGAACAACATTTGAGAGAATAAATAAAAAATAATTGCGGTGTTGAACTTGAGACTTCAGCTAGTCAGCTTAATATCGGTAATACGAGGGGAACGAGTTGCTCTACAAAGCAGACATTGTTAACATCTAGTCTAGTATTTATAGTAGTCAGTATTTAATCCTGAATCACAGGACTAACTCAAAGTTAGTCAGAGCTCTTTAAATAAAAGTTTCTCACCCCAGGATTTTTTTCGTGTGTCTGGTTACACGAGTAAAAAATTAAGTTACCCAACACTGAGAAAGCATAAGAGGCCCCTTTTCCCTATGCGGAGTAGTCAGCCAAGAGGCCCCACATTCCCTCTAGAAAGCGGTATTGGTGAGTGTTGACATGAGGGCTGTATGATATCATTTTTTGCAGCTCCCACATAATCATCTGTTTCATGCAGGATTGCTTTCAGTCTCACCACATCACTAAACACTCCTTTCACACTTTGAATATAGGCAAAGCTATATTTATCCGACATATCAAGCATTTCTGCGATTATTTATGTCTCTGTTTAGTGTGTAAAGTAATTTGTTTGTGTGTGTTGTTTTATTCTTAATTCAGCAGGCCTATGTGTCCTCCGGCCACCAGATGGCGCCCCCCAGTCCCAACACCAACAGTAGTAGCAACAGCAGTGGCGGAGGAGGGGAACAGCTGAGTAAAACCAACCTGTACATCCGCGGCCTCCATCCAGGGACCACGGACCAAGATCTGGTCAAGCTCTGCCAGCCGTGAGTGATTTTAAAACTAAAGCGTTACAAGACATTTATGTTTCTGTATCGGATGTGCACTGTAGGTACACTGTAGTCAGACATGCCTTTCTTTGGAAATGTTAGTATACATCGGACATAAACCAGAAAAGCTGTGATTGGTCCAAAATGCATTTGGTCAAGTCATGGGAGATCCGACTCTTTTGAACGATTCAGCTCCTTGGCTTGACTCCTTTAGAAGAGTCGGTTCTTATGGCTCCCAAATGGCGCTTCATTTAGTTTCACTCAGAGCCTTTTATGTCAACTTAATTTAGCAATCATGAATGGTTTGTGTAAGAATTTTTTTATTTACTGTTTTCAAAAAGATGTGTTTGTCCATTTTTTACTCTTCTTGAACATTGCAATCAAAGCCACATTGCATTTAAATCCGGGGTGGCCGGAATCCTTTGTCACTCTGTGTGCTCCAACAAGATTGTACAGGCCAACGTAATGGTATGTTCCTAGTCTGTCCTTGCATCTGATTGGCCAGATGGTGTGCCCAATAAAATACCATCCAGCCCCTGTCTGCATGGATTCTCAGTAGAACAACTGTAGTTCGTCTCATCGCATTCACTGCAAAGAATCATCCTTTGGAGTCGGCTTGTTGCAAATGACACATCAATAATCTGGTCATCCACATCTTTTAGTAGAAGATTCTAAAAGGTCTCCTGCCTTCTGTTTCCAGTCCACGCAATCTACTCAGATGTATTCATTCGTTTTCGCCTTGCAGTGATTCTGCTCGCCATTGGTTGAAGTACACAGAGACACTCAACACAGCTGGCTGACCACCTACAAGTTTAAATTGCGTAGGTCAGCTGCGTTTGTCACAGTGCAGACTTTGTGTCAGTCCGATGTCAGAGTGTAAACCATTTGCTATAGGAGGCGATTAATGTTACTGACAAAACTGCCAGTGACGTTTGAAGCTAGAGGCAGGGGATCGTCAGGTTGACTCCTGGGCTCCATGACAGGTATTGCGATGTTTTAAAATGTCACAGAATTTATAAAATGCTCCTCTTTTTTTATTATAGAAATGTTTCAATGTCAGAGGCTCGCATATTTGCTGCAGTGTGTGCATGGATGTTTGCCATATCAATATTTACAGAACATGACCTCTATAACCTTAGAAGTAAACTATACAAGGCAACATGAAGTGTAGCGGGGCCAGTAATGAAAACACATACTGTAAGCTGCTGTGGTTATTTGTTTTTTTATCAGCAAATATACAAAACCCACCAACAAACCAAAGCTCAGTAATTAATATGTTACATTTGTTACTGCATACAGTTATGTAATGTACTTTGCCAACTTAGGACTGCCATGACCTAGATTCTTGCTGCCGGGGTCAACATTGAGAAATAGTTACACTATGTATTCTTGTCCATTTCTGTATGTGCACATGTACCACTACCAAGCTAAGCTAATGGTTATGCTAAGCTAAACTAACCTAACTGCCTTCTGCTATGCTGTATTTGAAGATACATAGTGCTTGAGAAAATAATCAATGCAAACATGACCAAATACATTGTGACAACACAACAGAACAACAGCTATAAAAGAAATGGGTCACATGGTCTTAGTACAATACAATAGTAAAGGGAAGACCTGTCCAAAAGATGAACTGGAGCTTTTTTGCTGTTTATTTTAGTTTTTCTATAAATATGTATTATTTACGGTTTGCTTACACAGTGTGTTTAATGTATTTTGACCCAACCATCCACATGTACTGTTCTTGCTAGTTTTGTTTATCTCTTCATGCTGTCTGAGATGACAGTCTGACTATGTTAACTGGAACATGTTTTATCTCGATCACCATCCTCGATGTTAAATTCTGAATCTTGAGAGCCGATAACATCTGCGTTGTCTGGGGAGAACGCTCTTCATCTGTTGGACACATGAAATTAAACCATTTAGGGCCACAATTTTATGTTGAGGGAGGAAAAAAAGAGAGATGTCTAAGCAGGTGGAAGGAAATTTGGTTTGTAAATAAGGATGCAGAATGGATAAATTAAACCTCAGCAATCACCAGAAAACGAGAAGCTGTCTACAACATGGCCTTAGAGGGAATTAGAAGAAGAAGGATTAAATGCAGGGGGTCATGAAAATGATGCAGACGTAAAGAAGGAGAGGAGGGGCCAGAGAGGGATACAGCATGTTGCCTCCTCATGTCCTGGTTTAACCTGGCACTTTTTGTGAGGCTGAACTGCGCACCTCCAGACAAACACTCTGCCCCCTACAGTTGGCCTTAAAAGCGCATACACACAAACATTTGTATGGGTATCTTGTGAGAACATTCATTGACATAATACATTCCCTAGCCCCTTACCCTTACCCTAATCCTAACCATAATCTAATTGTAACAGTTTTCCTAAAACCAACCCTCAAAAACAGCCTTGTAAAGAAGTGAGGACCGGCCAAAATGTCCTCACTTGTACAAAGGACCTCACTCTGGTGGTGTAAATCTCAAAACTGGTCCTCGGAATGATAGCTATACAAAAGCGTGCACACACACACACACCCACCCATACATAAAATCCAATAATAGTGCCCAAACTGGTTTTGGCTGCTGCAGGTCAAGGCTTCGCTGTGTGCTGCTGAAGTGATTTGTGAACTTTCGTAATGCATCTGTCATTTCCAGGGTCGGCACAGTCGCAGCACAACTCTGTGAAGAAGCTTTTCCAAAATAAAACCTGACAGTATTCTTTACACCGCAGCCCATCGTTACGTGTTCTACTTTCGTTTTTTAACCATTTAAAAAAAATAATTTAAAACGAAAAAATCACAGAGCAGACTAGTATGGCATCACGGTGTTTTGTCAAAGCTGGAACAATCAGAGAAAATCTCAAATCTGCATCTGCTTCGCGCAGCACAGGAACTTGAGTGCAAAAGAACGACATCTACAGAGAAGTCATTGTGGAGTGGCAGAGAGGTGGAAAGAGGACTGGGGGGTGGCTTTAGAGGCTACCGTAGAGGGAGAAACTTAAATGAGTGGGGAAAAAAATAATAGCATGGCCCGCTGGGAAAGAATGTCAGCTGGCCATATATGGTTTAGGGCTGTCTTTTAAGTTCCCCATGGCCTCCATAGCGTGGTGTAATGTTCTGCTGCAGAGGGGCTGAGGTAAGCTCAGGGTCATGCAGTCACTGCCTGTTGACCTTTAAACTCTCCTGGTGTCTTTGTGGGGTAAACGTGAAACACAGCTTTTGGTTTTCACAGTAGTGCCTCTAATAAAAACTGATCATTAGGGCTTTAGTGTTTTGCAGTGTGGAGCCTGAAACCAGAAAAAATAGAAGCAAGCAGAAGTGGGCAGAGCATAAAACTGTTTACAAGAGCAAAAAAATTACTTGGTGAAAAAAAAAACACCTACTTCTAATCTAGTATTTCCAAGTAGTAATAAAATAAAATAAAAAGCTAATAATAAATAAGGCACAAATTTCCAAATCTCACTTTTTGGCAGCTACAGTTTGCGTGCGGTCATGTGACAGCATGGCTACGTCTGATAGGTGAAACGGAATCCATGTGATCATTGTCGCGACGTCTGATTGGTGAAACACCGTCACGTGGTAGATTAACCGGTAGCGTCTGAGCGTATTAATTAATAGCGCATTAATGAAGCGAGTGTAGCCCAGTTTGTCTGAGTAAGAACAGCGTTTCCTCTTCACAAGACTGGTCAGGTAAAAGTATGAAGTATTGTACAGTAAACCTACTTTTAGAAGTGCATTGTTTTAAAAAAGTTAGTGAAGTTAATGTAACTCGTTACTATTACGCACATCTGGAAGCAAGTCGCATGATAATGTGAACAAGCCAAATTAGGTTGCTGTTGTGTTTTATTATAAACATTGCAAGCCAATAACCCACCTCCCAACAAAAAAGGTAATTAAAAATATTTTTTTTAACACAAAAACATATAGAAATTAGTATTTTGTATTAATTTAGACAGTATTTCAGTACATTTTTTGCTGTATGTACTGTGCTAGAACGTGGTACAGTCTGTTAACAGGTGCTCTTTGTGTCAGTTAATTTACATTTATCTGGTTAGTTTTCATTTTTAGTCAGTTTGTTTTGTGCTGATTGCGAAAACGAGGAGAATCCAACCTAATCATTACATTACATCCAGGTCTATTATGGATCACTCACGATTTTGTGTCTGAATAACATTTAGCGGTTTCTTTTTTTAAATTGGTGATCGACCGTTTTCTGTAATGACTAAATTTAGTCAAAAGTCAGGAAAAAAAAGGGAAGTAAGAAGGATTAAAATGTGTCTCATGCGGCTGTGCATGTACTTCTGACGCTTTTCAACTGTGAAAAGAGATTTTTTTTTTTTTCTGAAAATACGATGCTATAAAAAGAAAACCCGTGGAGTTGTGCTGTGTCTGCCTTTCTTAATTTAGCTCCTATTGTTTGACTGGAACTTCTGTTCACACATGAGCGACGCGTTGCTTTGTTTCAACTCCTGAAACTTCTGGGCCACTCATGACAGTTTCTTGAATAGAGGCGATCGGCACAGTAACAAATACAGTTTTGTGCGGCAGAAATATAAATCCCCGCAATGTGATGTCACCGAATCCGTGCTCTGATGAACTTGCATGAGTTAAATTATATTAAGCGTGTGTTTATATTCATACCTAATAGCCGCTTTGCAGCTGTCAGATGACAGTGGGAAACTATAAACATGGACAATGGAAAGTTCATCTGGCTGTTTGGATGATGAATTATTAACTTTTTGCCATAAATATTGGTCTATCTATATAAGTATATGTGTCCAGTGAATCATTATGAATCAAAATGGCCAAAATAAGCGAGTCAAATGCATATGTAGTTAGTCTAAAAGCATTAAATTAATTAATAGGATGCAATTAACGCAGACATCCAGATGTGGCCTGTTGTGGCAGTTGAAATGGGGACATAATTTCCCCATTGCCATAAATTATTATAAAAAAATAAGGACAGCTACCTTAGCAGACACCACTTTTTACATTTATTTATCTCATCTTAATCGTGGAGTATTTTCTGCCCCTTTTATTTTAGCTTTGGATGTTTTTCTTTTAATGTAAATGTGCTTCTGGAGCTGTTCTAATAGTTGGTTTCTGTTCATGGAAGTCACGGTAAAGCCAGAAAAGTACACAATAACGCTTTTTTTGTGTCACAGAAACACGCACGGCCTCGGGTGTGTAGGAGCGCGTGAGAAACCCGGGGCAGATAAGGTCATAGCATTTTGGCACAGACCTCAAACTGGGGTGTCATTCGTGACAGCGGGTCTCTCCGCTGTGACCGTCAAGTCAGGTCTGAGTCATGCGGTTAAATGTCCGGCGTAACGAGGCGGGAGTGTAGGACCCAGCGGTGCGCTGCGATGGGAGGGTGGAAAAACGGAGAGAGAGAGAGAGAGAGAGAGAGAAGGACGTGGTGGGAAGGAAGGCGAGCTGGAGGGGTGAAGCATCAGGTTACAGTGTACATTCCGCCCAGACGCCATGTCGCCCAAACAGAGGAGCACCAGGCTCCCTCACGGGCTGCATTCACCAGCCAAGGGCAGGTCTATTATATTCCAGTGCTGATCCATCGTCCTGTACCGCTGCATTCTAATATCCTCCACGTCTTTACGTTGCTAGCACAAGCGTAAATGCGACATGTGCTGCTTTTGACTTTCACACTATAAATATTTGTCATAATTGCATTCACTGCCTGTTTTACTGACTGGCTTTCGTCAGGCGTTTCCATCAACAACTGCGCACTCAAATAACAGCTAGCTTATGTTTGACACGTCGGATTCCTCCCTTTGTTTGGTAGTCGCGTCGAGGATTGAGCGAGTTCTCTTGAGAAGTCGGCGTCTAAATTTGAGTCTGCCACGGCGCTTTTAGGCTTTATTCGGGCCAAAACAAATACTCGAGAGCAGAGCTGTGTTCGGGAGGGATGTGTGTTAAGTCTGCGAGTGTCTGGTAAGGACGGGCCTGGAACAAATTGTTTTTGGCCCCGGGGTGCTGTCTCCTGTCTGACGAAACAACGTCAAGGAGCAGAGTTACTGTACAACAGCCTTCCTCTGGCAGACAAAGACGGAGGGAGGGGTGGATGCAGACGCGGGAGTTTTCTGTGACACATGCGATCGCGTTAAAAGGGACACAAGCGGCTGCACGGAAGGGGCGTGCGTTCGTGTTAGCGTTCGCGGTAACGCCTGCGGTCATGCGGGCCTGGGGTGGGAGCAGATTCCTCCGGCGCACAGTCACCTCACCTGTCACTCATCCTGTTTGCTCTCTGTCCCCAAAGGTACGGCAAAATCGTTTCCACCAAGGCCATCTTGGATAAAACCACCAACAAATGTAAAGGTGAATGTTCCTTTCACTTATCCTTTGGGTTTGGTCACGAGAAATACACTCAAGGCTCCAAAGTTCAGAGGAAAATTGTTTAATCTGTTAAGAAATGTTGCATGCACCTTCCTCCAGCCTCGATGCTAAGCTAAGCTAACTGTCCTGTAGCCTTAAGCATCATATTTAACAGACGTGTAGAAGATCTTTTGTGAATTGCAGCAAGAAAATTGTGATAATTTCAAAACATATACAATAATAAAAAAAAACACTTTTAACATTTCTTTATTTCTTTTACAGGTTACGGCTTTGTGGACTTCGACAGCCCGGCGGCTGCGCAGAAAGCTGTTACGGCTCTGAAATCTAGCGGAGTCCAGGCTCAGATGGCCAAAGTAAGAATCAGAAATCTTGTTTCCACATTTACCAGTCATCATTAGTTTCAACCCGCCCACCTCTGCCCTATCATCCAGTCTTGTTTGGTCCTTATTGATCTCCAAAAAGCCACCTGCTAAACTTTGACCACTGTAGCCCCTTTCTGCACACGTACGCGCTCATCCTCTCTGCCCCGAAAAAGGTAAACCGCCTAGCTTTGGCAGGGCTGCAAAATAAACTCCCCTTTATAGGGACGTGTATGTGTTCTGTTCTGATTCATTTGGCGAATCGGTGCCACTGATGGACAGCCGCGAGACGCAGACTAGACTCGTCGGGAGCTCCCTTTGTTGAGCGTTTCCTCTGCTCTGTCCTCGTCTTGTCTCCACTTTCATCCTCCTCGCCACCTTCTCTCTCTCTCTCTCCTTTCTCCGTAACGCCCTCGTGTCTGAGCGCCTGTGTATGTTGCTAACCTGCTCCTGTTGTAGCACTTGTTCCCAGCTCTTTGTCCAAGTGTCTGCAGTCAAAGCAACTCTTGTCGGCCCATTAAGCTGATCCCTCCGGCTCTCAGGCTCCCCATTGAGGGAACCCGGGGGAGGGTGCCACTACACCCACTGTCAATGGGGCAGGCACAATGGACTGGCATTGTCCATCGTCTGGGCCCAGGCCTGGGGCTGACACCAGCACTTAATACACTCCACCGCAGTGTCCCTGCCCCCTCCCACCCAAACAGACCCAGCGCAATGAAACAGCGTGCAGGGTCTCCCCTCAGCCCGACGAAAAAAAACTGTAACAGATCTGCCAGCTAACCTGAACCAGTCCGGTGCAACTGAACCCGGAGTCTAGGTTCACTGTAAGAGTGCCACACAATCCTGAGCATCTCAATACAAGTGCAACTGGACACCCAAAACTGGACTCATCTAGCCAACGTGCTCAGTGAGAGGTGTTGATAACCACCGTATAAACCTAAATATACACGGCAGCAGCCTCCAAGTCACCGGGTTACTTCAGGTCAGGACGAAAGTCTAAAGGCGGTTTAATATCGGTATCAGGTGCAGTTTAGCGCCTTCACCATGGCTGCTGCAGAGTGTTGTTCGCAAACACAGCGAGCCACGCCTCGCACTCACGGCCCTCGGAGAACCGCCGTGTCCCTGAACGGGCCACCCCAGCCTGCAGGCGGCGAGCCCAGAGGAGCTGCGTGCGTAGGGGCAGGGGAACAATGGCAGAGTTAAAAATAGATCCCCCCCCCCACCCCCTCTCTCTTACTTCCCAGCACCTCCCAGCTCGAACTCAGACGTCAGCTCACATTCGCCGCTCTGCAAATCTGTCAACAGAGAGACACACCTTAACAGACACGGCTCACCTAGGGCCTGGCACGGAAAAAAAATATGCACAGCAGCGACGCCGCAGCGAATCCCATTCATGCTTCCCCGGGCTGGGTGCAACAGTATTTTAGTGTGCGCAACAATATATTGTTTGAGTAATAACTGGGCCATTGTGCGTTGTAGCAGGGCAAACAAAAGAGAAAAAGGAGGGTGTTTTATTCCTCCGTACGTCCCGACTGGCCTCTGACCTCCCGCAGGCGTGTTACGCAACAATCGTGTCGACAATCAAAAGAAAAGACGTTATCTGTTCACTAGGTGGCTTATGGGTGAGAACAGAGGCAATAAAGATCCGTTTAAGATATCACTTGTCACATCAGCACTCTTGCCAAATATGTCCTCTCCTGTTTGTGGACCAGTGATTTGCTGTTTCTGTTCTGTCGCTCTTGCAAAGATGTGCATTTCAGAGGTTTTCAGGACGGTGAACTAACTTCACCCGCTCGCTGTAAATATTAAAATGCCTTTCCAGATTTTTCCTTCTCGTCTCCCTCCTGCTTTAATCACCCAGACTGCTTCCCTTCCTGTCATTCCGTCTTTCGGTGCAAAACATCGGCCATCTAAGCGACTAATCTCTCCCGCCCTCGCTCTGCTCTATCCTCTTCCTTCACTCTCTTGTTTTCCCTTCCCCTTCTTTTAAGCCCTGCCTCCTTTTTTTCCCGGTTGCCAGGCTCCTGTAGCTCTGTGAACTCTTTAACTTCATGCCTGGCTTCCTGTCTGCCTCTGCACGGTCACAGTCAAGCTTTCGCTTTCAAGCTGGTAGCGCAAAGCGAGCCTCTGAATGGTCTCGCCTGTCTGTCGGCCATTGAGATCTCTGCGTCCAGCAAAATTTCAACCAGAATGCGTGACTCTTATCCTCACAAATAAAATCGTACATTTAGAGTGCGGGTAGATTCTTCCATGGCGAGGAGGCAGGAAGGAAGCGTTAGTGACAAATAATTCAGGGTTTCGGGTTTAGTGGTCAGGCACTAATTGCTTCAAAACGCGTTATCCTTAATGGACTTGACACGGTGCAGTGATATGATGGAGGAATAATGTGCGAAGTGCACTGGCAGGTGTTGATGGAAAGACAGCTCGCACTTCAGCCCACGCCGAAATCTCCGCTGCGTGAAAGGCTTCAAAAAACACGTTCAAAGTGTGTGCTAAAGTAGCTGAAGTAGCTGAAGTAGCGCTTTGAAGTGAGTCAAATCGGGATAAAGTTCATTTCAAACGCGGCGTCCCATCTCCTCGTTGCGCTTAAAAAAACGTGTGTGTGAATTGTTTTTTTTTTTTTTTGTTTCTGTGCAGCAACAAGAGCAGGACCCCACCAACCTCTACATCTCCAACCTGCCAGTGACTATGGACGAGCAAGAGCTGGAGGGCATGCTCAAGTCCTTTGGCCAGGTCATTTCCACGCGCATCCTCCGAGATGCCAACGGGACCAGCCGCGGCGTCGGGTTTGCCAGGTCAGACTTGCCTTAATATAGCGCTGCGTGGCGGTGTGTGATGATACGAGGAGTGCATTTCTTGCTATAAATACAAAGTAGTTGGTGCAGTCCTGGCATGACCAATCCTAATGTAAAGACTGCCTCTCAGCCTCTCAAGGGGGGATTAAATTCAACTTTGTGTTTCAGAATGGAGTCCACGGAGAAGTGCGAGGCCATAATTCAGCATTTCAATGGCAAATTCATCAAGACTCCGCCGGGAGTGCCTGGTGCGTGGAATGTTTGTTTTGTATGGCAGGAACCTGATATTGTTGTTGTGAGTGCCAGAGTGTTTTTGTTCCCCTGCCGTGATCCCTGAACTCACTTCTCCCGTCTGATCCGTTGCTTTCTCAGTGCCCACAGAGCCCTTACTATGTAAGTTTGCAGACGGGGGTCAGAAGAAGCGGCAAAACCAGGGGAAGTATCTCCAGAATGGAAGGCCCTGGGCTAGAGACGGAGACACGGTAACGCGGCCAGTCTTCTTTTATCTCATCCATCTTAAAGTTCCTCTTGAAAGTTTAAGAAGTTAAAGCAAGAGCGCGTTTAGAGGTTCGGTCGGTTCACGCTCTCTGCTAGCAGACTGCATTAGTACATACTGCGCCGGTGTTTGCATGACCTCACCGGTTCTGAATCCTCTGTATTGTTTTCCCAGGGAGGAATGACGCTTGCCTATGACCCCGCAGCCTTACAAAATGGGTGAGTGGTATGCACAGACTGACTGAAAACAGTCCCAACCCTCCAGGAAAATAAACAAAGTGCTCCATCTCTGGTTGAAGGCCGCCCCCTGGTGGGCGCGGCGGGTACTCATAGATGTTGCCACGCTGCAGGTTGTTGACACGGTGCGGTCTGTCGTCATGCTCCCCTCTCACTTTTGCTTTGTCTGCTCTACAGCTTCTACTCCTCGCCCTACAGTCTGGCTCCAAACCGAATGATTGCTCAGACTTCCCTCTCGCCCTACATGCATTCTCCTGTCTCATCCTACCAGGTGAGTTTTTTTTTTTTTTTTTTAGCCCCTCTGCACGAATACAAATAGTTAACTTTCCGTTGCTTTTGTTTCTGTGCCGTACCCCTCATTATGCCCACATTATGTACGTTAAGAGACGCACGAGAAGGCTAACCTGCCTGCGTTTCCTCAGGTTCTGCCTCCTCTTGTGACCTTTCTCTGCAAACTTACATGTGAAGGGCTTTTGAGGGGAGTTTGAAAGCCAGAGATGAAAAATGAGTCTCATAATGTGCTCCCTGATCTGCAGGTACACAGCCCGTCCTGGATGCACCATCAGTCATACCTCATGCAGCCAGCTGTGAGTGTCCTTCCTTCACCCAGCTCCCCTCATCTACCCTCATTTATACTTGGAAACGTCAGAGGTGTATCAGATAGCTACAGCAGCAGCAGCAAAGTTTAAATGCAACCACCCGGCAGCGTCTGAATCATTTGAAACCGTTTGAAGATCGAGCCAAAGTCTCATGCAAATTAATTGTAATTCCTTCCGTCGAGTCCAAGGCAACAGAGAGAGGAGAGAGACTCCAGCAAACACATATGGTCATACAGAGAGCGTGTCAGGCAGGCTGCAGAGTTTATCTGATTCCCGCTCTCTTCTCTCTCTTTCTGTCTCTACATGAGCAGCTTTAGGCAAATGGATCCTGCTCAAGGTTTCTCCCTGTTAAAAGGGATTTTTCTTTATTTCCACATTGTCCTTGCTCTGGGAGTTTCAGACCAGGTTTCGTAAAGCATCTTGAAACAGTCTGCATTGTTATTGACGCAATATAAATTAAATTGAATCGATCTGTGTAGCTTTTGAATAATCTGTACTGGTGAGGCAGCAGAGTGAGGAACGAGCATGGAGGACGTCGAAGCATGCAGATGTTAAGCACTCTGATATTTGTCCCGAAACGAGAACGTGCCCTGGGATGTTTAAGGCTTGTGTGTGTGTGTTCATAGGGTACAGTCCTCACCCCGACAATGGACCACGCCATGTCCATCCAGCCCACGTCCATGATGGGACCCCTCGCACAGCAACTAAGCCACCTGTCCCTGGGCAGCACGGGCACAGTCAGTACCACGCAACACGCACACATCATCGTGTGTGTCGAACACGACACAAAATTTCATGTTTCTCCCTTTCTCTCTTCTCTACAGTATATTCCGGCCAACACAGCTATGCAGGGGACCTACATCCCCCAGTACACCCCAGTGCCTCCCTCCAACGTCCCAGTAGAGGTACGAGTGTGAGCTGCTTGCATTTTAAATTTCCATGAAGGTGTGATAATAACATGCACCCTTATAAGGACAAATAATAATTCACATATAATTAAATTTCAAGAAGTTGCGTAGCTCCAAATAAATGTGGTGATTGTTTTAAGTCCCTGTCCCCTGAGAGGACAGATTCAGGGGGACAGTAATCCTGTCTGTAACGTGTCAGATATGAGTGAAAATGTCTTCAGGTGTCTTGCTTTAATTTAATTTATTGAATTATCTTAGTAGTTTGCGATTAATTCACGCTGTTTTTTCTCATCTGACGAAGTTACAGTATGTTGATAATCTGCATCAGCCTTCCAATCACAACTAAACCTTTGATTTAACATATTCTCACTTAATCATATTAAGCCTCTTGGACCCTATTATTATTTCAGTTTAAGCTAACAAGCTTTCAAACAAGTATTTTTCTTCTTAGGCCTCATCTACACGTACCAAAACGATCTTTTCCTCCTCCGTTTTCCCTGGCATCGTTTCAAGAATATCTGCGTCCACACGGATCCGTCTCAACACGACTCAAAACACTACTTCATACTCCAGGATACGCATAAAGCTTGAGCGCTGTTTAAAAATCGGCTTTAGAAGAAACCAGACTCAAGGAGAAATGATATTTAGCCCTAGTAACCATAATAGGCTCAATATCTTCTCCAGCAGGAACATGAGCATGTAGTCCACCATTGTTGTTGATGTTGTTAGGAGACGTCTCGATAGAGGTGGAAGGCTGCTCCAGGGGTGTGACGATGACATCTTCGAAACGCACTTATCCGTTTTTCCCCGTCCACATGGAAACTCAAGAGCTGCGTTTGCGAATGTTTTCACCCTGGGACCAGGTTGCAGTGCGTTTACATTATTCGTGTGGACGATCGGCCAAAACGATGGATCTGCGTTTACACCAAAAAGCGTCTCTGTGTGGACGGGGCCTTGTAGTATATTATAGTACAGTATGCTCTGTAAACATTCAGTCTGGGTCTTTGGAAGCTCCCACATTATTCAGCCCGATGAGCCTCTATGATTGTTTTGGAGAGTTTTGGCTGCAGCTCAACGGGCGTTGTGCTGTTGCAGCTCCTGACTGAGCGCTCTGCAGGAGGGCCCATCCCAGCCGGTGGTGAGCCTCGAGTCATTTGTTCAAAGGAGGAGCTCAGCGATTGCGATGGTAGCCTGTGGAGTGAGCAACAGAGCTAATGAGGAAAGAAAAAAAAAACATGAATGGGAGCGGGAGTCCAGGCTGTAATTAGCTGAATGAGATGAATTGGTAAAGGTGTCCTACAGGCTTCAGATGTCCACTGGCTTCAGTTTTAAGTCACCAGCTCCCCTTCTGTAAAACTTAACAGCTGTACTTAACCCGACTTATTTTAATTTCTCTTTCATCAGGAGAATGGTGGTCAACAGCAACAGGTTACCATGGAGAATCCTGCAGAACACACAAACTACTCATACCAACACACCAAGTGAAGCTACGGTAGAGTTTGTTCGTTTTTTCTTGCTCTGTCCTACAAGTTACATCGCCTACATGTATGCTGATTTATGTATAAAATACCATGTCATTTAATTTAACAAATCATCACTAAAGGTGACATTTTTAAAGACATGCAGGCAGATATATATTGTAGATATGTTATGGCCACCTGGACAAGGGTCCTAGTGTCATTCACTGATAGGCAGTGTTGGGTGTAGTTACTTTGGAAAGTAGTTATAATCAGTTAAAAGTAATCTGTTACAGCGTTACCTGTGAATAAAAGTAACGCCTTAGAGTACTCATGCGTTACCAAACATTAAAAGCCGTTTGCAGCGCCTCGCACATGCTGCAACTCAGCGACACACAGCCTCCTTTAAATGCACCGAGAAGTCCTGACAATGAATAACGTTATTCATCCAACCACATTAACTCTGCAGGAGAACGATACCAGGGTGATAGAGTGGTGCTTCTTTAATGCAAGATGATTTTTTTAAACTGGAAGTGGAATATGCATTTTAGTGTTATGTTGTTCTTGTCCTTTTTGCTGGTGAATTGCGTACTTCAATGATTCAAAAGCTGTCCTCTCTGCCATCTTGCAGGTGGTTCAAAAACACACACACACACACACACACACACACACACACACACAGGTAACGTAGGTCGGCAGGGGACAGGTTACCTCCGCTGACACATCCACAGGTGGCACAGTACTGTCTGACAAAAAGCAGCTGTAGTCGGAATTGTTCTTTCCTTATCCAGAGAAGTTCTTAAAGTAACAGATTACTTTTAAAAATAATGAAGTTACTGATTACTTAACAAACGGAACTAACGCTTACGTTACAAGTTACACAAAAAAAGTAATTAGAGTACTTGTAGTTACCCGTTTCTGGTTGGAAAGGTTGAGCCGGGCATACACTGTGCGATTGTCGGCTCATTTTGAGACGATTTTCCACTCGTGCGACTATTTTTTGAATCGGGCCGAATTTCGTCTCAATCACGTGTCGTGCTTCGTGCCGTATACCTGGACAGAGTTTCCTATTTTCACAGAGTTTCCTCCCCACCAGTCTCCTAAAACTGAAGAAGCTACTCGGATGAGTGGTGAAACGTCTTCTCAAAAAACTCTACGAGTCCAGTTTCCTTTGTTTTTTAAGAAATGCTTTTTGTATGTACCATGACTGAGAAGCTTCTGAGATGTATTCCAAGTTAACTGAAAGAACAGATGCTAACTGTAGCTAACTGTGTTTTCAGTGCAGGGTGGAGGTCGAGGGCACAAAATGGATCCAACCAAACCAGGATTCAGCTGGAGGCGATGTGTGCTCCTTAACCATCACCAAGCACCCGGACTTGAACACGGATAACAAAAGGAACATGTGTGAGTGAGTTTGTGTGTGTTTATTTCGTTTGTGCGTGTGTGTGCGTGCGTGTCTGTATTTTTTTGTTGTTTGTTTTTTTTTTAAAGAAAAAGGACAACACTTTACGTCATTGGACTTTTCTGCTCACGTCCTCAAGAGTTGATCAACCAAAGGTGGGATTCTTCGTCTTCTCCAGAGAAGCTTTGATCTATTTTGATAACGGAAAAAAAAGCATAAGAAAAGAAGATTTAAAAAAAAAAAGAAATAAAATTTAAAAAAAAAAAAAAAAAATGTAGGAGAGGAAGAAAAGACGCAGAGCATTATTTTTGTGCACGTAATATAACAAATTCTTATTTTTAACTGAGCATTCTGGACGTTTCAGAGTGATTCGAGGAAGAGTTGAAACACAATGTGTCTTTTACTTTTTTTTGTAAAATATGCAAACTTTTATTTTTATTTCTTGATGTCTGTTGTTTGACATTCTGTGTGCAGCAGCGGGGGGTGGGGTGTAGGGGTGGGTGGGGTCGCAGCAACTCTTTGTACAGACTTTTAAAAACCTTAAAAACATTTTTTTCTTTTTTTTTGCTGGGCTGATGCGTCATTCTAACCGTGGGAGGTAAACCGTTTAAAGCTACTTCTTCCTGTAACTGCTGCAGAGATTTCTATTCACGCACAGATAGGTGACTGTTTATAGTTTTAGCTTTAGTCAGATTTTTAATTTTTTTTACTTTAAATCATTCTTTCACAAGTGAACAAAAGACAATCAATTATTTATATTTATATTTGAATTTAAAGTTCTATTTTTTAGAGTTTTTAGATCATTGAAGCATACATTTATAGAAAAGAAGTTATTTAATACTGTAGGTGAAACGGACTTTAAGATCTTTACCCCCGTTAATTAATGGGCTCTAATATTTTGCTCGTAAAAAATAAATAAATAAAATTATTCCTCAGCTTTTTAACGGTTCGACGACTTTCAATCCACTTGACGTCGTTCATGCTCATAGTTTTTAGTTTTTTTTAGTTTTAAAGTAACGCCACGTTACCTCCTCCGCCTATGAGAAGTGGTTTTAAGCGGTTTTGTTGCAACGAACCATCAGGTGTCGTTAAATTCATCGTCCGTCGAAAGGGGCGGAGTCACTAAATTAAGATGTAGTCTGGCAGAAACAATGAGGGAAATCAAACGGAAGACTCCCTGAGAATGATCTGTTTGATAGGAAGGGGAGCTGGAAGTCTTCTTTTTCTTTTTTTTTCTTTTTTTTACAATGCTGCTGTCACCTGAGTTTGATTCTCTGTCAGTGATTTTTAGTTGACAGATTTTAGTTTTTTTTCTTCTCGTCTGTCACTTGAAAACCTTTTTGAGCTAATTTGCCTTATTCTTGACAATTTTTAATCCTAGAAGTAGAGTTTTAGCTGTAGATCTTAGCTTTTTATAGAAGAGTTGATGTTTCTCTGATTGATGCTGTTTTCTTGTGCACATCATTTAATTTCACGTGAATCTTTTTTTTCCGTTCCACAAACCTCGTTTGTCTGATATCGCGTCCGGCCTGTTTGCAGAAAGCCTTTCAGAATGGAGAGCTGAACCAAAACGTTTGACTTCATTTAGTGCTGATCCAAAAGATTCATGCTGAATCTGAAACTGTAGATATGTAGATAATAGAAATAAGGGTTTTACAAAGGACTGCTCACTACTCGACCATGGAAGTGCCATTAAAGACGATCCTTACAGCCTTTAGTGAGACAGCAAAGTCTGAATGAATTTGTGCAAAATTCTGCAAAAACTGTATCTAGCTAAGCCTTAATGTCTCCTCTCTGGATGAACTGCCTCGTCTCTCGTAGGGTTGGGTTGTGTAAATACTGCAGAAGTGGCAGCAGGCTCGTGTGAACGCCATCGAGTTAGTCGTCAGTCCAGTTAGCTGCAGGGTCTGTGAGGAGCCTCCTCTTCCCGCTCTTTTTCAGTGCTTCGTGTTTGAACCATAGACTGTATATATAAATATGGACAATGCGTCCCCGCTTCCTCGCATTAGCTAAGACGCCATTTTCCCGGAGATGCGGGCGGCGTCATTTTGCGACTTTATAGCCAGAGTCTGGTCAGCACAGTCCACACGGAGCTGTGATATCGAAGACCCAACCACACTTTCTCTAGACACACTCGCGTTTTCGTTTAAGTAATACTACACTCTACTCTACCTCCACTAGTTACAAGGAAATGTTAGATATACACTGTACTTGTTTTTAATTGTAAATATTTTTTTTAACAACTCTTACGGTTCCACGGGACCACTTTACGGAGCAGTTGGCATGGCAACATTGTGTCACATCCTGTTTCTATAGAACGAAAGTTATCCAAAAAATTGACACTTGAGTATTGAGTAATAAAGTGTATATCCATATAGTGGGAGTGACTGGGGCACCGAAACGCAGCCTCTAAATAACGCATCATCTGTCGTGAAACTCATTAATTTACCAATATTTTGTTATCGTACGCTAGTTCTATTCCCCGTTTAGTCTGGAGTCACCTGTTATCATCTGTAGACTGACCTACAGACCCTGGATGGTGTCTTGTGACCTGGATGATGTCATCTCAGAGCGCCGCGCACACCTGCGGCAGTCGGCTTCTTTACCTGTGATTTGCTACTGCCGTGGTTTGTCCACAACCTCAGAATTGGAAAAATATTCAGCCACGTTGCAAAAAAAAACTAGCAGTATGAACGAGTTTCGCGGCAGATAATGCGTTGTTTAGAGGCTGCGTTTCGGTGCCCCAGTCGCTCCCACTATATGGTTATAAGCGGATCTAATTATCTCCAGAACGACTCCAAATGACACCAAAGTTATATGGGTGAGTAAACGATCGTATTTTATGCTAGAAATAAGGTCCAGGTTGTAAAAAACAGTAGTCCCTCTGCCTAAAATGACAAAAACCATCCTTGAAAAAATATTATTTGACTTGTATGTTAGTGTCCCATCCACTTACATGAAGGGGGTGGAGATTATGACCTATACTGCAGCCAGACACCAGGGGGAGCTCTACTTGCTTTGGCTTTACTTTTGAG
This sequence comes from Planiliza haematocheilus, assembly GCA_005024645.1. NCBI lineage: Eukaryota > Metazoa > Chordata > Actinopteri > Mugiliformes > Mugilidae > Planiliza > Planiliza haematocheilus. The sequence continues at coordinate 3,148,338 of SRSE01000878.1, forward strand.
GAGCTGCTCCGCCGTCCATCTTTATTCAGTCTATGGTTTGAACTCGAGTGAAAAGCAGAGTGTGATAAAGTCTTTCACGAGGCTCGCGGTTTGATGATTCTCTTTCTGTTGTTGTTGTTGTTGTTTTTTTTATTGACTTTTTGATGCGTCTATGTCGTAAAATCTCTGCAACCAAAGATGTTGTAGCCGCCCACCGTTTAGCTCTGCGTCTCAGATGAACTGCTCCAGAGGCACTCGTCTGTTGTGTCTTTTCTGATAGATTCAGGAAGAGAAATACTGCAATAAGGTCGTTCACATGCACTCACTGGCTGCAGTTGGGAGGAGGAGTTTTTTTTGTCTCCACAAATACACCAAAATATTTTAGCTAAAAATGAGTAAGTATACATAATGTCGGAGTGCATGTAAATAGACTCGTGAACGGTCTCGGAGGAGCAGAGACAAGAGCTAATTTTGTAAATAGCCTTCCTTTCCTTCCACTCGCTTGTGTCTTTTCACCATTTTCTCTGATTCTTTAGCGTGCTGTCTTGGGTTTATTATTTTAATTTTTTTTTAATTTTTTTTTTTAATGATTTGTAACAGTGACTAGCACGTTTTCAGATTCACCATGAAGGAAAATGTTCAGAGAAATTATATTCCATATATTAGCCATCACTTTTAACACACACAAACAAGAATTTTGGAACTATGAAATGACCAAATGTTTGCAGCGCGGCGTTTTGTTTGTTTATTTATTTATGTTTTTCTTTACAGTGGAATTAGCTATTCAGGAATCCAACATGAAACCAGAATGAATTCGGATTTTAGAGAAAAAGATTCATTGCACTTATTTTTTTTAACCTAAACCAATTTGTAAATGCGCTTTTTTTTTTCGGATATCCTAACGCGGATTCGATGGCTTGTTTCATAGTTTCAAAAGGTTTTGCTGCTAAAACAGGATTTCCAAACAGGCGGTTAGATGGTGTCCACTGGAGATTTTTAAAAACTCTCCTTTTATTTTCATTTGGTTGATAGTAGTGCTGCAATTTGTCTGGTTTTAAACAATAATAATACTAATAGTGATAGTTATATTTACTGTAGCAGGTGAAGTAGTTTGATTTTTAACTCTAACATGTGACTCCTTTCTGAACAGGACATCATAAATGCAGGTCTTGTTCCACAGCACTGTATGAACCATGTTTCAGTGTCTTTTCAAAACCAGTTTGAAAATCCCCCTGGACTCATCTCGCCGCCTGCTTGTGAACAGTCTTCTTATTTATACAAGAACTCATTTTGTACAGTTTTGTTAGAAGAAAGAGGTTTTGATATTTGGTTATTTTGCAAATGCCACTTGGCTACTTTTGTCTTCCTGTGCCAGAGTTGCTAATTTGTCTGTAACTTTTTTTTTCTTTTCTTTTTTTATTGATTGTGATAAGATTTTACTTCTTCCTTGGTTTTCTCTTTGAATTTGAATATGTCAGTTTTTTCTTTTTTAATAAAAGCCTTGTTTTAATGTTTTGGGTGAATTGTGGTTATTCTTATTGTTACCTGGGACTGCGATGTCTGCTGCCATCAAGGAGTGTCATTGCTATGGGGTGGGGGTGCCTGGTCTGGTCTAGGTGGGTGCTACATGGCTAAGTAAAATCCACATGAATGAATGCCAGGTCCAAGAGTTGTTTGTAGATAGATAGATAGATAGATAGATAGATAGATAGATAGATAGATAGATAGATAGATAGATCCCTTTGGGAGGTTCCCGCAGGGAAATTGACATCTCCATCGCATACAGCACTGTCAGACATACATGTAAGAAAAACAATAAGCCCACATACCAAAAAAAAACACCCAGTAAAGAATAATAGATAAAAAAAAACAAAGAAAAAAACAAAAGTGGTGAATGATATTTATTTCTCCTATGGTCATAATGTTATGGCTGATAAATGTATAATAATTTTCTTTCTTGCACATTTGCACATACTTGTTTTGGGTTATCGGCTGTCAATTTTAAAATTTTTAATCTTACCCTAAATTCAGTACACCTCATTGCAATCTAATTTAACTCTTTTTTTTTAATATTCACTTATCTTCCAATGTTGTTAATACTGTGTATACTTTTTGTTCTTTTAGTTCTCTATTTTTATTGTTGATTTTTAGCTTTTGTTATATTTATATATGGTTGAATGCCTGTACATTGCTGCTGCAACAGAGAAATGTGCCAGTTTGGGATTAATAATGAAACTATTTATCTATCTAACTATCTAATAAGGACATGTAATATATGAAATTAATTGGAAAAAAGGAGAACTATGACTTTTTAAAAATATTTAATTATAACCTCATTACCTCAAGACAAAACAAGTTTAATCATAAACTTCTGACTTTTCCAGTTTGAGCAGCAGAGGCTTCAAGAGTTTTACAGAAAGAGGAATGAGAAGTTAAATGGAAAACCTTTATTTGTTAACTCCTGTGAAACACTATGAAACACAATAAAACACCATCCAACACAAACAACGTTCTTTACCCTCCCTGATCCAAGCGATTAGAAAGAAGTGTCTATTTACAGGGGGGCAACACTTCATGAAACACTAAATATCTACATCAAATCAACACTATATTAAATAAAACACAAACAATAAGTATTTAAAATACATTTTTAATTTTTATTTAAATACATGTACCCATCAACAGACCAGTAGCACAAACACTCAAACCAAAACCCATAAATCAACACTCGTTCTGCTTTTGTTGACCCCTCCTCCTCTTCGTTTTAAGACAATGGTTTAACCCGCAAGGTGTAAAGCAGGTGGTCAGCCATGTCTAACTATTTTGCGCAAGGCTAAGGAGACAACCAGAAGGAGGTGAGTACTGACTTTAAATTATGTGAGCAGGTGATGGTCTCAAACCCAAAAGAAAATAGTTTTAAACTAACAAAAAAAATAGTTATGAAAAATAACCAAACTATTAAGGTTTCTCTTCACACACAGACAGGGTGGCTCTGTTCCCTCAACCACAATACTACAAAAAAGTCTCGTCCACACGTACGAAAACGATCTTTTCCACCTCCGTTTTCCCTGGCATCGTTTCAAGAATATCTGCGTCCACACGGATCCGTCTCAACACGACTCAAAACGGTACTTCATACTCCAGGCCTATAGGTGGCGCTGTTTCAGTTTCAAAAATTCACCAAAAACGGAGAAGAGGTGGAGCATGCGCATAAAGCTTGAGCACTGTTTTCAAATCGGCTTTAGAAGAAACCAAACGAAATTATATTTAGCCCTAGTAACCATAATAGGCTCAATATCTTCTCCAGCAGGAACACGAGCATGTAGTCCACCATTGTTGTTGATGTTGTTAGGAGACGTCTTGCGGGATATAAGAGGTGGAAGGCTGCTCGAGGGGTGTGGCCATGGTGGAGATGACATCATCGTTTGCCAAAATCTCCGTTTTCCACTGTCCACACAGAAACACAAGAGCTGCGTTTTCGAATTTTTCCACCCTCCAAAAAAAAGTATAAATTACCAGAATTTTAATTTTAATCTACGAGAATTAATCTCGGATGTTGTCAGAAGTCAGAATTCTGAAAGGAGGAAAAAAATTTGACTGCTAATTTTATTTAAAATGTATTTATTTACACAATAATATATCCCATTACCATTTCTTATCGCCTCTCGTCCGATGACAGCTGGGATAGGCTCCAGCAGACCCCCGTGACCCCTAACAGGATTAAACGGGTATAGAAAATGACTGACTGACCATTTCTTATCTGGCTGGAGTCTCAGTTTATTGCAAGTTTATTAGATTAAATTCATTTAGAATTTTAACTTTAATAAGATAAGATTTTTTGACATCAGTGTTCTGAAGAAGGCATAGCTGCAATTGTTTTCATTCATTTTTTGGCCCTAATCATTATTATAAAACAATTTATATATGCTGTTACCATTCTCCAAATGCAGTATTGTCATTTTCACGTATTCATTTTATTCAATCATCCATTTTTATGAAAACAGATGTCAAATCAAATTAGGGCCACTAAAAGGTTTTGAGGTATTTTTTGATTAAATTAATTAAATCTAATCTCAGAATTCTCACTTTAAAGATTTTCTGTTTACAGTGGCTCTGATCCCCTTCTGTAACCATGCACAGGTCAGTGGTGCACAGATCACCAGTCCATCCCGTGGATAAAAGCCGACAACGGTTTACACCGGAGTCCGACCCTGGATCTGTGAGTGCGCTATGGATTCTTATCTGCAATTTACGTGGTGTTTCACATGCAAGACAGAATAGTTCATGTGTTGGTTTGATTTCATTTTAATGTCAGAATGAAATATACAGATTTCATTGTTGTCGGATATATTGGCATGTCCTTGATTCCCTACGTAGAACTTTTCCAATGCATATGTTCTTCAATCCACCTGAAAGGCCACATTACATTTGAAACAAATCTATGACTAAAGTATTCTTTACACTTGTTCCCTTTTGTGGTTTACATTTGTTGGCTTTAAATCAGCTGACAGCTACAAGTTCACATTTAACTCGTACGGTACATTTCCCCATAATTGTGTAGGCTCAAGCTGAGCTGTTAGCCTGAAAACATTTCAGAGTACAGACATAGAAAACATTGAGCTTGTTGGCTATGACATTTATGCATTAAAAACATGTGTAAAAATATATCTACATATTGCTCGTGAAACAGGTTTTTAAACCAAACTCATCCCGGCTGAGCTTGAAAGTGCAGATTTCCTGAATCTTGGATTCCTGGTTCAGTGATGGACTGATGAACGGCAGGCGATGCAGCTGAGGAAGCTCATCATTCTCAACTTTGTCTTTTACCCACTATGCTGCTCAGACGCTCACAACATTCACAAACATCTAAACGGGTATGGCAAGAGTGTTGAACCACTACGGTATCGTACAGGCTACACCAGGGGCACGTGGACCAAAAAAAACAAAAAACAGCAGCAGGTCTGTTCAAAATGGCCTCACAAAAGCTGCTCTAATCAAAAACTGCACAGCCCAGATATCTGGATGCAGGTAAAACCAATTTGGTTGGGTGTTAGGAGTGCAGCTGAGAAGCACCAGATGCTCTTGGGAGAAAGTGGAGGATGGGTTTCAATCGCGGCCTCCCCCGAAGATCTGTAGCAGGAAGCTGAACAGGTAGATGATGTCCAAGTAGAGACTGAGAGTGGCAAAGATGTATTCCTCTGGACTTATACTGTAGCGCTTGTTCCCTAAGAGCTGCTGGGTGTCAAATGCCAAGAACTGTGGCAAAGAAAGACGAGAGAAAACGGTTGATATTTTAAATAATTTAAAAAAAAACATATTTCTGATTGGCATTTGGTTGAAGTGTCTGATTCTCACCAGAGTGAAGAGGATGGCTCCTACCACTGCATAGATGGCGTGCAACCAAGGAACCTGTGGTGCAAGACAGAAAACATTACAAAACCTCTTTAAGAAGGATAATGCCGTGCTAATTTAAGCAAGACAACACGGGCCAAGATTATCAGCTAGGGTTAATCTAGACCCAAATACAATTAGGCACTGACCCGCAACTGTTGTTTAACCTGTCATTAACCTCAGCTAATTAAGTCCGCTTCTAGAAAGTGCGTTTAGTGGATCGGGCTAGTGAAAAAAAAAAAAAAAGAGGAGGTGAACTTACGTATCCGAAAGGGACGACGATGGAGATGGTGATGGCGCAGAGGAGCATGACCATGCACAGGGAAAACAGGACGCCCTGACAGGAAGTGACGTCGACCTGCAGCGGGAGAGAGAAACGGCGTTATTTTATGTATTTCTTTTTGTCTGAAAATAATTTTGAAGTCAACTTCTGAAGCACGTCTTCTCACCTTGCTCTGGAAGCTGAACACTGTGACGGAGAGACACACCAGAGCTGTGATTCCCAGACACAGCACCACGGCCTTGGTGTTGTAAAAGCTGCGGAGGGAGCAAACGTATATTATTTATACATATGTGTGATCTCCTTCATCCTGGTAACAAAACAAAATGCATCTCTACATGCTCTGTATGTTTACCTTGACATGAAGCCCATCATGAAGGCCATGCTCAGAGTCTACAAGGAAAAGTCACACGGTTAGGTTACTACATGCCGAGTAAAGAGCAGCAGGGATTTTGTATATATAATTGCAGTGGAGGTTTTTTATACTCACAAAGAGAACCAGCAGAATGACGTTCCAGGGAAACTGCCTCCTGAGAAGGTAGAAAGGTAGATCCATTAGTCACATTTGTCTTCAAACTTCCAGTAAAACACATCTTTTGAATAATTCTACTGCAGAAAGACTTTACCTCAGGTCTCCACAGCAGGACAGTGCGATGTAGGTGGCGAAAAACATCATGCTTTAAATAAAAATAAAAGGGAATAACAGACGGCTTAATATGAGATGCAAATGAAAAAGGCGAGAGTGCAGCCTTGACTTCTGATATGTTCTCACTTACTAGGACGACATGTACAAGCCGGGATGGGTCTGAATGAAAAACCTCACAGGCGCGCTGCGAGAGGCGGAAAGAAAGCGGCACGAACTCGCTTAGTAAAAATCTGATGAAAGCGGTCGAATGGAAAAAGATTTTGAGGGGAAAATGAGTGCGCTGCTCACCAAAATGTGAAGAGGCTGATAATCCCCACGGTCACAAACAGCTGAAGCATGAGGATGGCGTAGACCTGCGGGTGGTGGACATGCACGGTGTCAGAGCAATGGAAGGGGAGTCTTTCTAGATTTATTGGCAGCACAAGTCACAAACAAACACAAGTCACAAACAAACAACACAGTCGTTTGATCTCGGTACCTTCCTGATGAACGTCCTCCTGATGGTCTTGTCGTCCCAGGCAAACTGGGCCTCCATCTCGTCATAGCCTGAAGGAGTGAAGAATGAGATATGTGAGGGTTGATCTCCGCTAAATCTTTATTCATACAAATAAAGTCTGATTTGACTAGTGCTAATAACATTTATTTATTTATTTATTTATTTATTTATTCACAAAGAAAACTTCTTTTCTTCCTCCCATGGACCACTTTTCATCCCATGCCCTTCAAACCTTTTTCATTCCATTCCCCGACCCCTTTTCATTCCAACCCCTTTTGAACACCTCTTCATCCCATCCACTCAACCACATTTCATCCCGTCCCTTCCCCTTGGCCCCTTTTCATCCCTTCCCGACCCCTTTTTATCCCATCCCATACCCTTCGACCCCTTTAATCCCTTTTCCTTGACCTTTTCCATCTCTTCCCCTTGACCCTTTTCATCCCATTACCCGACTCCTTTTCATCCATTCCCCGACTCCTTTTCATCCCACCTTCCTTCAAACTCCTTTTCATCCCATCTCTTTCCCTCAACCCCTTTTCCCATATCCCTCAACCCGTTTTCATCCCACACCCTTCGACTCTTCGCATAAATTTCTCTCTTGCAACTTGTCTACCAATAAACTTATTTATATAACTTATTTTTATAATGAAGACACGGTATTTGTTAGTGAAAGGTTTGTGTTATGTACAGACAGTGCAGCTGTGATTTTTCTTACCTGCTGTTGCCTCCTGATAGGTGGGAGGCTCATTGTCACTGCACACCTGCTGGGAAACAGTTACAGTTAGTAGGTTCCTTAAAGTGTTTCACCTGTACTGCTGCTTTCAGACATTCTGTTTGCACTCACACTCCTTCCTTTTTTGCAGTTTATGAGAGCGTGCAAACTCTTTTCCATGACAGATGGGACTGAAAAACTGCCTCCATGTTTGATTAGCTGAGAGAATGAGGTTGAGCTCCATGTTTGCAGCCAGTGTAGATAACACTAGCAGACTCTGAAGAGTCCGCAGACATTAGAAATCACGCAGTTTTGGCACCTGACTGACGATGTTTGATTTTGGATTTCTTCACAAACTTGTGAGTCAAACTTTTGACAGGACGGGGGTAGATTTTTAGACCATCTACTATAGGTATCCAACACAACGCAAATAAACAAAGAAAAGGAAAAAAAGACAGATCTGTAGAAATTATTATATATCGTATGGCTGTAACAAGAAAGGCAGGAAAGTTAAAAGCATACCTTTCCCTTTTTCATGTTTTATCCTCCTTTTTGCTCCTTTATGTGTCTGGTGACGATGAAGACAGGTTTGAAGAAGATGGTTTCTCTTTGATGGCTTTGAATCCCAACTCTGAAAATGTCCCAGCCCTTCTTCCTTTGTTTAATGTGGTTCTTGCGTTCCTCCAAGACACGAAGAGATCGTGGGCCGAAAAAAGCTCTTGGTTTGTGAGGTGGTTGTTGCTCTGAATTTGTCTGCACTGCGTGGATTACACTGGAGCTTTATAAGCCTCTGTGTGGTTAATCTCTCTCTAACCCTGATCCCGGGCCACCCCTCTCCTCGGCCCAGTGAGGTTGTTCTAGCACCGTTCAGGTGCACAGCAGATGATGCCAGACTGTACCATTGCTGCTGCTGAACAGGGGTTATGTCTCCCTTTGCCGGCGCAGAGCTTCTTAGCAGGAGTTCCAGGACAGTTAATCACCCTAGTGCTCACCAGAGAGACTTACATATCTGAATTACATATGCATTACGTAACTGTTTTAATCCACTTTGAGAAAAAATTAGCGGTTCCGGTTTATGAGATATGACATCATCAGGTCATGCATCGTTCGTAGTAGACTGATATTATTAAAAAAAACAATCCCCACCTTCACTGCACGGGATTTTCTTTAGATGCAGTCATTTTTACTTTTTATTTGCATCAGGTAATTAATTCGAATCCCCTCTATGTCCATGGCTAAGGGGCGTTTAGCACTTGAATCCACCAAACTGCTCCCTGTGTGCCTTCCATGGCTATTCAACATTTATTTAATCGGGAAGAGTCTTGCTAAGATTAATAATTAACATATTTTATGACAAATTATCTTAATCAACATCCTGCTTTAAGTTTTATAGACTCTATATCAGTCGTTAGCCAAAGGTTATTTGCGTAATTGGAGCAACCAAACAGCACTACCGTGGAGAGTTGGCTCTCGTTCATACAGCCACATTTATTTTTAGCAACGCAACGAGCAAACGGGCCAGGTAAACACATGACATCATGTTTTTATGTAAGTGACTGCTTTAGTAACCAGCCCACCTGATTAATGAGAATGAAGTTAAGAACATTATGGAATGGACACACACACACACACACAAGCCGAGATTTACCAGCAAGTAGTCACCTTTGATCCGCTTTTCCTCGCATTCAGTTTTAAGGGTCTCTTCTCTTAATAGGCACGCAATTAGGAACAAATCCAATGGGAAGCATTTATGTAAATGGCTGCTCTTCATTCCCATGATTTGCTGTGAGGCATGATGTCACTTTAATTAGACTGAGGAAATTTAAGGTTAAGAGCATGGTACGTGCAATGATGTAGTAGCGCACAGTGTATAACGTATTAAGATATTATCTGACATGAGGACACACAAAGACGAGACTATCTTGTGGAAGGGCACAGAAAAGAAGAACCGGGATTGAAAAGCTAACACACAAGAAGGTTACACTTTCTAGTTCATTAGGTACACTGCACATACAATCCAATCCAACAGTCAGTTGCTCAATTTAACACAAACTTCATCCTCCAAAATGATCACACAGTTGACACACACGTCCTCTAACACTTTTCTACTTAATCTAAATATTATAACAGTCATGGGGGGAGGAATATAGTGCAAGACTGCATGCATTAAGTTCCATTAGCGTACTTAATGTTTTGGCAAGTGAATGTCCACCTGGCATAGAGTGGACCAGAGGTTCAAATCTGGCCTATGGTATGAGTTTGCAAAGTGCAAAAACGGCATTGAACACATTAACTTTCTTTTTCTTTTCTCTTCCTATTTTGTCCACTAGGGGTCGCACAGTTTTAGTTAGAGTTGCGGACATAACGCGACACTGAAACCTGCAATTAGATAGGTAGATAGCTAAAGCTAAAATCAACAATGAGAATAAAAATAGAGAACTAAAAAAGAACAAAAGTATACACAATATTAACAAGATTATACGATACGTGAATAAGCGAATATTAAAAAAGAAATGTTAAATTAGATAGTCCAGAGTGTCGTCTGTCACACACAGATGAGGAGTTGTACATTGGGGTATTAAACCTAAAATGGCAGCAAGGCTCTGAAATTGTGCTTATTTTTCTTTGAGGTTTGAGGTTGTTTTTAAAATGTTTTAGATTAAGATAGTCTATATAATTGTATATATATAAAAAAACATTTTTATGATGTACTTGTACTGCTTTACACTAAAACAAAGGAATACATTTTGGAGTTGTTATTATTTATAGGTTGTAATGTCATTATGCTCGGGGGTCTACTTGAGATCGAACTGGGCTGCATGCCGCCCCTCAACTAAAATAAGTCTAACGCTCCTGGAGTAGACTTATCTAAACCTGCAGAAACACATTTAACCTCATGGGGGCAGCAACAACAAAGCAGGAAAAACAAAATGTAAATTATGAAACCGTTCCGCGTGAAGACCACTAGATGGCGTCAAACGTCAAGGAAAATCCGTGGCGTACAAGTCCTCTAGCAGACTCCAAGTTAATGGTGTGGACGTTTGCCCCATTGACCAGGGAAGATGCCATGTCATGTCATGTGTTATTTTTTTTAATTGTGCTATAAGAGCGTGTTTTATGACATGGATTTGGACTAAAGTCCAGAACTGACTGTAGATATATTAGTAGTGGCTGTGACTATTTCTGTGGTTGGATATTTTTGCTGTAGTTGGGATAAACTGGATAATCTTACGCGCAATGGCTATATTGACCAAGACAACTCACTAAAGCTCATTTTTTAATATATGTCGCAAATGTGGAGCTAGTGCTTCTGAGGAAAAGGCATCCAAGGCTTAAACTCACTGGCTAAAACGTGTCCCTGCCTGCAGTTACTGTCCTGTCCTGTAGGTGGCATGTCAAGACCTGAACATGGGCCATAGAAATGACTGGAAGGCTGATGTGTCACAGCGCCAACTGGAACAAGAAGTTTTATTTTTCTGATGCGGCGTTGAAAACAAAAGTTCGCATCTGTTTATTTATTTGTTTTTTTTCTGATTATCACTTGGTGTAAATGAAGATGCGTGCTGTTGTTAGTGAGACACTTTCATTACCAGAGATTTGTCTGACGTGGAGGCATTGTAATGATTACCTAATCTAACAGCTGTTTCTGGGTGTTTGTATTAAGCTTATATAAAAGATGATGAAACTGTGAAAGCTAATCTGTGCTATTCTTCTCCATCAAAAGGGTTTGATATGAACCGTATCGCCAGCCTGCCTCGGACTATTTAAAGCAACCGGTGGCAGTGACTAATGTTGAATACTTGTGAAGGGCAGAGCCGCCGCCGTTGGTTGAACCTGTTCCCAAACATTTGTATTAATGAGACGTTTGCAGGCTGTACTTTTGATTGCGGCGGCGGCGGCTGCTTCACCTTGTGCTGTCTGGCACTAAGTTTACGCAATCAGGAGCATTTTCATACACAAAACCCGTTTGACCTTCGGCACCAACTGTCGCTCCGCTGGCATATTTGCATACATCATCCAGCAGTCTCCATCTAACGCTCATAACGTCTCTCCCAGTCGTCTCTGTCCCAGTGAGAGGCGCCGCTGCTCCGGGGCAAAGAAAAGCCGCCTTGCATTTACCGAAGCACGACAATCCTCGAAAATTACATCTTCTTGTTATCACGAGCACTCAGAAATCAAGAGATTTTTATTTTTTTTTGTTACTAATAAAACCCCTGATGGCTCTCAGACCTGCAGCACGATTGGCTGATTGCCTCTGTTGCTAGGTTACGGATCCACGGCAGGCAGGCAGGCATTCAGGCAGGCAGGCCTCGACGTTCACATTGAGGAGGAAGATTAAAAAAAGATGAGCACGGGCAAAAACAAAATGCTATATAACATTATTTAATAACAGTACTCTATGGTGTTACCATAACACATTTACAAAATATTCACAAGCTGATGCAGTCGGTTGACAAATACATTTATTCCAATCGTATATCTCCAAGTAAAAAGTTCATACTCGGAGCACATGGTTGAAAAAGAAAAAAAAAAAAAAAAAAAACGCTGCTTTTCCTCTTGCAGTCTCTAGAGCAATCTATTACATGTGATGACAGTTCGATACTAGCTTCATGTACACAGTCAAGGATCTTCAAACCGGCGAGGGGGGGGGATCAAACTGAGAATAATCGTTATGTACAAAATTTACATCACATGAGCCATCAAACGTGGTCTAAAATGACCAATAATTTCTCCCTGATTACCATATACAAATGCAATGTAGTTTCATTTCTTAAAAAAAAAAAAAAAGTTATACATCTCTCAATCACAAATGGGTGATTTTTCATAAAGATTTCCCACATGATAACATGTCGTGAAAATAGCTTATGTCGTTTCAACTGGGCAAACACAAACGGCGTGTTGGACAAGGCTATTGCTATATTATATATGATTAAAGAGGTTCCTCAATGCATGGAAAGTGCTTTTACACTTGTAGCGAGAATGTACAGTAAGCGATCCTTCCCGTTGTTTTTTCTCGTGCGGAGAAAGTCCGGGCCTCCTTCTCGTTGGCTTTGGGAGAACAAAGTCCGGCGAGGAGCGACGGGCTCTCTCTTTATTTTGGTCTTCGGATCAACGACTCCCTGGACGAAAAGGTAGCGACGGTGGTTTGACTCGATACAACTCAAGGAAGAACACAGTTGATGTATTTAATAGTTTATTTTTTTGTTTGTTTTGTTTTTAGCAGCCCGACTGGAAGCAACTGGAGGAGAGATTAAGTTCAGGAGCCTCCACCTCCTGCTGCTGCTGCTGCTGCTGTTGCTGCTGCTCACTGATTTTTGAATTTCCCTGTCTTCTCTCTCGCAGCGTCAGACTTGGCACAGCCCCCACCTCCCTCCCCACATCGGCTGTCCATCATGCACGGGCCAGTGTACTGAATGTAGCAAGTCAGGCTTGCATAATGAGCGAACAGATGCCCCATTAAGCTGTGAGCTATCTGAACTCAAGGGTCTATGCGGAAAGCTAAAAGCTTGTCCGAGTGCTGGTTGTTGAGGGTGCGCAGGTCCGGCAGACGGAGCAGGAGCTTTGGGAAGAGCGTGCTGTCGTCGGGGCGGCGACTGGTGATGAGTGAACGCAGGGCTCTTATTAGGTTCTCCTGCAGCTGCTCCACAGTGCCCACCTCCACGATACCGGAGCGATCTGGAGGAGAAAGGGAGGACGGACACGGCAGGGTTAGACGTGCCCAAACGTGTCTGCGTATAACATGTGTGACTGCAGCTGAGTCTTACCGGCAGACACCAGCACGACGGCCATGAAAAGTGCCATCTCATCCGGCTCCAGGCCCAGAGATCCCAGCTTCTCGCTGAAATCAAACATGGCGTCCAGGAGGGAGCCCATGCCGAGAGCTCGGAGCGACGCCAGCGAGTACGTCTGCCCGTTGAGGAAGGTCACCGTCCTCTCCTTGGCGTCAAACAGTGAGCAGAACCTCACCATGAGAACCTGGACAGACAAAAGAGACAAAGTCAGTATAAGAATAGACTCGGGAGGAAATGAGGCAAAAAGAGGAGTAGAAGAAATCTCCCAAGTTTAAAAGGACGTACCTGGAAGGTGCCAGATTTGAGGAGCATGACTTGATCATGCTGACTGAGAGTCTGGAAGCCTGGGATGCTCTTTGCAAACTCCACCACTTCTTTAACGGCGGGGGTGAAGCACTGGGAGAAAGACTCCCACACCTCCTGACTGGAGCGACTGGCCGGAGCCACGGGACACGAGTTGAGCGGACATGCCTGCAAGAAAGACGGGAAGAGACGATGATTATTATTATTATTTTTTTATTATTGATTTAATTTCATTTCATATACTTTTAAAGACTCATAAAACGGTGGAGAAGATGACTCACCAGCACTTTGGCTCCTCCGCTCAGCTTCCAGGGACAGGAGTTCTGGTTCTGGGAATCACTGGCTGGGAAATGGTTCTGATTGGCCGCGTAGGACTGAGACGACACTTTTCCGCTGACGGGGCATTGGTTGTGATTGGAGGAGAAGGTGTACTTGGCGTTGTCGACGTTGGCGTTTGAGGAGCTCCCGCTGCTGGCGGGGGCGAGAGGGAAGTGCGTGGAGACGTGGTAGCCGCTCGCCAGGTTCGCCTGCTCTGCCTGAGCTGCTGCTGCGTGATGGGACGCGGCGGCCTCCTGCGCCGCCGGGCCGCTCTGGAATGACGGTGTGCTGAGGCTGCCGTTGCCGGCGGCCATTTTCAGCGGCTTCTCGTCGCCGCGGAACGACTGCAGCGTGGGACCGGTGACTTCGCCCGCCTGGTTCTGCGGACTGCAGGGGGCGTCGGGAGTGGACGACACCTCCATCTCCATGGAAGCCGATTCGTTGAGGCTGTTCATGTAGCTCTGCATCTCATCCAGCAGCCTCTGCTTCTCCCGCTTGGGAATACGCCCAAAACGCACAGCTAAGAAAGACAAAAAGGGAGCATCCTCTGTTAGCATTTCCCGACGTCAAGCAGATCCAACAATGTGGAGAGACTAGCCCTTGCTCTAATATCTCTGTGTAATCCCAAGACCAGCCTGTCTCCGTGCCAGCTGTTACACCACAGTGCGGACACTAAAGCCTTCCTCATCTTCCTCTTCAGCCTTTTACAATCCTCCCTTCCCCCATCTTTCCCAATTCCCTTACCTCCACTGACAGTCCTATTTATAGCACAGCTGTATTCCGCTCTGACAACCGCCCCACCGCTACCCCTCCACCTCGCCGCCTTTCAGTTGAGCCCTAGCTATCTCTTTTACCGTGGAAGTAGGTCACTGGGTTAACAGCAGGGAGCGAGACGTCATTAGCAAAGTGACAGGCAAGTGCAAAGGTCAAAGACGGGAGAGGCAGGTTGGACAGGGGACAGGTGAAGACGCGAGCCGGGGAAACGGGACGAGAGAAAATCTAGAGAAAATTTAGATCTAGTTAAGAGTGACGTGGAAGAAGCCGATGAGTTAGCATGTGTTTTACTTTATTTTTGTATTCTTAGCCCTTGCATTCAGCGTTTTTTTGGGTCAAAAGGGAAGATTTATCATCACCTCATTTAGCCATATCCGCCCCGGAGAGACTGAAATAACGCAGCGAAGCAGACGAAAAAAACCAATATTATCTTAATTCATAGCGGGCGTATGTTCTCGTGATTAACAGGACGGAATAACATTACGCCTCCAGTGATTGTTTGGGGAAAAGGGCTGTACATCATACAGTGGACGCGAGGGGTAATCAACAAGTTTGTGGCCCAATTTCCTAAAAATAAATGATATTTTTCACAGTTTCTAGAAGGCTGATGACTACTGGGATTCCGATGCTGCTCCCGCCATAAATCAGAGAGCGGTGCAAGAAAGGGGGCAGGTGGAAGAGGGGGGGGGACAAAAGACAATAGGACAGGAATGGAAAGAAGATTTTATGATGAGGGCTGAGGCGAGCCTGGGCCTATTTAAGGAGCTCGTTTGGACTTTGTAAAAACACATTTTATGAAGCTTTAACATCTGGCTTTCTGTGTAACCCTGCACTAAACACTGTATGCCAGCTAAATGCTGCTACTGCATGTCTAATTATTACATCTAACGCTCACCATCTCGAGACATTCCCACGGAGAGACACTTCTTAAAGCGGCAGTGCTGGCACCGGTTCCGGTTCATGCGCATGATGAGACAGTTTTCATTCTTCACGCACATCTTGTAGTGGATGTTCTGCTGAATGCTGCGTCTGAAGAAACCCTGGAGGAAGTAGAATGGAGAATAAGAAAAACTAGCCCGTGCACACACACACACACACACACACAGGCCATAAAACAAAAGGCTGTGGCCCAGCACTTTTGTTTGTTCTCACCTTGCAGCCCTCGCAGGCGTGCACGCCGTAATGGAACCCGGACGCGATGTCCCCGCACACCTTGCACAAAAGCACCATACCTCCGGTCTCTGTGAAAGAGGCACGCATTCGTTATCAGACACAGAAATCCAGTAACAGATCACTGGCAGGTAAACAAAGAGGAGAACGGGAAGGAGAGATACTTACTGGTAAACGTGCCTGTGAAGCCACAAGGCCTTTTGGCCACCGTGGGATGGCTGTAGGTTGCTGATGATGCTGTCGTAATTTGGGCGACCGGAGCGTTGGATACTTCAGGAAACTGAAAGACCATTTTGGGGGAAGCGGTTCTGCCCCCTCGTTCCCCTCTCTGCTTCAGGGATCCAATCTCCTGAAAGGAGACACCCTCTGGGGATGAAGGCTGCGAGTGGGAGGAGGGCGACTGGGTCTGGTATCCACTTGAAGGGCTGCCAGGACTTGGACTGGCACTGCCAGACGAGCCGGCGTACAGGATGACACCACCTGGAGGAGCGGAGAGGGGTGAAAGCTCAGTTCACTGATCTCAATCTGGGTCGGCGTCACGCGCGCAATGTAGGTGAGAGCCGCGGGTGTTGAGCAATGCTCTGCCTCGACCGCCGCGCGCTTACTTGGCAGGCGCTCGCAAAACCACAGAAAAAAACCCCGGGCCACGTTGGGACAAGATAAACTTGATCTGATGGGCGATCTGTGTCGCAGCTAGACCAAACGGAGGCGGTTGGGTCTAGTTTCTAACCTGATAGTTTACGGCGATAACCGATGTGTCGTGCAAACTCTCAAAAGCTGTGTCGCTCTGTCTTGACATCTTGGAAGCTCTGTTGGAGAGCGTTACTAAATGAAGCCAACGTTTGCTGAACAATTTTCCCACCGACGACAGGAAGTCCCAGCATGTTACTGGTTAAATAATCTCTTTAAGCTACGCTGCAGTGACTCAATAGTGTGTTAATAATAATAATAATATATCAGAACACACACACAAACTGAACCTGTGGAATAGGAGATTAACACACCTCACAGATGACAATATGCTCACAATGTGGCAGACAGGCCACACACAGGCCTTTGTTTATAGGTGCCACACCGACTCGGAAATTTCCCATTACGCCCAAACACAACGCCCCCGCACACCCCCACCACCAGCTTTGTTTTGCAGACAATGTTCCTCCCCTGCAAGATGAAAGACTGCCCCTCACGTGCAGCCTGAGCCAGCCAGCTCCCTGCCTGCCTGCTTTCAGAGCTGAATCTTTTCTACTCTCCCTTCTCCTACCCCCTCCCTCCTTCTGTATCCTTCTGTATCCTCCTCCTCTCCTCCCTCCTCCTTCTCCCTCCCTCCCTCCCTCTACGCTTTGGCTCCGGGCCTGCAGACCCATCTATCCGCCAGCCACCTGACCAGGAGCTCACATGGACTCTTGACACAGTTCCCGCCCGGCTCACAAGGCTCTTTGCGCAGTCCCGTGTAGACAACAGCAGCAGTACCATAACAAGCGCTAGGGCAGATCACGTTTGGAATAGAGACGGCTTTAACGCTGTGACACAGAGGGAGGCGAGCGGGGCACTGCCACAATGGGCTGATGCATTCCACAGAGCCACTAGAAACCGCGCAGAGGGCGACGGTCACGTTGAAATGATTTCCAAGGTGAATGTTTGATTAGATAAGGATTCAAAGACGTTTTTTTATTATTATTATTTTTTTTAGTGGCCCCTTTTATCTTTGTGTTTAATTCTTAGTTTGGTATATTAGATTACGGTGTCAGGTATCTGAATGCCTCAAGGCCTGCCAACTGTAACAGTTCCCATGTGCAGAAATGACACGCTCCACAGTCGATTCATAATCTGGAACACTTAGATCAAGATTGAAACCTTGTAGGTCGCTAACAGGCGGCGATAACCTGCCAAACAACTTGTTTTACAGGTTTGTAACGCATACTTGTATCACAGCTTAAAATATGTCTGTGTGGGTTTAGTCATCTGATGTATAGTAGCAACGTCCTTGGATTGTCTCCACTGTCGCATTTCCTCTCGTGGACCTTGAACCATCTGAGAAAAGCCTCCCTTGCCTCTTTCTCTCCTTGAGAAAACACGTGCTTGCCTCTCTGTGTAGCTCTAAGTGCCTCCTTAATTCCACCGCTCACACGTGTCAACACTCAACGCGAGGCCCGTCTCTCAGACAGGCGTGACTTCACCGCACACTCTAGTGTAACCTCTTGTTGTTTCCTGTGCTAGAAAGGTGAGGCTTTTATGGACTTGTGTATCACCTGCGCAGGGGGAAGGGTCACGCCTAACCGCCGCGCTCTCCGCATTCACAGCCACATCCTCGCCCCGCTTGGGCGTGAAAAAAAAAAAAACGTTTCATATTTTGAAGGCTCGTAACCACTTCCTGGAATCTGACTCGACCGGTTGCTAAAGAGCGAGCCCTGGGAATACATCGGGCTCAGCTGTGCTCACAGGTTTAAACATGTGACCTGCGGATACACATAGTGCCATAACAGCAGCATAAACAATACGCCCTACCGCCTATCCTTTTTTTTTTTTTTGCCGGCCCTCTCTAACATCCCTTCCCATGTGTTGCCTCGCTCCAGGCATTCACGCATGACATCTAACTGTACAGGCACCATGCACATACCGTGCATTGCCTCCTGACTTGGACTAGTCTGCCCTCCTTCATGTGAACATTTACAACTGTGCATGGGTGGTAAGCCTCGTTCCACGTGAAACAGCTGGCCTCATGACTATGTCTATTTATGTAGGCAGTGATCCTTTGAAGGCAACACGCATAATTTGCTCTGTATGAGCTTCCAAAAACTTTAGCTTGAGGGAAAATATATAGATCAAACATTTAGTAGTAGTAGTTTATATTCGACACTAAAGGGGAGAAACAGTCTATGTCTATCAAACTGACGTAGCCGGACATTTAATGTGAATTCGCTGCCGGTGCGGTCGTCTGACAACCACAAGGGATCTTGTTACAGGACGGGCATCAGAGCTGAACATTAGGCCCATTGTTCCGGCCTGCACCAACGGAACATGTGATGCAGTTATCTGCAGGTTGAGGGCGCATCTGTGTCATCGTCACATCAGCTGATGACTAATGCCGCTCTCTAAGTTTAGCTCTTCAAGCATTAAGGTACTACATGAGGTGTGGTGATTATATTTAGAGTTTAGTCATTCAACTGGTACACCCATGTTTCTCATAGTAGAAGTTTGACGTTTAACCGGTCAAGTTAAAATTAGACCGCTGCACCAATATCCTGCAGCACACTCTGCAGCATCTGCAATGAAACTGAACGGATACACGAGGCAGACATTAGCTCCACGAATGAAGTCACATGATTGAAAATCTATGACTTGATTGATAACCAGTTACTACGACTACAAACCAGTAGCGAAAGCAACTGTTTTTAATGGAAACATTAAATAAAAATCACTATAATGGCACTGAAAAAAAAGGGGAAATCTTCAAAATCCTGATTTTCAAAATAAAAGTAAACCCATGCAAGAGCAGATTGTAAAATACCGACGTAGAGAGCATTTTCCATTAGTCCCGATTATTACACACACAATGCATTTATATGCTGTGAAATGTTATGAAATCCCAACAATCCACAGCTTGATCACTGTTTAAATCACAAATAACAAAGTAAACCAACAAGTCAATCACGTCCAGTTCCTATTAATGATGTTTATTTGCCAGTCGTCGTCTGAAATAGGAAGTGGGGTGGCCATGTCACCTAAAAGAACCGGCTGAATGCAGCCAAATGTAGGTTAATGTGTCCTTTCAGACACCACCCACGCTGCGGGGCCACCTCGAGTAAAATATCACCCAAAGTGAACATTTTTAAACCAGTTAAACCGGGACGAGTGGGGGAGGGTTGACGGGTAAGGGGGTCTGCTAAACTAAACCTCCCTGACCCACTGACCAATCTATCCGCGAGGAGGAGGAATCCCGAGAGCGCGAGCAGGGATTGCGCGCGACAGACGGAAACGACCGAGCGAGGTACTTTGACTCATGCGCGGCACGTGGACGCCGAGGCTGTATACACGTGCTGTCAAGCTCGAGGCGGGGTGGTGGTGAACTGCGTATTTTTTTTTTTCTTTTTTTTTTTTAATCAGGCGCATGATTCGCAACATCACAGCTGTTTTTTATTTTTTTATTTTATTGTTTATTTTATTTTTATTTTTTTTACCCAGGATGCACCGGGCTGAGATGAAAAAATAAGACAGAATGTAATGTACATATAAATGCTGTCGTCATTCTTTATTATATATTTATATAATTTTTATTCCTCAGACGCATTTTAGTGTCCAAAAAACATGTAAATACAAATAATGCAAAACTATAGATTTAAATAAAAGAGGTAGAAGGACATTAGGGCCAAAATGAACTACAATAAGAAATAATAATAGTGAATAAGATGAAAATATATACATTATTCCTCTTTAAATCACTGACGCACCGCTGTCAGCACCGGAAGTGGCTCAAAACTCGCCATTGATTAGCCAATGTAATTGTTTTACGAGTGGGCTGTGATGTGATCTGCTGCTCATTCATCACCAGTTCCCACTTAACAGCCCACGCTCAGATGATGACTCAGGCCCTGGCAGGAATAGTGTTTACTCCAAGTCGTGGAAGAAGAAAAAAAAAAGTTGGCTGTAGTGAGTTTTGCTTTGACCCAAGTGGGTGTGACCGTGTCTTGATATAGCCTTACTCACACGTGTTTAGTGGTGACTCAGTCAAAAGTGAATAAGGAAAAAAAATGAATCAACAATGAGCACGTTTTTTTTTAACTGCAGGAAGTGATTTAAAAGATCAAGAATCAAAATAAACATCAGGGCGTGCACGTGAGCCTCCTTTATCTGGCAACAACAAATAAAAGATAATAAAACAAGGATTATTTATTTATTTTTAGCTTTTAGGTGAGACAGGCTGCTGTGTGTAAAGAAGAGGAAGAACGTGTCTGGTAAGGGAAGTTGAGTTGGAGGGGAGGGGGGGCATTTTAGGTCGCGCTTCACGTGAGTTTTGTTTACATGCAAAGAGTCGGAAGTCCGCTGCGAAGGACTTCCCTCTCCCTGTGCCCATCAACTTGTCTGTCTGCAGCCCAGGGGCACCTGGCAAGACGCCATGACGCTACTGCACAGCCGAGCAACAGTTAAGAACCAGGAAATTAATAAAATGTATAAATAAAATAAAAAAACAACTTGAGTCAGAGTTCACCTGCGCTTTGCTGAAATGTGATTTTTGTTTGCTTACATATAAAGGTGCATTGGACGCAACGTTAACAAATAAAACGCATTTGGGTAAAAAAAAACGTCTGGACACGTGATCACACAATATGAAAGTTTAAAATAAAATATTCTAAATTTAGCTATAAAATCTGCGGAAATTCTCAATGCACGGCACACCTTGTTCTCTGCAGTGACAATAAAATGATGTTATATTTTTATTCTATAAGCAGTGCACTGGTAATGCACTGTGAGCACCTAAATGCACCATTGCCTGCTCCCATCCTCGAAATATCCGCAAACAGCACAAGATACACATGATATTCGCATCGGTTTCAAGCAATATATGCAGTATACAGTAATATAAATAATAGTTAAATAAATAAAAAGCTCACTTACCACCGGGGCTGTTCTCCATGGTCGGTTGATTGCTGTTCCGGGCTGTGTGTAATAATAACTGAGGGCGTTTAATGCTGGACCGTCTGCCGCTGTTCGCAACCGAGGAGTTTCGTTGACACAGGTGAAAGAGTCATGAACTGCCAAGGCATATAGAGGGTATCCCAGATTTCAGACCAAAAAGAGGGTGCACGGGGCATTGGGGTTTGCTCTAGAATGAAAACTAAAAATGGGGCAAAATATCTAAAATAGAAATAAATAAAAGAGCGAGAGAAAAACCAGAAGATAAGATCAGGTGTCTTGTCGGTTCGGATAGATTTTCCCCCGCGGTGAGTGGACTCTGAGGAGCTCCTCCGTGTCTTGGATCACTGCACTGTGTGGGTGAGGTCCCCTACGCGTTCAGCTGCTCTCCGTGTACAGTGACAACCAAAACATGATCGGAGTGGATGTAGTTTAAACACTCCCACACACCCCCCTCCTCCTCCAAAAGCTCATCAATAGGCAACACGCGTCCCAAAATAGCCAGCACGTTTTCTGATGCCTGAGAAATGTGACCGTGTTTCTTTTCTACCCCTCCCTCCTCTCCTCTCCCTTTCTTTTTTTTTTTTTATGTGTGTCCCTCAAACGCTTGTTTGTTGATGAGCATCAGGGATCTCTCTCTCTCTCTCTCTCTCTCTCTGAAAACACTCCTCTCCACCCTCTCGCCCCCCACGCTCTTTCTCTCTCTTTTTTTTACTCTTTCTCACTTTTTCATTGGTCGACGTCCCCGCGTGGAGATGGCACATTAGGCTCGTTCGACATTGGAATGCTGGTTAAAAGCCTTACAGCATGTGCGCATGGCATGTGAGCTCGCGCTGCCCTACTGACACACATTTTATGCTAATGAGCTGCCTGAGCGGGGGATACGACGAAGAGAGGGCGGGAAAACGGAGGCGAGACGTCTCACTCCGGCCTCTTTTTTTTTTTTCTCCCTACTTTCTTTTTTTGCAGTCACCTCGGTCGGCGGGTAATGAGATTTAATGCCCTGAGATAAAATATCTTTTGGCTGAGGGTAATAATATGTTGTATTTAAATTGCTTGTTGTGATTATTTAGTGTTTACTTGTCCTTGTGTGTACAATCAAAGTCAAAGTGAGCTTTATTGTCAATTCTGACACGTGCAAAACAACTTCTATCTATCTATCTATCTATCTATCTATCTATCTATCTATCTATCTATCTATCTATCTATCTATCTATCCTGTGTATGAACAGAATAAAAATAAAAGCTAAGGCACATGACAATAGCCATAAAGTCATAAAGTGGCTGGTTCAACCCCAGAGGTGGGCATCTTGTCTTACCTTAAATATCTTTACATTTTAAATATTCTTCCACCATTTGAGCTAAAGAAGTAAAGCCCCCACCCATCTGTTATTTTTATTATTATTATTTTTCCCCCATCAGGAAAACTCTTCATAAATTTGTCCAAGCCTCCATATACCATGTCCCTTCATTTATTTCCTGGTTTTTATATGCCCCGTCTTCAATTTCAAATCAACACTGATGCCGATGCGTCGGGTGTAGTAAACTGAGTAACATAAACAACATTCACATTTCTAACAAACCGTCCATAAGGAAGGGGAAAATAAGGGGACAGCAACTAGACAATTAGAACGCCTCCATCCGACCATGAAATTGTACGAATGACAAAATAAAGCACATTACTTTATATATCATGAGGTTTGTTAGATAAATAGATAGATCTATTACATGGGGAATAAAAGAATGCAGAAAATTAAACACACCTGTAGCTACGTTTACAATTGATGCAGCCTTGTGATGCAGTTCACGGCAATACAGTTTATCTGCAATGTTTAAAATGCAACTCACTTACATTTAATGAAGCAAACTGTGAGGATAGCATGCATTAGTTGATGTCTGTGTCTTTGTGTTAGCTGCCTGCGATAGGCTCCAGCTTCCCCCCTGCGACCCTTCACAAAACAAGTGATTACAGAAGATAGATAGATAGATAGATAGATAGATAGATAGATAGATAGATAGATAGATAGATAGATATCCTGCTGCAATATATCCCGATGTTCACTCGAATACAGTCCGTTTTAATTTAAATTATTTATATTATTATTATTATTACCTTTATTTAACCAGATAAAAAACCCATTGAGATCAAGACCTCTTTCACAAGGGTGACCTGGCCAAGAAAGGCAGCAGCACACGTCGTGGTGATCAATACAGACAAACAACAATTTTAACAAACAACCAGTGAAAAATAAAACATAAAAAATCGAAAATTTAAGATGCAGGAAATAAAATGTATGTATGTATTTGCTCACATGTATTTGCTCACATGCACACAATATGAATTTAACTGCTCTTGCACTTCTGTTTGGATGCCAGCTGCATTTCTTGGCCTTGTACTTGAACATGTGCAGTGACAAAACGGTTGAATCTAATCTAATCTCGGAGGCGTTTCAGTGTAACTATTTTTATCCAAACGAGATTAAAACGCCTATTTTTATAGCGTTGCACAAACACAGTGCACGACAAAAACAACAGATTACACCAGTAATAACAACAAGACAAAAACAGCCTTCAAATTGAGGTGAACGTGTCATAGCCAGTCCACGTGCCTCCCCAGCGCATGAGAATAGCGCATGCGCAAAAGCGAGTGACGCCCTTTCTCCAACCGGAATCCCGTGCTGCTTTCGGTCGAGGAGCCGCCGTCTTCCCCGAGACATAGACGATCTTTGCCAGAGAGGGCTAGACACGTGCGGAAGGGGCAGTGCTCACCGTGACTCCCGCCGCCCCTCCCCCCCTTCCCGTCACGTTTCCTTTCCCTCCGCAGATTGTGTGGTGTGTGTTTGCTGAGAGCCGAAGCACCGCGCGCGCGGAGATTGGCCGGGACCGCGAGAATGTAGGTCAGGGGCGCCTCGTGCAAACATGAGCGTGGTAAAATAGCCCAAATGCGCCTAAAAGCGCCCCGTCCCGTTGAGAAGAGGGCCCTAAAGGACCGCCTGATGCTGGCGGGCGCTATTAGATTTAGGTCACGTTGTTGCTCAGCCTTGAAGCGGCTGAGTGGGACGATGTGTTCATGTCACAGCGTTACTGTCAGTCTGGATAGGTGAGCTGAATCACTAAGCCCCTCACTGCAGCCTTCAACTTGTAGGGAAGTAGGCTACGGGGTCAGATGGCGAAAATAATATTTTAAGTGTGTGTGTGATGTTCTGTTTGGGACTGAATGTTCTTATTGCTGTACGTTGTGTGTATGTCAATTATTATTAGGTCTATCCCGCAAAGTACATCTCGATCTCCCAACAGGGTCGGTGCTAGAACAAACACCTAAAAAGGGGCCGTGTGGGCCGCAGCACCAGGGTCACGCAGATAGCCTGAAATCCTTTAAAGGACATCTTGAGTATCTGTTTCCGAATAATAACCCGACTAAAAACAAAAAGAAATCTCCCCGTGGAAACTTGACAAGGTCACAACAGACTGACAACCACAGACTAAATATCCAGATAATATAAAAATTGCGGAATGAATCTGACACACAAAGGCATAACATTATGACCACTTAAAGGAATGTAAATGTCAAACAACTTACTTTATACGTTTAAGGCAAACTAAACACATCCGTGCTCCAAAGCCATGCCTGGTAGACTAGTGGATATACACCTATCAGCCACAACATTATGACCAGGAGAAGTGAATAACCTTGACCATCTTGTGACAATTCAGTGTTCTGCTGGGAAACTTTTGGACCTGGCATTCATTGGTCTGGTCTAGGTGGGTGCTACATGTCTAACTAACATCCACTTAGACATGTAGCACCCACCTAGACCAGACCAGACACCTCCCAACCCATAGCAATGACACTCCTTGATGACAGCAGACATCCCCAGCAGGATGCAGACACAAAATGTTTTTATGAACAACTCAAAAAAACAAAAAACACAAAACACAGCACAAGGTGTTGACATGGCCTCCAAATACACTAGATCCCAGACTGATTAAGTTTCTCTTTGCTGATCCACAAAGGCCCCCCCACTAACAACATAATACAAACCTTTAGAAGGCCCATGTCCATTCTCTGATGAGTCACAACTGTTTTGGAGGCACAAGGGAGACCTACACAATCTTAGGAAGGCGGTCATAATGTTATGCCTGGTCCGTGTACCACATACTTACACCAGCATGTACAATGTTAATACTGTACAGGCAATTGGAAGCGGCGATGCATTTCATTTTTGCACAGTGCACAGTTAAGTGTAAAGCAGGAGCTGCACATGTTGGAGTCGTGATAGCTGCAGGTGGAAGATGTCTTGTCACTTCCTTGTACAAATGGTACAATTACTCCTCCTGCTGTTTGAAAATGATATTATATTATATTATAGGATCAATGTAAGACAGTATGAATATTAACACACACAATACTGTGTACACTAGAGATCAAAATTAGAGAACAATTTATGAACACTTGATTTTTTCCGAAATAATGTCATCTTCATTGCTCAACATTTAAAGGACTCTTCATTGTGGCAGGGCCATGCTACTAGAATAGTGTTTTACTACATCTCTAAACATAGACCATTAACAAAAAACAACCTTATTTTGTAGAAAACGTGATGATCAAAATAAAGAACAGCAATGCCTGTAGCACAAAGAAAGCTTATAACATAATTTTCTGCAGGATATGACAAAAGCAAAAATTAGTAGGAAGTGTGCAGGCCTTTGCTTTGAATGACTTTAGCACATCTACAGCCTCAGGACAGTCTCTCACACTGCTCTGGTGTGATTTCAGTCCACTCTTCTTCCAGTCTCTTCCACAGTTCCAGAGGTTTCTATAGGGTTTAGATCACAGGACTCTGGCCCGGCCATTTCATTATTTCACTGTTTTCACTTTCAAGGAACTGCTTTACTTGTTTTGCAGCGTGACAGGGGGCATTGTCCTGCACGAACACTGCTGGCTGATTGGGTGATGAATGCAGGCAAGGAATCATATGTTGTCAAAGAAGGTTCTCCTACACATTAGCATTCACTCTGCCATGTAGCTGTATTAGTGGCCCAACTCCTGTTGCAGAAAACATTGCCCATACCATAACACTTCCTCCTCCACCATTCACCAACTTTTTTTTTCTATACACATAATGTTTTCCATCGGATCCAAACAAATGAAACTTGCTTTCATCACCAGTTTTCCTCTGTCCACACAACATGTTCCTCAGCAAAGGTTAGTCTAGGCTTTTGATTCGGCTTTCATTCCAAAATGCTCTTAAACGTCGAGACACCGTGTGACGAGACCGAGTCTTACCCTGTTTGGCACTGAACTGACAAGCAATTCCAGCTGCAGTGATGAACCGATTGTCCATGGAGGTTCTCCGCATTATCCTGTCCTGTCTTTCAGTTGTCTTTGGTGGACTGCCAGCCTTCTTGGTGGATTTGAACGAATTTGTGACTTTGTAAAAATGTAATATTCTGTATATCACAGATTTGGAACGACCAATTTCTCTCGCTATTGCTGACAAGGTCATCCCTTTGGCCTTCATCTGGACAACCTGCTGCCAGAGGGTTTCAGTGACTCTAGAACAGCTGGCCAGCTTGTGAAGTTGGTGAAAATTGGAAGATAAGCTGTCAGTTAAATGGGGTTGTCAGATAAATACCCCTTGTGCTACCCTCCTGCATGCTCTCTATCGGTCTGTCCATTCACTTGGGGTCCCAGAGACCCCAAAGGTAGCACGAGGGTTAAGGAAATTGGCACCAGGTGCCAGACTAACACCAGTTACTGGGAGGTATCTGAAAGTGCTATCTAATTTTGATCAGTGTTCTTTTTCGAATATCTGATTTAAGTTTTTTATATTGTGCTACAGAATATATGTAACTCTAGTGTATATAATATAATATAGTATTGGGTGTGTTGATGTTCATGCTGTCTTACATTGATCCTAAAGCCTGAAGCCCATGACATAAACGGATTCTTTTTGAAGTTCCATCCATTTTGGGTCTAAGCTGTTTGAAGCAAGCAGCATGTCCTCTCCTCTGCCCTGGTTTGGGTTAGCTCTGAGCTATTAGTGAACTGCCAGATCATCTTATTGTCAGTGTGTTTTCTTATTCCTCACCGCGGCTCACAAACTTGCAGAAAAAACCACAGAAACGTCTCGCTCGACAAAGTCTTCGTCTTTCTCTTAGTTTTTATGGGATGAATGTCAACTATGCAATTCAATGAATGGGAATTGGATTTTTTTCATTGTATATTCATATTGCAGTAAATTTACATTATTTTACATTGATTAATGATTATTTAATTAGCAGAATCCCCACTATTTAAAGTTGTTATACTTAATTTTTGTATTTATCATTTAGATTTAAATCAGTAAATTATGTAAGTGAAGCTCAAGCAGTAATTCAAGCAGTAAAAGGACAAATAAGCCACATTTTTGTGACAACCTTAGTATTTGAAAAAGTCACCATAAATTATGCCATTATTAGAAAAAAAAGCCCACATTTTCAGAAGTCGTATTTAAAATAGTTTTAGCGCAAACCTTGTTTATAAAACAAGTAAAAAATAAAAAAATCCTAATAACTTTTACTCCTTATTTGAATTCATCCAGTGCTAAAGTATCAAGATCATTCAGCTCATGGTATATCTAAAACAAAGCTAATTTAGTTCTTAGGAGGCCACATGGACATTATCTACATAACCATGGTCTTGAAGCTGGACCACCATCTGCAGTAGATGTTCCAAGTAGTTAAACAATTGAACAGCACCACCTTGTGGTTTAAATAAACTCTTCAGCTAATTTCTGGTGGGTTAGATAGATGCTTCCACATCCATCCGGCACAACATTATGACCACTGACAGGAGAAGTAAATAACACTTACAATCTTGTGACAATACAACATTCTGTTGGGAAACTTCTGGACCTAGCATTGATTCGTGTAGATGTTACTTAGACATGTAGCACCCACCTAGACCAGACCAGGCACCCCCACCCCATAGTAATGATACTCCTTGATGGCAGCATCCATCCTCAGCAGGATGCAGCCTGACACAGATACACAAAAACTTAGGAACAACTCAAAAAAACATGAAGAACAGCACACGGTGTTGACCTGGCCTCTAAATTCACTAGATCCAAAACTGATCAAGAGGCCCCAACCCTCAAAGGCCCCCCTCTAACAACATTCTGTTTTTCAACAAACACAACACCCTCAGAAGTCACAACTGTTTTGGAGGCACAAGGGAGACCTACATAATATTAGAAAGGTGGTCATAATGTTATGCCTGATTTGTGTATTGTCACAAACAAAAATTCAGGTCATTGGGACATTTAAATTTCCTCAGGGCTCGTAGTTGGTACTTCTGTTGTTTCATTGTAGCAAAGAGTGAAAATCAAGGAAGGAAAATCTGTTTGTATGAATAAACAAAATGATTTTCAATGTGTGGCAAAAAAAAAAAAAAAAACACTCTTGTCTATCAGCTTTTTAGGGTACAATCTTTTTGGAAAAAAGTCCTCTGCCCCTTTTTATTTAGTGCTTCTGTACTTTGCAGTAGACTTGTAGACCAAGACCAGTCTTGAGACCACTTTTTTGTGGTCTTGGTCTTGTCACGGCCTTGACAGTCTTTGGTCTCGGGTCTCTCGGTCTCACAATGTCTTGGACTGGCCGAGCGGTCTCGAATGGATTTGTTTGTTTTTTTTGGATATCATTATACGTCCCCTTCAAGCACCAATCACATGCATTTTGTGACCCAGAAGGCGTTGGCGTTTCTCCAGACATCTGGAGCGAAAACACCGGGAAAGGTAAGCAGATAGCTCTGATACTTAGTTAGCAGTAATGTTAACCACCTCTTAAACCTCCCATGACCGGTGGTGGTTGTGGTACACAGTTTGTCAATCCATGACTGTGAGAAAACACACACACAGGCTTAATCCCTCTCGTGCTTACATGATCAACATGCAATGCAGCCTTATTTTATTAACTATTGGATGTGGTATGTATAATGGTTAAGACTTAAGTCCTCTTCTGTGTGGCCCTATGAGCCTATCATGCCAAGAAAAACTTTTATTGTTGGTCTTGGTTTCAGCCTCGGTCTCGAGCTGAACTAGTCTTGGTCTTGACTTGGTCTGTCTTGGTCTTGTCTTGGTCTTGATACTCTCTGGTCTTGGTAGTGTCTTGGTCTCGGTTTAGGTGGTCTTGACTACTAGTATACTTTGCAGTGCTGTCTGATCTCCTCTAGATGGCGGTGCTGGCAAGTCTGTGAGGTATGCTTCATGCTTTTATTTCATTAGCCAGTTTTTTTTTTTTTTGTTAAGTACTCCCTAGTTTTAAATAAAAGGACTTTAGAGGCTCTGCTCTGCCCACACTAAACACAGCTTAGGTGTGGATGTTTGCGCAGCAGAGATGCAGGAAGGACTAAATTCTGCACGCACCACATTAGCACCATTGCTCTAATTAGAGTTATAGGGAGGGCCATAAAACATGAGCGCCCGAGACCCGTCACTCTATTTGTAGAATATGCACACATTGTGCTGAGGCCCCGGTGTTTGAGTGGTTGTCAAAACACACGGCGACAGGCCGAGCTGCATTCGCGAGATTTTTGAGTCATGTGGCTGTTTTTACTGCTCCAGGTGACACCTGGGAGAATGAGTGCAGCTGTGCCCGGGGCTCCCTCACTCACTGATTCACATCCAGGGCAACAGTTTCTTAAGCTGTCATAATTTTATCACATTATATGTTGGAATGTAGCATCCAAGATTTATTTTCGCTTGCTCAATTTACTCTGTTTACCTTCTGAGTTTTGACACGGCAGTGCCAAAACTGGCTGCAAGGTCTTTCTGTGTACATTTGGGATTACAGTGTATTTTACTACAATAACAATCCGCAGCTCCAAACCCGGGGCACTCATTCCTCTGGGAAACTTGTTTTTAGTCATATTTGTAAAGGTTTTAATTCATGTAGCCGCACATTTGTCTGTGCGACGGCTACTGTGGATTGAACTGTTATTATCATCTTGCGTGTATGTAATTTGTTGTCAGGTCTGACTTTACGGATAGATTAATCGTTTGTGCTGTTTGAATAGACAGCGCCAATCTCAGATTAAAAAATAGCATCTGTTCTCTTGTTTTTACTCAGCTTCAGTTTTAACATTAAAGAAAACACCTACAGAGATAATTAGACATGTTATCCGACACAGCTTTGCAGGCGTGAATACAGCAGGATCAGACGAGTAAATGCGGAACAACAAAATAAATGTCTCCTATAATACGCATATTCACGCTACTTTACATTGAATAGATGTTGATCGGTTCTCTGACTTTCCCTCCCCAGCCAAAATGCAGAAACGGCAGCACTGTCTTCCACAGCAGCTCGTTTTTCCAATTTGATGGTTACCATGGCGAGGAGAACATCAGCGATGGAAGTTGTTTTGTTTTTCTGCGATGAAGGGTGAGTTGCATTGACTGCTACAGCAACATAACAATAATTAACGTTGTGTAGGCCTACCTTGTGTCTCCAAAACAGTTGTGACTCATCAGAGAATGGACATGGGCCTTCTGAGGGTGTCCTGTGGGAGGGGTCTCTGTGGATCATCCCACAGATAGTAACTAAGAGAAAGGTAACTCCTGCTGCCATCAAGGAGTGTCGTCGCTATGGGGTGGGGTTGCCTGGTCTGGTCTAGGTGGGTGCTACATGTCTAAGTAACATCCACATGAATGAATGGCCGGTCCAAAAGTTTCCCAGCAGAACACTGAATTGTCACAAGATCAGTGTTCATTTCGTTGACGAAAATTTTTCGTTATAGTTTTAGTCAACAACCTTTTTTTCTCTGAGGAAAACGAGACAATAACTAAAACTATGATGAAAGTTATTGACGTTTTGGTCAACATATAAAAACGACTTTAGATGGTGAAGCTGGACGACTTGGAAAGACAACCAGTCAGAACAAACTCTGGAGAGCGTAAGGCGCTCATTGATGGTCGGTAGACTGCTACAAGGTCATCATATGCATGCACTCGCAGTTTTTTATAAACACCGCAATATGTCACAGCTGGGGAGAAATATATGGACATATGGATATGGATATATGGACTCATTTCCAGTTTATTCCAGACGCATTGCAAATCTGACCTACTATCACCGGTAAAAACACAGCAAACTTGAAGCGACACTTGCAAGCGAGTTATCCTGAAATCTATACAAAGGTAAGCTAGTTAGCTCGTTAGCTCCAAAATGCATGTCATGGCTGTCTGTGATATCTACTGCTCTGTGCTGTTCAGTGTTTTAAGTTTGTTAAGAGTTGCTACCCTCGCTAGTTTTGGTTTATCAAGTGCAAATACAACTGAGGCTCTAATCAAATTTGGTCAGGTGCAGTAGCAACTCTGGTTACGTTAACAAGCTGTAGCTCAGCATGTTAGCATGTTAGCCATAGCAGTTTGTTCAAATAGAATGAGTGAAATCTATGCCAATAAGCATTGCACATTTAAACATTAATATCATTCCATAACAGATGTTTTCTATTTTAGCTTAAGAAATACAAGTTAATCTAAAAAAACAACACTTTATATTTTAGCTGACTAAAATTACTATATATTTAGTCAACTAACATTTTATGATTTTTAGTCGACTAAAACTAAAACGATTTACATGACTAAATTGTGACTAAAACTAAAATTATATTTTCGTCAATAGACTATGACTACAACTAAATCTAAATTTGCTGCCAAAATTAACACTGCACAAGATGGTCAATGTTATTTACTTCTCTTGTCAGTGGTCATAATGTTATGGCTGTTCGCTATACATAAGTATATGTATGTAGTCGTGTGTCCAAAAATAGACGAGAGGAGCGACTGGTGGGATACAATGAATGATTTTCTCAAACATAACAGTCTGAAGGATCAACATCAGCCTCACTACTGGGACACAGCTGGTTATATTAAAAGTGCCAGAACTTTGATAAAGAACACAGTGGACGGTAGTCAGCCCAGGCACGGCACAGTTCATGTGCGGTGTAGGAAAAAGCGAAGAGGTTCATTGGCAAATCAGCGGCTGAATAACAGTCGGCCTATTCTGTAGACGGGGTTGAGCACCGCGGTGACTTGTTCCGAAAATGGCTTAACTTCAACGAAAATATAAGTACGGCTGCCCGGAGGGAACGCAGGGAACAGCTGCTTACAATAAAACTGAAAGAGCAAGCAGCTATGATCCTTAGAAACATTACCATTGGCTTTGTTGGTCGCCGAGACACACTGAACAACATTCAGAAAGTCTCCCGGTAAACAGTGCAAAAGTTGAGTTTTGCGGCAGCACTAAGAATCGGCCTGCAGCTGATACTTGTCCCTGTTTACCCTCCAGAGGGCATTTACATTTTCTGACAGGCAGACAGATATTGCAGTAGGCAGCCAAGATCTGCTGAGATCTGTTGACAAGCTCTTTTTTTGTGAAGAGGTGCCAGATTATCCTGAGGGGGGCAGCTACCTCCCCACTGTACCCGAGCAGCTGAATGGATTGACTTTTTGTTTTAGACTAGTGAATAAAAACTGATCAGCGATGAGCTGCGGAGAAAAACATTAGTGGCAGTAGTATGTAAGTTCCTTGTTGCAAACTGTATTTAAAAAAACAAAAACAAAACTACAATACTATTTAAACTTGTACTACTGTCTGTATGTTTTTACACTATCCAGAGATAATGGCCATCACACCATCTTGTCAGATCCTTTGCAAAATATTTACTAAGCTCAGGAGATCATCAGCCCCTGAGCACTCAGGCTCACCGGATGTAGGTGGTTGGGACAAAGCCTTCAGTCGGGCATGTATTTAAAATAGAATAGTAGAATAGAGTATACTTTATTGTCACTGCAGAGCACAGGTTGTACAGCACAAGGGAATTTAGTTTGCAGCTCTGCAAGACACTCAGTAGAAACGGTAAAAAACAGAATTAAAAACGATAAAAAATAACTCTTAGCTACGCTACAGCGGCAGCGCAGAGCATATGTAGATCCAGATACAGAAAGCTTTATTAATCTCCAAAGGGCAATTCAGTTTCTACAGTCCATCATCTAGACATACAACCATTCACACAACAATAGTATATAGAAGGGGTTCCCAAACTTTTCCATGCCAAGGCCCCTCAAACAGCATTAGCTTCTGGCCGGGGACCCCCTTTGCAAACCTACAGACAATGCTACAAAATATGTAAAGAAACGTCATATTTTATAATATTTCTTACTTTTATTCACTGTTCAATAACTATTACATTTGTTTAACATAAGTGCTGCCTAATCTTTTCTGATTTTAGTTGGCCAGGAGTTCTTAGGTTTTTTTTTTGCAGCAGTGTTCTCCATCACAGGGCTTTTGGTCTGTTCCTTTCTTGTCAAAAACCTGTCCATTTTGCGCTACCTACGTGCTAGCTACATGCTAGCTTGAGGAGCAAAGCAGTTTGATAAGTGGCGCAAACCACTTATGTCTGCAAAGATTAGGAGGTCATGAAATCAGAAAGATCAGCATGGCAAATAACATTTAGATATGATATATTATTAATAACTGTTTTATGATAATGATTTAAAAAACAACTAGATTATATTTGTTAATAATAGTTAAAAAATAATTCGATTTTATATATATATATATATATATATTTTTTTATTTTTCTGTTTTTTTTTATTTTCCCTCCAATTGTCTGAGGCCCCCCTAGCGCCCCCTGGCGGTCCCCCAGGGTGCCGCAGGCCCCACTTTGAAAACCACTGGTATATAGCAGGAGTAGCGTAATTAGGACTAAGTACAATTAATAAATAAAAAGATATCAGATGATAAAATTAATACAAATAACTGCTTGTCCTGATAAGAATAAAGTAAGATAAAAATAAGATAAAATAGTAGTCCAGAATAAAAGATAATGTGTAAACAAAAAAATAAAAAATTGCCAAAAAAGTAATAAAATCTAAATAAATAAATACATGGAAGATGAATTGCACATATCCGTAGTACCTAAAGTGCATTGTGCCAAGAACAGATCAGTCAGTAATTATTTCCTCAGCTCAGTATTTAACAACATAATTGCTGAAGGAATAAATGATCTTGTGTAACGGTTTGTCTTTCTGGGAGGCTGCAAGTAACGCCGACCTGATGGCATAAGAACAAATTCATCTCCCAGAATATGATGTTGGTTCATCAGACGTTTTGCTTTTTGAAGGACAAAAAGTCTGATGTGCACATGAGCGTACATTAGCCTGACTGCCAAAAAAGACACAGCGTACTACATATGTACGTAATTGACGTACGGAGGCTATGTACAGAATATACTTACGGAATGTACGAAATTTACATACGGAGGCTGCGTATGGAATCTACGTACATAGGCTATGTACAGAATCTACGTATGAAGGCTACATATGGAATTTACATACGGAGGCTACTTATGGAATCTACGTACATAGGCTTTGTATGGAATCTACATATGAAGGGTACATATGGAATTTATGTATGGAGGCTACTTATGGAATCTACATACATAGGCTACATACGGAATCTACGTATGAACGGTACATATGGAATTTACATACGGAGGCTTCGTATGGAATCTATGTATGTAGAATTTACATACGGAGGCTACTTATGGAATCTACGCACATAGGCTACGTACAGAATCTACGTATGAAGGGTACATATGGAGGCTACTTATGGAATCTATGTATGAAGGCTACGTGCAGAATCTACGTGTGACGGGTACATAAGGAATTTACATATGGAGGCTACTTACGGAATCTACGTACATAGACTGTATGGAATCTACGTATGAAGGGTACATATGGAATTTACATACGGAGGATACTTATGTAATCTACATACATAGGCTACGTACAGAATCTACGTATGAAGGGTACATATGGAATTTACATACGGAGGCTCCGTATGGAATCTACGTATGAAGGCTACATATGACGGCTACATACAGAGGCTACATGTGGAGGCTATGTACGGAATCTGCGTGCAACAGAAAAATTTGGCATCTATCTATCTATATTGTCATCCAGTGTAGATATAGGTTATTTACCACTGTGAACTAAAAATTAATTCTTTTTAGGATGTGCACATTATGTGTTCTGAAATTGCCGCAGTCAAATTTATTTTATGGATTCATTCATCTTTTTCCTGTGGCAGCTGCATGTGCCGGTGACGTAAACTTAACCAATGGACTGATCCGTTCTGCTCCTTTGCACTTTGGAACGTTTCTGCCAGAGCCACATACAGTCTGTGGTTTTTAATGCGTCCAGTATAGTCTCCTTCAGAGATGACGTGCAGGTACAGGCTTCACCTCTAAGGCACCAATTATCAAATTATGGTTGTGTTTTTTAGCCAAAATACTGTGCGTATTCTACGTGCTCCTTCTTTTGTTTTGTTTATTTTTGCAGGGAATTAATTAGCCATGTTAACGACGGTGGTGCCCGCCTGCCAGTGTGCAAATGTTCCTCCAAAACAAGTCCCTCCTCGACACTAGGGCAGTGTTGCTACATCCCTGGCTTGGCCTTGCACAATGAGATTCTGATTATGGAAAGAAATACAAACAAGCAGGAGCAGATTTGCCCCATAGCGGAGTGATAATGATTGCAGCCAAAGCATTCTTCAACACAGACACAGTGCTGTGGGGGTATTAGGTCTGGCTACGCGAGTCTAGTCACTTATTTATGCACACTGTAAAATGGATTAGAACAAGGAAAAGGGGCTGCAAAGAGGCAAATGCCAACAAGGCTTTTAAAGTGATGTATAATAATTAGTTTAAGTCACGGGTATCACTGAAGCTAGGTTTGAATTTTTCGGCCTCGGTTTGCTTCCCTGCTGAGAGATGAGACAACTGAACTTTATGTTAAATACACTGATCAAGCATAACATTATGACCTAATATTGTGTCTCCCTTGTGCCTCCAAAACAGTTGTGACTCATCAGAGAATGGACACGGGCCTTCAGAGGGTGTCCTCTGTGGATCATCCCACAGACACTTGACCTAGTGAATCTGGAGGCCAGGTCAACATCTTTGTGCTGATTTTCATGTAGTTGTTCCTTTTTTGTGTGTGTACTTGCATCAGGCTGCGTCCTGGCCATCAAGGAGTGTCATTGCTATGAGGTGGGGGTGCTTGGTCTGGTCTAGGTGAGTGGTACATGTCTGAGTAACATCCACATGAATGAATGCCAGGTCCAAACGTTTCCCAGCAGAACACTGAATCATCCCAAAATGGTTTAAATGTTATTTACTTCTCTTGTCCTCTAAGTGGTCTTAATGTTTTGGCTGATCGGTCTACTTGTATAGCTCACTAGATCACTACGCTTATTCCTGAAAGAAGCATGTCTTACTTCTATTACTGAACAATGACAAATACTGAATATTTCAGTAAAAACAGATTTTACAAATTGAAACCACAGTCAAAATCTGCATATTTCAACATGTTATGACATATTTTTATTTTAGTTTTTTTATTTGCTACAGTCGTGATACAGAGCCATCTGGGTTTCTCACACATCCCGGAGTCGGCAACATGTTACATGTCTAAGCAACATCCACAGGAATGAATGCCGGGTCCAAAAGTTTCCCAGCAGAACACTGAATTGTCACCAGATGATCAATGGCATATACTTTAATATTGTGGCTGATCAGTGCATTGGCTGATAAGCATTGCCTTACATGTACAACTGTGTATACAGGTGGGATTAATCCACCTACCAGCACCTCTAAAGTTCACTAATTTACAGGTTAAGTCTTGTCTGCAACATGAAGTTTGGGGGAAAGTTTCTGTGTCCGAAGCCAAAAGCAGAGGGAGATGGTGCAAGAGCCACCGTGACACTTCCCTAATAGTTGCTCTCCACCTCCTCCAATCACGCATCTCAACCCCCTCCCCCTTCGTCCAATCGTGTCATTTCCATGCGGCTGCAGCCTCCAATCACCATCTGTCCTGCAGGCAGTAACACTTATACATTTCTGCTGTAATTAGACGATCACTTCCACATGTGGATCAAACTCCTTCGAACCACTCAACCCCTACCTCACCCTCCCGTCCGCCCACTGTCTCCTTTTTTCCTCCCTCTGTTTTTCTTATTTCCCCGTCTCACACTCTACTACCCTCCCAGTGCCCCTTTTTCACTTTTTCTCCCCCCCCCCCCCCCCCCTCACCCCCACCGCCACTCTCTCCCTTTTCGTTCTGATTGAATTACCATAAGTGCAGGCCCTGGCCAAAATATGCCAGCTTGTTCTGATTAAAACTGTCCTTGTTATACCAGAGACTTTCCAAATGGCTGTGAGCAGTTTGTGTGTATGTGTGTGTTTGGGGGGGGGGGGGGGGCGGGGGTACAAGGAGGGATGGGTGGTGGTGGTGGGGGCAGCCCATGCAGTTTGTGTTGAAAAGAAAAATGCAGCCAGGCAGCATTGCATGGTGAAAGATAAAGAATGGACGCCCAAGAACGAGATGGGGACAGGGCGGACGGAGATGGAGAGGCGGTGCGGTAAAGCGGGACGGAGCAGCGGGGAGCGGAGACGGTAATGGTAGTTGACAAGAGCTGGGTTCACAACAGGTTCATGGTGACATCATGGTTGAATTTTGGGGAACATTTATATAGGAAAAACTATTTGCTGCTCATTGGATGCACATGTGCAACCCCTCCACCTCCAAACCTCCTTTTTCCCCCCTTCTCCCTTCCTTCCCCCGGCTTAGACACAAACACTAATCCCATGCAAACAACTCCTAAATACTCCGTCGGAAAATTGAAATAATTTTATTTTGCCGGTGAGTGACAAACTTCCTTTACTTCTCAAAGTTGTTTGGTAAACTTCATGACCCTCCCAAATTCACAACTGCTACCCAGAGTGTCACTCCTTTGCCTTTTCCTCCCTCCTCTCTCCTCCTTCCCCACAGTCCTTGTTTTCTCTCCTTCTTTGCTCCCTCTTTTTTTTTTTTTTTTTTGCCTGCAAGTCTAGCCAACCCTCACCACTGGTACAGTATGTTCTTTGTGTGTGTAGGCATGTTCAGCCGTTTGAGAGACAGAAAAGACATAAAGGAGCCTTGGGACCCGAAATGTGTTTACAGTGTAAGTGTGGGTGTGATTATATTTGTGTCAGCTCTTTTCCTTTGCTTGAAGAAAATTAAGAGCAGGGTGTTGTGGTGAATTAATAAAGGTTCTTTGTGTTTTGTGCATGCATTTATTTATTATTTTTTGTGTGCGTGCGTGCGTCCTGGTGCCAGTGTTTATTGGTTTGTGGGCATTTGCCAGCTCTAGCAGGAGCAGGAGGCAGTGGTGTAACTCCACCAGCCGCCGTCGCCGCCGTGCATACATTTACGCTCATATGTTTGCGTGCCCCGGGGCGATCGAGCCAGCCTGTCATGCGTGCCCGTCATCTTCTGCATGCCCGCCCCCCCCCCCCCCCCCGTGCACCGCGGAGCTTCACATGACATCAATCTGAGAGCAGAGGGATAGTGATCTCATTACCAACAGCCTGTTGCTGATTAAAACCTGCCGTCTGCACCCTCCTCTTTACCCCTCTCTTTTCTTCCCCCCCCCTCGCCTCTCTCTTCTGCTTCCTTGTCCTTTTTGCCCCCCCTCCTTCCCGCTTCCTCCCACCCCTCGACTCCAGAGTCGCACCATTCTGTGGTTTCTCCACTGCTTCCTGCCAAAAAGGGCCCCATTTCGAGCTCTGCAGAAACTTATAAGCTCCACACTTTTTTCTTTTTCTTTTTTTTTTCTTCCCTCTTCAGTTTTCCTCCATTTCTTTGTTCTTTCTTCCTTGCTGTACGTCTTTAGACTGTCTCTATCGGGACCACCAAAAAGTGTACCTGCGGGCCACGTCGTCTTCTTCCTGATCTCCTCGCCGAGCCAATCTGCTTTGACAGTCATTAACGCGAAACATGAGGAAAAGCAGGAGAGGAGGAGAAACGTCTGAATGCGTATGCGCATGTATCAACATGTGGATCCGTGTGCGAGAGAGGACGCCGAGCAAGCGCCCTATAGACTCACGTCCATAAATACACAAACGCTTCTCTCACACTCGGTCAGATGTTGCACACCTCGCCTCCCCTTGGCACATTTCACTGACACAGAAACACAAACGGCGCTGACCTTTCACCTTCCTCGCCAACACCGTCTCTGGGATGTGTGAGAAACCCAGATGTCTCAGTATCATGACTGCAGCGAATAAAAGAAAATGTTACATGACTGTGGTTTAAATTTGTTGAATCTGTTTTTGCTGAAATGTTCAGAACTTGTCATTGTTCAGTAATCGAAGTAAGACACTCAGTCTGGTTCGCTTCTTTGAAAAACAAGGGTAGTGATCTGGGTGAGGCATGTATCATAAACCGATCAGCCACAACATTAAAACCACTGCCAGAACATTCATTCATTCATTCATCTTCTGAACCCACTTAGTCCTGTTAAGGGTCGCGTATCCCAGCTGTCATCAGGTGAGAGGCAGGGTCCACCCTGGACAGGTCTCCAGTCTATCTCAGGGCTAACACAGAGAGACAGTCAACCATTCACACTCACACCTACAGCCAATTTAGAATCACCAATGAACCTAACCAGCATGTCTTTGGACGGTGGGAGGAAGCTGGAGAACCTGGAGAGAACCCACACAGACACAGGGAGAACATGTAACCTCCACACAGAAAGGCCCAGTCGGCTCATAGATTCAAACCCGGGACCTTGTCGCTGTGAGGCATCAGTGCTAACTGATGGCGCCCCACTGACAAGGACAAGAAAAGTAAATAACATCAACCATCTTGGGACAATTCACTGTTCTGCTGGGAAACTTTTAGACCTGGCATTGATTGGTGTGGATGTTACTTAGACATGTAGCACCCATCTAGACCAGACCAGGCACCCCCACCCCATAGCAATGACACTCCTTGATGGCAGCAGCCATCCCCAGCAGGATGCAGACACAAAAACACTTTAGGAACAACTCCAAAAAAACATGAAGAACATCTAAAGGTGTTGACCTGGCCTCCAAATTCACTAGATCCCAAACTGATCAAGTATCTGTGGGATGATCCACAGAGGCCCCTCCCCTCAAAGGCCCCCCCACTAACAAAAACCTGTTACCAGACACCACAGGACACCCTCAGAAGGCCCATGTCCATTCTCTGATGAGTCACAACTGTTTTGGGCACAAGGGAGACCTGCATAATATTAGGAAGGTGGTCATAATTTTCTGCCTGATTGGTTTACATCAAGTTTGATGGTACATATGTGAAGTAATAATCACCATATATAGAATTTAGACAGGGAAGTATCCCCATAGAAGAGAAATACTAATTATAGGAAAATAAATCTAGTATTTTGGGGTAATTTTAATGAAAGGTTTGAATTGGTTTGGTTTTTCTAGAAAGAATGGCCAATAAGTGCCTCAAACGTACATGGCTGATAAACCCCTGACCTCTGTGAATGGCCCTGTAGTGAGCGGACTCGCCCGCCGAGGCCAGTAAGTCAGTCAGACGGTAGCTGACAGCTTTATCTCTGACATGAAGAGGCAGTTAGCTCTGCCCCTCAAGGCCCGACCGGCCAGGTTTGATCTCATCACGGATCCGCTAAACGCTTCCTTACCAGAAAAACCGCCGGGTTGATTTGCTTAGGAAAATCCTGTAGGAGGAAAAGAGTCCAGTACTTGAACTGATTTAAAGGTGCGGAAACGGCCGGGAGAATGGCCCTTTGTGCTTCTCGGCGCTGGAGCAAGACGGAAAACAGCTCACGGTCATTTGCATT
This sequence comes from Planiliza haematocheilus, assembly GCA_005024645.1. Classification (NCBI taxonomy): domain Eukaryota; kingdom Metazoa; phylum Chordata; class Actinopteri; order Mugiliformes; family Mugilidae; genus Planiliza; species Planiliza haematocheilus. The sequence goes on from SRSE01000878.1 coordinate 3,189,543, forward strand.
TTGGAGATTTAATGAAACCGACTTGCGTGGATACCGGGCCTTTTGGGGCGCGACCGTACGTAACAAGCGTCTGCGTTATCCATTTAATCGCACGTTTTAAAGTGTCGCCTGAGTCATGAGGACGCTGTAAGGGTGTACTCCTTCCCCATTAGGGATATTTAGCCACAATAACTCACTGAGTGGCCCTTGATTGGGTTGAGACCCCCACCCCCCCACAGCCCCCAAGACTCCCACATTGGCTGGCCGCGGTCCCACAGTCAAGGCATTGTAAACACGGAGCGAATGCCAAGGGCCGACACTGATATCCCCAAAGGTGTGCGGCCCTTTAGCAGCATGTGTGTTTGTGTATGTCTGTGAGTTAATCACTGTTTCATTAGCGTGTGTGTGTGTGTGTGTGTGTGTAGGCCTATCTTTGGATGGTGAGCAGAGGAGGAACAAATTTAGAAACTCAAAACAAACAGTCACACAGTTGAAATCTAACAAAGGAGTGTTGACTGACAGTACACTGTAGATGGAGAGAAGGTAAAGAGAGAGGGAGGGAGGGAGGAAGGGAGCGACTGCAAGACAAAGAGAGAGAGGGGGGGGGAGTAGGGACTGGTGGTAGGTGGAGGTGGTTGTGGTGCGGGGCGGGGGGGGGGGGCAGCAAGTTGAAACCTAAGCTTTCTGGACCCTGTTTTCCCTGCCTTCGGGCATTCTGCGGCTGGTAAAAAATGTGCTGTATATTTGAAGTGTCGGATCACGTGACGGAGGCAGGGTTTGTGAATCAAAGTACACAGTGATTTCAGGAGGAGGAAAAAAGAGAGGGAGAGAGAGAGAGAGGGAGAGAGGGTGTGTGTTAGTCAGAGAGAGAGAGAGAGAGGGAGAGGGAGGCGGAATGCAACAGGCTGAGCTCTGTCGTTGCCGCCGTGAGAGGGACTCCTCGCCGACAAACCCGACCGCCACACTCCTTCTCAGCTCGCTTCTCCGCTGACTTGCCGGCCCCCCCTTCCTCCTCCTCCACCTCCACCTCCTCCTCCTCCTCCTCCTTCTCCTCTTCGCCCCTTCACCGGTGTCCACAACATCGCGCGTCTGGTGAGTCGACTTTTTCGCTCTTAAAAATCCCGGCCGTAGCTTCACTCTCGGGAGCGGTTTGAGAAGGAAAAGGAGACACGCGCAGAGGACATGTCGGAGCATGAGTGAGATGCGTTCGTCTTGTCTCTCGCTCCCTCCGATTCGGTGCATGCATGTGTGTGTGTGTGTGTGTGTGAGGGGGGGGAGGAGGCAGCATGAGCGGAGAGATTGAGTTTCCTGAGGACAGCTTTAATTGAGAACAGAGGTTCAGAAAGAGAGAGGGAGAAAGAACAACAGAAACATCATGAGGAAGGGAATGAAAGCTGACCGGAGCCGCTCCGTGTGTTGAGATGAATACTTGTGGATATGTGTGTGTGTGTGCATGTCTGTGTGTCCTCATTTGTTTTAATGAGCAGCACATCTCTGCGTTTGTTCCTGACGAGCCTCGGCAAACTCTGATTCATGGCTGAAAAAGAAGAAGAAAAAAAAAAGAACATAAATAGCTGAAATGGGTGTTGAAATTCCCCGGATTTTTTGACAATGACATGAACGCGAGAAGAAGTTCTTACACAACTCACTACAAACTATCACCAATATGTCTCGCGTGTCAGCGCTGGGCAGTTCGAATAGACAACACGAGCCGTGTAACTGCCTCGGAGCGTTTCTCAGGCAGCAGACGGAGCGGCTGCCGTAGCCCGCAGGCTCTCGGCCAACAGGCTGGCTGTCAAAGTTGATGGATCGCTCCATCAACATCGCAAACGGGAGAGTAGGTCTAGTCTACCTGAGTATGTACACACTCAGTCACTCACCGCCCCCCCACCTGAAGGTTACATAAACAGGTTCCCATCCCTACAATTACATAAGCTGGATGGAAACATTGAAATCGGCTGGTCCGGATATCACAAGACAATCTGCTGTGTGTCTGATCGCTGCTGCTGCTGCTGCTTTGCATTATGTGTGTATCTGTGTGTCAGAAAATGTATGTGTGTGTGAATAAACTTGGTGACCCCCCCCCCACACACACACACTACCCTCATAATGAAACACAAGCTCTTTTTAAACAGTCTGAATCATTTCAAATAGCATCCTCCGTGCGCCATGTGCCGCGTATATATATATATATACATATGATACAGATGCTTGATTGATGATCGTGATTAAGATGTTATTTGCAGGCCGAGCGTTTCTTTCCAGCCGTCCGCTCGCACCGCGGTGCCGCCGCTCCGTGCGCTGCAACCGCGCGGCCTCGCCACCGAGCCCTTCTAGCAAACTCTTGAGAAATCTATTCCCGAGTAATTTTCCTTAATGTCTTGAGGAATGCTCATCAGCACTTCCAGAGGAATGTAGGGCATAAACCAGGGGGTGTAAATAACGCGCCGCGCCGTAGCATATTGGAGATCACATTGCGGGCAGGACTGTGAGAAGACTTTTTCGAAATTTTAAGCATTTTTCAAATCTAATTTGGATTCATCTGCTGTTGATTAAGTGTTTTTTTTTCTTTCTTTTTTCCCCGCTTGGCGTCGTCATGCCAAGAGGAAACTACGAGAAAAGTCTGTTTTTGCTTGCATGTGCATGTGTTTGGGTGTGTTGGATATGACTCCTTAAACTTGCGTTGCCGTCTCATCTTTGTTCTCTGCACTTTTTAAGAATGACAGGCCCTCAGGCTGAGATGGACGTCTGGCTCCTCTCTCCATTTCTTTCCCTCTGTCTCTTTTTTTTTTCTCTTTTCTCTTTTTTCTCCTGTGTTTCCTCGCTATATAAAATAAATAAATAAATCTCCTCTTCCCCTGTTTGTGTCAGCTGATTTTCATTTGGTGTTGGGTTGTTCTCCCCGTTGCTATATATACATATGTAAAAGGAAACTTCCAAAACAAAGAAGCGAGCTACTTGTTTTTGAAAAGTGGAGGACACAAATGTTTTCTTGTTCCGCAGTTATTTAGGGAGGCTTTGGTGAGAGCCATGCACTGGCTGTGGTTCGGCTGGACGTGCCCAATTGGCTTCAGAGATTTGGAAGTCACTTGTCATTGTTGCTTTCGCTGCACTTTTTTTTTTTTCTTTCAAAACTGAATGTGTCTCTCTGTGTGTCTGAAGAGCGCCTCAGTGTTTTTTGTTAAAGTATGTGCTATAAGTCTTTTAAATGTGCTCCTAATCCTCTCTGTAGGAGGAACGGTAAGAAACAGATTTGAGCGTGTGTGTGTGTGTGTGTGTGTCACTTTTGACTTTAATACTAAATGAAAAGCTGCCTAACACACGGCTCAAAGGCCTGACCCATGGCTTGGGCGCTGAGCCTGGAGCAACAGGAGCTGACCCCAGCTCCGACCTGGAGACCCTCAGTAGGCCACAGGGTAGCCTGCATATAATGACAACGTTGTGCGTGGCGTGAAACATCACTGTCGTTAATAAAACCACCCCCATTAGCATTGCTAACAAACAAAGCAGTGTATGCCACAGTTTAAATTCACGCACAAAAGTAAACCTTTAAGTTAAACTGCAGTCATTTGACACTCTATGGAAAACAACAGCGCGGTTATGCCGAGTGCCCGTAGTAATCACATGTCAGCTAGCTTTGGTTGAACTGCTATTGGTTGAACATAAAAGACGTCACCACAGTTTCCAAGTCAGCTTTCCAAAATCTAGATTATTGTCAAATAACAAAGTATAATTAGTACTGGCTTTAAACATATTCCTCAAAAGTGAAGCCAAAGCAAGTAAAGCTCCCCCTGGTGACTGGCTGCAGTATAGGTCATAAGCTCCACCCCCCCCCGTGTTAGTGGGTGGGGCTTGAGCTGAACCAAAACATGAAAATACACGTCAAATAAATTTTTTTCAATGGTGATTTCTGCCATTTTAAGTAGCTAATATAATGCCGATGCACGGTGGTTAGGTGTTTTCTGGATAAGTTTAGTTATTTGATGCTATAGTAACAGAATGGGACCACCAGTGGCCATGCCAGTCACTCTGTGGTGTATAATCCAGCATGTCCTTGCTACTGATATAGTAGAGCAGAGTGTAGTATTAATTAAACGAAAACACAAGAGAGTCTGGCGGAAGTGTGGTCCAGTCAACAATATCGCGGCTGCGTTTGACTCCACTGTTGGACCTTACTGCACTCCAAAGTCGTAAAACTAGCATCAATTTGGCCAATGCAAGTAAATGGCGACACGTTGTCTATATTAATAAGCTGCTGACTGTATCTTATTATTTAGCCAACTTTACATCCAGTAAGAGAAAGTAAATGGGTTGCCTTCAGTTTGAGGCGTCAAACTTTTTCCTTGTTCAGACTGCTGAAGTCTGAAAGACAGTCAAAGCTAAAAGCAAGGGCGATCAGAGTCTGTTTACTGGAGTCAGTCTGGCAATCACCTTGAGGCATATTTTTGAGTAATAATGTATGGAAAATGGATATCCAATGATGTTTTGAGGCCTGATGCATACATCTGTGTGTACATTCTTGACTAAGCTAACAACATAATTGCATGCAAAATATGTGCTCACCATAGCCAGAAACATTTTGTGGTTAAAAGATGGCTGTCAAGACACTGATGGTTTACAGCCAGGCAGCATTTGTAGTCCTCAAAAGACATTTTTACATGTCAGTTTGACATAAAATATAGTACGGTCATTTGTTGGAAAATCTAATTATGCTGTTTGTGGGTGATGGTGCCTGTGTTTTTTCTCCTCTGTAATGGTGTTTGTGTGTTAGTATGTGCATTTTCAGCTCGGCGTGTTCAGGACAGCTCATCTCTGGCTGCATTCTCTCAGAAAAGCCAGATTTGATTGTGGTTTTATGGTTTGCAGCTAATTGTCCCGGCTGAAGTCATGTTTTTCCTTGCATTTGGCTGTTTTCAGGGGAAGTTTTGTCTCGCTCGGACCCAGAATTTAGTTTGTGCTCTTTATTTCCTCACCGCAAAATCTCCATAGATACATCCGCACGAGTAGACGTCAGTAAAGTTCCTTTTTTTCTTTTTTTGTTTGTTGCCGTTTCCATCACAAAACGCCTAAGTCCACACTAGCCTCTTAATATGTCTTTATTGTGCAAGTTGGAAGAGAAGCTGAGTACATAACATAGTGAGTGTTTGCTTGATTTTGCACTGACAATGGAAAATAGATTTCAGTAAAATAGCACGAAAGAACGGCAGATAAGCAATGCTCACGTCCACAAAAGAACATTTTCTTTCATTGAGTACCTGTTGCCAGTGGTGGAATTTCCCTGAGGACATTTACTCAAGTACTGTAGTTAAGTACAATTTTGATGTACTTTACTGGAGTACTTTCATGTTCTGCTACTGTGAACATCTATGTTAATATATGTACATTTTATTGCACTGCTTACTTCAGATTCATGTATGTAAACTTTAAATTTAAATTCACTTTATTATGATGTATATAAATAAAGATATACAGCAGTTAGAATGAGCCCCACTATTACCAGCTGCAACATTAAACGTAAACTATATTAGTCTGAAATGCGTATTTCTTACCTTTTCCTTTTGGTACTTTAAGTATACTTTGCTAATACATTTGTACTTTTCCTTTTAACAAGAGCACTTTTGTTTGTTTACTTAAAGGACCAGCATGTTGGGTTTAGCGACATCTAATGGAGAGATTGTAGATTGCAACCACCCCTCACTGTCTAAGTGTTTTGGAAATCCTTATGTATTTACTGGATGAAAAAACACACAAAAAATGCACATACTCCTCTGTAAGCTGGTCAAAGATATAAACGACTCCTACAAGTATAATGATGACATAACAATTCATATTTTCACGTGATTACGCACCAACCTAAATGTAATTTGTGACAGTACAGTAGTTTCCCATAAATCCTATGCACTCGTCCTTGAAGTGAAATTCCTCCACGGCCTGTTTTCCAGCTGATACACGTCACCTTGGTTTGAACCTACACACTGGAGCTTTGCAAACAGAAAGATGACTAAATAGCTGGAAAGACCGAGAAAAGTAATTTTTTACTTTTCTATTTACTGTCAGCAGGAAAACGTGCAGGAAATTAAAGTGCAGAGTGATGAAGTGGGCGTTTTGGTTCACGCTGCCTGTTCTCGCTCCAAATGATCAAAGTGTGTTTATCTTCAGACAAACAGTGTGTGTGTTTTTTTTTTTTAAAGTCCAAGACAAGTGTCCACACTCAAACTGGGGTGAACACGCCTTACATAACCAAAAAAAAAAAACAACAAACAAAAAAAAACATCCCCATGTAATCCATCGGATGTGCATGCACCGAGGACATATCAACTGCACGATCAAACAAAATAAGGACATCACTGATGAGGAGCAGAGCATCCGTAGCGTCTGGTTCCAGTTTGTGGTAGAGTCCTTCCAAACATGAGCTCTGCGTTACCTCTCTATCCGACCTCTGATTGACACCGGTATTGTGTTGAGGGAAAGTGTTTAACCTCAATAGCTGTTCACTTTTTCCCACAATTCAGCACAGTTCTTTTCAAAGACTAGGTTTCCCGCTAACCTCCCCGAACGCCGAGCCGTTGCAGATTTCCCGGTTGCGCAAAACGCGCCTGTGAAGCTTTGCCATGAAAGTTCACTGCAGTTAAAAGCGTGTCTACTTATGTAGAAAGAGTAATGCGGAGAGTGGAACCAACCTCTGTGCTGTCATGGTCAGGTGTGTGTGGTGTACGCCGGTGACTGGTTTGTGTTCCGGACAGGATGGATATGGTGTTGCAGCACAAAACAATGCAACCCCTATCCAACACAAACTCTGCGGTTGTAACGAGATTTAAAGGGATTTCATGTCAACTAAACTAAAAAAAATATGTCGCCCTTCCCCGCAAGAGGTTTGTGTTGATGCCAGTCAAAATAGAAATGATCCATAAATAAATGAATAATTAACTTTATTTGGTTGTACAGCACCACGTGTAATCTAAATAAAATCTAGAGTCATTTCTACATTTAGAGGCGCAACCGGAGAAAGGCTTTTATTGTCATCTTGCTAGCATGCACCATTTGATCTGCCGGTGATTGGCGTCAACATTCGTTTGATGCCACTTCATTGAAGTCACTGAACATGCAAACCCTTAAATATAATCAGATGATGACCAGACCTTTAATTTACGCTGGATTAAACATTTTTATCTTTATTTTCTCTGTTAAATATTATGCATGGCAGTTGATGAAGGCTAAAGTAGTCTTGTTTTGCTATTACATTAGACCAGACTGAGAATTTTTCACGACGCACCATTTTTCTTGAACCTTTGAACCGAGATACTCTCTCACACTATTCTCTGAATGGAAACACGTTCTCTCACCGCTCATTTCTCGGCTCTAAAAGTGAAGTCATTATATTGAAAAAAATAAATAAAAACGATGACGATGAACCGTAATTCTCCAGGGTCATCGCACTTCCACACCAACCGGACATTTTTTCATAATGTGCTGAGAAATTCTCCGTATCCCAGCGACCTTAACCATTTATGGCGGCTTCTGTGTAACGCTGTGCAAGTTTTTATTATAGCGAGCACTACATACTGTGAATACGAAGAACTGGAGAGAGTGTCTGCCACAGAGAGACTTAATTACCGTGCAATTAATTATACGGAGCGACCCGTCAAAGTGAAAAAAAAAAGAAGAAAAAACACTGTTTCTGGATATATTTATTTGAGTTGGTGGAAATCACAGTTCAGGGCTTTTAGAATATGCATCATGTTTGCAGTCAACAGAGTCGATGAGGAAACGGAAAACCCGTGTAAGTGCACCTCAGTGACAACAGTACCTGTGTTTTGTCATTGGTGACGGTGCATTAAAGGTCCAGTGTAAGAATTAAAGCAAAGTCTTGGCAGAAATTGAATAAAACATTTGCTATGTACTACGTATGGGGTCGTGTGTGTGTGTAAAATGTAGTTTTAAAGTATGCCTAGACTTATGTAGACTTAAAATAAAGCAAACTTTCTTAAAAACACACACACACACAAAAAAATAGATGTAAGACAACAAATGGCTGTTGCTGCGATCGACTTGCAGGTAAATCTTCACATCCTTCGGCTCCGTTGCAAGCTCATGCATGTGTTGCAGCAGTGTGGCATCTGGTTTGATCAACCCTGGCAAACAAAGAGAGGAGAAATTAATAGCATGCATGACATTTGCAAAATGAGTTTCAGCTTATTGTGGACAGATTGCCTGCAACGTCGCTCTCTCTCTCTCTCTCTCTCTCTCTCTCTCTCTCTCTCTCTCTCTCTCTCTCTCTCTCTCTCTCTCTCTCTCTCTCTCTCTCTCTCTCTCTTTGTGTTGTGTAGTTTCACAACTATAACCTCAAGCTGATTTGGGTTGGAAAAAACATGATGTTCAGTCACACTTACACCCGGGATAACTAGATCCAGATAATGCTCCTAATAAGAGCTCAAAACACGCCATTCAAAGGGTTGTTTTCGCATCTCGGCTGTTTACGCCTCAGAGATGTTTAAAACTGTTGCAGCGACGCAGTTTGGTGGAAGTTATGTGAAAACAAGACATGGAAACCCCCATCGTTTTTACACCAAATCTGTTTTTAATCCCTATAGTCTGGGAAAGAGGAACATCAGTTTTCTCTGCACGTGTGTGTGTGTGTGTGTGTGTGTGTGTGTGTGTGTGTGAGGGTGTTGGTAAGGACCAGGACCAGGTGACCCGGTTTGACCTGACCCAGCCAGGTCTCATAAAAGCAGCATTGAGGCCTAGAGGCCCTCAGACACAGCACTGCTTTTGTTGCCCTACCCAAGGTGTATTCCCCTGGAGGGAGAATGAGGGGGCGGGCGGTGTTACTCATTAGAGAGAAAGAAACCATTCCTTGGCTTGGGCACACATTATTTCATAGTTTATTAGTGGAAATAAAATTGTTTCTTTATTTTTATGTGAGTTTTCTACAACCGCTCTGCCCACTTTTCTCCCTCCTCCCATGCTGCCTCACCGCAGCCGGCTCTCTCACTTATTAATCTAGTTTCCAGCGTGGCTCTAATTAATAGGGCTCTGTTCACCTCTTACACATGGTCGGGCCAGATGCTCGAAACTCCCTCCTATGTTCTTCCTCCTTCTTTCTTCTCCTTTGTTTCTCTCTATCCTTCCTTTCCGTCTTTCAACACTTTATTTCTTTCTTCATCCCAATCCTTTTCTACATCTGGCTTTCATACTAGTTACTGGTTAAAGAGTCCGCTCGAAACCGCTGCATCTGCGGTGGGATCCCCTGTCCGATGCGCGCGTCTTTGCTCGTCAAGGTCAGCTGCCTCCTTCAGCGGTGCCGCGGCATTGTGTGAACGCCGTGCGTTTCCCTGCTGATTGCTTCAACCCATGAACGTGATTAAAGTCTCGGAACATCTGCGCACGTTCTCCGCCGCCGCTGCCTGCATGTCCGTTCTTGCATGCCTCTGCGTTTAGAGAGAGGGGGGGTGCGTTTTACGAAATGTGGCCGTTCCACACCATGTACGTGATCACTTTTTTTTTTTTTAAATCGCTGCATACTTTGTCCAACCTGTGTTTGACATTCTTTAATCGTCGCACACAAAAGGTCTTTGTGAAAACAGTTGCGTGGACTCTCCCTGACTGGCCCTCACGGTGAAGAAAAACCGCAGCCGAGCCAAGCAGTAACAGAAAATATGTCAATATGGGAAGTACGACTTTAAAAACAACACTCGCTGCGCTGACTCTGTGGCTTTGTGTGTGAATGTGTAATATTTACTGTGTGTGTGTGCGCAGCAAGAAAGGGATGAAGGAGACATTTATTCTAACAATAGTAGCACAGATGCCTGTAGATTGGTAGGTTTTTGTCCACCCCGTTTATGCCAGAAATACCTCTTCATTATAATGCAACGCAACTCGGCTGCAACAGCATTGAGGCCCGTGTTGGAAATAATATTTTAGATTTACTCATGTCCTTGGCACAAACGACAACCTCCAAGATGTTTTTATTAACCTTTGCAAATTCACGAAAAATCTACCAGCTGAAATCTCTCATTTACAAAAATATTGTATTTTGCAGAGGCCCCTTTGGCAGCAGTCGCAACTTTGAGCCTCTTAGGATTCTTCACCTGGATTTGGACAGTTTGTTCCATTCTTCCTGGCAGGTCCTCTTGAGGCACCATCACACTGGATGGGACGCATCAGTGAGCTACTACCCAGGTTGCACTTGCTCGAGGATTTGTCAGAGACTCTTGAGAGACTTGTCTTGACTGTACGCTTCGGGTCACTGTCATGCTGAAAGATGAACTGTTCCCCCGGTCCCTGCCCGTGCCACTGAGTAAAGCTGGTTACGTACTCCCCAAAAACAGAGAAAGTTGTTCTTTTTCTTGAGCTGAGTGCCACCTGAACGTAGCTTATCCTCAAAACGATCCACTGCACAACCGAAAAAGGGCGGGAATGACAACCTTTCTGCTTTTTCGCATTAACCACGCCCACTTCCAAGAATTGTTGTAGGACACCACACAAGAAAAAAAGTTCCTCCCAGATTATGTGTTGAGAACAAACCCTATTGGCGACAACACATTTCTCAGTTCTTGCGGGGGTACGCTACAAGCTTAAGACTTGGCGTGATGCTGCCACCACCGTGCCTCACTATAGGTACTGGTATCAGCCAGGTGGTGAGACGAGTTTGGTTTCTGCCCAAAGGCTTGTCTCCTCAGGCGAGACAGGATGTTGCCTCATGCTTGTGAGAATTCTTCAAATGCTTTTTGACAAGAGATTAGTGTGTCCTCCGTCTAGTTGCTCTACCGCGATGGCCTCCTGCAGGTTCTTCCATCTCTGCGGTGGACTTCTTCTGCTTTGTTGCAGTCAAAGTGCTTCTGACTTTTCTTCTTCTTGACTCTCACATGAACAAATCTGGGACATCTAGGAAACACTCAAAGCTTTAGGGGTGGTTGCTCTGTGGCTCTTCGCAATTTGAGAGAGTTCCTTGGATTTTAATGACGTGGCTGTTCGACGTATCCTCAACAGAGTATGCAGTCTATACTGCAATGCTTGTACTCATGTCTGCGCAACTACACCAATACTTTCTGTTTTGGTTTTTTTAATTTGCTCGGCAGAGTTTAGCATTTGTTACCGCTCATTGTGAAACGTGCTCCTAGTAGGTCAGCGTATGACATTTGTAGATTCATCATTCTCTCAGTCTGGGCGTTTGATTCCCATGCTGAAGCAGGCCCCGAAACAACAAGACATTCTTTGGCCGAGCTGTATTTACCACAGCTCCGCCGCAGAGAATTAAGCTCCACCCACTCATGAAACCATAGAAGGGGATGGGTGTCATAATAGAGAAAAAGATAAAGGGAGGGCTGTCCACATTTAGCTTTTTGACGAGGTTAAGATTGCCACACTCAGACTCCTGAGACGCAGGAAAGGTGAGACTAATTGAAGACTCTCAAAAGTAAAGGAAAGTGTGTTCCTTTTTCCGTTTTTTTTTTTTCCTTGGGTACAGTGACGAGAAGTAATTATGCGTGTCTGCTCTTCTAAAGGGTTAATTGTACCCATGTTGTGCCTGGCTGTTCTCGGTCTGGCTGGCTAGAGTCAGGCTGGCAGATGGAACAGAGAGACCCTTTATAATACAGTTCTGCTGATTGAAATCATATGGCATTGCCTAAAATTATTGCACTACTTGGAAGACAGACAAAAAGCAGGAGTTGGCGTGTTATGCCCCACCTCTGCCTCTGCTCACTTTCCTACTCTATTTTTGTTCTTTATATTTCTTCTATATTTAAGCCTTGCGTTGTTTTAGTTGGAGGAAGTTGCAGATTTTTTTGTCACTGATCTCAGAGGATGAGTTGTGGCGTCCTCTCATGATAATCAAGCCTTGGTTCCAGCCAGTAGCTAACCCCTCCTTTAATGTCTTTTTGTTTCCACAGCGTCTGGACCAGGTCTTAGCCACATGGTATCTGGTCTCTCTCCAGGTCTTCCACCCCCATCAGCGTCCCTCTTACCTCTCTGCCACCTGACAGCAGAGAAGCCAGCAGCCGAGAGGGGCTGAATGGCACCAGTCCATTTCAAACCCACCCCAGGCCCCTGACGAAGAAGAAGAAGGAGGAAAGAGGAACGCGAGAAAGTCAGAAAAAAAGATTACCCAAGAAAGCGCTTTTTTTCATAATGGCAACCAACAGGGAACACCAAGTGCGGCACATGACGGGCTTTCCCCGTGCTATGTATCCGTTCACCTTTAACTCCATGCGGAGCCACTCCCCCTTCGACCTGCTGGCTAGTAGCCACCTGTTTGGTCGGTTTGGAGCGGACCTTCCCAAAGAGATGGCAGCATTGTGTGAGTAACAAAACTGATCCGTTGCGTCTTTACACAGTGCATAAAGAGGTGTGTTTACAGGTACATTTCATTTGCAAATCACTTGCATGTAGGTCAGCGCGTCCACGGGTCAAAACTGCAATGTGACATTCAGCATGAATCATATTCCCATATTAAAAATATAATCAGATAGTCTGAGGTTCTATTGAGAAGCAAGAAATCCTAATCCCACACCCACGCACATGACAAGATGGTGTGTCGAATGTCTGTCCCCTGACCAGTACTTTGGACTCTCCATGGTTTTGGAAAAGTCTTGAGGGCCAATTTGAGGTTATACTTAGGATTTTAAATTATGCTCTGAGAAGAGAAGTTTTTTTTTCCTCCTTTTTTCATTTTTTCCTTGTGGTAAACCAGTCAGATGGCAGCGAGGGCAGGCCGGAGAAAAACAAAACAAAACATGGTCCACTTTGTAATTTTCTGCTCTCTGTGGAGGCAGATCGGATCTTTACATTAGAACGGAAACTTCCTTGAAACAGGATGGGGGTTCTGGCAGGTTTTAAAGTTTCCCATTTAATCTTTTGGAGAGTTTGCAGAGTTTCTCCTTCTCATTCACAGGGGGCACTGTTGCGCTTCATAGCGACGGGCCGCACTCGCTCCAGAACACAAAACCAGACGACACGGTGACATTTTGAACCTGAACTTACTCTGAACTTACTTTAGAGCAGTTTCCTCTCTACTCTAACGTGTGATTTCTTAAAAAAAGAAAGTTTTTTTTGTACTTTTGTCACTTCTCTTACAGCTTTAATTATATTCACTGACAAAGTCGTAAATGCTGACTCTTTATTACAGATCTGACTCTGTAAATGTGAGAGTTTTAGCAGTGACGTGGTATTAATTCATGCAATAGACGAGTCACTAAACCAGAGTAGCTGTGATCAGAGAGGATTATGTAATCTGTCAAAGGTATAGTTCTTTATATTCAGCAAGAATAAATTAAATAGTAAGTAAAATAAGATAAATAGTCGTTTTTGTGAGTGAAGGAGTCTTTGGCTTCTTCGCTCTCTGCTCTCCAAACATTAAGAAGGTTAGGGTGAATGTTTCCTCTCTCTCAATCTACATAAAGCTGTTTCAGTAATTTCCAATTTAAGTGAAACGTGTTGATGTGTTTACGTGAATGCTGCCTCTGGCGAATCTAGCGCACGTTCACATCCCAAACTAGCTTGTCAGCGCTCGACGCCGTCACGCGCCCTGTCAGATTTGACATCAGGATTAGGTTATACCTGCTGAACTCACTCGCTGCCACCGTCGCTCGCCGCGTTCACCGAGCGGCCGTTATCTGCTGATCTCCAGTCATTTTCTGGTGTCTCTGTCACAGCAGAGAGTCGAAGCTGGCTGGTAGCGCTCAGTGTTTGATTACATCTCTTAAATGTCGCCTCCGGGACGCCTATAGATGCTCAGAGATGGACAGATATGACTGAAAAGCATTAAGTTGTTCAAACAGAGAGAGGAGGGTAAATGTCACATGAGGCACAAAAAAGCGTGTCGGGTATGTTTTAAATCAGTTTTATGTGTGTATTTTCTTATACTAGTTGGCTAAAGAAGAAGATGAAAACTGTTAAAGTTGCCTGATAAAATCTGGACATTACATTTAAATTCGTAAACAAACAAAAAGGGCACAACATTAATCTATAAAGTCACATGTTGTCTTCTTCAGAAAAATCTCAATGCTGTTCTGATTCAGAAATGACTTTTCCAGATGCAGATGTTCACCCTCAGGTTAATTACAAAGCACAGAGTCATTATTACAACAGAGGGGGAAAAAAAACGTCCTTGGAGAAACAAAAGTAACAGATGAATCATTTCATTCATAGAAAACTGGTGTAACTGCAGAGGGGGTTGGGGCATTTCTATCTGGCTGAGTGTAAACACTGTTTAACTCAAAATGCGTTCACACAATGTACAGAAAGCACTTTGTACCAGCTATTCGTCTTTGCTAACTGGATGCAGCGCACTATACTTTTATGGATCACATCGTAGCTGTGGCCTCTCAGCTCTCAGTTGGCTCTTGACCCTCAGACGCTGCTGTACCGTGAGGATGCATGCACAAGACGTCCGATCTGGGCGATCCGATCACGATACCAGGATGCATTTTATTGATCCGATCTCTGACCACATTTATGCTCCGTCCACACATACAAAAACGATCTTTTCCTCCTCCGTTTTCCCTGGCATCGTTTCAAGAATATCTGCGTCCACACGGATCCGTCTCAACACGACTCAAAACGCTACTTCATATTCCAGGCCTATAGGTGATGCTGTTTCGGTTTCAGAAATTCACCAAAAAAGAGAGGAAGAGGCGGTGGATGTAAAATGTTGCTTATGCGGTTGTCCATCAGCCTTTTTTGCTCAGCGTGGTGGCACAGGAGAAATTATATTTTGCCCTAGTAACCATAATAGGCTCAATAACTTGTTGCCATTGTTGTTGATGCTGTTATGAGACGTCTCACGTGAGGTGGAAGGCTGCTCGAGGGGTGTGGCGATGACATCATCGAAACGCACCTATGCGTTTTTCCCCGTCCACACGACACGTCTGGGTTGCCTGTGTTCACGTTCCTTTGCTAGAGTGAACGTAATATGTCCTGGGTCACATTAACCCCTTGACGCCTGATTTGATTTACAATTCAATAAAATGAACGGTAAAAACTGTAAAACATTTACTGAAATTACCAAATCAATATGTACAAATACATTACAAATTCAAATTACACACTATACACTATAACACCAACTATATGAATCCAATTTGAGACAGAGTCGAAGCATTTCACTTAGGACTTCTAAACTTTAAAACGTTAATTCACAAATGAACTTCCTATTCGTTAGCTTCCTTTAATCGATGTAGTTCCCACTCAGACTGGTCCTACGATAAACTAGTGCTTGCAAAAGTTTCCTTGGTACGAACTGAATGTGCATCATCCTCAAACCTGACAACAGACTACAGGCTAGAAGTCTTAGGCCCAGTCCACACGGAGACGCTTTTTGGTGTAAACGCAGATGTTTTGCATCGTTTTGGCCGATCGTCCACACGAATCCTTTTCCTTTTCATCGCCACACCCCTTGAGCGGCCTTCCACCTCCCTCTCCTGCCGATTTGTAAACAGCGCTCAAGCTTTATGCGCATGCTCCGCCTCTTCCTCTCCGTTTTTGGTGAATTTCTGAAACTGAAACAGCGCCACCTATAGGCCTGGAGTATGAAGTAGTGTTTTGAGTTGTGCTGAGACGGATCCGTGTGGATGTTTGAAAATTCTTACGGCCTGAGGTACGAAGTAGAGATGGCCGATATGGACTAAAAAATTTATCCCGATAATTTCTGCTATTTATCACAGTAACCATAAAATGACGATGAATAAACACCATTTTAGCCTAATCCTTTTGACTGTAGTGCATTGGCAAGTTTCGTCTGAGTTTTTTGTTTGTTTATTTGTTTTTTTCCGGAGGCTTTGGATGAAGTCGACGCTGCTTCTTGCGCATTTTCTTCATATTGTGGTTTGAGCTGTATTTTAGTGGCGTTACTGTCCTTTATATTCACTATTTGTTTGCAAGCCTTGCATGTTGTAAATTGCTGCTCCGCATCAGACTTTTAAAACCAAACCAGTTCCAGATAATGGAGGTGGAGCCTCGTCTAGGAACGAGCTCCTCCTTCCGCCCCGTATCTGCTCCGCCTTCTGCCGTTGTCAATTTGTCAATATTCCACACGTGTTGGGGTGCGAGCGTGTCGCGCACATATACACGTCATCAATGGAAATTTATCGTTATTATCGCGGGATGACATGTTGAATGTTTTTGACGATATATCGTAAACGATGAAATATTGCACATCCCTAGTATGAAGCTGTTGCTAGCTGTTCGGCACCTCAGGCTGCGGTACCTCCTGTGGCTGTTAACTAACTAAAAAAAATAAGAATTTAACACGAGTGTGATGCTGAGTAAGTTATTGATTCAGAAACCATGTGGCCGAGATCTGATCCAGAGTCTGCGGCTGGAAAAAAAGAGTTAGCTACCGGCTGGAACCAATCACGTTGATGTATGAGGAACCACCGTGTGTGTGGTTACGTTACGCATTTCCTAAATCACCGATGTCTTTATTTACCTTTATTACCAGAGGTTAGGAAACTTCTGGAGCTCCATTAGAGGCAGTAGCTGTTAAAATATTCTCCTGCGCCCCAGATGATGTTGGGGTTTATTTACATACAGAGAAGTGTGATGGGCCCTGAAATTGAAATGTAAATTCAAGCGGTAACACAAAAGATCAAGTACAAAAGGACGGAACGCCAACAGGGTGCGAAGGTTTTGTCTTGGGATTACAAAGACAAAAGAAGTCCTTGAATCAAACCTTTTAGCCGTCCACAGCGAGACCCCAACCATGCTGGAAGGTACGCCTGTAACCACATGTAGCAGAGATGTCGGTGTGTACTAAACACACACCTTGAGTATACTCCAACGTCACCACACTCATTGGAAGATCAACCGCCAGAAGTCAGCACACGCCCCAGATGTTTGTCCAGTGGTATTCTTTAATATCTGATCAGTGTGCAAAGCTGCACATAACAGGGTGCGGGATATCAGCTGACACGTTTATCCACCAGATAGATCTAAAAAAAATAATCATAACAGTCACGTCATGCGTGTCTGCCAGGACGAAGAGTGGTCTTCAAGCGCGAGTAATGAGCTTGTTCTTGAGTTACTCATCTCTCGTTAGTGCAAAGTGAAGCAAAAGTACGGGTAATTACAGCAGTACGCGTTTAATTCAAACCAGGTCCTAATCAGTGGACGACTGGACTTTGTTCCCTAATGAGATGAAACTCAAAACTTCCCTGGACTTGAAATTAGCGGATATCCACATCAAAAGCTTTCTGCAGTTTATTCAATCATTGTACAGTAAGTTCACTTCTTCTTTTTTTCTAATAGAACCGGGAATTAAGCAGGACACACACACTCTTTGGCTGAGGCTCCTCTTGCTTCCTGGAACTGGTGTGAATAATGATACAGGCCGTGGGTTTATTTGTTTTAAACGATTTTCACAGTAACAAGAAAATATTTGTCTGTGGGTTTTTTTTTTTTATATATTATTTTTTTTGGAACCAGAGGCTTTTGCCCCTTTTTTTTTTTTTTTTTGCATCTAGATTTAAAAAAAAATCATTTAAATCACTTTCAGCCATGAAAAGTCTCACTGTGGCGATGTCACGAGGAAACGAAGTGCGCCCCTCTGCAGCGAACGCCATGCCCTTTCGTAATTTCTGTTCTAGTAACGTCTTGTTCTTTGTAATGTTTTGAGCACGAGTTTGTGTGTGTGCGCATGTGCATGTGTGATATTAGTAACTTGAACCTGAGGGCACAGAGTGAAGCTTGTGTGTGTGTGTTTTTCTTTGTGTCTGTCATCGCAGGCACTCTGTTGAAGCACATACACACATAACTGTTGGTGTGTCTGAACACACACACACACACACACACATTTCCACTGCCACTCCGTGGGCCGCACATTCCAACACCCATGAATATCACACACACACAGAAGTGCTCTGCGCTTCTTGCCTCACATTTTGCGACTATATTGGTGCCGCTCGCTGATGACCACAGTGAGACTTTGTGCAAATAACTGTGGCCGGGCAGGAGGAGCTGCCTGTGGAGAAACAGACTGACAGAGAGAGAGATAGAGAGAGAGAGAGAGAGAGAGAGCGAGAGAGAGGCCATTGTTCAGGACTGTGTGTGTGTGTGTGTGTTTGTGTCAGACATGACGACAGGGTGAATAGCCGAGGAACCTGATTGTGAAGAGCTGTAATGTGACTCGCGGCCCTTACAAGTTGTATGTGCGCAAGAAGGAGAAAGGGGGCCGAGGCCAGCGCGGGGAGTCCCCGTGTTTTAAGTTTCAAAGCCAGAGAGAGAGACAGAGAGAGAGAGCTGTAATTTGCCCCGGCTAAGAGAGTTTTAACTATTTGATAAAAGTGCAGGAAAACGAGAAAACTTCTTCTTCTTCTTCTTCTTCTCCCCCCTCCCCATTTGTGTGCTCCTTTCCTCAAAGCAGCAACAGGGGGCAGGGTGCTGTGAGGCAGGGAGGGTAATTGTCTCAAGGTGTGGAGAGAGCTCAGCAGGCTGATATTGTGTAGCTCTGCTCCCTGCAGTGCGTCATTGTGGTTGTGCGTTGTATGTATGCGTGTGTGCCGCCCTGGCCATGACGGTGAGAAGCAGGTAAAAGCTTCACATTATAACAGAGAGAGTGTCTGCATAATGAATAAAGAGGTTCATTAAAAAAAAACAAAAAAAAAACAAAACACAGATGTTAGCTGTTGGCTTCCAGACGATAAGGAACAGAATGAATTAACTGTAGATTCAGGGTGTTTGTGAGAAAACAAGCAGGAGAAAAACAGAAAATAGTAGCATAACAGAGGAGTATGAAGCGTATGAAGCCACAGGCAGGATAATAGTTGGGAAGTTAGTGAGTGTGTGTGTGTGTGTGTGAGGAGGTGGAGGTGGTGGTGGGGGGGTGTTAGAGCCCCAGTGGGGGTTTCTTCCAGAGTTCATCCCTCTTGAACGAGGGAAGGAAAGGGAGGAGGATATAAGGGAGGAGGGTTGAGTTTGTCTCGTATACAAACTGTCCAGACTTCGGGCCGGTGTGGTTCGCCTGCAGCCGAGTCGCACTTCGGTGTGACTAAAGAAACCAATGAGCTTCCCGTTGAGGGGAGGGGAGCAGGACAAGCCGTCTCAAACCGAACTGGAAAGAATTCGGTTAGATAGACGCACAGGCCGAGGTGCCGAATGGAAAGAGAGAGAGCTCAGAGACACAAATAAAAGTTTGGATTTTTTTTGCAGGCGGAAGGAGGACTTGCAGATGAAACCAAGTTTTTATTATTCATCAGCTGACCCAATTAGTGTGTCTTTACAAATCCACGCAGTGCAAATAGTTTCCAGACGATTAGTGTAGACGTTTGCTGGAGAGAGCAAAAAAATGTGTTTATTTTCAGTCACTTATTCCAGTCGACTGCGAGTCTTTACATGTGTACCCTACTTTATATATGTGCATAGATAGATAAATATTAGGTGTTTTATTTATCCCATGGGGAATTCTGCATCCAGTAGCTTTTTTACACAGAGTTGGGAGGAATTAGAGTCAAAAAAAAGGGTCAAAAATAAAATAAAAACGAGCTACGATCCCTAAAACTATATAGAAAGTGTAAGTAAAATATACAAAAATAAGATAAGATAAGACTTTATTCATCCCCGTCAAATGCAAGATGCAGAAGAAAAAAAATAGAATAGAATAAGAATAGATTAGGGCAGACAAATAGGTACATAAAATATTTACATATTGCATCAGAGAGATTCACGGTGTCAAAACAGGACGAAGACGGAGCCACAGTAACAGGCTGCCACTTCATGCAGCGCCGGAAGTAAAAAATATCAAAAAATATACAAAAAAATACAAAAAAAATATATATGCAAAGCAATATATAAACTGTAAATACAAAGTGTATATATATTTAAAAAAATAAATAAATATACAAAGATATATGTAAAAATATATACAGTATGTAGAAGAATATTTAGAATGGAAATGAAGATATGTGGTAATATATAAATCATGCACAGTATATTATGAGATATATTCATATATTATTATGATGTAATTGATCTAAAGGCAACCACCTAAAGTCTAATAACTGACAAACTATATTTCCAATTTGCAGTATTTTTGTAGAATGAGTGACGGACGATGACGATTGAAATGACAGTCAACATCATTTTCAGAAGTGCAGCAGCATGCACGCGTGAGCAGGTGTGCCTCTGTCGGCAAATTACACCCCGCTCTCTTTCTCTGAAATTGCCTCTTGCGCTCTTCTCCAAACCGCCCCGTGTGAAAGCGGGGAGCTGCTGCGATTTTGTTTGCCAGAGCAGTGGCGGAACGAGGAGAATGAGAGAGAGAGAGAGCGGGGGCAGGTGATGAGTGATGAGTGCGGCGTATGAAATATGACGAGGTGAGTGTGGAAACTTGAAGGAGGAAGGGAGGGAGGGAATAGAGTCTGGGGCCAATGGGAAGGCACGCACACACCTCCTATGGCCGTGCCTCCCCTCCCCTTTCTTCCTCCTCAGCCCCCCCCTCCTCCTCCTCCTCCCTCCTCCTCCCTCCTCCTCCCTCCTGTTTTCAGAGCTCGGCGAGCGTGCGGATAGTTGGCTGGGACTGCAGCAGGAGTGTGAGAGGCCCAGAGAGCCAGCGAGAGGGAAGCTCAGATCAGTTACAGCAGGCAAAGCAAAGCAGACAGGGGAGGGTAAGAAGAAGTTGTAGATCAGATATAAGGCAGGAGGAAACAGAGCAGAGGGGATTGTGTCCATGCAGAGGACTTATTTTTGGAGAGGCAGGACAGGGAGGCAAAAGGGGGCAGTTGCAGGGACCAAAGACAGACAGAGAACACCTGGACCGAGCAGGGCATTGAGTTACTTTGAGCCACAGGAAGCTTTCTTTTTTCCCTCTGAGGTTTTTCTAGCTGTGATTTGAGAGGAGCATGTTTGACTGCATGGAGGCTCTCGGGCTGGCCCCTCGGCCCCTCTTTGATGTGTCCAGACAAGGCTCCTGCATGCTCAGCAAGGCCACCCCGTACTTCTCCGGGCTGGACCCTTTCGCCTGGGCCGGGACGACCAGCGTTCAGTGTGAGTACTACTCTAACCCCGCCGTCCATCAGGCTGTTAAAGAGCAGCTGTGTGTGTGTGTGTGTGTTGTTATCAGAGCCCTGGTTTTGTTATCACGGAGCTCTCTCCACAGGAAGAGTCAGATTCCTTTCGATTATGTGTACCCATTCTCACCCCGCGGTTTGTTTGTTTATGTGCTTAGCGTGCTTTGTGAGTGTGAGTGAGTGAGCTGGGGAGTGTATTTATACATCTCGCCGTTTGTTTTCTCTATGAATGACTTGGCGTGATTGACAGCCCCTTTAAACAATGCGGGGACTTAACCCGGTTGATGTGTCCGGAGAACAACAAGCGGCCCGAGTCCGAACAGAAACGCCGCTGACAGATCGGAGGCACATGGGCCTTGAAGTCACGACAGAGCCAAGAAACCTCAGAGACACGGTCAGCGTGAACGAGAACGAGAAGCCGCTAGTTAATTAAAAATAAGAGTCACTCCACGAACTAGGCCGGGGTGTAGGGAAAGGTACACCACACCACAGTTACACAGACAAACACTGTGGAGATAAATGAGCAGAATTCACTCCATCATAACAAGCAGACCTTTTGTTATTGTCACGGCAGTCCATTTCGATTACACTTGGCTTTGCGGCTCGGAAAATCAAACATTGACTCTATCTGTGCACAGAAACTTACACACGTGTCGCCGGGAAACATCCCGTCTCTCCTCCTCAAGCGGGACGTTTGCGTCCGCCATTAATCTTCAGTAATTATTTAGATACCGGTGCATCAAACACTTGTCGGGGCCGCGGTGCTCCTCACTAATGATGACGGATGAGCAGTCAGCATGACAAACACCACAGCAGGGCCTGTTTCAACTCGCTGTGGAGCTTTGACAGATGCCAGCCTGGAAGACAAATGTCCGCAAATGTCCATTAATCACGTTTTTCTTCTTATGTAGAAAAATTGGGTTCAGTTTCTTTTGTTGTAGTCGAGAAGGTTTGCAGGTCGGTGGTCAGTCAAGGCGGATGTTTTCTCCCCACGTGGTTGGAAGAAGAACTGAACAGACCTTCGCCATGAGGCTGGGCTGCTTCAGATTCAGTTAATCAGCATGAAGTAATAATATAATTAACTCCTGTTGGGACAAATTATTAAAAGTCAAACTAATCCTGAAGCTTTTTCTTCAGTTTTATAAATAATCGTAACTTTTTCGTAACGCCACCTTGGGCTCTCTCACATTTTTTCTCTCTTGACGATTTTATTTTTAATTATTAATTATTCAACCGAGGCTGCGTGTCTGTATTTGTCGCCAGTTTATACTTCAAACACATGCATTGACATTAGACTTCGCAATCAGCGTCAGAATACTTTATTAATCCTTCAAGGAAACCGAGTGACTTAAAGTGACAGCTGGTAGTTGACAGAGCAAACGCAACAGAATAAAAACCTCCACAGTGATTCGCCCGTCATGAACGACCACGTCTGATTCAGTTAGTAAAAGCTGGAAACAAAAGTTCTTCTCGACTTGAAGAAAACTTCTGGTTCAGCCCAGAAAGTCGTACCCGACGATCTGTTTCCTGTTTCAGCTCGATGCTGCGACATGAAACGACGTATTTATCGCGTTCAAGAGAAACTCATTTTATCTCGTCGCGTGAGCTCCAACTAAACGGCGGTGGTCATATCAGCTGCCAGTAGAAGTTGAGAGCGCCACTCATGTTTCTGTGGCGAGTTTTAAAGTGCCTAAGCTCAGAGGCTGGTGTTTGGAAATGATGGCCTCACTTATACGCCGTTCAAATTTTGATCCGCCAAAACAAAACAGCCTCTTTGGAAGATGTTTGTGTTTCTAAAATCCACCCGTCCATTAGGCTTAAGGTGCCAGTATTTATTTAGTTATAGTCTTGTTTCATAGCTGTTTCCCAGTATTTATATCATATCACATTAACGTCCTCCTCTCCCACTGGATTTCTTTCAACTCAAAACTTACATCAACATTGACCACACACAGACAAAAGTCACAGGCAGTGGATCACTTCAAGTTTAAGTTTGAAAACCGAGTTCAGCAACAAAAACTTTTTCATTTCCTGCCCAATTAACCTGCAGAATGAAAATTAGCTGTTTGCTAAACCTGGTGCAGTGTATCTTCTCCCTTTTTAAGTGATTAATGCATTTTGTACCTGGTCCCTGTAAGAAATAAACCAAACTAAGCTAAACTCATGATGTAAGAGAAGAAAGTTAACGGCGCCGTAACGTTTTACAGTGTAGAAAGCGATCAAATGGTGAGTTAGCTCCTTCTTTTAAAGTGTGCTCTCAGTGAACGTGTTGGACATCGGTGGCCCTAAATTCCTCAGAGCATTTTGGCCTCTGTGTCTTTTGGACACTCTCTCTCTCTCTCTGTGAGGGTGGGGTGAGGGGGGGGTCATCTTTTCCTGCGTTTCTTGTGCGGGGGGCAGTTCAGCACCTCTTTGCCTTCCTTTGTTTCAACGTCAGGAGGCATTAAAGTGCGTGGGGGACACACCACAGTCCGTCCGTCCTCTCTCTCTCTCTCTCTTTGTCACTGCCTCTCGTGCAGGCTGACATTTGTTTCCCTCCTCTTTTGAAACCCACCCCCCTCTATCTCTTTCTTCCAGCGATGTGTGCTTGTTCTTCGGATCGGCTTACATGCCCCGTGTTGTGTAACCAGGAGCTTTTTAATGATTCAATTACAATTACAAAAGGTCAATTAAGAGCTTAGGCGGCGTGTTGGGGCAGTTAAGAGAGTGGAGCGCTGAAAGAAGAGAAGCGGGATGAAGATGGAATTCGGGATTAAACCCGCTGTTACTCTTTGTGTCTCAAGCCTTGAGGGGAAACACTCTCTTCTTAACTCATAATCTCCCTTTTTTCTCTTTAAAATAGATTCTTCAAGGCTTTTCTTTAACAATAGGCCACAGTATCATCACACAGGAGGAGCACGGCTAGCTGCGGCACACAGGATGTTAATTGATTTAGTAGATAAAAGTTACATGACATTGTATTTCCTTTGATGATTCATTTAGTCACCAGTCTGTACAAACGTTTGTTCGTGTGTATCACCGGGTTAAGCAGGTTCTTGGGAAGAAACTGCACCGCAGATCTGGAAATTCAAGTTCAGTGTGTGTGTGCAGCTGTAATAAAACTTCCTTTGTCCATAGCTGCATGCGACGATGGCACCGAAGCAGCAGCAAAAATCAAGGATTAAGGTTAAACCGTAACTAAAGCGTCTAAATGTGTTATTTATTTATTCATCCAGCTAACATTAAACCCCTCTGTGTCCAGACGTTTTAGTTTAATTGTGAATCTTGCAATTCACAACTCTCCTTTTGCATTTCAGTCTGCATGGTGGTAGTTTTGCGTAACCATGCCTCGTTTCTCTTTCACTGTTCAGAATGCACACATGGCAAACAGATCACAGGTAGTTAAACGTTTGATTTGGCTGAATTTTACGCCGCATGAACGCAATTAGAAAAACAGGCTGTGTTTCTAACTGCATCCGTCCTGTAAAAAAACAAACAAAAAAATCTGCAGATCCCGCTGATGAGCGGTTGTTCTTTAAGATGAAACCGCTTCAAGCGAACATCCTGTGGGGCTCAGCAGCGAGTCGTGTTCCGACTTGTCTCTCCGAATGCGGCGCCGCGGCTTCCAGCCCTGCACGGCGTTAACTTTCACAGTGAAAAGAGTTTGGTCTTTGTCGTTTATTTGAGAGTTTGAGACGATCGTTTTTTAATATTCAGTCTGTGTACAGTTGATAATCTTATTTTATTTTTTTGTAACTCTTAATATCAAATAAAGGAAAGGAGGAAAATAAAGCTCGGTTTATTGGGCGTTATAAAGAAAAAAGAGAAAGGGACAAAAGGGACACGAGGGACAAACCTGAATTTAACAACCTGTCCCATAAACGCACCCTCCCCCGCACTCTGCAGACAAACTCCTTGACCATGAAAAAACAAAAACAGCAAACCGTGACTATAGATTTCCTAAAACACGATCGCATGATCCATTTTAGTTTTAACTCAATGTTTGTACCGTGCATCTGAAATGAAACCACAGGACGTGTTTCAACTTTGGGGAGGTGTTTTCACGTTTTTTTGTTTGTTTTTTATAAATGAGCTAGTGCAAATATGTGTGTGTGTCTTTGTGCACTGCTGCTTGTGTGTTTGCGTGCCTCCCCGCCGCCTTTTTAAGAGTTTGGTGCCGTTTTTTATGGAGCCATCTCCCGGACAGTAGCCTGTTTTTTTCACAGCCTTTCCTTTAAAAGGCGCTGCCAATGACAGGAAGGGCTCCTCCTCCTCCTGCCAGGGCAGGAAGGCAGGAGGAGGACAGAGGGGGGAAGAGGGTTATTAGTGAGGGTTGAGGGAGGAGGTGGGGGAGAGGAGAGGAGGATGAGAGGTGAGGAGGGGTGGCTGGTATTGAACTTACAGCTGATGAAAGGGATTGTCACTCAGATCTCCCCCATCTCCTCCCTGCTGTCGTGGTAATTACTTGCTCAGCATATTTGAGGTTTAAACCCCCTCCTTCCCCTCCTCGACTGTTTATCTTCTCATAATAAAGTAACTTTAAGGATGACACATCTGCCTTTTCACAAAAGACATGTCACGGAGCCAAATTTTATTTTAACTGCATTAACGTCAACGTCTTATCGCTGTTAAATCGTGAAGGACATTCATCCCAGAGCTTCCTCCGCCTTCTCTCTTTCTCTCTCTCTGTCCTCGCCATGTTCGCTTGAGTCCCACGGAAAACCGTCTCGCACTGTCCAACTGACCCCGGGGTTGGTCGTGCCGCGGCCCACACACGTACATATTCACATGTGCGCGCACATTCCACAGTTTGCCGCTGAACATTTACTGAGGCGAGAAGTTATGCAAAAGCTGAACCCGTCATCCAGATTCGTTTTTTTCCCGCCGACAGAAGGAGGGGGAATAAATGTGCACCCAAACAGCGTGTCTGGTTATTAAATATATCTTTCTAGCTTTATGCTTTCCAGTGTGAGTCTCTGAGGAGCCTCCAGGCTGGAGTCTAGTTCAATAAGGTGTGTGATGTTGAACCAGGCTGCAGGTCCTGTAAACCGCGTGTCACACCGTCGGATTCGGTGTCAGTTTGTGCAGCGTATGCTTCCGCTCTCTGTGCGCGCTCAGGCTGCTCGAAGGCAGCCGGTGTCAGACGTCGACGCGGAACGACAGGTCAGTTCTGTCCAGCGAGAAAAAACAAAAACAAAACACCAGCTCCATCACACCGGAGTATCGGTGGACAGGTGCGCGGCGGCTTCGTCCTGGAGGACCGAGAAGGCCGAGGGAGAGTCCTGAATCTGTGCTTTTAGTTTTAAGCGTCACGGCCGGTGCGTGAAGTAAAAGAGAGGATTTTTCTTTAATAGCGAGATTAAAGATTTTACCTTTTAACATTTCTTTTACTTGTGGTACTTAAGAAACACCTACTGTGACAAAGCGAGTTTATCTAAGTCTCATGCAGTGCACAAAGGAATTGAAACCTCATAGCTGCAGAAAAAAATGCACATGTTGTGTAGTATAATGTCTCTAAAGTTGCAGTTTCCCGTCATAAAAATAATTAAACAGCTAAAACATTATTTTATTTTTTATTTTTTTATTCTTGTCTGGATAATACAGGCTTAGTCAACTCTTCTCAGGGCTGACGTCTTGATTCCTGACTCTCAGATGCCTCAGAGCCGATAAGGAAGGTGTCTTCTTTCGGGAGGGTGGAGGTGGATGTGGATGGGGGGGGGTTCCTGTTGTCTAAACAGGGATTTGCTGTTCTGACAACAAACACCGAGGAAACAGGAGTGGAGGGAGATGGAAAAGACACGTGGAAACACCGAGGAGGGATGTGCAATGACGGATGCTCAAAGTAAAAGCCGGACTGAAAGTAGATTCATGGATTATTTTCATTTATTCTTTTAATTAGCGCCCCTTAGCGACTGGTTATATTTAGCACGCGAGCGATTGAAGCTGATTCACGCGAGTCACGTCGCCTCCTCTGTGCCCAATCGCGGCGCGTGTTGATTGATGTTGTGACATGCTGAGGGGTGAGTTGTAGGTTAAGAAGAGAGAGGTATTTTTTTTTTTTTTTCAAGCCCAGGCTCTGAGGCTGAGCTCAGTTCAGGGTGATGACAGCTCCTGACAGTTTTTGGCTCCTCTCCTTCTTTCTCCACGCCAGGTAAAGTCCCCCTCCTCCTCCTCCTCCTCCTCCTTCATCCCTCCACCCTCGCCCTCGCCCTCAGCCTAGCGTCTCACGCCCTGTCTCTCTCCGTCAGGTTCCTCTGAGTCACGTCCCTCCTCACCCGCCCTCGCCGCCCTCAGACGGTGTCAGTCACTACCTCTCCTCCTGGCGCCAGATGCAGCTTCTCCGTTTCAATGGGAGCTATTTTTCCACTTGTTCTCTCTCAGGGACAGCTTTTACATTGTCAGTGTTACTATATAAACAGAAAACGGTCATCAGGTTACAGTGACACTCATTCAGCTCCGGCTCCTTCACCTCCATCTCCCACACCTCAGCTCCAGCACCACTCCACCGCCCCCACCAAAAAACCCAAAAAACTACTGCATAATACTATTTACTGCTCACCAAGCAGCTCTTTGTTTATTCATAAACTCTGATGTGAAAGGCGATACGTTTCATCTGATCTATCGTGCAGAAGGCTGCGTATTATCCGCAAACATTTCTGGTGAAAACGAGCGATCTTGTCGTGATCTGGCAGCCTGGCAACTTGTCTGACCGGGTACATTACTATTTCTGCCGTCACCAGGACCGGGCTGGCTTTGTCTAAATACATATTTGGTCCTAGGTCCTAGCAGTGGAAAACTCGATATATGATATTCAATCTAGATTCATGTAAGACAAAGCAGCAAATCCACACACGTAAAGGCTCATTTAAAGGGGAACTACTGTTTTTTTTACAACTTGGACCTTATTTCTGGCATAAAATACGATCATTTACTCAACCATATAACTTTGGTGTAATTTACAGTCAAGTCGGAAGAGATTTACGGGAAAAGGAATAGCATATCATAACAAAATATTGGTGAAATGAACGAGTTTCGTGGCAGTTAATGCGTTATTTAGAGGCTGCGTTTCGGTGCCCCATTGACTCCTACTATATACGCAGATCTAAATATCTCCCGATTGACTCCAAATGACACAAAAGTTATATGGGTGCATAAACGATCATATTTTATGCTAAACAAAAGCTCCAGGTCGTGAAAAGCAGTACTTCCCCTTTAAGGTACTGCATGACATAGACGCCGTAACCTACGTACGTAGCCTACGCTGGTGCTAGCCATTTATACTTGTGCCTCGTCAGTCTGGCTCGCTCTGCCCGAATGCCAGTCGGTGCTGTGTCTTTTTCGCCAGTTGGGTTAGTTTGTGTTTCTACTTCCTGCTTCACTTTCAACAATGGCGACTGAAACTTTTGCTGCGATTTTTGCTGAAGACGAGTCGTACAGACGTTTGTATCTCCGAACCTCCTCAGCTAACCTTTCCTCCTTGTGTTCCGTCTTTACTGATCCAAAACAATCAATCTGAAAATTGTGGAGATGGAGAAACAGCTGGAAATACTAAAGCAGAAACACGCAGCTACCAAGCCGACCATTTACAGCTCTTGTGTTCTGCGTCGCTGTGGCGCATTAGTTATATATCTTCTGGTTAGCTGCGTGTCAGGTTACGGCGTCATAGGCGGTTTAGACTTTTGCCTCAGACTATACGCAGACCCCAAAGGCTCATTCGAGGTACTGCGTGACGTAGACGCCGTAGCCTATGCCGGTGCTAGCCATTTATACTTGAGCGCTTGTCAGTCCGACTCGCTCTCTAACAACGCGACCTGAATGCCAGTTGACGCTGTGTCATTTTTGGCAGTCGGCTTAGTTTTTGTTTCTACTTCCTGCGTCACCTTCAACAACAGCGACTGAACCTTTAGCTGAAATTTTGCCAAAGACGAATCATATAAATGTTTCTCTGAACCTCCTCAGTTAACCGTTCCTCGATGTGTTTCATCTTTATTGATCCAAAACAATCAACTTGAAAATTGAAGCAGCTGGAAATACTAAAGCGGAAACACTCAACTACCAAGTGGACCAATCTGCATAGGGTCTGGACTCTCACTGTAACTACGGCATCAGAAAGACCCTGGATGATGGGATAGGATGGTCTTGAAGGTTCACATTTTAAATGCATGATTATCCTCTTTCACTGTTAAGCAGCAGTTTTTATTCCAAAAATAAAAACTGTACAAGAAAGAACCGGTGAGGACACGTCTGAAACTAGTCGTCCAGAGTAATGTAGCAGCTAATGATCTGATTAGAAATGTGCTTTTATCTCATATAAAATTACAAGTGTGTTGGAAGACATTAAAAAAAAACACACACACACGAGGCAGCTGAATACTTGGCTGCACCATTTGTTTGTCATCGCTCCAACGTGGGAGCTGTTTAGCGTTACCGAAGCACGACAGACCCCGTGCTTTGAGTTTGGGAAGGCCTGGAAAGACGGATTTAAAAAAGAAAATGGCGGTAAAATTGTTAATTCTCGCTGCGGGATTAAAAAAATAAAAAAATAAACAAACAAGTGAAGTGTTTGACTTTGTGCGTGCACTTATGTGCCGTCCAAAGAATAAATGGCCGCTAGTGTGTGGTGTTTTCTGAGACCAGTGGCCTCCCCGGTGATAAATGATGACACAGTTGTGTGCAGATGCAAAAGACTAAAACACATTATTTCACCAGACAAATTAAAAATAGCGTTAAAAGTCTGTTTTGTGCATCAATATCAAACCTGCAGCCTGAGCGGAGCCCTGATTAAACGAACGTACTGGCACGTTTGAACACATCCGTGCGTTTTAAAGCCGGCCCGCTGCTCATGTAGTTAGCAATGGCCTCCTTCTGTCAAGGTCAAAGTTAAAAAGTCGAGATTTTATTTCACCTCCCCGGTCACTGGGAAGTTTCTGTCCTCGGACTCACCTCCTTCTCTCGCTCCCTTTTCATTTTTCCCTCTGTGTTTTTATTAGATTATTCCTTTGTGCCGCTGCCTCTCTGTTTTTTGAAACCTTACCACTCTTGTTAATGGCGAGCCGCGGGTTCAGGTTGGGGTTGCTGCGGTGTGGTGGAGGGGCCACATTTGGTGCAGCCCTGTGCTATCCATTGAAGGTGACAGGAGGGGCTGTGACTTTGGGTTTTTGACCCCGGATTCTTTATTTTTACTAGGAAGGGATCCAAGGATGGAGCTGTTGATGTGAATAGCTGCCCAAGGTGGCTGGATCCCAATAAAGAGGCCGTCACCCTGGCCGGGGGCCTCCTTCCCATCCGAGACACAACGTTTATAGGGCTGCTTATGAGCCTGGGCAACTATTAAACCCCGTCCAGCCTGCACTGAGGAATTTAGGGCCAGGAAACAAGGGAGTGGGGGGTGGGACTGGGCAAAGGGAGGTGAAGTTGGGGTGACTGAAGGTGAAAGTTGAAAGGCACGTTCGAAGGAATCTGGTTGTTCTTCAGTCATCAGCTTTAAATGTGTACCAGGCGCGTCTTACTTCTCTGGACGGGCGAGTCCAAACAGCCCGGGTGAACTTGTCTCTGTCGTGTTCTGCTTTGAGCGCTTTCACGAGCAGCAGTCGCACACCGGCATATGGCGTTCTACAGTGTGCCATTTTCTTTAGCGAGACAGTGAGAAAGGGGCAGAGGGAGACAGCCGCGTCTCATAAACATCCCACCTCTGTTTGTTCACATGGGGCCTGAGGTCTCTGGTTGGACGGACCTTTCAAATAAAAAAAAAAAAAAACGCGAGCCACACATGCGAAAATTCAGATGTCAGTCAAAAAGTCAACAAAGGTATCCTCGACTCCCCCCTCCTCCCACCTCTGCTCACCAGTAAACGGAGAAGCCAATCAAATCTCAGCTGCCAATCAGCATTTTATCAGCAGGGACATCTGGCCATCAGCTAATTGTGTGTCTTTTAAGTCACTGTCAATCAGCACTGCCCCACAGTCCTCCTCCCTTTTCTCTTAAAAATGCCTGCCTTTGAGCTTGCCTTCTGGCTCCGAGGGGTGGCCTGCTTGTGGTTGTTGGATTATGGGGCGGGGGTTGGTTTGTTGACCACTCTCTCTTAATCAGCAGCTGTAATGGCTTTCATAAGAGTTTCAAAGACTTTTAAGGGTGAATGTAAACAAGATGCTCTGATTCAATAAGTGTGTTTCTCTCTTTCTCCGTCTGTCCCTGCAGCGGTGGAGACTCAGAGCACCAGTTCAGAGGAGATGGTGCCCAGCTCCCCTTCTCCACCTCCTCCTCCCCGGGTCTACAAGCCGTGCTTTGTGTGCCAAGACAAGTCATCTGGTTATCACTACGGAGTGAGCTCCTGCGAGGGCTGCAAGGTAACGTCCCGCCAGAGGTGCATGAAGAGTTTACAGGATATAAAATAGCTGAGATACACTGAGAAGAAAGAGAGAAAGAAAGAAAGAAAGAAAGAAAGAAAGAAAGAAAGAAAGAAAGAAAGAAAGAAAGAGTGAGCGAGGACCTTTTGGTTAATGAGGTCCTGACAGATGTGCAGAGCGTGGCTGTGTTAAGCTGCCCTCTAGTGTAGCTTTACGTGTACTGCATGTATTCACTAAACAACGACAGTGACAAACAGAGGTTGCGGCACATTAAATAACAACACGCACCGATCAGCCACAACATTAAAACCACCTGACAGGTGACCAGAATAACATTGACCATCTTCTGACAATTCAGTTCTGCTGGGAAACTTCTGGACCTGGCATTCATTCATGTGGATGTTACTTAGACATGTAGCACCCACCTAGACCAGACCAGGCACCCCCACCCCATAGCAATGACACTCAGCAGGATGCAGACACACAAAAACAGTTTAGGAAGAAGAACATCTCAAGGTGTTGACCTGGCCTCCAAATTCACTAGATCCCAAACTGATCAAGTATCTGTGGGATGATCCACAGAGGCCCCTCCCCTCAAAGGTCCCCCCCCACTAACAAAAACCTGTTGCCAGACACCACAGGACACCCTCAGAAGGTCCATGTCCATCCTCTAATGAGTCACAACTGCTTTGGAGGCACAAGGGAGACCTGCACATTATTAGGAAGGTGGTCATAATGTTATGCCTGATCGGTGTATGACGTAACATCAAATGTAAACAACAAAAAGTGAATAACAAGTCTTCAAAGAGGGTTGATTAGTTATTCCAGTCTGCGATTGAAGCGACCGTCACAGGGCAGCACCGTATATTTTCTTAGTTTTCTCCCGTTCTGAAGCTTTTTCTTTCTCTGTCTTAGGGCTTTTTCCGGCGCAGCATCCAGAAGAACATGGTGTACACCTGCCACCGAGACAAGAACTGTCAGATCAACAAAGTGACCCGCAACCGCTGCCAGTACTGCCGGCTACAGAAGTGCTTCGAGGTCGGCATGTCCAAAGAAGGTCAGCGTCTCAGAAAACAAACAAACTAGTGGCTTATCTGAAAATAAAAACAAACGCTTCACCATTACTAACCACATCATCTTAAACCCCACCCCCCACCCCGTAGCGGTGCGCAACGACAGGAACAAGAAGAAGAAGGACGTGAAGGAGGAGGTGGTGCTGCCGGAGAACTACGAGCTCAGTGGGGAGCTGGAGGAGCTGGTTAACAAAGTCAGCAAAGCTCACCAAGAGACCTTCCCGTCTCTGTGCCAGCTGGGGAAATACACCACAGTGAGTCGCTCTGTCCGTTTTTAAATCCTCGACATTTCATCCGCTGCTAAAGCTCGCGGCTTTGCAGGAAGCACCGACGAGAGTATGTGCAGTCACACGGACAAAAGACAAAAGTGTACCTCTCTCTCTCTCCCAGAACTCAAGCGCTGACCACAGAGTACAGCTGGACTTGGGCCTGTGGGATAAGTTCAGTGAGCTCTCCACTAAGTGCATTATAAAGATTGTGGAGTTTGCCAAGCGGCT
Source organism: Planiliza haematocheilus (assembly GCA_005024645.1). NCBI lineage: Eukaryota > Metazoa > Chordata > Actinopteri > Mugiliformes > Mugilidae > Planiliza > Planiliza haematocheilus. The sequence goes on from SRSE01000878.1 coordinate 3,222,416, forward strand.
ACCGGGCTTCACTACGCTCACCATCGCTGACCAGATCACCCTCCTCAAATCTGCATGTCTGGACATCCTGGTACTAGCTCCATGCTCCTCTTACACCTCCTCCTCCTCCTCCTCCTCCTCTTTAACCCACTACCCTCCCACCTAATGCTTTCTCATTCGTCACGCTGCTTTACTTGTTTTAGTCATTAAATTCTGACCTAAACGTCGCACAAACCTTTTTATTTTATTTTTTTTATTTTAAATTTATTTGCTCTGTCTTTTTGTCCCTCCCCCCGTCCCGGCGTAGATGCTGAGGATATGCACCCGCTACACTCCAGAGCAGGACACGATGACCTTCTCAGACGGGCTGACCCTGAACAGGACCCAGATGCACAACGCCGGCTTTGGGCCGCTCACGGACCTGGTGTTCGCCTTCGCCGGTCAGCTGCTGCCTTTGGAGATGGACGACACAGAGACGGGGCTCCTCAGCGCCATCTGTCTCATCTGTGGAGGTAAGTCCGGGCCGTGGACAACCAAGATACACCCATCAGCCACAACATTAAAACCACCAGAAAGGAGAAGCGAATGACCATCGACCATCTTCTGATGATAAAATGTTCTGCTGGGAAACTTCTGGACCTGGCCTTCATTTATGGGGATGTTACTTAGACATGTAGCACCCACCTAGACCAGACCAGGCACCCCCACCCCATAGCAATGACTTGTCCCTCCTGTTGTCCCAGACCGCATGGACTTGGAGGAGCCAGAGAAGGTGGACAAGCTGCAGGAGCCGCTGCTGGAGGCTCTGAAGATCTACACCCGCCGCAGACGCCCCAACAAGCCCCACATGTTCCCCCGCATGCTGATGAAAGTCACAGACCTCAGAGGGATCAGCACCAAAGGTCAGCTCACGTCTGGACGTTTTCTTTTTACATTTGACCTCAAAGGGCCCCGGACCAGTAACAGAGAAGAATAATAACAACAACTCTAGAGTCTTTCTTTATTTTTTTAGTGAAATTTTTTACTTAAGATGCACTTTCTTCTTCTTCTTCTTCCTTTTATCTTCCTCCTCCTCTCCTTCATCTTCCTTCTTTCTGATTTCATCCTTCAACCTTTTTTTGTCTTCCTCCTTCTCCTCCTTCCCCATCTAGTTCTCCCCCTTCTTCCTCACCTTCTTCTTCTTCTTCCTTCTTTCTCATTTTTCTCCTTCTTTTCCTCCTCCTCCTCCTTCATATTGACCTCATATTACACTCCTTCGTCCCCATCTACCTCTCCTCCTTCACCTTCTTCTCCTCCTCACTTCTGTCATCTTCCTCCTCCTCTTCCTTCTCCCTTTCATGTTCTTCCATCTTTCTGATTTTCAATTTTCCCTCTCCTCCCCCTCCTCCTTCTCCTCCTTCTTCTTCTTCTTCCGTGCCCCCCTCTTTCTCATCCTCCTCCTTCTCCTCCTTCTTCTTCCTTCTTTCTCATTTTTGCATGCCTCCTCCTTTTCCTCCTCCTTTATCTTCTAATTAAACTCCTCCTTTCCCATCTCTCCTCCTCCTCCTTCTCCTTCCTTCGTCTACTCTTCCTTGTCCCCCTTTCTTTTCCTCCTCCTCCTCCCCTTCTTCTTCTTCGTCCTTGCTCGTTTTCGTCTTCCTCCTCCTCTTTTTCATTTTCTTCCTCCCTCTCTCCTCTTTCTTTAAAAATTCATTCCATGGTCCATGTAGGACCCTCTGGCGGGCCGGTTTTGGCCCACAGG